>CP125976.1:145825491-146425491 GCA_030063025.1 Avena longiglumis | reverse complement strand
GCATAAAGGATCACCCCAAGATCATGCCAACACCAGGAGGATATGCTCTTGTCTTGGATCCAACATTCATGGGACCTGATATCAACGTAAAATTCTCCAAGGTACTGATTGATGATGGAAGTAGCATCAACATCATGTACAAGGATACCATGCTCAAGTTAGGTATCAATATGAACATGCTAGAGCCGACTAAAACAACTATCCATGGCATTGTGCCGGGATTGTCTTGTGAGCCAATTGACAAAATATGGGTTGACGTCTTATTCGGCAATAGGGAAAACTGTCGCACTGAAGCCATAGAGTTCGAGGTGGTTGACCTGGTCAGCTCATACCATGCCTTACTCGGCAGGCCGGCTATGGCAAATTTTATGGCTACCCCTCACATTGCTTACTTAAAGATGAAACTGACAGGCCCATGTGGAGTTATCATAGTCGAAGGAGATTACAAAAGATCTATTGCTTGTGCCTCAGCCGGATCTTCGCTGGCTGAGTCACTGGTCATAGCACAGGAAAAACATCAAATGATGGAAGTGGCAGCATTATCCAAGGCAGCGCAAATGTCCATACCAGCACTTACTAATCCACATGGCAGTGTATCATTCCAAGCTACCAAGGAAACCAAGAAGGTATAGGTGGATGAGACTTTCCCAGAGCGCATAGTTACCATTGGTGCTAGGCTGACTGACAAATAGGAAAGCAAGCTCACCAGCTTCCTCCGTGAGAATCAGGATATCTTTGCATGGTCCACACAGGATTTGCAAGGAGTTCTGAGGGAGATAGCTGATGTAACACCCTCGGAATCGGCCCTATGCAAGTTTCAGCGATTCCCGCCAAACCCGCATAGAAACGATTCAAAGGTGCCCACCAGGCACTTTCGTGCAGGTGGAAAACGAAGTAATACCATTACACAATAGTCCACGATGGAACCCACAGAACAGATATATACAACAGCGACTCAAGGAGTCAAGAATACAGATATACAGTACAAAGATCCAAATCACCTTGAAAACGATACAGCTTCCGAGTACGGACAAGATGCAAATTGATCTAAGAGCCCTGAAGAATAACCAATGGCGTCCATAACCACGCTTGCCAAGCCGGAAGGGTAACCACGCTAACGAAGTCGATCTCAAAACCGCTTAAACAAAAGGGTGCCGACAAAGGGCAAAGGAAAAAAGAGAGCGGTCGATCTTGAGGCCAAGACACGGCGAGGCTAGAATTCGGCGGTCTCGCCTACATAGGTATGGTGATCAAGCGGCAAGATGCACTAAACAACCTATAGAGACTCGATATAACCGGCTATCGAGGGGATAAGAAAGACCTATTCGAACCAACCGATACTACCACCAAACATACCCATCCTGGTATTTCCCCCTCGAGACCAAACGAGGAAGTCAACCGAGGAACTCACACCGTTGGCAGTTTTTATTTATTCAGTTATCGTTGCAGCAATTACTAGTCAGGTATAGATAGTCATCCTGATAGAATAAGCAATGGGCACTTTTAGTTAACCATTCCGTTGTAGTTGCAACACTTACTAGTCAGATACAATTAGCATGAGATACCCCCAAACCCAGCAGTTGTTGGTACTTTTATTTAGCCATTCCGTTGCAGTGAAGCTGATTACTAGTCATATCGGATACACGTCAAATTATAGCAGTAAACTTTAGTTATAGTTGTCTATGATCGAGAACTGTGCTCCAAGTCGTCCATAACATGACACGGCTTCTCGAAAAGATTTAACCTGAGGTGCACCAAAGTTTCCACACGCACCTACACCCTTGTTGTCAGATCAGGTAGGTACAAGATCACAAAACATACACCCAACGGTATGTCGACGGGGTTTTGGACACGACGTTTCCCAGACCCAAAGCAAGCACGGGGGGCCACCCCACTAAGCTATCCGCAACGAAGTCGGTCGGTCTCCGAGACGGACTCAGGGTTTGTGTAGACGACTGTAAACGACTGGGAATCCGAAAGTGTGACTGGGCTTGTCGATAGTAATAAAGCCCCAAACTACTTTGTGGCCCCCAGTACAGTACTTGGAATCAGGTACTAAATCGATGGGGGTGCCCATACACCCCACCTGTGGTTAGCGCGCTCGATCTCGGAACAGGTGTCAAGAACTCGGGGTCCTACGGGACACCAGTGAGCGGTTAAAATCCAAATATTGTCTATTACCCACCGGTGCCTCTGCATTTACCTACTTCAATTTTAGTTATTAAACAATAATTAAAGCCATGAACATCTCCAACATTAAACATGCGGCAATACTCCAACAAGCGTAGTCTTTGGACGACACGCAACAGACTTGAGCAAGCAACTACGACGGCAAGTCCAACTATCTACCAAACAACGGTAATAGGATGTGTCCAAGGCAATATAAGGCTGCAAGGGATATCACGCACGAAAACTAGAGCATCGCAACACGAGATAGCAATAGATCAACAGGGGAATAAATACTATAAAAGTAAGATAGGTAGAAAGGGGAGGTGCTTTGAAAACATTGCGAAGGTTCATCCAAGATCGGGTCGACACTCGCATCAACTCATCGGCCTAATCATGAAGAAGCAAAACACTAGAAGAAACACCGGATGGACTATTTAATACTACGGTAGAAAATCGGGCATGATGCATGTATGATGTATGACATGGCAAAGGATGCGATTCAATTAGGCAAAATTAAATGGAACCGGGGTCCCGACAATATTTAGAAGGTTCATGTTGTTTAGATACCCCACAATTTAAATGTTGTCTTAACATGGCAAAATATAGTACCAGTTCGATGCACAAATTTAAATGGGACCAATATTAGACTAGAAAAGCCCGCATATGGACCCCATATTTAATTTAGGTGAATCGCCAGAATACCCCCAACATCCACAATATGTATGCGAGTATGGACAATTTAATATGCAACAAGTTTGTATTTCATTTATAAAAATAGGGGCGCAGAAAGGGGTCACACATTAGGGTCGAAGATCTTGGTTCCGGGGTTCGGGGTTCGACATGGTTCGTCGGGGATCGGTTCGACGGGAAACGAGGTTCGGACTCCGGGATTTAGGGTCTTCGGATCTGTGAAGGAGATCATGGCGTTCCGAGGAGAAGATCTTGGCGTCGAGGGTTGATCTTCAAATCCCGGGAAGGATGTCTTGCGGTTTCCCGTGAAGGCGATCTTGACGCTCGGTGCCCGTGAAGTAGAACTTGTCGTCCGTCTTTTGTCGGTGGTGAACTTGACCGATGGTCTTCGGGTCCGGGAAGGAGCACTTGGCGTGGCGCCGGGTACGGGATCGGTCTTCGGGTTTCCGAGAAGTAGATCTTGGCGTTCCATGACGACGTTCTTGGTCCGAGGTCATCGGTCCCCTCTCGATGATCTTGGGGTTTGCGGCTCCACTTTTGATGACGATCTTGTTTTAATTGTCGGGGCCTTCGGAAGATCTTGTCGACATCATTGTTGCTCCTATACAACGTCTTGTTCTCGTTCTCCGAAAGGTCTCAATTTGCGGCAACACATCAACACCATCTCATCGACTTCGCAGCCATAGTGGTACTTGCCGAGTTAAACATCACCACCTCACTAGCATCACCAAAATGGCACTCGCCATCACCACTAGAATGGATCAAACGCCCCAGAAACGACCATCTGGCCTAGAACCCGGGGCACTAGCCTTCAACGCTTGCTGGTGTCCAAGCACAAGCAGCAGACAACGAGCCACAAGGAGCTGGGCGAACTGGGACTTGATCTGATAGCAAGGGGGTCCAGGGCCAAAGCGGCATGGCAGAGCCGAGCGCGGGGAAGGCGAGGACCAACGGCGCCCGTGTCTAGCGATGACGACGATGGGCCCCGGTGGCGACTGTGCTAGGGACATGGACGGAAGCGTCGTGCCCTGCAGGAGGCGGCAGGGGCATGGCGCGGTCCGGGCGCGCAGGGGGGTGTCGGTGGAGGTGGTCCATGGCAGAGGGAGAGGAGGCGGTCAGCAGAGCACCACGGCCGAGCTGCGTAGGAGGGCATCGCGAGGTGAGGGCGCGACGATACGGAGGGAGATCATGGAGACGACGGTCGGAGGGGCGGCTCTGACGGCCGGAGCAGGGAAGCGCCTGCACAGGAAGGCAGCGAGCTCCAGGGCTACCAGGGGGAGGGCGACGATGAGGGACTTGCCGGCCATGCGGTTGTTGAGCGAGGTTGGGGGCGACGCGGCAAGGAGAAGGAGGTGGCGGCGCTGTTGCGGGCTCGTGAGAGGAGCGACGGGGGAGGAGGCGATAAGGACGGGAGACAGACGAGAAGGAGAGGCAGGTCGCTAGCATCATGGTGGGGGCCAGCTGGGGGGGTGGTGACCGTGAGTGGTGGCGGCGGCTGGGGGAGGAAGGGGTTGGGGAGAGCGTTGGCTAGGACTGAGTGTTAGGGTTAGGGTTTCGGGGGGATGTGGGTCTAGGATTAGCTAGGGTTTGGGGTTGTAGGTGGTGCAGCTAGCCGGCCTTGGCTGGCAAGTGGGCCGCCTCCCCTAAAAAAATATTTATATTATTTATTTTCTTTTCTTTTAAAATAAAACACTTGCAAAAACGTTTTAGCAAATAAAAGATCCGAACGGATCTAGGGTTTCGATTTGAACAAAGAGGGGAAATCTCTAGAAAACAAAATAGGTTTTTTTTAGGAAATTGTTTTTAGGTTAAAAGATGCATGATGATGTCATGATGATGCACATAATAAAAATACTAGCGATTTTCTAGTTGCGGTTTTACCGGGGTGCTACAATTCGACACCACTAACAATGGATCTCGCCCTCGAGATCCGCCTCATGGTACGGGGAATAAGGTCGGCGACCTGAATCTTCTCGCATCGGGTAGATCCTCGTGACACCACTAACAAGAGGTCGTTGTCCGTGATCGTCGAGGGAACACTCCGGGAACACAGGTCGAAGGTAGAGGTATCAACAAATAAAGCCACCTCTAACTCCGATAGAAAGAGAGAACCGATGCATTCTCATCCACTTCAATGTACCAAAGCGAATAGAAGGGGTAGTCGGCATGGGGGCCAATCCATCACGCACCCAAACTATTACTCTGCACAATCAGTAGAAAAGCGTGCAACCATTCTCGGAATCAGACTGAAGATCTCGACAATCGAGGTTCAGGAATAAAGGAGTGATGCAGACTCCGCATCGGATCTAGCGTAGATGATGTCGTCGCGTCGGAAAACACCGGAAGGCACGAGAAGGAACAAAGAGAAGTCCACCAGACGAAGGATTCCTCGGATAGCATGAACACCGGATGGTAGAACCCCGTTATCAAAGGAGGAAGCGAAACCCTGAAGGTACGATGGAACCCAACCACGAGAAACCCTGGACTCGAAGAGAGAGAAGAGAGCGGATTCAAAACACGCAGAGGTGAGAGGAGAGCAGCAGAGGGGTAAGGAGTAAAATCATACCTAATCAGAACTATCCAACCAATTTTTCAAAAATAGTTTTGACACTCTACTTCGGCCATTAGCTAGGTTATCCTACAGGCTGGACTTGTGGGGTATCGCAACTGCTGAGCTCTGATACCACTCTATAACACCCTCGGAATCGGACCTATGCAAGTTTCAGCGATTCCCGCCAAACCCGCATAGAAACGATTCAAAGGTGCCCACCAGGCACTTTCGTGCGGGTGGAAAACGAAGTAATACCATTACACAATAGTCCACGATGGAACCCAGCAGATATATACAAATGCGACTCAAGGAGTCAAGAATAGATATACGACAAAGATCCAAATCACCTTGAAAAACAAACATCCGAGTACGGACAAGATGCAAATTGAGCTAAGAGCCACGAAGAATAACCAATGGCGTCCATAACCCTGCCTTGCCAAGCGGAAGGGTAACCCGCTAACGACGTCGATCTCAAAACCTGCTTAAACAAAATGGTGCCGACAAAGGGCAAAGGAAAAAGAGAGAGCGGTCGATCGAGGCCATACAGCGAGGCTAGAATTCGGTCCTCGCCTACATAGGTATGGTGGATAAGCGGCGTACAAAGATGCACTAAACAACCTATAGAGACTCGATATAACCGCCGGCTATCGAGAGGGATAAGAAAGACCTATTCGAACCAACGATACTACCACCAAACATACCCATCTGGTATTTCCCCTCGAGACCAAACGAGAAGTCAATCGAGGAACTCACACCGCAGTTTTTTATTTATTCGTTATCGTTGCAGCAATTACTAGTCGGTATAGATAGTCATCACGATAGAATAAGCGGTGGGCACTTTTAGTTAACCATTCGCTAGAAGTTGCAACACTTACTAGTCGATACAATTAGCATGAGATACCCCAAACCCGGTTGTTGGTACTTTTATTTAGCCATTCCGTTGCAGTGAAGCTGATTACTAGTCATATCGGATACACGTCAAATTATAGCAGTAAACTTTAGTTATAGTTGTCTATGATCGAGAACTGTGCTCCAAGTCGTCCATAACCGCGGACACGGCTTCTCGAAAATATTTAACCCTGCAGGGGTGCACCAAAGTTTCCACACGCACCTACACCCTTGTTGTCAGATCAGGTAGGTACAAGATCACAAAACATACACCCAACGGTATGTCGACGGGGTTTCGGACACGACGTTTCCCAGACCCAAAGCAAGCACGGGGGGCCACCCCACTAAGCTACCCGCAACGAAGTCGGCCGGTCTCCGAGACGGACTCAGGGTTTGTGTAGACGGATGTAAACGACTGGGAACCCAAAAGTGTGACTGGGCTTGTCGATACAGCGAAAACGTGTCGCGATCCTAAACAGTACAGGTGTTCCTCGCACAATCGTAAATAAAACAGTAAAGCATGGCATAAGTACAAGATAGTAATAAAGCCCCAAACTACTTTGTGGCCCCAAAGACAAGATTTGGAATCGGTACTAAATCGATGGGGTGCCCATACACCCACTGTGGTTAGCGCTCGATCTCGGAAGGTTTCAAGAACTCGGGTCCCACGGGACACCAAAAGCTGTTAAAATCCAAATATTGTCTATTACCCACGGTGCCTCTGCATTTACCTACTTCAATTTTAGTTATTAAACAATAATTAAAGCCATGAACATCTCCAACATTAAACATGCGGCAATACTCCAACAAGCGTGGTAATGGGCGACACGCAACAGCACTTGAGCAAGCGATCACGACGCTAAGTCCAACTATCTACCAAACAACAGGTAATAGGATGTGTCCAAGGCAATATAAGGCTGCAAGGGATATCACGGGTACGAAAACTAGAGCATCGCAACACAGATAGCAATAGATCAACAGGGGGGAATAAATACTATAAAAGTAAGATAGGTAGAAAGGGGGAGGTGCTCGCCTGAAAACATTGCCGAAGGTTCATCCGAAGATCGGGTCGACACTCGCATCAACTCATCGGCCTAATCCGCGAAGAAGCAAAACACTAGAAGATGAGGGACTTGCCGGCCATGCGGCTGTTGAGCGAGGTTGGGGGCGACGCGGCAAGGAGAAGGAGGCGGCGGCGCTGTTGCGGGCTCGTGAGAGGAGCGACGGGGGAGGAGGCGATAAGGACGGGAGACGGGACAGAAGGAGAGGCAGGGGTCGCTAGCATCATGGTGGGGCCAGCTCAGTGGGGGGGGTGGTGTTGACCGGGTGAGTGGTGGCGGCGGCTGGGGGAGGAAGGGGTTGGGGTGGGAGTTGGCTAGGAGGAAGTGTTAGGGTTAGGGTTTCTGGTGGATGTGGGGCTAGGATTAGCTAGGGTTTGGGGTTGTAGGTGGTCTGGCTAGCCGGCCTTTGGGCTCAAGTGGGACCTCCCCTAAAAAAAATATTTATATTATTTATTTTCTTTTCTTTTAAAATAAAACACTTGCAAAAATGTTTTAGCAAATGAAAGATCCGAACGGATCTAGGGTTTCGATTTGAACAAAGAGGGGAAATCTCTAGAAAACAAAATAGGTTTTTTTAAGAAATTGTTTTTAGGTTAAAAGATGCATGATGATGTCATGATGATGCACATAATAAAAATACTAGCGATTTTCTAGTTACGGTTTTACCGGGGTGCTACAGCTGAGCACTCTCTTCTTGTAAGGAAAGATGCCAAGCCGGTGAAGCAACCCCTCCGCCGCTTCGCTGAAGATAGGAGGAAAGTGATAGCCGCCGAGATAGCCAGGCTCTTGGCTGCCAGATTTATCATGGAAGTACTGCACCCAGATTGGTTATCAAATCCAGTCTTGGTCGAGAAGAAAAAAGTTGACCTGAACGTGGCAGTGGTGTGGCGCATGTTTATTGATTACACGAACCTCAATAAGGCATGTCCAAATGATCCATTTCCCCTGCCAGGTATCGATCAAGTCATAGACTCTACTGCCGGGTGTGAGTTGTTGTCATTTGTGGAGACGTATTCTGGTTTCCCCCAGATACCACTGAATCTGAATGATCAAATAAAGACAGCTTTTATCACCCTGTATGGGGCTTATTTCTATCGCACTATGCCGTTTGGATTGAGAAATGCAGGTGCAACATATCAAAGATGCATGCAAAAATGTTTGCAAGATCAATTGGATAAAAATGTTCAAGTATACGTCGATGACGTGGTGATAAAAACCAAACAAAGTCATACTCTAATTGAGGACTTGCGTCAAACATTTGCAAAATTAAGAATATTCCGGATGAAACTTAACTCGGAAAAATGCACATTTGGTGTCCCGACTGGGAAGTTACTCGGATTCCTTATATCTAGCCGAGGAATTGATGCTAACCCAACAAAGATCAGGGCCATCAAAAGAATGGAATTGCCAAAAACCCTCAACGATGTCCAAAAGTTCACGGGATGCCTGGCCTCGTTGAGTAGATTTATCAGTCGGCTAGGCCAAAAAGCCTTACCACCATATCAACTGATGAAAAAATCAGACAAATTCACATGGACACAGGAAGATGATAGCGGTTTCCATGAACTCAAAAAGATTTTGGTAACAACACCAATATTAGCATATCCTCTATCCAAAGATCCAATGTTGCTCTATGTCGCCACAACAAACAGAGTTGTAAGTGCAGTAATAGTGCTAGAACGCGAAGAAGAGGGCAAATCAGTCCAAAGGCCAGTTTATTACTTGAGCGAAGTGCTCTCTATATCAGAGCAAAATTACCCCTGTTACCAAAAAATGACGTATGGGGTGTATATGGCAGCAAAGAAGCTAAAGCATTATTTCCAAGAACACCCAATTCGGGTAATATGTGAGGCACCCATCTCGGATATATTGGGCAGCAAAGATGCCAATGGCTGAGTGGCAAAATGGGCCATAGAGCTGGCAACATGTACTCCACAATATGGTAGGCGAGATGCCATTAAATCCCAAGCCGTAGCTGATTTTTTCGTGGATTGGATGGAGATGCAATACGAGCCACCACTGCCATATCCGAATTACTGGAAGATGCATTTTGACGGATCCAAGACGAAAATGGGCCTGGGCACCAGGATAGTACTCACATCACCAAAGAGGGATCAGCTCAAATATGTGTTGCAGATCCACTTTGCTGCATCCAATAACGTTGCCGAGTATGAAGCACTTGTCCACGGCATAAAAGTGGACAAAGAGATTGGCATCAAAAGGTTCGGTAACTCGTATTTGGTGATCCAACAAGTATCTGGGCATCGGGACGCGTTGGATGCAAACATGACACTATATCGTTTTCATGTGCAACAAATTTCGGGATATTTTGACGGGTGTGAATTTCATCACATACCCAGGGCAGAGAATGAGGCAACATATGTACTATCCAAGTTAGGCTCATCTCGTCAAGCAATACCACCAGGAGTAGCATTGGAACATCTCAGAAAACCATCGATCAAGCCGTCACCAGAATCCGAGTCAATTAGGCTCATCCCAACAAATCAGGAGTCAGACGCTGTGCCAATGGATATTGACTTAGGTGCAGGTTCGAGTCACTTGGGGACTGTTCCACTCACCTTAGGGGTTGCTGAATCACACTCGAGGACTCCTCAGGTTATGTCGGTAGAACATATGTCGGCTGAGCCAATGGAAATTGATGAAGAAACAGATCCGGCACCACTGATACTAGCATGGGTGCAACCAATGTTCGATTACTTGAAAGATGGAACTTTGCCAGATGACGAGATACTGGCAAGGAAAACAGAAAGAAGAGCAAAAGCATACACAATAATCAACAAGGAGTTGTACAAAAGAAGTGTGACAAGTGTATTGCAATGCTGTATAAGTCCAGAGAAAGGTCAAGAGATACTGTTGGACATTCACCAAGGAGAATGTGGGCACCATGCATCGTCAAGAGCATTGGTAGCTAAGGCATTTCGACATGGATTCTATTTGCCAAGTGCACTGGCAGATGCATAGGAACTTGTGTGAAAATGCAACGGTTGCCAGCGTTACGCATCGAAGTCACATTTACCAGCATCTGAGTTAAAAACTATACCAATCACTTGGCCATTTGCAGTATGGTGCCTGGATATGGTGGGACCATTCAAACCAGCAAGAGGTGGCATGACTCACATACTCGTAATGGTTGACAAGTTTACCAAATGGATAGAAGTGAAGCCCATCAAGAAATTGGATGGAAAACAACTATCACATTCCTAAAAGATATAATCCTGAGATATGGTTACCCGCACAGTGTAATCACAGATAATGGCACAAAAAAATTTGAAGGAGCTTTCGCTTATTTTTGTGGGAAAAAACGAATAAGACTTGGCGTAGAGTCAGTCACTCATCCAGAATCAAATGGACAAGTTGAATGAGCTAATGGCTTAGTTCTATCCGGGGTAAAACCCCGCTTAATGGAACCACTCCAGAGATCACCTGGTTGTTGGATAGAGGAATTACCCTAAGTGTTATGGAGTCTAAGTACAACTCTGAATCGATCAACAGGCTATACACCGTTATTCCTTGTGTATGGGGCAGAAGCAGTTTTGCCTGCCGACATAGAGTATGACTCGCCAAGGGTGAGACAATACTCAGAAGCCGAGGTGAAAGAGGCCCGAGAAGATGGAGTTGACTTACTTGAAGAAGCAAGGGAATTGGCACTGTCCAGATCCGCCATATACCAAAAAAGTCTCTGACGCTACCATAGCCGAAAAGTTCAACCTCATGTTTTTCGCGAAGGGGATATGGTGCTCAGACTGGTGCAACGCACAGCTGGAATGCATAAGCTATCACCCCCATGGGAAGGACCATTCATTGTAAGCAAAGCATTGCACAATGATTCATATTATCTAATAGATGCTCGTGAAACAAAAAAGAACAAGAGGGACATATCAGGCGATGAAACCAAAGACCATGGAATGTGGCACTGCTACGTCCTTTCTACACTTAGGAGAAGCAGTGTATGTACCTCTCAAACTCTCATGTGTTGGACGCTTATGCCGGATATGTGCTGATAATAAAATGGTATGACTTAAAAAACTGACTCGGGGACTAACCCTTGTGTTCATCCTTTGATTAATCTACGTTGGCTGGCGTTGACACTTAAGACTTATCTCGGAACAAGTAATGTTTACTCAGATAGAATCAACTCTTCGATTATGCTGTTTTCCGAAAAAAAGGCTTCATGGCAAGCAAGAGGAAAAGATCAATGACGAGTAAACATGAACACCGAATAAGTAAAGGGAAGAACGCGAGTTGACCCTATGTATGTTTTTTACTAACCCACTGCAGGTTATCTGGCTTTGTATGTTGAATGATACTAGGACAAGTGGCCTAGTTTCATATCCGCTAACTCAATCCTTAGAACTTTGAGACTCTAATGTCGAACGCCAAAAAAGGTAGAAAAGATCCAAATTCAAGGAAAAGGGGAACGGCAAAATGAAACTCGGGGACTTGCCCCTGGATAATTTACATTCAAAGCTAAATAAAAGTTGGCGTCTTATTAAAAGGCACACGCCCAAAATAAGTGCATTGTATCATACATATGCACCCAACATACCGGGGATCTCATGAAATTCAATTGTTTTTGTAATCATCCTAAGAAGCAGCTGGACTCGGAGGCGTGTCCTTGGGGTCGGATCTAGGAGAATCATCTGGAGTGTCTGCCGAGTCAGGTGTGTCAGAGGCCGTCTCTGCAGGTCCATCTGACTCGGTGGATTCGCTATCCACACCTTCGTCATCGGAGATCTCGGCAAGAGGCTCGCCAAGGTCGAGGAAGATGGGCCCATCACACCAGGCATGCACAAAGGCATATTCGATCATGGCATAAGCTCGCTCCTGGCGTTTCTTGATAAGCTCAGGATCATGGAGCCACTTACCTTCAGCCCTCATGCGCTCGAGGACATCAAGATTGATGTCCTCGCACCATGAAAGCACAAAGTCAAGAGCCTTGTCCGTTGTAGCTCGTCCGGCCGACTCGCGCCATTGATCTAACTTGTCTTCAATCTGAAGCAGCCTGGCAGCCAAAGGCTCGATGAGTGTGAGTGCGTCTTCATCCGTCTAGAGCATCCTGAACGCGTGGATCGCTGATTTGAGCAAGTCAACGCCGCATGATTTGAGGGCCTTGGCATGTTCTAACAGCGCTGCGAGATGCTCGTCAATAGTGACCTCGCCATCAGCTGGAGAGCTAGATTCGGCTCGCACTCTTTTCATGGCCCGTATGCAAACATTTCAGCCTCGGGGAAATTATCTGCGAAAAAAAAGAACATTAGCAAAACAATGAAAAGGGGACATAAGGCAAGAGTATGAATATAGCGAAAAAAGGTCAGGACTCACTACCGAGGAAAGAATTGACGGTGCCAAGCTTGCTCTATCAAATACTAGCCTTGGCCTGAAGAGCGTCCAAATCCTGATGAGCCGACTCAACCGCCGACTCGGCCTCCTTCAGCAGCTCCTTGGTCTTCTCAGCACTGGCGTCATGTTGGATATATTTCTCGGCAAGCTCCTCCTGTAGCCCCTTCACCTCGGCCTGGTGCTTCTGCTCCATATCCGCCATTTGCTTCTTCAGCCGAGTCACCTCGTCTCGCTCCTTTTGGAGCTCGATCCGGTGCTTCTCTGCTTATTCAGAGCATATGACTCGTCAGCAACAACAAAACTATCTCAGATCCATCAAGATAAAAATAGGAAAGGGATAAGCAAAAACACAGAGCGGAGACAGAATCTCCAAGAGCTTACTTTCAGCGTCACTGATCTGTAGGTGTAGGGCGTCAATGGTGGATTGGGCAAAAGATGTGGAAGGACAATGGAGAAGATAAGTAAGGTGAAAACAAAGAAGGTGTCCAGAATAACAGGGGGACAAGTCAGAGAATAACCTTGGCCCTTAGATTCGGCCAACAGGTTTTGTTGAGCGAGCTTCAGCTTGCGATACTCCAAAAGGAGAGCTTGATGCACCTTGGTGCGCTCATTGTGCGTAAGCTACACAAAAAAGGATATAGTCAGAAGATATGCATTCAAGCTTGCAGCCGAATAAGAGTTGGGTTCTACCTTAGAGCTTACAGCCGAGTAAGTTCCTTACTCGGCAGTAACCTCGGGGACTAGGGATCATGTATAACAAAAAGATACTCAATACTCAAAAGAGTAAGAAGATTACGTACCTCGTTCACCTCATCTGCTCAGGCCATCAAGGCGATGGCCTGTGGGTCATGTCAGAAACAGCTTTGGGGCCCAACTTCATATTCTTGCTAGTGCTAGAGCTGACCTCTTGCTCGCCGGTTGCGTTCCAGGCCACAGCATAACGCTCGGCAGAGCCGAGGCCATTCCCGCTAAGCGTACGAGTGAGGACTTGCCCCTTTTTTAGGGTAGTTCCTATCTTGGCGCGGGTAGCAGCGATGCTGGTATATAAGCTGCCGACTCTGGAAGCGCCGCCTGATCCAGCAGCTGCAGGTTCGCCCAACTTACCCGCCGGAGCGGGCGCCGTTGTTGTTGTTGTGGGCCGAATCTAAGGTGCGGTGCCTGGGGCATGGACCAAGGTCAGCTGCTTGGGAGATGAGGGTTTGCTAGTGGAGGAACGAGCCTGGCCTGGAGCAACATGCCAAGTCTGGTCCTTTGACAGAAGAGGAGAGTGAGCAGGTCTGGGACTGGAAAAACAGGAGCCGAATGAACAGGCTCAGCAATGGTCTGAGAAGCGACGACTGGGTCAACTGAGCTACTGGGAGCAGGAGAGCTAGTATATGGGGTTTTCTCGGCGCCGATGTTGCTGGCGCCGGGATCAAGAGTCTGTTCTAGAAAAGCAGCAGGAGAGCTGGGCCGAGTCTCCTCCGACGGATGCGCCGCTAGGTCGGCCTCACTCTAAGACGCATGAGTCTCAGTAGTAGGAACCGTGACCCAGACGGGGCTTGGCAAGGCAGTGTCGGTGCGAGGAGGAGAGGCTGGACTTAGCGGCAAAGAGTCCATACTGGGAGCAGCCTGGCAGACAAAGGCGTCGCGCTAAAAATAACAGAAATGCTTATAAGAAAGCAATTACAAAACAGGAAGGAAAATGGGAAGTAAGAAAACATCAAAGCTTACCCGGAAACGGTCGGGTCATGCGGAATGCGACGAGTGACCTGGCGCCTAGCAACCTTGCGAGTCTCGGTCAGCGAGGTAGCAGGAGGAGCAGCTGGAGTAACTTTACGCTTCTTGGCGGGCCGAGTGCTGGAAGAGGCCCCGTTCGCTTACCCGTCTTGGTAGTAAGGATCTTGCCGAATCCGCCCACAGCAAGAGGGGGAACGTCATGTACCTGGCCAGCTACATAAGTAAATAACGAGCTCACTCGGATAAGTTAGAAGGTTAAGATTAAAAGACTAGTACCTCCAGAATCTCACAGTCATCATCATCGTCGTCAGACCAATCTCGTAAGGGGTTGCAAGTATGGGTCTTACCTGAAGTTTAAGCGGCAGCTGCATGCGGGATGGGCATGAAGCACTCTAGATCAAACTCGACCTCGTCAGAGTCGGAGCGGTCCTCGTAGTAGCCACCAGGAGGGACGGTACTGTCATCAACCTGGTGAACAAGATTATGCGAAAGACAAACAGAATAAAAACAATGAGAAAACAAAATATCAAGTAAACAAAGGAAGAGCTATGTCGGCTTGGAGTTGACCCGGAAACTTACCCAGGGTACAGGCCTATCCCGGCTAAAAGGAGGGCAGCTCCAGGCTCAATCCTCCGCCAAAGTCATGTTAAAGATCGAGCTGACTCGGCGGGCCACGGAGTCGTGGGTCAGCTCCAGCATGGAGTGCCGAGTAGGGTCCCGCGTGCCGCTCATGAAGCACATTTTGTGGCTCCTGGCTTGGATAGGGCTGACCTGATGTGCGATGAAAGCACACATGAGATCCTCCTCAGTCAAGTGGAAGTTCTCATTCGGCGACAACAGCCTCTCCAGAATCTCATTGGCCTCGTTCACAGTGACATTCTTGTCGTGCGGGTCAAGTTTCCAGAACTCCTTGCTGGGAACCTCGTACGATAAAGGGGGGAGCCAGATGTAATCGGTGGACCCGCTGTTTTTGACATAGAAGAAAGTCCTATGGCATATTTTGCAAGAGTCTAGGTCGGTGACCCGAGGAAAGATGGACTCTTTCCTGGGTGTGATGCTAGCGGCATGATATGCCCAATTTGCATCACCATTCTATATCATAATTTACCTCTATACATTGATATGTGTCTTACTATAAGGTATTACTTATGGCTTTTCATCTGTTTATGCATGTTGGATGATTCTTGGAGGATGGACTGCCATAGTCTGGATTCTGATGGAAAAGAAGGTGTTTCGGTGCAATTTCGCGAAGATCAGAAAAATACCAGAAAAATATGGAAACATATTATTTTACCAGAAGATGAAGGAAGCCAGAAGGAGGAGCGAAGGGGGGCCGCAGGGGGCCCACACCCCCTAGGCGCGGGCCCACCTGAGGTCGCGCCTAGGGTAGGTGTGGCCCACCTGCCCGGCCTCCAACTCCGCCCCTTCGCCTATATCTTCCCTACGGAACCCTAATACTAGGGGAGCAACCACAAATAGATTTCCGCCACCTCTAGGGGCGGAAAACACCGAGAGAGAAAGATATCTCTGGCAGACAGATTTCTGCCGGGAGAATTCCTTCCCGAAGAGGGGAGACCGTCGCCATCAACACCGTCATCAAGCTAGGCTTCATCGGGACCATCATCACCATCCACACCATCATCTCCACCATCACGATCACCACCACTCCATCCCGCTGTAACAATTATGTTGGATATTGCTTTAGTTCTTAGGGGAAACTTTCCCGGTGTTGATTACTATTATAGTTGATGCTTGTGAGTGGAACCATTGGATTATTGTTTATGTTCATATTTTTATCCATTATCATATAATCTTTGATATTGATCCATATGATGTCTTGTGAGTAGTTTCTTTAGTTCTTGAGGACATGGGAGAAGTCATGTTGTTAGTAGTGAATCTGTGATGAGTTATTATTTAGTGGTTTAGTATTTAAGTTGTGGTGCTATTCTTCTAGTGGTGTCATGTGAACGTTGACTACATGAAACTTAACCATTTATGGGCCTAGGGGATGCATTGTGTATTTGGCTACCAATCGTGGGGTTGCCGGAGTGATAGAAACATGAACCCCCGTTAGGACAACTTTGCACAAGGGAGTGTAGGATCTCAGAGTTTAAGGCTGTGGTTAGATTTATATCTTAATTACTGTCATGTAGTTACGGATGTTTGCAGGGGTTTTAATCACAAGTATGTATTATTCCTAGGAAGGGCGGTATGTTAGCACAGGTTCACCCACACAACACTTACAAACACCAGAGAAGAGTACTCAGCTATTTGAAGCGAAAGAACTTGACATAATTCCCATGTGTCCTCGAGAATGTTTGGTCCTTATAAGTATTTCCACCGACTTATCCTTTGCTAAGAAAGGATTGGGCCACTTGCTCCGTTTGTTCGTTACTTCTATTACCTGCTCTTTGTTTTTTTGCCTTGTCAGAAAACCACTAAAAATCCGTTTGCTAAGTATTCACAGGGATTTCCTGCTCCACACCACTGTTCACCACCTTTTGCTCCTCGTTGGGATCGACACTCATATTTATCGAAAGTACTATGATACACCCCCTATACTTGTGGGTCATCAAGACTATTTTCTGGTGTCGTTGCCAGGTAGTGAAGCGCTATTGAAGAGTGGAACGGTGTGGCATCCCGCAAAACCACTACTAGCAAATCGCGTTGATTTTGTGCATTGCATCATCATGACATCATCATACATCTATCTGTCTAAAACTATTTTGCTAAAAGCCCTATTTTGTTTTCTATATTAATTTCTCCCTATTACTTTAAATCAAAACACCGGTGCTTCTGGATATCTCAGTTTGTCTATAAACAATTTACAAAAGGCTTTTAAAATAAATTATAAAACCCTACCTACCCCAGAACACCCAAAACCTAAGCTACCAAATACTCTACCCACTCTAGTCCTATCCAGCCCTCCACCTCACCCCGGCCAATCCCCCATCCACTCCTAACCTGCCACCTCACCCAGCTGCTTCCACACCACCCGCCTGACCCCACCAACTCCCTGGGCCCCACCCCGCCACCGCACGCTCCCTGCAGGCCCCCCTGACCCGATCCAACCCCCCACACACAAACGCACACACGCGTCCCCTGTCCCGCCTGGCCCCACCTCGCAGCTCCACCAACCGCCCACCCCCTCGCCCTGGACCCACCATCCCGCTCGACAGGCCCACCCAACACCGCGTCCTCCCTTGATCCCTCGAGCCGCCCCACCGCTCCCCTCGCTATCGCCCATCCCCACCTTTCTTTCCTTCCTCTCTTCCTCTCTGCATCGCCCGCACGCGGACCCCTCCTCCACAGCGCCCACCGCCAGGCATCCTCCGCCTCCTGTGGCCCTTCCCAAGCAGGTGCCGCCTCCCTGGTCATCCACCGTCGGTGCCGCCTCCCTTCCTGCGAGCTCGCCGCCTCGACCTGGCGTTGACGCTGGCCGGCCGAGTCCGGTCGCTGCCGTCCGCTCAAGCGCTCTGCCCGACAGCGCCCCTGTCTCGCCAGTTCTTTCGCCACGAGGCCGGGTCCTCCTTGACTCCGAGCCGCTGCCGCCTCCTTCGCTGCCCGCCATCGCTGCCCTCGCCGCTCGCCGCCGCCGCCAGCGACCACGGCTTCCACCGCCCGTCGACCGCTGCCGCTGGACCAACCTTCGGCCGCCACGACTGGCGCTCACCCGCGGTCCGAGCTCGTCGGCCTCGCGAAGCTCAAGCTTGGCGCTGCCCTTGGCCGGCCGCGCCGCCTCGCCCTCCCACCACCTGCCCCACGCCTCCGCCGAGCCTGGGGCTGGGTCTACCTCTCGACCGCGGCTTCCCGTTCGACCTCATGTGACCGTCGCCATCCTCGCTAGCGGCATGCATGTCGGTGTCCTCAGACTGTGGAGCGTGTTACATACCTGAGCTCCAAATAAGTGCCGCTTGTGTTGTTCTCTGTGGTATGTCCCTGCATGTGTGTGAGTGAGGTGGAGTAGTGGGGTACCAATGGGAAGATCGCGTCTCCGATGACCAATTACCTGGAATTCGAACAAGATCCTGATGCTCGAAGATGGACAATAGCACCCATGGAAAACACCAAGACCTCCTTCCCGCACCAATGCCGACGACGTCGCACGCCAAGTTCTTATTCCCGAACGTCAAGACCGACCCGATACGAGGACCCGACAAGATATTCGTGACGACAAGATCGGCACCGACCAGGGCGGATCCGATGTGACCCTGACGCCAACCAAGTTCTTCTTCTCGGATGCGACAAGATCGACTTCCGTTGTCCGAGACCGATCTCGTCGAGCCATTCTCCCGTCGAACCCTGAGACCGACCCCGAACTCCTCGGAGCCCAAGTTCGCCGAACCCATGTGTGATGCCCTTTCCAAGCCCCGTATTTTTTTATAATATATGATATAAACTTGTTGCATTTAAAATTGCCATGCTTGCATACATATTGTCATGTGGGTTGGGGGCCTTATGCCGATTCACCTTATAATTAAATATGGAGGCCATATGCTGGCGAATCTAGTATAGTATTGGCTCCATTTAAATTTGTGTAGCGAACCGGTGTTATATTTTGCCTTGTTAAGACAACATTTAAATTGCGGGGTACCTAAACAACCTAAACTTACTAAATAATTATCGGGACCCCGGTTCCGTTTAATATTGCCCAATCGCATCGCATCCTTGCCATGCCATGCATCATACATGCATCATGCCCGATCTTTTGCCGTAGTATTAAATAGTGCATCCGGTGTTTCTTCTAGTGCTTTGCTTCTTCACGGACTAGGCCGATGAGTTGATGCGAGTGACGCCCGTTCTTCGGATGAACCCTCAGCAATGTTTTCAGGTGAGCATCTCCCCCTTTCTACCTATCTTGCTTTATAGTATTTATTTCCTCCTGTTGATCTATTGCTATCTGTGTTGCGATGCTCTAGTTTTCGTACCCGTGATATCCCTTGCAGCCTTATATTGCCTTGGACACATCCTATTACCTGTTGTTTGGTAGATAGTTGGACTTGCACGTCGTAGTCGCTTGCTCAAGTGCTGTTGCGTGTCGTCAAGTACCACAGTTGTTGGAGTATTGCCGTGTGTTTATTGTTGGAGATGATCATAACTTTAATTATTGTTTAATAACTAAAATTGAAGTAGGTAAATGCAGAGGCACAGGTGGGCAATAGATGTTATTTGGTTTTTAACCGTCCACTTGTGTCCCGTAGGACCCCGAGTACTTGATACCTGTTCCTTGAATATTCGCGCTATCCACATCCGGGAGGATTATGGGACCCCCCTGAGCCAGAGCTTGATTCATTCTTATTTCTTGGGGCCACAAACTAGTTTGAGGTTTTATTTACTATCATGTACTTATGCCATGCTTTCTCGCTTAATTTAAATTGTGCGATGTCGCACTGTCTTAAGGGAAGCGGAGTGTTTTCATGTATCGATAAGCCCATCACATTTTCGGGTTCCCGATCGTTACGACCATTGACGCAAACCTTGAGTCCGTTTGAGTCAGCTAACCGCTATGGGTAGCTTAATGGGGTGGCCTCAAATATTTCTGAATCTGTGATTGCTTTGTCGTGAAAGCCTCGTTGGGTTTTGATTTGGTTTTTCCGAGGTTGATCGAGTGTGTTGCTATTTGTGCACCCTGCAGGTAAAACTTTCTGAAAGCCGTGTCCGCGGTTATGGACGACTTGGAGCACAATATCTCGATCATAAACAACTATAACTAAAGTAGTGCTATAAATTTGACTTTATAATGACTAGTAATCAGCTTCACTATAATGGAATGGCTAGATAAAATTGCCAACAATTGCTTGTTTGGGTTGTCGCTTGCTACCGTTGTATCTGACTAGTAAGTATAGCAACTATAACGGAATGGCTAAATAAAAGTACCAACAACTGCTGGGTTTGGGGATATCTCATGCTAATCGTATCTGACTAGTAAGTGTGGCAACTACAACTGGATGGTTAACTAAAACTGCCCACTGCTTATTATATCAGGATGACTCATGCTATCTATACCTGACTAGTAATTGATGCAACGATAACTGAATAAATAAAACTGCCAACTGTGTGAGTTCCTCGGTTGACTTCCTCGTTTGGTCTCGAGGGGGAAATACCAGGATGGGTATGTTTGGTGGTAGTATCAGGTTGGTTCCGAATAGGTCTTTCTTATCCCCCCTCTGATAGCCGACAGTTATATCGAGTCTCTATAGGTTGTTTAGTGCATGCTGCGCTGCCGCTTCAGTCCACCATACCTATGTAGGCGAGGACCGCCGAATTCTAGCCTCGCCGTGTACTGGCCTCGATCGACCGCTTCTCTTTTTCCTTTGCCCTTTGTCGGCACCCTTTTGTTTAAGCAGGGTTTTGAGATCGACGTCGTTAGCGTGGTTACCCTTCCGCTTGGCTCAGGGGTTATGGACGCCATTGGTTATTCTTCAGGGCTCTTAGATCAATTTGCATATTGTCCGTACTCGGAAGCTGTATCGTTTTCAAGGTGATTTGGATCTTTGTACTGTATATCTGTATTCTTGACTCATGGAGTCGTGTTGTACATATATCTGTTCTGTGGGTCCCATCGAGGACTGTTGTGTAATGGTATTACTTCGTTTTCCACCCGCACGAAAGTTCCTGGTGGGCACCTTTGAATCGTTTCTATGCGGGTTTGGCGGGAAGCGCTAAAACTTGCATAGGGCCGATTCTGAGGGTGTTACAAACTGGTAAGGGAAACTTTCACTGTGAGTATTGCTTTTGATACTGCTTGTTACTTTGTTTCCAATATGGATAACCCACTTGGTTTTCTGTTTGGAAAACTACTACCACTGCTAGGGTAGTAGATGAACTACCTCCTGTTGAGATAGATCCTTTTAAGATACCTACAAGTATTGCTAATCGTGTTATGGATAATTATTATTTTGGGGATGGAACTATCCATCCTCGTGATCACTTGCTTTTTATCCATGAATTATGCGTGTTGTTTAAGTGTGCAGGTATCACAACTGAACAGGTGAAGAAAAAGTTACTCTCCATATCCTTGAAAGGGAGAGCTAAAGAATGGTATAAGCTGCTGAAGAATGGACAATCCATGGAATGGGAGGAGATGTCATCTCTCTTTTACTCTAAATTTTATCCTCCCAGTGAGATTCATAAGGATAGAAATCTTATATATAACTTTTGGCCTCTTGATGGAGAGAGTACAACTCAAGCTTGGGGGAGATTGAAGTTACTAATGCTTAAATGTCCTATTCATGAACTCCCTAACAATATTATTCTCAATAACTTTTATGCTAGGCTTTCTCTTCATGATAAAGATTTACTAGATGCTTCTTGTGTTGGATCATTCACACATATGAAGGAAAGATCTAAATGGGACCTACTAGACCATATTCAAGAGAACACTGAAGCTTGGGAGAATGACGAAGGAAGAAAGTCAGGTATAAACTATGATTATGAATGCATTAAATATTTTATGGGAACTGATAGCTTCCGTGATACTAGCAATGAGTTTGGTCTTGATCCTCAAGTTCTTGCAAAATGTTTTAATGCTTTTGCCTCTTATATTGAGATTCCCAAGAAAGAGTGGGACAAGTACCATGCTCCTTATAAAGACATTGTTACCCACGTTCCTGCTAGTATAGAGGTTTGTACTGTTGATCCTATTTTTCCTGAACCTTATGTCTAGAAGATCCCTTTTCCCTCCAAGGTAAGGGAACACTCTATTATGGCTAATGTGGTTAGCAAAAGCGCAAAGAAAGTTGTAGGGTCCGATGAGCTTATTGATATCGAGCCTGTGGTAGCTATTGTGAAAGATCTTGTCACTAGAAATATAGAGGATGAGCATATTGTCTTCTGTGAAGACGCTACTAATATTGTTTCTCATCCTAAGAAAGTTAGAAAAGCTAGTGTCCCTATGCTTTCTGCTAAAATTGGTAGTCATAGCTATTATGGTTTATGTGATATTGGTGCTAGTTCCCGTGCTATTCCTTATGATCTTAACAGGGAAATTATGCATGAGATTGGTCCTTGTGAGCTTGAGGAAATTGATGTGGTCATTCACCTTGCTAATAGAGAGCAAGTTTGCCCCATTGGAATTGTCAGAGATGTGGAGGTCCTTTGTGGTAAGATTAAATATCCTGCTGACTTTCTAGTACTTGGTAAAGAAGCTAGTAAAACCTATCCTATTATCTTTGGTAGACCCTTTCTGAACACTTGCGGGGCTATCATAGATTGTAGGAAGGAAAAAGTTTTGACTAAGTTTGCTGGAGAGTCTTATGAGTTTAATTTTTCCAAATTTGTCAAAACTCCTTATGAAAATGAACTGCCTGATGAGGATTTCAGGGTTGAACAAATTTCTGCTATTTCTCTTACTCCTAACAATGCCTTGCGGCAGTTCATGGAAGATCATGAAAGTGATGCCTTCATGAAGGAAAGAAATGAGATTGATGAGGCCTTCCTTCGTCAGCCTAAGTTACTTAAGCATAATTTACCTGTGGAAGATTTGGGTACCACACTACCACCTAAAGGGGACCCTGTTTTCGAATTAAAACCTTTACCTAATGATCTTAAATATGCTTATCTTGATGACAAAAAGATATATCATGTTATTATTAGTTCTAAACTTTCAGGAAAGGAAGAAGAAAGGTTATTGGAGATATTGAACAAACACCGATGTGCTATGGGCTACACTCTTGATGATTTAAACGGGATTTCTCCTACTATATGTCAACATGCTATTAATATATAACATGATGCAAAACCAGTTGTTGAGCACCAATGTCGTCTAAATCCTAAGATGAAGGATGTGGTAAGAAATGAGTATTAAAAATCCTTGATGCTGGTATTATTTATCCTATTGCTGATAGTAAGTGGGTTAGCCTTGTTCATTGTGTCCCCAAGTGTAACATCCCTAAAATCATGTTTCAAAACTCATGCATATCATCCATGCATCCATGATCATTTAGGGTTCCATTTCAAAAACCATTTCAAAATCAGGAGCATTTGTTGCTCATTATTTTATGTGAGCAACTATTAAACTAATGCCACTCTCAATTGAAGAGTTTATTTGTTTTAAACCAATACTTGCTTGCTCTCTTGTTACTTTGTTTGATTGTTGGAGTTTGGTGAAAATTTACAAAACAAATATGATTTAAAAACCATTTCCAAAACTTATTCAAATCAAGTGCTATAACACTGTTTATTTTGTTCAATCAAAGGGACCAAGCTAGTACAGAGAGACCACATGTTTTTATGCCCAAAAATATGAAGGATACACTCTACAAAAATCCAGAAAAGATTTGAATTCAAATTGTTTTGAATTTGTTTGAATTAGATTTCTGGAAAATCAATCAGAAAAAGAAAAAGATAAGAGAAATAGAAAAAGGCCGGCGCTAGCGTTTGAGCCCAATAGCAGAAGCAGCCCACTAGCCAGCCCACCCGGGAGTTCCCTCTCTCCTTGTTTTTCTCACCGCACCCGCACTACCTAAACTGTCGCTGACGGGTGGACCCTCTCCACGTCGACTCCTTCTTCCCCAAATCCCGCGCACAAACGCCGTCACCGCCCGTTTCTTCCCCCGCCTCTGCCGCGATTTTAATCCACTTAATTGGCGATGAATGCGTGCGTGATCTCCGCCCCTGCTCTGGCTATAAGATCCCCTCCTCTCTCCGCTCCATTCCCCTCACTCACCAACCACAAAGCGCCGCTAGGCTGTCCACAATCGAGCTCGCGCCGCCGTTGTCCCGAACCACTCCGACGAGCCATCACGGTGAGCTCCGACCGTCCCCCTGTCTCTGGTTCAAACAAACGTGACCAGCATTTCTTTTCGCGTACCCTGATGCCTTTTGTTTGCTTTCTCGTAGCCCAGGTTGCCGTCACCATTCGTTCCCGCAAACATCAGAACCGTCGCTCGACTCCGACGAGCGATTGAGGTAAAACCCGACCGCCCCTCGACTTCTCCTTGATCCAGTAGTGTTCGCCGTAGCCTTACGCACCCCCTGATACAACTGGTTCATGCTAGGGTGATCTAGAGCATCGCCAACGTCTTAGTCACCGAGCACCCGACGCTGCGCTCAACTCTGACGAGCTCCCACGGCCACTTCAGCTTGCCCCTGTCCATGCCAACAACCTCTGGAGCTTCCTCGCAACCTTGCGACGCCGTTAAGCATCATCACTGTCCCCAGCCCTCGCTAGATTAGCAGATCCATCGCCGGCAGAGCCGTCGCCGCCGTTTGGTCCATTTGCGCCGCCGAGTTGTGGTCAGAGTGATTTGATCCACTGGATCTAGATCTAGTGGTTGAGATTAGAAGCTAGGCGAAGAGGTATGGGCAGATCTGAGCCACGCGTTTTATTTAGATCTAACGGTTCGGAATCTTGATCCTGAGCGAAGCGGTACCATCCAATCAGGAAGCGTCGTGTGGCATGAGTTTCGTTTAAATTTCTGAATTAGATCTATTAGATGTTTAAACTTGTTTAATTCATAACTTTTGATTCCCACGTCCAAATTTGACAAATTTTATATCAATGGAATTAGGAGAGAAAATCCTTTCCATTTATGCAATGTGTTTAAAGTTTTGCCTCTGTTAAAATGGTTGTTTTATAGAAACATGTGTAGGCCTATTTTGTGTATAGTAATTATTTGGAAAAGTTTTTGCTAATCAAATAAAGTTTATTTTGGCTTGTTTGTACTTGTCTATGATTCAGTACAGTGCACTTGTCTTGTTTAGTGTAGAAAATCATCACATGGCATATTGCATACATTCATGTATTTTTTCTTGTATTAATTGTGTATGTGATTTTGTGCCATTATTTTATGTGTAGATTTTGGTACAAATAGTGATTGTGATTGTGAGGATTCTAGCTACTCTCCAAACTACCAAGGCAAGTGGTGCTTCATGATTTTATTCCTAAGTTTTTCAACTATGCACTAGAAATATTTTGCTAGACTTGCATGAATATTTTGGTCTATATGCTATGCTTGATAAATCCTAGTAGTTGTAGAATTGCTAGAAATTTCTAAGTTAAGATGCTTATCTATGCCATGCTTAGACTAGCTAGTAGCAAACAAGGGTGGTTATATATTCATGCTATGATAAAATATTTCTAAGTCTTTGGACTTGTGTTTTGCTTAATAAAACAACTAAGTGAATGAAACACCTGGGTGGAATGGAAGGAATGGTTTATGTTGAGTGGTTACAAAAGGCCCATTTCTATGGTTTACCTTGTGTATCTCACTTGTGGAAAGCCACCCAGGAACAAAGGTATTTGAGATGCCATATGTTAAGAAGCTTCTAGTGCAGCCACTTGGCAATATGGGCTCTGCCTGGATCATATCGGTTGCAATAACTTAGCCATTTGGACAGTTGGTGGTAGTGGGATGATAGGTTGGAGCGCGTCCATTTGGTCTAAGGGAAGGCTTCTGAAAGGTCCTGTCTTGGTGAAAATCAAGTCTTGTGGGGAAAGTGCACAACCTCTACAGATGGAAGAATCTAAGTACTTAGCCATGTCCCTGGTATTGGACAACTTGTGCTTGAACAAGGGTGAAGGTTCCCCAATGTCTATTGGTGGTTCCTTGGGAAAGTTTTTGTCAAAGAAAAACTTATTGTTTTCAACTAATAGGTAAAACCTATTTTGAGCAAAGCAAGCCTAAGCTACACTTAGCCAAAATGCATAAGTATATACTCTACCAATATTCTACTAAGGTATCACTTGCCAATACTATTCCAATGTATTGACCCATTGTGGCTGTAACTTGTGATGTTGCAGGTTATTCTGATGATGATTAGGGGTTATGAGTCTGCACTCAACATGCTTGCCTGTGGCACATGAAGATGAAGACTTATTTATCTTATTACATATTTAAACTCTTGTACTAGGCCTGTGGCCATGGAGTTGTAAAAGACTATGTTTGTCTCTGGAATGACTTGTAATAATGACCTTTGTTTCTGTGTACTTCATCTTAAACTGTGGATGCTAGCATTGATCCAGGGACTAGCATTGCAATCACAGGGATCCTTTCCTTTACAAAGGAGGGATATTACACCAAGAAAGGGGAATAACTGTTGTGCCTAATGAAGATAATGAGCTTATCCCCAAAGAGTAGTGGTTGGGTATAGAATGTGCATTGATTTTAGAAAGATTAATAAATTTACTAAGAAAGATCATTATCCTTTTCCCTTTATTGATCAAATGCTTGAGAGGTTGTCCAAAAAGACTCACTTTTGCTTTCTAGATAGTTATTCTGGGTTTACTCAAATTGTTGTGAAAGCACAAGACCAAGAGAAAACTACTTTCACTTGTCCCTATGGTACTTATGCTTATAGGTGTATGACTTTTGGTTTGTGTAATGCTCCTGCTACCTTTCAGAGATGTATGTCTGCTATCTTTCATGGTTTTTGTGAAGAAATTATGGAGGTCTTCATGGACGAATTTTTTGTCTATGGAACTTCTTTTGATAACTATTTGCACAACCTTGATAAAGTTTTGCAGGGATGTGAGGAAACCAACCTTGTTCTTAACTGGGAGAAATGCCATTTCATGGTTAATGTAGGAATTGTTCTAGGACACAAGATCTCTGAAAGAGGTATTGATGTTGACATAGCCAAAATTGAAGCAATTGAGAAGATGCCTTGTCCTAGAGATATCAAAGGTATTCGTAGTATCCTTGGTCACGCTGGTTTCTATAGGAGTTTTATTAAAGATTTCTCCAAAATTTCAAAGACCCTTATTAATCTTCTTTAAAAAGATGTACCTTTTGTTTGATGATGATTGTAAGAAAGCTTTTGAAACTTTGAAGAAAGCTTTAACAAATGCTCCTATAGTCCAACCACCTGATTGGAGTTTACCTTTTGAAATTATGTGTGATGCTAGTGATTTTGTTGTGGGTGCTATCTTGGGACAACGCGTTGACAAGAAGCTAAATGTCATTCATTATGCTAGCAAGACTCTGGATGCTGCTCAAAAGAATTATGCTACTACTGAAAAGGAGTTCTTAGCTATAATCTTTGCTTGTGATAAGTTTAGACCTTATATTGTTGATTCCAAGGTCACTATTCATACTAATCATGCAGCTATTAAATACCTTATGACGAAGAAGGATGCCAAGCCTAGGCTTATAAGGTGGGTGTTGCTTTTGCAAGAGTTTGATATGCATATTGTGGATAGGAAAGGTGCTGATAATCCTGTTGCTGATAATTTATCTCATTTGGAAAACATTTCTTTTGACCCTTTGCCTATTAATGATAGTTTTCCAAATGAGCAGTTAGCTGCAATAAGGGTAAGTCCACATGAGAGTCCTTGGTATGCTGATTATGCTAACTTTATTGTTTCCAAGTATTTGCCTCCAACCTTTATAGCCCAGCAAAGAAGAAAATTACTTTATGACATAAGTCATTACTTTTGGGATGACCCACACTTATATAAAGAAGGAGTGGATGGAATTATGCGAAGATGTGTTCCAGAATTTGAACAACAAGCGATATTGAGAAAATGTCACGGCAGTGCTTATGGAGGACATCATGCTGGGGATAGGACTGCACAAAAGGTTTTACAATTTGGATTTTATTGGCCTACCCTTTTTAAATATGCAAGGAAGTTTGTCTTATCATGTGATGAATTCCAACGAGTAGGTAACATCTCTAGACACAATGAAATGCCTATGAATTATTCTCTTGTTATTGAACCTTTTGATTGTTGGGGATTTGACTTTATGGGTCCTTTTCCTCCTTCAAAAGGGTATACACATATTCTTGTTGTTGTTGACTATGTTACAAAGTGGGTAGAAGCCATACCTACAAGCAGTGCTGATGGTAAAACATCTTTGAAAATGCTCAAAGATGTCATTTTTCCTAGGTTCGGTGTGCCTAGATATCTCATGACCGATGGAGGCTCTCATTTTATTCATGGGGTTTTTATAAAAACTCTCACTAAGTATGATGTAAACCACATAATAGCTTCAGCTTATTACCCCCAAACTAGTGGGCAAGTAGAACTTTCCAATAGGGAAATCAAATCTATCTTGCAAAAGACTATCAATAGATCTAGGAAAAATTGGGCTAAAAAGTTGAATGACGCTTTGTGGGCTTATATAACTCCTTATAAAAATCCTATGGGGATGTCTCCTTACAAAATGGTCTATGGGAAGGCTTGTCACTTGCCTTTAGAATTAGAACACAAAGCTTATTGGGCAGTGAAAGAGTTTAATAGAGACTTTAGACGTGCTGGTGAGAAAAGACTGATCAACTTAAGTAATCTAGATGAGTGGAGAGGTGAAGCTTACGAAAATGCTAGACTCTTTAAGGAAAAATTAAAAAGATGGCATGATAGGAGAATTCTCAAAATGGAGTTCCATGTTGGTGAGAAAGTTCTTTTGTATAGGTCTCGTCTTAGATTTGTTGCAGGGAAACTACTCTCCAAATGGGAATGACCTTTTGTTATCCAGGAAGTGTACCGTTCAGGTGCCATCAACATTTCTTCTCTAAAAGATGACACAACACAGATGGTGAATGGTCAAAGACTAAAACATTATATCTCTGAAGATTCTTATAATGAAGAAATTGATGTTATTCAAATGAAAACTCCAGAAGAATTTATCAGAAGCCAAACACCAGAATGTGCAGAGTTTGTCTTTGAATAGGTAAAAGTGGTGAAAACAGAAGGTTCGTGAAACCCCAATCTTTTTATATTTTTGATGTTTTTAATACATAAGGAAAGTTATGAGACGAAACTAAAGAGGAAACAGATCCCGGGGTGGACAAACCCACCCCAGGCACGGGCCCAGCCTGACCGCGCCTGGAGGGGGTTTGCCACCCTCGAACTCTGCCTCCGCTTCATTTCCGTGTCGAAACCTTCCTTATGCATTGAAACTTCGTAATATATAACCCCCCGGGTTCCCAGAGGTTCTTGCATCGTGTTCTCGTCGTATTTTCGTTTTGATCTATTTCTGTCAGGAAAATTCTCAGATTTGGAGCCTCAATGACTTCCTCTGGATCACCCACGGAGGATTCCTCTACGGATGTCCTCAACCCGTACATGTATGAGTTGATCCCAAAGAGTTGATCCTCAAAGAGGGGAAGGTACATATGAAAGAAGTTCAGGGCCCTAAAGGAGAAGGTAACTTGGAAGACAGGATGGAAGCGTTGGAACAGTAAGTTTTCAGGTACAAGAAGATGGCAGAACGTGAAGTGGATGTTATTCACAAGATAAGTTCAGAACTCATCACCAAGCACAAGGGATAAGTTGCTGAGCTCCGAGAAGAGATCTTCTCACTCCGTCAGACCACCAATCAATTGCAAGCACAACTCTATGACATACAGAATCAAAACTGTGAGTATGAGGCTAGATTTGATCACATAAGCCCCGCTGCTAGTTTCAGGATTGTAGAGACAAGGACATCCTTTTTGGATGGGGAATCATTGCCTTGTAAGTTTGATGATGACAAGAGGACACCACCACCGAAGGAATAATTTGTCATCAGGTTTGGCATCCCCTTGGCTTGTTCCAAGCTTGGGGGAGTGCCACGGTATCACCACCATTATCTTTTATATTTTACCTTTTTAGTGGATTCCTATGTGTGGTAGAGGGGTTATCTTATAGTTTGGTTTGCATGTGGAAGTATCTCTCCTTTAGTTGATTATCTTTGTATCCCTTGGTGTGAGTGCCTTTATTGGAATATTAATGAGAAGTCTCATCTTTTACTTTTTGCACTTCTTATTTTACTTTGCAATCTCTATTATATGATGGATCTTGTTGTCCAGTATTAGCACCACTTTGGGATCATCAAGTGGATCTAAATTGGTTTTGGCAAACCGAGTTCTGGTTAGTGGCATTAGTTTGAAAGGAAAAGAAAGAAATAAAAGGCTTACATGTATTTGGTATCATTTGTTTTCTTTCTTGTTGGCTCATAAGCTTAGTATTCTTTATTTAAGATTCTTTTGTGTCTTCGAGGAAGATTGCATGTTTGGCTTTATTACTTGTATGTTTGCTTGTTTATTTCAACTCTCTTGCTTTCTACCCAGCCTTGCTAGCCAAAAACTTGTTTTGAGAAGGCATACTTCTCATGTTTCCAAAATCCTTTGAACCCAAAACTTTTTCCACTTGCGTCCACCATATCTACCTAGTACCTTTTTCTATTCCTAGCAAATTATCAAGCTTTATCTACCTTTCAAATCAAAAGGTATTTTGTTATGTGAAAACTAGTTATTAAATCTCTCATGAACTTGATGACACACTTTATTTACTTGCCCCTAATAGACTTGAACCATTGTGAACATCGAAGCTGTATATGCTTGCATCTATACGTTGGGATTAGCAGAACCGTGTTGTCACGGGGAACGTTTTCAACATTGCACTTGTACCTTGTTGTACTCAGTTGATATCATGCTCTTTTGTCTATGGATGTCACCGGTGTGAAATAAAGAGGGGACTTGTAAGTCCATGGAGTTTGTATTCTGTGTTAGAGAAACGCCTGGGCCGCTAGCCTAAGCCATGCCTAATCATGGTGGAAACTTGTAGCATCACCATAATGAACTATCTATGAAGCATCCTCAATAAAAAGCTATGCATATGGTAAATAAAAAGATTGCTGAGATGCTCATTGTCTGCTTGCCTTGTCATTTTGGTTGTGGGAAAGCTCCTATACCATGTGCAAGGGGTACCCTGTTGGCGGTTCTTAATGATATGCAAATACTTACAATGACAAGAACTTACCTGGACCCTAAGTTGAGTATGCATGAGGAGTGACCCTCATATTCAAGGGACATGAGATTGACAACTTATATTTCGTCAAGAATATACTCCATCTTTGTTCACTTTAACCTTAATCATCTCAAGATGCTTATGAGAGGGACAATGAGGGCAAGAAGGGACCTTTCTCCCACTTCCAAGTTGAGTCAGTAAACCTACTTCCTCTCCATCTCCATCAAGCATTTGAGTTGTGTTTCAAGCATTCATATGGTGATTTATTCATTCATGTTCTTCATCTTCCTTGTTTGCACAAAACTCTTATCTATTGAGTATTACTTTGAAAGCCTTCACTTGTGAAAAAACCTTTTTGAGCAAAGAGTGCTCCTTTTTTGAAACTTCCACAAAAAGCTTTTGTGAAACTGTTTGCCAGGTGTTCTCTGACCAAGAACAAGTTTGACAATTCCAATTATGATTTATCTTTATGCATCTCTATTGTGACTGATGTACTTGGTTGCAAGCTAAGTTATATAATGGTGAGTTGCTTTATTCTATGAGTTGTGCAATGGTAAGTGTGATGCTTCTTGTTTGTATTCTTTTATCGACACTTCACTCCATAAACCTGTGGACATGTTTACTGAGCTCAGTATTCGTTTGGGGTCAAGCGAAGTCTATGCTTGGGGGAGTTGATACGCGTAATTTGCATCACCATTCTATATCATAATTTACCTCTATTCATTGATATTTGTCTTACTATGAGGTATTACTTATGGCTTTTCATCTGTTTATGCATGTTGGATGATTCTTGGAGGATGGACTGCCGGAGTCTGGATTCTGATGGAAAAGAAGGCATTTCAGTGCAATTTCGTGAAGATCAGTAAAATACCAGAAAAATATGGAAACATATTATTTTACCAGAAGACGAAGGAAACCAGAAGGAGGAGCGAAGGGGGGCCACAGGGGACCCACACCCCCTAGGAACGGGCCCACCTGAGGTCGCGCCTAGGGCAGGTGTGGACCACCTGACCGGCATCTGACTCCGCCCCTTCGCCTATATCTTCCCTACGGAACCCTAATACCAAGGGAGCAACCACAGATAGATTTATGCCGCCTCTGGGGGCGAAAAACACCGAGAGAGAAAGATCTCTCTGGCAGACAGATTTCTACCGGGGGAAATCCTTCTTGGAGAGGGGAGACCGTCGCCATCAACACCGTCATCAAGCTAGGATTCATCAGGATCATCATCATCTCCACCAGCACCATCATCTCCACTCCGTCCTGCTGTAACAATTGTGTTGGATATTGCTTTTGTTCTTAGGGGAAACTTTCCCAGTGTTGATTACTATTGTAGTTGATGCTTGTGAGTGGAACCATTGGATTATTGTTTATGTTCATATTGTTATCCATTATGATATCATCTTTGATCTTGATCCATATGATGTCTTGTGAGTAGTTAGTTTAGTTCTTGAGGACATGGGAGAAGTCATGTTGTTAGTAGTGAATCTGTGATGAGTTATTATTCAATGGTTTAGTATTTAAGTTGTGGTGCTATTCTTCTAGTGGTGTCATGTGAACGTCGACTACATGACACTTCACCATTTATGAGCCTAGGGGGATGCATTGTGTATTTGGCTACTAATAGTGGGGTTGTCGGAGTGAAAGAAACTTGAACCCCCGTTAGGACACCTTTGCACAAGGGAGTGTAGGATCTCAGAGTTTAAGGCTGTGGTTAGATTTATATCTTAATTACTTTCCTATAGTTAGGGATGTTTGCAGGGGGTTTAATCACAAGTATGTATTAGTCATAGGAAGGGCGGTATGTTAGCACAGGTTCACCCACACAACACTTACAAACACCAGAGAAGAGTACTCAGCTATTTGAAGCGAAAACACTTGACATAATTCCCATGTGTCTTCAAGAACGTTTGGTCCTTATAAGTATTTCCATCGGCTTGTCCTTTGCTAAGAAAGGATTAGGCCACTTGCTCCATTTGTTTGTTACTTCGGTTACTTGCTCTTTGTTTTGTTGCCTTGTCAGAAAATCACTAAAAATATGTTTGCTAAGTATTCACGGCACCGCACCTAGTAGGCCTTTTATCGGCATGGGGAACGCTAGGATCTGACACTACTTGGATCCTAAAGCTAAATTACTTGATCCAAAGGAGGACAGTGGGCCAAATGCCAAGATAGCCCTCGCAGGCGGAGATGAAACACGACAAGGAGCCAATCGCATTGGCAGAAAGATGGAGTTTGAAGGTGGAAGGTGGAGAGAAAAGAAATGAAGAAGTTGCTCACTGGCAAGGCGAAACCTCGCTCAAAATGGGAGAGTAAAACTACCCGCTCGTTGGCATCAGGCTTGGGAGAAATCTCACCTGATGGGAGGCGGAAATCCACCTCGAGCGGGATGCACCTGGTGGAGCGCAACCACTCAACCTCCTCCACGGATACTTCCGAGCCCTCCCAGCCGCCACGCTCATCGGCGGCGACCTCTGCTCCTTCAGCGGCGTCGCGAGCGTCCATGATCTCCCTGGATTCTGTCTCTTCCGCCGCTGGAAGAGGCTTGGAGGAGCGAGGACCCGTAGTGGAATGGAAAGGGGAAAAGAGCAATCGCAGAAAAAAGGCTGTGGAGAAAAAGAACCACAAGGGAGAAGTTAGGATTTGGGGGCTCAAGGAGGAAGAAGAAGAAGGCAATGGGGAAAGTGAACAGGCGTGGGAAGTTAAGTTCCCCTCACCCCTGCTTAAGGGGAGTAAAAACCCCAAACTTGGGATCCTCCTGCGCCGTGCGGCCAACGTGTGGACGTGTGTTCGGCCGAGTGAGCCAATCAGCGATCGCCATGTGTAGGTGATACACGATAAATCCACTGCCACGTCACGCTGCGCAAGACACGAGGCGCTGAGCGATGGGACTGCCATAGTGACGGGAAGTTACTGTGCCGCCGTCACTATGCGGTCAGGATTTGGGACAAAATTTGAGGCAAGTCACCATGATTACAAGTTGTCAGTGACTAAGGCACGCCGAAAATGACTCGGAATCGGCCAAAATGACTCGGCACAAGGCAGAAATGGGCCAAAAAGTCAAAGATGAAACTCGGAAAGAGCAAAGTAGACTTGGCTAAGATCGAGGTTACACCAAACAGTGTGTCCTAAGCAGTAAATGCTGGCAGAAAGAGAAGTTCCAATCACATTAAAGGAACCTAGAGACGCCTAACACCTAGAACTGCTAGGCCTCACCAGCTTCGGGGACTAATGTCGGGGGAATAACTCCTGGTAGGGTCATGAGGGGTAAAACATTGCCCATCTTGGCTTATTCCGAGTAAATAATGAACCTGGTCGGGTAACAACGACCGGGTTAGATAGTCGTATGCGGCCAACATAGGAACTATGTCGGCCCATATAAGACAAGTTTGTTAATCTTGCAGGAACCAACGAGCCGAGTCTCACGAGGGAAGGTCGAGTTTGATAGGACGCGTGGCACCTTTCTGAGTGAGATTCAGGAGGGACCATGGTAAAGCATGGTCAAAAGAGAGGGGCGACACCAGGTGACATGAAAGGAGCGAGGTGACGCCTAAAGCAAGGGCTGGTGCACAAAGTTATGGTGTGACGCCAAATAAATTGGAGGCTACGTACGAGAAGACCGTTAGCTGTCTAGCTTTATGGACTGGGTCAAGGGGCTCAGGGCCAGCTCATGACCTGGCCCGTACAGTGAAGACCAAGATCCAAACAGTAACCCTATGACCCAAAGGGGTGCAACCTAGCTAGCCTTCGCCTATATAAGGAGGGGCATAGCTAGGGTTTGAGGAGGTTGGACCAAGTAGGAAACTAGTGCCCAGAAGCTTAGTTGATACAGCTCAAGGAGCACTTGTAAACCGCTAGGATCAATAAAATTCCCAAGTGTGGAGAGTTCATCTTGTTCTTCGTGAGCAGCTAGACCATGCACTCCCTTCCCTGTTACCACAAGCATCCATTCGGCCCCCAACTTAATCCTACCCATGGCATCTGCCGTGAAACCACCACGACAGTGGAATATATCTAGATGGTAGTCCTATTCTCACATTCCCTCCATGCAAATTGATTAATGCTTTAAGTGTTCTTAGGAATGGATTGCCTAGAATTATATGAGCTATGGGATCTTCGGGCATGTCCACTATAACAATATCAGTAAGTGCGGGGTTGCCTTTAATTTCTACTACTATATTTTCTTTAATCCCAACAACTTTCTTATATGTAGAATCATCTAGATGGAGTCTCATTTCAGTAGTTTCAAATGGCCCCAAGTTTAGTTTATCAAATAAGCTTTTAGAAAACATTGAGATGCTTGCACTAAGATCACAAAGTGCAGATATCTCATACCCCAATCTTAATTTTAATAGTGGGCTCAAATATATCATATAGCTTAGCTGTAAGCTTATCAGCTAGTATTTTATACTCCATTTATAACTCTCTAACTTTAGATGCTACTTGTTGAATAAATTATTGATAGGTAGTATCATTACCTTTTTCAATACCGGGATTCTTGATGGTGATCATCTTTAGTAGATCATTCACGGTATATTCGGGTGTTGGTGCATTGCTATAATCTAGCTCTTCATGCGTGTCTTCATTATTTTTGACTCTTATCATCTTGAGGTCTTCCACCGGATTTGGCTCGGGCTTTCCGGCGAATTTTGCAAGTATGAGAGCTTGGCTCTCGGCTACCTTGCCCAATTGAGATTCCATCATCTTTGTCCTTTCCTGTAGATAATTCACATCATTTCTAATTGCAATGGATTAATTAGATAATTTAACAATACTAGTTTCATGGTTCTCCGTGATTGTAATAAGCATATTATTTTTCTCGATTTGAGCTTGCATAAAATTTCTAACAGTATGTTCAAACGAGAGATTCCATGGTTTTCTCCATTATGATTATCAAAGTTATTATAAGGAGCTCCTGCATGACTATAATAATGTTTTTGAACATTAGAAGCAAAGTTTGACTTTTCCATGCAGGATTACAAGGACTACGAGCTATAAAATTAACATCATTAACATCAGTAGAGATAGCATTAACTTGGGTATCATCCTTAACCTTTAATATATTAAGTAGTTCATATGCCTTTACAGTAATCTCTTCATTGTTTACCTTAGTGATTGAATTCGACCTTTTAAAGGTTCTTTCCACATGCCATTGAGCATGGTTGTGTTGCATATCATAAAGTAATTTCTTGGCAACACTCACCTGCTTTCCCATGATAGTTTCTCCTGCTGTAGTATCTAGCATAGACTTAGAAACTGGGTTAAGGCCATTATAAAATAAATGCAATATAAGCCACTCTTCCATCCATGACTAGGACAGTTCAATACGACTTCTTTCATCCTTTTCCATGCAAGAGCTAGTGGCACGGGGTCTTCTTGTCTAAAACTTGTAATATTAGATCTTAATTGTATAGTTTTAGCTTGGGGGGATTTAGTCATAAACAGATTATTACATTCCTTACAAGATGTGATAGTGCCCTTAGGTAGAGCTACCAACCAGTCCTTAGCCTTTCCTCTAAGAGAGAAAGGAAACAATCATAGTTTAACAACATTTGGATTAACATCCTTAATACGGATCATGTCGCAAATTTCAGTAAATGTATTTAAGTGCAAACCTGAATCTTTATAAGATGAGCCTCCAAAATGGTTATTCTAAAACAAACTCAAAAGATTAGTGTAAGGGTCCCAACCTTTAAATAAGGTAGAGTCCCCTGTGTTTACAATGCTAGTCCCTGGATCAATAGCTAGCATCCACAGTTAAGATGTAATATCAAGAAACAAAGGTCATAATATAACTTTATAACCAGGAATAACAGAATTTTATTACATCTTACATAGCTCATTTGGCTATTACATTACATTGCAGCGGAATAACTATAAGCATGGGGTCCTTCATCTTCAAAGTGTCACATGCAGACATGTTGGTTGTAGACTTTGTAATCCTAATCAATCAATCTTCACTAAAATCAATCAAACATGCAACATTACAAGTTACAGCCACAAAGGGTCAATACATTTGAATTGTATTGGCAAGTTTCACTACTATGTTGAATATAAGTGGATCCTATCATTACATGCATTTTTGGCTAAGTGGGGTTTAAGGCTCATTTGCAGAAGCAAAATTTATCCTATCTTTTCAAAATGGTTTTGGTCTTTTGTCATATCTCCTTTTCAAAATCCCTTGAACTCCTTGGTAAATTCCCAAGTGTTCAAGTCTTTGTCAAAAATCTCTTGAGCTCCTTGGTAACCCCAAGTGTTCAAGTTTTCATCAAAAATCTCTTGAGCTCCTTGGTAACCCCAAGTGTTCAAGTTTTCATCAAAATTCTCTTGAGCTCCTTGGTAACCCCAAGTGTTCAAGTTTTCATCAAAATTCTCTTGAGCTCCTTGGTAACCCCAAGTGCATCAAGTCTTTTGTTTTCACTTAAAAGTTTTTCATTTAGAAATTGGAATGTCGAGATTTCCCATAGCTTCAAGCTTTAGTTGCTCAGTATTGTCCATAACCGGGGACACGGCTAAGTACTTAGATTTTATTATCTTCTGCAGAAGTAGTACACTTTACCCACATGTCACAATCTCATCTTGTTGCCACCAGTGGCCACTGGATTGGTACTCACCAAGATGGAGTACTGGCATATTGAGAATGTGACGAAGTCTTTCCAGAGGGTTCTCCCATACACCATTGCTAGCTTGTCTTCAGTACCCATGTAGGATTCCAGGTCCTCATTTTTAGTAACCTGAAGACAATGCATGGGTCTTCCCAATGTAGTTGACTAAGCCAGAGCCATAAATAGCATGTGGTTGTACACGAAAGCCACAATTGGAGAAACATGTTCAATCTCTAAGTTTCTTGGGTGGTTTTCTTTTGGAGCACAACACAAAGAGATTGCCATAGACATGGTTCCTTTTGTTGCCACCTTCTCCAAAAACTTAAAGTATCCTTGTCCACCCAGGTGGTTCATTGAGTCCTTCTTTTATTATATAAAAACACAAGTCCTTTTCTCAACTTCATAAAATCTCAACATGTATCTCTTTTCAAAATAAAGCATGGCTAAGCTTGTAACAGCTACATTGTTTCCACTAAGGAATGTATAGGGTATCCTATTAGGATTTAGCATAGCATAAGTATAGAAATTCTTTTCATGCATGTTTCAAAATCCACTAAGTATAATGAAAATATTAGGACTTTAGATGATAGTGTCACTTGCCTTTTTGGTAGGGAATGATGGTTCACTTCTTGATCTTTCTAGTTTCACACTTTTCTAACTTCACTACAATCAATCAAGCAAACACAATATCAACTAGCATTCCAAACCAATAATCAATCAAACAATTCACACACATAAAATAATGGGATCTAAGTCATGCATGTAAGCATGCAAGAGATAGTTTTATTTGCAAAGATGGTTTACTCTAGGCTCTAAACTTTGTAAGGTTCAAAGTGGTCATTTTCCAAAGTGGCAAAGTCATTTGCAAAAGGGTTTTATTCATAAACCATTTTTAAATCCAATCATCGTTTTATGTGGTGGAAAATATTTTTATCAAAGCAACAACTTTAAGTTGTTCACCAAATAAGTTGTTGTTTCTCAAAACTTGGTGTTTAGGGTCAGTAGGTTTGATCCAAATCATTTTCCCAAAGTTTTTACTCCAAAAACATTTTCATAATAAAACCAATATTTCCATTTGACTAGAAATGGCTAAATCAAGTTTTTATTCCTAAACTTCACAAAATCCATTTTTAAATTCATGGGTTGGTTCCTAGGGTCAGTAGGTTCACCACAAACCAATTTGCAAAGGTTTCAACCCTAAAAACAATTTGGAATAATTTTTATAATCTAAAAAAGCATTCAAATGTTTTTGCAGAAACAAACATTTTAACAGAGGCTTTTTACTAAACAAAATCCATGGTTGGCTAGGGCTTGTTCCACTGATTCCATTGGTATAAAGTTTGCAAATTTTGGACGTGTGGATTAAAAGTTACAAGGGTTTCAAATCTGCATCTAAATCTGTTTTTCAAATTCTGTTTTAAACAAGATTGGCCACTCGTCGCAATGTCATTGGCTGATACCGCTTCGGTCAGATCGGGCTCTGCGGTGTGTTGGATCTAAACAGATCGCACGGCTCTGGTCGCGTACCTCTTTGGCGTTTAAGTTATCTATCGCGTTCGTCCGATCTAGATCCTACGGTCCACAGCAACTCAACCAAGAACTGGCGGCGCTGCGCGGCGGCAGACGACGGCGACGGTCAGGCGATGGGCTAGCAGCGGTTCTAGGAAGCAAAGAACAAAGTGGGGATGCTCACCGTGATCGCAAGGACGTGGTGATGCTCGAGGCGTGGTCGGTTGGTCGAGGGGCGCTCTGGTTCTAGCAGGATTGCTCGCCGGAGTGGAGGACGGCGTCGGGTGGCTCTGGTCCTGGTCGGAGTCGACGTTGCAGATCGCCCTAAGGCAAGACAAGAGCATGGTCAGATGCAGGAGGATGTGGCGAGTGTGGGAGCATGAAAGAGGGAGCGCGGGGTGGCATGCTTACCAGGTATTTTTTGGAGAGAGGCGGATACGCTGGCAGTCGAGTTTGTGAGTCGATGCCTGGGCGCCTGAGTTGAGGGTACATGCAGAAGCGCCTAGGTCTAGGGAATGTGCCCGTGTGGTTGGGGAGGCAAGGCGGTGGCTAGGGACGGTGGTCGGAGCAGTGGCGTTGCGAGCTCGATTCAGGGCAGCCTGGGGGCTCTTGTGCTACGGTGTTTGAGGGGAAAGGAAGAGGAGGGCGAGGCGGTTAAATGGGCGCAGTCACGGCGAGTAACGGTCGCGGAATCAACGCATATTGATCGCCGGAGTAATGGCTGCAACGACAGGGCGTCGTCTGCGCGAGGAAGAAGAGGAGGAACACTGCTGTGGGGCCTGTGCGTCAGCGAGAGAGAGGAGAGGGAAAAGGGGAGAAGTTGGGCTAGCTCGGCTTGTTGGGCTTGGCCAGTTGGGCTGAGTCCAGATTCTAGTTTTTTCTTTCTGAATGTTTTATCTTTTTCCAAATCTATTTTCTGTTTTGAATTTTCAAACAACAATTCAAGCATTCAAATCAATTCAAACATTCACCACACTTGTAATGAGTTTTGGTTCTGTTTAACAACATAAACCAAATCCCAAATAAAATAATTTTATTCTTTTTAGGATCTATTTAATAATTAAATAAAATAGATCTTGATTATTAATTCAAATAGGTTTTGATTTATTTAATAAAATCTCCATTTGAAAACTAAATATTTCCAAAACCAGTAGGTTTTATTTGAAAATATAAGATATTTGGAAAACTTGTTTAAAATAAAATAACATTTTTATTTTAGGGTCCATTATTAATTAAATAAGATGGACCTTAGTTAATAATCCAAATAGGATTTGTTTCATTAAAAATCTTTATTTTGAAATCTAAAATAAAACCAAAACACTTCAGTAGGTTTATTTGAAAATAATAGACACTTGAAAAACTTACTTAAAATAATTTAATAAGTTTTGATGTTTTATTAAAAATGGTAAAACCTTTTATTTAAATAAAATTGGATATTAAATCCTTATTTATAAATCTACCTCTTCTTTTGAAAACCAAATCTTTTATTTAAAGATCCAAAATAGTAATTCCAAATATTTTATTTTCCTTTATGAAATGTTTATCTTTTTAAATCCCTTTAGGATTTTATCTTGATCAAAATAAGTTTGAAAGTTTCCAATTGAATTCAAAAAGTTTCTTCTCACCCTAAAAATCAACAAAGTTTTATTTTATTCATTTATTTTTCACATTACAAGATTTGGAAAATCTTGGGATGTGACAATTAGGCTTTATGTCATATACTTCCGCATCAACAAAAGACTGAGTAATAGGTGCACGAATAAAATCATCAATGGGAGTAGCATACTCCTTCAGTTTCTTTTGAGCCATGGCTCTTTTATTTTTGGTGTTTTTAAAGTAAGCCAAACAAATAAACAAGTAACTAGTTTTTTGGGTAAATAGATAACAAGAAAGTAAACTAAGAACAAGAAATAAGCTACAAACAAAAATTAAATCTAAAAACAAGGTCTCTAGTGACCACACCAGGATAGAGAATTGCTTCCCCGGCAAGGGTCGATACCTTCGGTTCGGATTATAGATGCGGTATAGTAGTTTTTTCCTAGTAGACATAGGTTTAATCGAATCCTTGGGAAACAATGCTAATAGGAATAAAAATAAGGACACGTCTACAAGACTTTGTTTTTTCGACCTTAACTTTGTTTACCAGACCAATCTAGTTTACTTTATATTGTGATTGGATCAATGTATGGAGATAGGTCAGGGTTGAAGATCCACCTGCAGCTTCATATCATATTGGATTAAGGATAATAATAAGCACATTCATGTGTAAGGTTCCAATAGAGATAATCTTTTGTGGCCAACACATCCTAATATACTAGAGCCCGTGAGAGGCCACATGCATATCAATAGTCTTTTAATCCAATTGAGTGTACCGTGAAGCACTGGGATACAAACGATTATTAAGTGTAAAACACGAATCAAATCATTAAGTGGTGGTGTTGTTGTGATCTAAAATGGGCCGCTAAGCGAAGACCATACTACCCTTGCTGTCACTGAGGTTACTATAAGATCGCCACTAGGCAAGCATCTCACCTCAAGCCTTGATCAATAACCGAGATCTTGGGTACTTACAAGTCCAAAGATCAAGGCAAGAGACAAATAAAAAAATGATAGAAATCCCTCTTACAAACCAATACTCAATTCTCCCATAGATTAGATACACATAAACGCTGCAAGTTTTCTCCCCATCCCACAACCCATGAGGACTACTCACTCATAAAAACAAGATCAAGGATAGAAAACATTGTGCAATACTTATATTAAAATCAAATATTCTTACAATGGTCACCTAATCACAAGGAGATCTCAAGTACAAAGTAATGTCTATGGCTAATGGAAAGGATGGGGGATGGAAGGGATGAACTATGGTGTGGATCTCCTTTGGTGTTGTTGCGATGCAATCTGAGAATGACGGCCCTTTGTGCAGTGGCGGGGACCTCAAAATATATAGGCGCCATCACAAGAGTTCTAGGGTTTGACAATACGAAGCCGACACCGCTACCCCGTATGGTCGGGAGGTACGGGCGGGGCGCGCCCATACCAGTGGTGGTCATGCTGGCTGGCGCCTGGTATTAACTATAGAATTACTTAGTCGTCAAAACTTCCTCAAAATCATCATTTACGACTCTAGATTTCGCAATAAAAGTGTGATTTCCTGCACAACATAAATCAAAGGAAGGATTTGCATATCTTTCCAATAATTAGTCATTAGTGGAAAATCAAGAGCTAATAATGCCAATTGCTTGATGAAAACAATGTTTAAACACGGAGAAAGATGGCGCTTTTTGGAGCCAGCAGACGCCCATTCCATCGTACCATAGAATGGTGTCTTGGTCATCTTCCCATAAGGCATGGTTCACATCTGTCAAGAGATTCGAAATCTAGTGACTTCAGAAGTCCATTAGAATGGATCTTCTTCATGTGCTTTATGCTAATATGGCCCAGAAGTCTATGCCACATATACATGGTATTATCATCACTAAGCTTACATCTTTTGGCATCAATGTTATGGATGTGAGAATCACTGCTATCGAGATTTAATAAGACCAAACCATTACTTTCTGGTGCATGAGCATAGATGATATCATCCATATAAATAGAACAACCACTTGTTTTTGACTTAATTGAATAATGATCTTGCAACAAGTAAGACCCACTCACAATTTTCATGCTCAACACAGGTACAAAGTAACATTTATTCAATACTAAGATCAACCCCGAAGGTAGACACAGAGGGAGAGTGCCGACAACCACCACATCAAATTTTTAGCTGTTGCGAACACGCATCGTCACCTCATCCTTCACCAAGCGCCGCTTATTCAGCAACTCCTGCTGGGAGTTACAAATGTGAGCAACATAACTATTATCAAATACCAACGTGTTTCTCTGAGCACTTGTGAGGAAAACATCAATAACATGTATATCATATATACCTTTGTATTTCCCGGCAATATTGCTAGCCTTCTTATCCTCCAGGTACTTAGGGCAGTTGCACTTCCAGTGACCATCCCCTTTGTAGTAGAAGCATGTGATGCCGGGTTTGGGTCTGGGCTTGGTCGCCTTGGAAGGAGAGGCAACCTGCTTGCCATCCTTCCTCGATTTTCCCTTCTTCCCGGGCTTCTTGAAATCGATGGTCTTATTGACCATCAACATAGTGTGCTCCCTCTTGATTTTCACCTCAGCGGTTTTGAGCATCACGAACAACTCAAACAGGGACTTGATCGTACCTTGCATGTTGTAGTTTAGGACGAATCCTTTGTAGCTAGGGGAAGCGACTGCAGCACCCTATTAATCGCATGTTCGTCCAGAATCTTGCATTCCAAAGCGTTCAGGCATTAAATGTAGCCAAACATCTTGACCACGTGCTCGCTCACACTGTTGTGCTATTCCATTTTGTATGATAAGAACAATTCAGAGGCTTCATACCTATCGACCCTGTCTTGAGGTGCAAAGACACAACCATGAGACCAGTAATTATCTCATAAGCACTCATCTTTTCAAAGCGCTTTTGCATATTATCCTCCATGGCATAGAGCATTCCACTATGGACACAGGCAGAATCATCCACCTTCGTTTGATAAACATTTTTATCATCCTGGGAGGCGGATTCAGCACGTTTGTTACCTAGCGCAGCCTCAAGTACATAGGAGAGCTTCTGGGGAACACGTAGAATCCTTAGAGTGCGGTATGAGGCCATGAAGTTGTACACATCAGTTTTAAGTTTTTATTTCTCAAGGAACAGTCCTAGGTTGAAGGTGGGGTGAGACATCTACAATGGTATTTTCAAAGACATTAAGACTATGTTCATAATATGAGTTCAAGTTAATTAAACTAAATGACAAGAACTCCCATTTAAACAAGCATCCATCATTGTTTTTTAGTGATTACACGATCCTAATTCACTATAACACCCCCGATCATCATGACGAATGGTATAGTTTTAGAGGTAGACATCAATATGTCAATCACATCAACTATATGACTCGTGCTTAACCTTTCAGTCACTTGTGTTCTGAGGCTATTTCTGTACATGCTAGGCTCACCAATGTTACCTTAGTGTATTGCTATGCAACATGGCTTACACCCACCGTATGCGGACACTGATATGTCTAACACCCGACCGTCACGGCGTGCTTCATAATAGAGAACTTTCTTAGTGGTGCACACTAAGAGAGAACATGTTTTATAAGAATTATGTTGAGGGATCATATTATAATGCTAGCAAGATAAGATGCATAAAGAATTTAACATCATATGTAAATAAGATATGCGACATGATATGGTCCTTGTGCCTTGATCTCCATCGAGCACTCTGGCGTGACACTAGATTCACGATGCCTCCACACCGGTGGCTTAACATTTCATAAACACTTACCTAGACCATATCATACCACATGCCCCTGCAAAATAAAGTTAGACGCCTCTATTTTATCTTTTTGCAAGTTTTATGTGGTTGTTAGGGATTTTATAAAAGAACCATTTCTACCTACGAACTTTCGACCACAACATGGATTAACTAGTTGTCGATTTGAATCCCTTTTTAGGACCATTCGTTGTAAATGACATTTCAAGTAATGTAAGAGAGACAGACACATGCTAGTCACATATATGGTACAAGCCATATGTTATCTGTGGAACCAGTCTCGTGTAGGCTTACGCGTAAGGTCGGTCTGGACGCTTCATCGAACATTACCGCGATATGAACAAGTACACTTAGGAGGGTAGAATTTAGAAAATCAATGTCCACATATTGCTATGTGTTCTACTTGTAAAAACACATATACGCATAGGTTGGATCTAATACCACTCAAGAGGTTCTAGTGCAGAAAACAATTTTTCCCTAATAATGAGAAAGATATAGTCAAGATCTATCTATGCAGATGTAAAAAAACAAGAGGGATTCAATGTTCATACCCTTAAAGACCAAAAGTGGGATTACGTTCCCGTTCAAACATTGGTGATGTAGTCGTACGCCGACGCCGACCTCAAGGTCGTGTAGGCGTACAAGCGTCTAGTGCCACAACTGGCAGCACCTCCACAGTTCTACACACATACGGTGTAGATGATCTCCCCCGGGCTCCGGACTAGAGAAGCTGTCGGGGGGTTGACCTCGGGTAGGTCAGAGACGGGGAAAGACAGAAGTACAATCCCCGTCTGGTTTCCGAGTTATGGTCTAGGTTGGCCGAATCATGAATATGTCGGCCAAGGTACGGAGGCGAGAAGCCCGTGTATGTGTATCAAGCCGTTACCCGGCCGAGTTACTGCGAGGGTCGGCCGGGTTAGCCCGAGTGATCCTGATGCAGGTGAAGGACAAGCCGAGTTACGCAAGGTAAGGCCGAGTATGTCTGAAGCTTGCGGGGAGAAGGAGAAACCCAAGGTCAAACTATAGCTGCAGGCTAGAAGGAATCAGAGCGGAGCCAAGCACAAGAGACAAGGATGCAGAGCGTCAGAGGGGCAGAAGGAGGTCACGGAGGTGACAGTCCTGGAGCCCGAGGCACGCAGGAGGGGTCCTCTGGAGCCTTGCCGTCCTTAGAAGGGCGACAGGGAAAGGAGGTCACCGAACTACTATTTTGGGACGAGCATATTCCTCGAATATGCTTGCCTCGTCAGCCCTAAGGGCACCCAAGGCTCTCCTTTATAAGGGGAGGCTTGGACCCTGAGGAGGGGATCGACTCTTTTTAGTACCGTTAGGCTAGTGAGATTCATCTTTTCTCCTCAGATACATTTCGAGGAGCACTTGTAACCCAAAAAAGAGAGAAATAAAGATCTTAGCCTTAACCACTTGAGTGTAGAATCGTTGCATCTTCCTCCCGGATCCCACTAGCACCCATTGGCCCCATACTTTAGCCTACCCATGGCATCTCGTGCCACCACCACGATTGGCGCTGGCACCATCAGGCCAGCGGTGCTAGCCGGAGTTATGATCCGGACGGAAACTTCATCAACAGGCGGCAGCGTTGTTTCGGCTTGGTCCAGATTTGGTCTCTGCGACTATGTCACGACAATGCAGAAGCTTCAGGAAAACTCCCCCGCGCAATGGTGTCTTCATCAGCCTGGGCGAGCACAAGGTTTACGTCGGCGTCGACATCTCCGGCATTTATCCCCACCAGGTTGTTGTTGCAGGAGAGCCACCTATTAATGCAGCAAGTCGTCCATCCAAAGTACATCCTGCAGGCAGCGTCGAGGTGATGGTCGCGGCAGGAGCACAAGCTGGAGCAGCAGTAGCCGGGTCAAGCAGAGAACCCGCCGCAGGCGCACAAGCACCTGGCGCATCGCCACAACCCACTGAGGTAATCCCGCCAGTGACAAACCCGACCGAGCTACATGACACCACCCCAAAGGCACCAAGAGTGAGAGGGCCACCTCTAGAAAGGCCAGAGAACATTCTTCAGGCGACCATAGAAAACTTAACTACACCTGTAGCGCCGATACTTGATCCGGCAAATGCTCAGGCAGAGTTAGAAGAAACCAGGCAAAAGGTGCTGGTAGAGGCCAAAAAAGTATCGGCCCTGCGGGAGTCCTTGAACAGGACCCTGAGAGAATATGCAAAAGCTAATAAGCTTGATATCGCACCCGAGCGGGTGGACGAATTAAGATTAAGAGGGAAGAACCTCATGGATGACATTAACAAAGAGCATGAAGCTCACAGAGCAGAATCAGGTGATTTGGGTTTGCCGAGGTACAGTACCCCGGCGAAGAACCTGAGAGCGGCAAATGCCGCAGCATTGGAGTTAGAGGGGTTGACCGGGGAAGCTCGGCAGAAACAACAAGAAAGAGTGAATGAGCTGGTGCGCATCGCGAACCAGCAAAATGAGGAAATACTCAGAACAAACCCGGCAAGGCCAGGGGCCTCGCGGATGGTTCATTCGGCAGGGGCAGCGCCTGCCTTATCCGCGGCAGCAGCATCTTCACCCGGAAACAACGCTCGAAGAGACAAAGCAGTAACCTCAGGGAAGAGGAACAAGCAAATTGTTCCATATGATCCGGCAATGGCTGGAAAGGCAAATGAGAACAGAGGCAATGCAAGCCGAGGTAACAGTGGGGAGAGAAACCACGGCCGTGTGGAAAAAGACGGCGGAGGCCGAGGCAATGGGGATCTCGGCAGAAGAGAACCCGCGAGAGGTAATCATGAAAACCAGACCCCGGCCGAAGTAAGGAGAGAGATGCCGCTCAACCCGCAACCAAGGCATGAGCCTCGGCAGGAAAGAGAAGCGAGGCCAGCTCGCCACAATCAAATGAATGAAAGGTACAATGATGGTTATTCCGAGGTGGAATACGCAATCCAGGGTGGAAACAACCACTATGGGATGCAGGACAGAATCTGTCTAGATTTGCCAAGTGATGCAAGAGTAAAGCTGGACCGGCTATACCGTCCGAATTGTTGGAAGAACAGGTCCACCAGTCCGACATGTTTTGGACCACGGATCATGGGCGAACCACCGGTCAATTTTCGTTAGCAAGAGGCACAAAACATACAATGGAAGTACCAAGCCACAAGATCGGGTTGATTGATTATGCCCTTCTTGTGAAGATAGCGGGTGGGAACTTAAGATGGGCGGCGGTATGTCCCACAGATGTTGGAAGGACCAGCCGGTATGGCTGAATAATCTACCACCGGCGGTATCAACTGTTGGTTAGATTGAAGAAATGTTCGTCAGCAACTTTACCAGCACATACAAGAGGCCAAACAGGCCACAACAGTTAGCCATGTGCAAGCAGAGGCCGAATGAAACAGATAGATAGTTTTTAACTCGATGGTGCAACCTGAGAAACTCATGTGAAGGAGTTATCGAATCGCAAGCAATCGCTTGGTTCGCGCAAGGCTGCCGTTACGCCAGCGTGTTGTGGCAGCGCCTGCAAAGAGATATGCCAACCACACTGGCAGAGACTATCAGAATAGCAGACTCCTATGCATTAGGCGACCCAACCCAACCGGAATTAATGTCGGCAGATCATCGCGAGCAATAGGAACATTATGCGAGAGAATTGGCCGGGTCATCCAGGCGTGATTTCAGAGGAAGAAGAAGAGAGGAGAGGCTGGATTATAGATATAATTCGGCCCAAGTGGCAGCAGTAGCACAAGATCAGCCGAATCATGGAGCAACTCAACGGAAGAAGAATGGACCTCAACAGTGGACATCAAGAAATGAGGGAAAAAGGCAATGGACCCCAGAGCAAAAGAAGCAATGGCAAGAGAGGCCGAAATACACGTTCGAATCCATGTTAGATCAGCCGTGCAAATTTCACACATCAAACCCATCCATCAGCCAATCATACCCGCCAATGTGCATGGATGAAAAATGCGATGGGGAACCCCGCAGAGTTCAGCGCCCATCAAGTGCAACAGCAGATCACCGCAATTAATCGGAGCAAATACAAAGAATCGATGCTACCGCCTCCCGAGGTATGATAACTCGGATCGGAGAGATGCAGTGCATCAAGTAATAAACCAGGTCCAGGATGGAAAGATGAATCCGGCAAATACCAGACGTAATGATTACAGAGAACATCACCAGTCTTATTGTGTGTTCACAACGGAATAGCAAGACAAGCAGAGTGTGCAGTACGCATATGGAAGTGAATGCGATTATGCGGCGATACCAAGATACATGCCATGGTCTGATCAGGAGGTGACCTGGAGCATGAAGGACCACCCTAGAATAATGCCAAGTCCAGGATCATATGCACTTGTGTTGGATTCGACATTCGTTGGACCAAGCATCAATGTGAAATTTTCAAAAGTACTCATTGACAATGGAAGCAGTATCAACATCATGTACAAAGATACCATGCATAAACTCGGAATATCGCAAAACATGCTGCAATCCACGAGGACCACTTTCCATGGGATAGTGCCAGGGCTTTCATGTGATCCCATCGGTAAAGTCCGAGTGGACGTGTTATTCGGTACAAGAGATAACTGCAGAGCAGAAAATTTAGAATTTGAAGTGGTGGATCTGGAAAGTTGTTATCATGCTCTACTCGACGGACTTGGCCAAATTCATGAGCAACGTCATATAAATTATCTCGAAGATGAAGCTACCGGACCACGGGAGTGATAACGCTTGCAGGATTACAAGAAGTCAATGGAGTGTGCTTCACCGGTCTAATTTGGCCGAGTCATTGGTTATAGAAAGAGAAAAGAGAAGGATTCAAGAAGTAGCAGCCTCGCCACCGACAATCGAACATGCCGGCACCGCCAACCCTCATGGCAGTGTCTCTTTTCAGCCAACTAAAGAGACGAAGAAATTTCAGATTGATGAGCAATTCCCAGAGCGTACTGTTACTATTGGTGCAGGCCTGGATGCTAAATAGGAAGGCGAGCTCACCAACTTCCTCCGTGAGAATCGGGACATATTTGCATGGTCAACTCAAGATCTGCAAGGTGTTCCGAGGGAGTTGGCTGAGCACTCTTTGAACGTCAGGCCAGGAGCAAGGCCGGTGAAGCAACCTCTCCGCCGCTTCGCCGAAGACAGGAGAAAAGTAATAGGAGATGAAATAGCTCGGCTCCTCACAGCCGGGTTCATCATGGAGGTGCTATACCCGGATTGGTTATCAAATCCGGTGCTAGTAGAAAAGAAGAAAGATGACCCTAATGTAGCCATTGTATGGCGAAGGTGTATCGATTACACCAACCTGAACAAGGCATGTCCGAAAGATCCTTTTCCATTGCCTAGAATAGACCAAGTCATTGACTCGACCGCTGGTTGTGAGCTGTTATCGTTTGTAGACGCGTATTCGGTTTCCACGGATACCGTTAAATCCGCCGATCAAATAAAGATCGCATTTATTACCTGCACGGGCTTATTGTTATCGCACAATGCCATTTGGCTGCGAAATGCAGAGCGACATATCGTAGATGCATGCAAAATGCTCGCATGATCGATAGGAAAAATGTACAAGTGTATGTGGATGACGTGCTCATCAAAACTAAAGAAAGCAAAACATTACTAGAAGATATACGACAGACTTTTGCGAACCGAGAAGGTTCGAATGAAGCTTAATCCAGAAATGCACATTTGGCGTGCGGCAGAAAATTACTCGGTTTCCTTGTATCTAGCCGAGTTATCGAGGCTAATCCAACAAAGATAAGAGTAGAAAGAATGGAATTGCCAAAATGTTTGAATGATGTACAAAATTCACGGGCTGGCCTCGCTTAGTCGATTTGTATGTCGGCTTAGAGAGAAGGCGCCGCCTATCATCGATGAGAAAATCGGATAAATTCATTTGGACTCCACAGCGGACCTCGCATTTCGTGTGAGTTGAAAAGATGTTAATTACGGCACCCATTTTGGCTTCTCCATTATCAAAGAGCCTATGTTACTCTATGTAGCTACCAATAGAGTAGTTAATCGTAGTAGTAGTGGAACGACTTGAAAATGGTAAGTCGATTGAGGCGGTCTATTATCTAAGTGAGGTGTTATCCACTTCAAAGCGAATTACCCGCATTATCGGAAGATGGCTTATGGAGTATATATGTCAAAAAATCTTAAACATTACTCAAGAGCATCCCATCAAAGTAATCTGTGAGGCACCCATAGCCGACATATTGAGCAACAAAGGCAAGTGGCGAATAGCAAAATGGGCGATCGAGTTATCACCATACGCTCCACAGTTTGATAGAAGAGATGCAATCAAATCTCAGGCTGTCGCCGACTTTCTCGTGGACTGGGCCGAGGTGCAAGATGAGCCACCATTGCGATCCAAATTCTCGGACAATGCATTTCGATGGTTCCAAACTAAGGAATGGTTTGGGAGCGGGAATAGTGTTAACCTCGCCTAAAAAAGACCAATTGAAATATGTATTGCAAATACATTTTGCTGCGTCCAACAATGTAGCCGAGTATGAAGCGCTAGTCCATGGATTGAAAGTAGCAAAAGAAATTGGTATACGCCGAATCTTATGCTATGGTGACTCGGATCTAGTAGTACAGCAAGTATCAGGCAGTTGGGACGCATTAGATGCTAATATGGCTTTATACAGGTTCCATGTGCAAAAAATCAGTGGATACTTTGAAGGATGTGAATTTCACCACATACCTCGGGCAGAAAATGATGCCGCCGACACATTGTCAAAATTAGGATCAACCCGGCAGTCAATTCCTCCAGGAATTGCCCTGGAACACCTCAGGAAACCATCAATAATCCCATCACCAGAATCCGAATCTATCTTTATCCCAGCAAATTCTGCAGAAGATCACACGCCAATGGAGGTAGATCCGCAGAATGACTCGGAACCCCTAAAGAGGAGGACAACCGAGGTAAGCGCAATCATGGAGAAAGCCGAGATATGTTTGTAGGCAGAGAACATGGAGATAGACAGTGAGATCACATCAGAAAAAGTAACACCGTTATGGGCGCAACCCATATTTTCTTACCTAAAAGACGCGATGTTGCCGAGTAATGAGGTATTAGCTAGACAAACCGTAAGAAGAGCAAAAGCTTATACAATCATAAACAATGAGCTGTATAAAAGAAGCGTCACAAACGTATTGCAGAAGTGCGTAAGTTCGGCAGAAGGTCAGGAAATCCTTCTAGACATACACCAAGGAGAATGTGGGCACCATGCCTCATCTCGCGCCTTAGTAGCCAAGGCATTCAGGCATGGATTTTATTGGCCAACGGCATTGAAAGAAGCAAAAGAATTAGTTAAGAAATGCAATGGATGTCAGAGATACGCAACCAGAATACATATGCCATCGGCCGAGTTAAAAACAATACCCATCACTTGGCCATTTTCAGTATGGGGTTTAGATATGGTGGGACCATTCAAGCCGGCACGAGGAGGAATGACCCACATATTGGTTATGGTGGACAAGTTCACAAAATGGATTGAAGTAAAACCAATTAAAAAGTGTGATGGACCCACAGCAGTGAAATTTCTCAAGGATATCATCTTAAGATATGGGTACCCGCACAGTATTATTACGGACAATGGCACAAACTTTGCAGAAGGAGCCTTCGCTAGATTTTGCCGAGAGAAGCACATAAGACTAGATATTGCTTCTGTGGCTCACCCAGCATCCAATGGGCAAGTGGAAAGGTCTAATGGACTGGTGCTATCAGGAATAAAACCACGGCTTGTCGAACCATTGCAAAGGTCGGCAGGATGTTGGATCGAAGAAATCCCAGCCGTACTATGGAGCCTCCGGACTACTCCGAATAGATCAACAGGCTATACACCATTCTTTCTGGTGTACGGGGCAGAGGCCGTACTTCCAGCCGACATAATATATGACTCGCCAAGAGTTGCTCAGTACACAACCTCAGAGACAAATGAGATAGCTCGGCAAGATGCCGTAGATCTGCTGGAAGAAGCCAGAGAGTTGACATTATCACAATCAGCTATTTATCAACAGAACTTGCGGCGATATCACAGCAAGAAAGTGAATCCAAGAGTATTCAAAGAAGGAGATTTGGTCCTCCGACTCGTGCAACGCACGGCCGGCATGCACAAGTTGTCGCCCCCATGGGAGGGACCATTTATTGTGAGCAAAGCGTTGCATAATGACACCTATTATCTAATCGACGCTCAGTCCCCCGGAGGGAACGAGGCAGACAAAGCTGGCGAAGAAACGAAGCGTCCATGGAATGTGGCTTTACTTCGGCCATTCTACTCGTAGCATTATATCTCAAAGTCAAGATCCAATGATGTATCTGAACCTCGGCGCCCAGAGCAGTAACTCGGGGACTGCCATATGTTATATCTATTTCGTGTCATGTATTTGAACCTCGCCGCCCAGAGCAGTGACTCGGGGACTGCCATATTTTATATCTATTTCGTATTATGTATTTGAACCTCGGCGCCCGGAGCAGTAACTCGGGGACTGCCATATGTTATATCTATTTTGTGTTATGTATTTGAACCTCGCCGAGCAATAACTCGGGACCGCCATATGTTATTTCTATTTCGTGTTATGTATTTGAACCTCGGCGCCAGAGAAAGTTGACTGGGACTACCGTATCTTATATCAATTTCATGTTATGTATCGAACCTCATCGCCTGAGCAAAGAACTCGGGGACTGCCATATGTTATATCAATTTCATATTAATATCTAAACCTCGGCATCCAAAGCAGCGACTCGGGGACTACTGTATGCTACCTCAATCTTATGCTGAGCGCACCCGTATTTGTCTTATACTACCTCTGAAATTTGATTTACATATCGGAAGTTTCGCACAATAAACAATGATCCAGCGATTACCATATATTGTCACAACGAAGTAGTCAATCCCTGTTCAGAACATATCAATATTACATGATATGCAGAGCTCACGCCTGGATAAATCATAAAAGATAAAGGCGAAAATAAATCCTAAAAGGTCAGGGAATAGACGGCCAACAAAGTAAGAATTCGGGCGGACACCCACTTAACCAAATGGTAACAACTACAAGAGTATGTGTCACAGCAGTACACAGCAAAAGAAGTTTGAATCATACAGAGAGTGGACAAATGCTTCGCCTACATCATACGCCCGGCATACCAGGGATCAGAAATAACTTAGGCGTTGTTCGTTGGGGAGGCTGACTTGGTCAAAAAAGGGCACTCCGGCGTAGGAAGAACTTACCGAGGTTGCCTCGCCCTCCATGGACCAGTGTGCAACTTCAGCGAGCCGAGGTTGCTCAGAGCATCGGTCCGAAGCGGAGAATGCCCGTACCTTTGGAGGAGGACCGCATCGCCGCTGTTGTCGAGCTTGAACTGAGCTCCGATGTGGCGAGTCATCCTCACCTTCGCCTTGCTCACCGAGTTATTATCCGAGCGTCCTCAACTACAACCTCCTCATCCGGTGCGGGAGAAAACTCGGCCCTTCATTCCAAGTGTGCACGCCGGCATACTCGACGAGTTGGAAGGCGCGAGCTTGTCAAGAGCAACAAAAGTGGGATCCTCAACCCGGGAACCAGGCGCAAGTTCCTCGGGATGTCAAGAGAGATGTCTTCATACCATGACATGATAATGAAGGGCCATATCGGCACCAAAGACGCCCAATGATTCCTCCAAAGACTTAATCGCCTCTCGATGCCATTAGCCTTTTCACCAATAACTTGACTTCATTGATATCGAGTCCCGAGGTATTCGCCGAGCACATGGTAAGCTCGGATAGCGGCTTGCACCAAGTCCCGCCCATAATTTTCATCGGACCAACCGCTGCACCAACGGCAATCAAGTAATCCTCCATTGAATATTCGAATCAACGAATGAGTTCACCTCGGCGCACGCGAGCTGCAAGAACCGCTTTAGAACTCACGGGCTTGGCTTCGGGGAAATGATCTGCGCAAAGCATGAACGTGTCAGATGGTAGCGGGAACAAAAAGAAAAATATAATTCGGCCGTGCTAAGTAGCTTACGATGAATGTATCTCATCATTATCTGAAGGTCTTTGGCCCAATCGACCTTACTCTTATCAAAACGAGCAATTTCCTCGCTCAAACCCTGGGTTTTCAGTTCGGCATCCTCGAGGAGTTCTTTGTTCTTCTGCAGCTCCAAAGTCAGCCGATTCTTCTCCTCGGAAAATTCTTGGTCGACCTTTTCTAGTTCGGACTTCTGAGAGAGCTTGAGAGTATTCACCTCGGATCGCAGGCGAGCTATTTCATCATCTTTTTCTTGTAGTTGCGCCGAATGAATAGCGTTTTGTTCTAAAAAATGCAGCATCATGTCAGGCATGGGCATGCAATCTTGATGTGATGCTGCAAAGTTTTGCAACTCGGCTTTACCAGAGCCAAACGCAATAAGGAAACTTAGCATATATATTAAAAGGGAAAATGTGTAAAATAGAAAGGAAACTAACCTTCCAGGCTCTTGACCTTGTTCTCAAGGCGAATATTGAGGTTATTAATGTTACCTGTTCACCAAGAAGTAAGCCGGCATTTCATGAAAAAATACATGAGAACGTTGGAAATAAGGAAAAGGAACTATCGACATACCAGCCTTCTTCACCACTGGAAGAACTTTCTCGTACTTTTCTTCCACTTATGCGAAAAAGCAACCTCTGGAATTTGGTCCGCATGTCATGCAACCTGAGCAATGAGGCAAAATGATAAATCGACAGTAAAAGCTAAATTAGATCCGAATCAAGCAGAGCTTAATTTGGATCTAGGTGGCTGGATATTCAAAGCTAAATCAGATCCGAGTCAAGCAGGACTTAACTCAGATCTAGGTGGTTGGATATTCAAAGCTAAATTAGATCTGAATCAAGCAGAGCTTAATTCGGCTCTAGGTGGCTGGATATTCAAAGCTAAACCAGATCCGAGTCAAGCAGGACTTAACTCAGATCTAGGTGGCTGGATATTCAAAGCTAAACCAGATCCGAGTCAAGCAGGACTTAACTCAGATCTAGGTGGCTGGATATTCAAAGCTAAGTCAGATCCGAGTCAAGCAGGACTTAACTCAGATCTAGGTAGCTGGATATTCAAAGCTAAATCAGATCCGAGTCAAGCAGGACTTAACTCAGATCTAGGTGGCTCGATATTCAAAGCTAAATTAGATCCGAATCAAGCAGAGCTTAATTCGGCTCTAGGTGGCTGGATATTCAAAGCTAAACCAGATCCGAGTCAAGCAGGACTTAACTCTGATCTAGGTGGCTGGATATTCAAAGCTAAATCAGATCCGAGTCAAGCAAGGCTTAACTCAGATCTAAGTGGCTGGACATTCAAAGCTCAAGCACGTCCGAATTAAGCAAAACTTAACTCGGATCTAGATGGCCGGATTCCCGAACCCTAGAAATAAAATTAAGTCAAAGATCATTAAACTTCCAAGTATATAACAAGTTATTTCCTTGCAAGTTTCGGGGACTAGAGCATATGGTAACATCTGAGGAATAATTTAAAACTCAGAGAAATAGTAATTACCTCATTCATCTTGTTGGTATCAACGATGAACTTGGCAGCATGGTCAAAACGGACGATGTCGAAAGTCGAAAGGCTGGTTCATAGGATTACCCTCAAACCGATCGGCGTCCAATTATTAGCATACTCCACCAAGACCGAGGTCTGTTCCCACCGGCTGTCCGAGTTAAGACCTTACCGGACAGCTGTTCGACCACGGCGGTTCGGTGGCTCTTATGAAGAGCAAGCTGGTGCCGGCCGAGGCAATGGGGGCTTTAGTAGGCGCACTCCTTTGTGACACGTCGGCAATACTGGTCGAGAAGAGCCGACAAGACCTTCGAGAAGAGGAAGTCTTGGCGGCAATGTTTTTCTCGCCTTAGAGGGGCATCAGCGAAGCGATGCCTCAAGTGGGGATGGCGTCTTTAGGAGCAGAGAGGTTATGGTCGCATATGCCGAGATAACGACCTTTTCTACCCGGGTCGGAATGGTCAGAAATTGCCGAGAAGATAGAGGCTCAAGAGGCTACTGGGACCCATAGAAGGGGCGGCGGGTTTGACAAAAACCTCGGAAGGCCGATTCAAATCCATGTCAATGGAAGGGGTCTCGAACGCCGCGATTTAAGAGGCGACGATTCGAGTGGAGGAGAAGCAGGACGAATAGGACTAGGAATCTGGTATCATCAGCGGAGGAGGATTTGCGAATCAATCGGCTAGTCATGCTAGGACCCGGTTTAACAGAAAGAGGAGCACTGCAAAAATAAGAAAGAAGAATCAAGATGAAAAATGTAAAGAGAGAAACAAGAAATATAAGCAAAAGGAACTTACCGTGACCCTGTGCATAGTCTTGCGCCTGGGAGGGTTCGGAGCGGATTTCTTCATTCGTTTCTTGGGAACCGCCTCCGAGGCACTAGCAGGAGCCCCGCGTTTCCCCGAGGTAACAGGGGGTCGAGAAGCAATAGGCTCGGCGTCGTGAACCTGACCGGCCGGATTAGCTGGGAAAGTAGAAGCCGGAAATGCATAAGAAATAGGCATGGCGGCAACTACCTCAAGAATTTGGACCTCGTCCGAATCACCTTCCTCCTCGTGCGCCGAAGTCTTGCCACGAGCTCGAGCCGGGGCAGGATCCGACTTAGGGATGAACTCCTCGGAGTCCGTCTCACCAGTATCCGTGGTACTCCTGTCCGCGGGCCACGGTAGCAGCAGAACTTCGGCGTCCTCATTTTTCTGCTCTGCGAACCTCTGCAAGACAAGGAAAAAGAGAGTTAGATAAACCCGTTACAAAAACAATGGAATAGCAGAGTGTTGTTGATTAAGCTCACCTCGGGAGGCGGATGATCGCGGGTGAACGGTTTTAATCCCCAAGCCCAATCCCCAGGCATCTCTGTCTTAAAGATAGCTCGGACGCGCTTATAGATAAGGTAGTTGTCCAGCTCCACCGTCGAGACTCGATTAGGGTCAAGGGGACCACTCATGTAGCACAGCTTGTGAGTCCGCTTCTGGAATGGGCAGATCCGGCTACTAATGAAAGTAGCCATCAGGTCTTCGCCGCATAACCCGGCACGGATCAACTCTTTAAGACGAATCTCAAAGGCCTCGGCCAAGGCATGAGTTTTCCTCGGATTGTAGAGCCAGTTCACTTTAGAAGGCGGGCCAATAGAGAATGCAGGGAGCCGAATCTTGTCCTCTTCCCCTCTGTTCTTGACATAAAAGAATGATTTGTGCCACTTCTTGCACGACTCTAACCCGGTGACACGAGGAAACACGGACTTCCTCCGAGGTGTAATAGACGCTGCCCCACATTGGGTAAGCAACTTCTCGGAAGGGTGCAGAGATTTGTCAGGGACTACGTTGGAGCGAATCTGAAAGAACTTTGACCAGACGTGCACTGACGGCCACAGGACGAAGTATCCCTCCGATGCGGAGATAAAAGCAGAAAGAGAAGCGATAGCGTTCGCAGGAAGATGATGCGGCTGAAGGCCGAAGTAGTCGAGGAATTCTCTAGCAAAATCTCTAAGAGGGATACCGAAGCCACGCGCGAAGTGCGACATAAAAACCACATACTCGCCCTCCCTAACATCTGGAGAGGATTCGCTGCCGGGTAAACGGCAAGAGACCTCGGCGGGAATTCTTCGAGTTCGGATGAGCCACTCGATCTCACGGCGTGTAACAGAAGAGCCCTGCCACGAGCCTCGCTCGGGCCCGGAGCCAGCGTCGTCATCCTCAACCAGAGCGCCGCTAAACGAACTAGACATAAGTGCGCCGGAAAGATCGCCGGAGAAAAAACTGGCGGCGGAGGGGAGTTTAGAACTGCAAGGTCCCGTCTGGACTTTGCACGAGAACAATGGCGAAGAACCAGAGGAACCGTCCCACGAGCACGAAATCGAAATAGATGAGTCTAGGGAAAAATCCAGGCAATGCGACCGGAGAGGACTCACCGGGGACGGAGCCAAAGCCGCAGAGCGCGGGCGAGGCAGTGTAACGGCCGGAGTCTTCACCAACGGAGCTCGCAGCAAGGCGTGAGCTGCGAGAGGGCGCAAGCGGAAGGAAGGAGGAGGACGGAGACGAGCGAGAAGGGGAAAAGTAAAATCCCCAAACGCCGTCCCCCTCTTTATAATCGAGCCACGAACAAGGTAGTGGGATCGTGGGTGGCGGTTGACCGTAGATCGTGGGTGCGCACGAACGCACGACGATAAGTGGAGCCACACCAACGCCACACAGAAGGAAGAGCGTTCACGATCCCCAAGGGGAACGACCCGAGGCTGCAGCGGGCGGTAGCAGGTACAAAATTAATCGTAGTCCGTGAAGCACCGTAGAGGGACCAAAAAACTAGAGGAACGATGATGGGAGTGATACGTAGGACATGGTGTACGAGGGAAGGAACGAGGATACCTCGGGCGAAGAAGATATAACTCGGAAACAAATCTGAAGAATATAATGAAGCTGATACGACCCGGCCAAAGTTATCGACGGGGCCACACCAGCTTCGGGGACTAATGTCGGGGGGTTGACCTCGGGTAGGTCAGAGACGGGAAAGATGTATACAATCCCGTCTGGTTTCCGAGTTATGGTCTAGGTTGGCCGAATCATGAATATGTCGGCCAAGGTACGGAGGCGAGAAGCCCGTGTATGTGTATCAAGCCGTTACCCGGCCGAGTTACTGCGAGGGTCGGCCGGGTTAGCCCGAGTGATCCTGATGCAGGTGAAGGACAAGCCGAGTTACGCAAGGTAAGGTAAGGCCGAGTAATACGAAGCTTGCAGGAGAAGGAGAAACCCAAGGTCAAACTATAGCTGCAGGCTAGAAGGAATCGAGCGAGCCAAGCACAAGAGACAAGGATGCAGAAGGCCGAGGGCGAAGGAGGTCACGGAGGTGACACCCCGGGAGCCCGAGGCACGCAGAGGGGTCCTCCGAGCCTTGCCGCCTTAGAAGGGCGACAGGAAAGGAGGCCGCGAACTACTATTTTGGGACGAGCATATTCGAATATGCTTGCCTCGACCCTAAGGGCACCCAAGGCTCTCCTTTATAAGGGGAGGCTTGGACCCCGAGAGGATCGACTCTTTTAGTACCGTTAGGCTGGTGAGATTCATCTTTTCTCCCTGTATACAGCTCGAGGAGCACTTGTAACCCAAAAGAAGAGAAATAAAGATCTTAGCCTTAACCACTTGAGTGTAGAATCAGTTGCATCTTCCCTCCCCAGATCCCACTAGCACCCATTGGCCCCATACTTTAGCCTACCCATGGCATCTGCCGTGCCACCACCACGACAGAAGCGGTGAAATAAGATTGATCCAGACCAATATTCCAACATCACGACGGCGTGCGTATGGTGGAGAAATCTCTAACCACATATGCACATCCCAATTGCGGAACCAAACGTGAGGGAGAGAGAGAGGGAGAGGGGAAAATAACCAATGGGGTCAACGAGGGAGGGGGTTCTCTCCTCCTTATATAGGCCAATGGGGAGGGGGCCACCTAGGGACGTTGCCCTAGGGCTGGCCGCCACTGCCACCCCTTGTAACACGCATCCCTCCCTTCCTAGGCCACCGACCCCATAGGTAGGAGGGGCGCCCCCTAATGGGCTGCCACATGATGGCTCATTAAGGGTAGGCCAATATTTTTATTTATTAATTTAATATTTAGTTCTCATAATTAAATACCAAAATAAATCTTGAGTTTCATACACTTCTTAAACTTAGAAACACTTCAATATCTTGCTAGAACACTTCCGGAGTTCACCCTCTCTTCTCCAACGATCTCAAATCAATCCCTAAGCATCATCCACCCTTAAGCGTGCCACACCGTGGTTCGGGAATGTGCATACATGATCAAGACATCTCTCTGATCAATGAACAACAACGGGATATGGAAACCCATGATGGCCCCCATGCACTCCACGAATTAACTTTATCGCTTGAACCTTTAACGTCAACTCTCATTCCCTTTGCTCTTTGATACCTAGTTTGTCCAAGATCCGATCTTTGGCATCTCTATACCTAGTTCGATCTTGTTACTGACAAACACATTAACTCATTCCCGTGATATTACATTCTCGTGACCTAGTCACATGCTTGCAAGCTTTATAGATGCAATCTCACTGAGTGTGACCAAAGTGTATATCCGTCATGTGGATGGGAAAATCCCGATCTCGATGCAGAATCCTCAACCTATCCCTTTGGAATACCTGCGAGACACCTTTATGATCACCCTATCACAGTGTGACAGTTGATGCAGTCAAGGCAGCCTCTGGTGATAGTGATTAGATATGATCTCATGGTCAAAAGATTGGATTACTATGTTTTACTAGTATTTAGAATGTTGAACTTTATGACTGGATCTCATTGCAATACTTTAGTTGGGTGTGTGTCCATCACATCATTTATCTAATACCATGATCCCACTGTCAATTGACATAAAATGTCCATGATCCGTAAACCTTGATCACCAGTTGACCAATGAGCTAGTTTACTAGAGGTTAATAGGGACCTGGTTTGTTTACATATCACACGTGTATTAATGTTTCTTCTTAATACAATTATAGCATGTAATACAACTATTATGAATATTTTAGAAATGACAATAAAAACATATTTATTATTTGCCTCTAGGGAATATCTCCAATAGCCAGCTCGAACCGCGCCAGGCCCCACCAGCCAGCGGAGTTCTCTCGCGCTCTAGAGGTCTCTCACACAGCGCGCTTTCGCCCACATACGCTGAGGCGCGGGGCAAAGCGTGCGGGGGATCCACCATCCATAAACATATGACAAGACACATGCATGTGCGACATTGCCATATGGGGAATCTCTTGGCTATCCCCCCATGGGCCCATCTCCTGGGAGAGGGGGCCTCCCATGTGATTGCAACATGTGTCCTCCCTGTGCTCCATCCGATGGCTAGAAAGAGCCAGTGAGACGTGGATAGAAAAATGAGCCAACATATTTGGTAGCTATTATTTACTCCGATGTAGTTTCCACGAAGAGCTACCATAATGAGCAACCACACTAATATAATATTGCTTAGTACGACCACTCAAGATATCATATGTTATAGAAGCTACAAAAATTGATGATCCTATCTCGTCTTTTATCGATGCACGCCTAAATTTTACTTTTCTCTTCATATGTCTAGTTGTAGTATGTCTAGATACCGGTTGTAAACCCGAAGTTCAAATATATTATACAAAACCAGGAGACTCGCCAAAACCTAAAAATAAATCATTAACCATAACTAATGTTGCAAGAGCATATGACATGGGTATGCCCTACAGGTACCCAATATTAGCCTATCCGGTCTAGCCCAGCGGGAGCTCACGTGATGATCCACACCTGATAACGAATCCCAGGAAGGATTCGAGTGACCCAGACCCATGAAGGATGTGATTCCTTGGAGGACACGACTAGCTTTAGATAGAAAGTTTAAAGGGTAAACCCTAACCTATAACCGACTCGACCTTATCCTGAGACCTGGCTTATCTTTAGAGTCCAAAAGGGAATGACGAGGAGGACAACCTCAACCCTAGCATACATACCCACCAGATCTCATATGCCCACCCCCTATAACCTTTAGTTTCACTGATAATCAAGAGCGGATAAGCAGGAGTAGGGTTTTCCCTCCGAGGGCCTGAACCTGTGTAAACCTCGTGTACTGCATTGCTTGTTTGTTAGCCGAGCACGATCTCTAGTGCACCCCTCTTTCTCAAAACCCAAGTGAAAGGATATAGATGCCTCCTAGAGGGGGTGAATAGGCGGTTTAAAAGTTTTCCAAGAATGGCTCAACAAAGGCGGAATTAAACTAGTGTTTACTTTATCAAGCACGAAACCTAGAACAACTAGGGTTCACCTATGTGCACCAACAACTTATGCTAAGTAAGACAAGCAAATGCGATAGAAAGATATATACTTCAAGCACAAAGGCTACCACAAAGTATGGTGCATAAGTAAGAGCTCGGATATAGAGATAACCGAGGCACGCGGAGACGATGATGCTTTACCGAGTTCATCCCAACATGGAGTACGTCTAGTTTGGAGAGGGGTGGTATAATACCACCAACGCCACAAGAGGCCTCCCTTTTTCTCCTATGAATCTCACCCCAATGGGATCGATCGACACTTCCACTATCGGTGCGCTTGTCGGTGGCAATCCAGAACCTCTCACAAGGTTGGGGCACTTCTCCATAACTCAATTGGAGGCTCCCAACAAATAAGCTTGGGGAAAGATCCACAACTTAATTGGAGACCCCAAGAATCCACAAACCTGTAAAACAACTAAAACCGTCTAGGGTTCCAAGAACCCAAGAGTAAAAAGCTTCTCAACTTTCACTCAATCGAATCCTTATCAAGAACTCAAACTGATGCCCAGATGCAATGGCAAGAACACAAGAAGTGCTCAAGTCCTTCTCTCCCAAATTCCACCAAAGCTACAAAAGCTTATGGGGGAATAAGAGAGGAAGAACAATGGAGGAAATCCTCAAAATACTCCAAGATCTAGATCCCAAGATGTTCCCTTCACCTAGAGGAGAGATTGATTGGTGGGGTTATAGATCTATATCTCCTCTTTCAAATCCCTCAAGTATATGCAAGAATCATAGGAGGGATTGAGGGTCAGTCCATTGGGGAAGAAGGGCCGCTTATATAGGCCCACTGATTTCTAACTGTTTTCTGCCCGTTGGGGGATTTCCACACCGGAGACTCTCCGTTCTACACTTATCTCACACCAGAGATTCTGGTCCATCTCCGGACCCCTATACAGACTATCCTGGACCTGATCTTGATGGACACTCCGGAGACTTCACGGAAACTACGAACCTGAGCACACCGGAGACTCCAAACTTTTTAGTCCAGAGATTCCAGTCTGCCAGTATACACCGGAGATTCTGTCCAATATCTGGTCTGAACCAAAAGAGGCAAACTTCAAATGGTGATATCTAGAGTTTGGAAACTCCGATTGTCCTGAAACCAATTTTGTTGGAAAGAGGACAACAAGAGCTACCCAACTAAATATTGGATGCCACCAAGTGAGAATATTTCATGTATTATAATGTGAGATGCCTCCCTTGGTGAAAAACCGGAAAACCTCCAAGATCAAAAAATGCCATAAGATATAAAAGGGAAATCCGTTTTTGATGAACTAGAGCTTGTTATGAGTATTACCACAAGCTCTAGAACCTCACATGGATAAGATCCAAATAACAACCAAGAAATGATGATGCTACAAATGTTTGAGCTCTCTCCGAAAGATATGATCGAATTACTCACTTGAGAGCCCCGCTTGATAGTATGGTTATCTATCTTATAAACCGGTCTCCCCAACTAACACCACGAGACTGGTAAGAAAGAAACCCTGTCAAGATCTACCTTTGCCTTGTGCATATTCCACTAGATCTTGAAGTAGACTATCTTGTTCTTCTCAAGATGGAACACCTTTCTTGATTGCTCTTGCACGCACTCGCTTGATGAAGACTTGCAAGTTGCTCCCCCATAAAACATGGGGAAACCTTTGCTTTGACCTTGTATTCATCGATCCATGGTCACCGAGGATGGCAACCTTAAATCATGAGATCTTCTAGATAAGACACATCTTTATCTTGCACAACATTTCTTCTAACTCCATTTGGATGATGTCTTGAAGATACACATGAGTAACTCTATATTCTTCAAGACACCCTTTATCTTATTTTCTTTATTCTTCTTCTTCATTTATTCTTTATTTATTATGTTGGTTTCTTGAAGATACACACGAGTTATCACTCCATCTTATTCTTCACGACACACTTGCTATAGGCCCAACTCTCACTTGACCAATCTCCAGGTCACTCTTGAAACCTTGGTTAACACTTGGTCAACACTTGATCTTCTTCACTTTCTTCTTCTTCTTCATTTCTTCTACCTTGAAGCCAACACATGCTCCAAGCGATGCCAATGGACAATTCCTACACCTGTAACTCAATGCAAACATTAGTCCAAAAAGATTGTCATTAATTACCAAAACCACACATTGTAAAATCCCTCCTTTGTAAAGGAAAGGATCCCTGTGATTGCAATGCTAGTCCCTGGATCAATGCTAGCATCCACAGTTTAAGATGAAGTACACAGAAACAAAGGTCATTATTACAAGTCATTCCAGAGACAAACATAGTCTTTTACAACTCCATGGCCACAGGCCTAGTACAAGATTTTAAATATGTAATAAGATAAATAAATCTTCATCTTCATGTACCACAGGCAATCATGTTGAGTGTAGACTCATAACCCCTAATCATCTTCAGAATAACCTGCAACATCACAAGTTACAGCCACAGTGGGTCAATACATTGGAATAATATTGGCAAGTGATACCTTAGTAGAATATAGGTAGACTAGGTACTATATGCATTTTGGCTAAGTGTAGCTTAGGCTTGCTTTGCTCAAAATATGTTTTACCTATTAGTTGAAAACACTAAGTTTTGCTTTGTCAAAATCTTTCCCAAGGAACCACCAATAGACATTGGGGTCCTTCACCCTTGTTCAACCACAAGTTTTTACTTAGAAATTGGGATGAGGAGATTCTTGATAACTTCCATGTCTTGATGCTCAAGTTGTCCAATACCAGGGACATGGCTAAGTACTTAGATTCTTCCATCTGCAGAGGTTGTGCACTTTCCCCACAAGACTTGATTTTCACCAAGACAGGACCTTTCAGAAGCCTTCCCTTAGACCAAATAGACGCGCTCCAACCTATCATCCCACTACCACCAACTGTCCAAATGGCTAAGTTATTGCAACCTATATGATCCAGGCAGAGCCCATATTGCCAATTGGCTGCACTAGAAGCTTCTTAACATATGGCATCTCAAATCTCTTTGTTCCTAGGTGGCTTTGCACAAGTGAGATACACAAGGTAAACCATATAAATGGGCCTTGTGTAACCACTCAACATAACCCATTCTTTCCATTCCACCCAGGTGTTTCATTCACTTAGTTGTTTTATTAAGCAAAAACATAGTCCAAAGACTTAGAAATATTTATTCATAGCATGAATATATAACCACCCTTGGTTGCTACTAGCTAGGCTAATCATGGCATTGATAAGACTTAGAAATATTTCTAGCAATTCTACAACTACTAGGATTTCCCAAGCATAGCATATAGCTCAGAATAACCATGCAAGACTAGCAAAATATTTCTAATGCATAGTTGAAAAACATAGGAATAAATCATGAAGCACCACTTGCCTTGGTAGTTTGGAGAGTAGCTACAATACTCAGAATAAAAATCACTATTTGCACCAAAATCTAAACATAAAATAATAGCACCAAAATCACATACAAAATAAATATAAGAAAAAATATATGGATGCATGCATAATGCCATGTGATGATTCTCTACACCAAACAAGACAAGTGCATAGTACTGAATCATAAACAAGTTCAAAAATTGCCAAATAAACTTTGTTTGAACAATAAAACATTTTTCAAATAATTATTATACCAAAATTATGCCTACAAATGTTTCTGCAAAAACAACGATTTTCACAGAGGCAAAACATTAAACACATTGCATAGATGGAAAGGATTTTCTCTCCTGATTCCATTGATATAAAATTTGGACGTGGCATTCAAAAGTTATGAATTAAACAAGTTTAACATCTAATAGATCTAATTCAAACTTTTTAAAACAAAACTCGTGCCACGCGGCAGTCTCTGGTTGGTTGGTACCGCTTCGCGCTGGATCGCGCTCGCGCACCGTCAGATCAACTTTAAGTGGATCTAATCGTACCTCTTCGTTTAAGTGGATCTATCGCATCCACTAGATCTAAATCGAACGGCCTAAAACTACTATCACTAAACGGGCGGCGCTAGCGGCGGCGACAGGCGGCGGCGTGCTCAGTCAGCGGCGGAGCCGGCGAACTAGGTCGCGCGGGAAGGTGTGAGGATGCTCACCAGAATCGCCGTGACGAGGATATGCTTGACGTGTGCTTGGTTGGCGAAGGGGCGCTCGGGGTCTTCGTGGATTGCTCATCGGAGAAGTCCCTGGCGACGGTGCTCTCGGTTGGCGATGAAGGCGACGCTCTGGGCCATGCTAAGACGAGATAAGGGCGCCATTAGATGCGTAGGACACTGGGGATCACACGCGTATCAAACAGAGGGAGAGGGGAAGATGGGGCTTACGGGGAACGGTCGCCGGAGTTCGAACAGACGGTGGCGGATCTCAGTCGACGACGCTGCCAAGGCTACAGAGCATGCGCGAGCAAACAGAGAGCGTTGGTAGATGCGCACGGAGATGTAGAATAAGCTAGTCTGAACCAGAGGTAGAGGGGGATGCGGGGCTTACCGGAATTCGACGGCAAACTCGTCGGAGCAGAGGGGCGTCCAGAGAGAAATACGAGCAGCTTGGTGGCTCCGGTGGGGTGGGGTTTGGGGGAAAAGGAGGAGGGAGGCATGGTGCTTAAGTAGGCGAGGACGTGGGCGTGAATTACTCGGGCATTGAACAGGAATTGAAGCCGCGAATTAATCAGGAAACGGCTGAGTGATTTGGGGAAGAACTCGTCGTCGGGTGGAGACGATGACCGTTGCGTGGGCCGCGTTGTCAGCGAGAGAAAAAGAGAGGAGGTGGGGTCCCTGCGTCAGCGACTCTGTGGGTGTGTTTGCGGGTGAAGGAAAACGTTTCACGGGAGGGGGTAGTTGGGCTAGATGGGTCGAACTGGGCTGGTTGGGCCAGTTTGGCTGTTTGTCTTATTTTTTCCTTTACTCCTTTTCTTTTTCTGTTTGATTTTCTAGAAATGATTTTTCAAATCTAATTCAAATAAGTTTGAATTCAAATCTTCTCTAAGTTTTTATACAGTAAACTTTGCACTCAAATGTGTGTCAAACACTACTGTTTACTCAAAAACACTTTGATCATTTGAAAAATAAAAATAAAACCAAGCCTTAATGCGATATAAACAATAGGCATAAAATTGGTTTTATTTTCACACTTTGTTTTGAAAACTTTGCTCACGCTTTGGAAAGTACTTAAGTTTGAATTCAAAACATTACTGAACAAAACAAGTACTCTTCTCATTAGAAAGTAGCACTAAGGCTAGAGCATACTTACATAAAATAATGAGCAACATATGCTCCTGTTGTTGAAATGGTTTTGAAAATGGAACCCTAAATGATCATGGATGCATGGATGATATGCATGGGTTTGAAACATGATTTTAGGGATGTTACAAATCTAACCCCCTTAAGGTGAATCTCGCCCTCGAGATTCGGGTTGGCTAGCAAATAGGTGAGGGTGGTCTTTCCGAAGATCATCTTCTCTTTCCCATGTTGCTTCTTCTTTGGAATGATGGTTCCATTGAACTTTGCAGAATTTGATAGTCTTGGTCCGAGTAACTCTTTCTGCAGTCTCAAGTATTTTGATAGGCTTCTCCTCATAAGTGAGGTCACTCTCCAATTGAACCTCTTCCAAAGGTATAGTATCCTTCAAAGAAGTCTCTTCCATTTCGGGATGGCATTTCTTAAGATGACTCACATGGAACACATTATAAACAGCTGACAAAGACTCTGGCAATTCAATCTCATAAGCTACTTCTCCTTTACGACTCAGAATCTTGAATGGTCCAACATATCTTGGGGCCAATTTACCTTTGACACCAAACCTCTTCACTCCACGAAGTGGTGACACTCTAAGATAAGCTCTGTCACCTACTTCATAGGTGACTTCTCTACGCTTAGGATCTGCATAGCTCTTTTGTCGGGACTGTGCTATCTTCAATCTGTCCTTAACCAGCTTGACTTTCTCTTCAGCCTCTTTGATGAGTTCTGGTCCGAACAAACTTCTTTCTCCCACACCATTCCATAGCAATGGGGTGGTACACGTTCTCCCATAGAGAAACTCAAATGGTGCCATCTCAATACTGGCTTGATAGTTGTTATTGTAAGAGAATTCTGCGTACGGCAGACTTTCATCCCAATTGGCTCCATAGTCTAGAGCACATGCTCTCAACATATCTTCAAGAATCTGATTGGTACTTTCTGTTTGTCCATAAGTTTGAGGGTGAAAAGCGGTGCTGACTTCCAACCTCGTTCCCAATGACTCATGTAATTGCCTCCAAAAATGAGAAGTGAATTGAGTTCCCCTATCAGACACAATACTCTTGGGTACTCCATGTAGACATACAATTCTACTCATATAGATCTTGGCTAACTTAGCACTTGCGTAAGTTGTCTTCACGGGTATGAAATGAGCCACTTTAGTTAGGTGATCCACTACTACCCAAATAGAATCATATCCTGACCAGGTTCTTGGAAATCCGGTAATGAAATCCATACCAATCTTGTCCCACTTCCAATCGGGAATAGGTAGTGGTTGTAACAATCCTGCTCGTTTCTGATGTTCCGCTTTCACTCTACTACATATATCACACAAAGCAATATGTTCGGCGATGTCCTTCTTTAGATTATTCCACCAAAATCTTTCCTTCATATCCATGTACATTTTGGTGTTACCCGGATGAATAGAATATGGTGAGTTATGTGCTTCCTGTAAAATCAGTTTCCGAAGCTCCGGATCTTGTGCAACACAGATACGTTTTCCATACCATAAAGTACCCTGTTCATCTTCATGGAATCCTTTGGCTTTGCCCTTGCCAATCTTTTCCTTAATATCTTCAATTTCCTTATCTGTCTTTTGGGCCTCTTTGATATTGTCCAACAAAGTGGGTTGAACATCCAAATACATGAGATGTCCCTCAGGCACAATCTCCAATCTAAGATTTCTGAATTGGGTACACAGATCATCAGGCAATTCTCCCTTAATAAGGCCATGCACAAAAACTTTACGGCTTAGAGCATCCGCTACAACATTTGCTTTACCGGGGTGGTATTGCAAACTCAAGTCATAGTCCTTGATGAGTTATAGCCATCTTCTTAGTCTCATGTTAATTTCTTTCTGGGTGAAGATATACTTCAAACTCTTGTGATCTGTGAACACTTCACAACGTTTTCCCAAAAGATAATGTCTCCATGTTTTGAGTCATGGACAACAGAGGCTAACTCTAAATCATGAGTAGGGTAGTTTACTTCATGAGTTTTGAGTTGTCTCGAGGCATAAGCCACAACTTTCCCTTCTTGCATAAGTACTGCACCTAATCCATGATGAGATGCATCACAATACACTTGGAAATATTTCTCCAAATCTGGAAAACATAAAACTGGTGCTGTCACTAGCCTCTTCTTCAATTCTTGAAAGCTGAGTTCACAACCTTTAGACCAAGCAAATTTCTTGTCATTCTTTAGCAATTCTGTCATAGGCTTAGCTACCTTGGAGAAATTCTCAATGAACCTTCTGTAGTAACCTGCTCAGCCAAGGAAACTACGAACCTCTTTCACTGACTTAGGAGATTCCCATTCAGTTACAGCTGAAACCTTAGCAGGAGTCAACTGCCACACCATCTCCTGACACAACATGTCCAAGAAATCCAACTTCATTCAACCAAAATTCACACTTGCTGAATTTGGCATACAGTTTATGCTCTCTAAGCTTCTCAAGTATCTGACGCAAGTGTCCCTCATGCTCTTCTTTGCTCTTGGAGTAGATCAAAATGTTATCGATGAAAACGACAACAAACTTGTCAAGGAATTCCATGAACACCTTGTTCATCATATTCATGAAGTATGCTGGTGCATTGGTCAAACCAAATGGCATCACGGTATACTCATACAATCCATACATTGTGGTGAAAGTTGTCTTAGGTATGTCTTGTTCCCTTATCTTGAGCTGGAAATAACCTGACCGGAGATCAATTTTGAGAACACACAGGCTCCTTTTAACTGATCAAACAAATCATTGATTCTAGGCAAAGGATATTTGTTCTTGATAGTCACCTCATTGAGTGAACGGTAATCTATGCATAACATTTGACTTCTATCCTTCTTTTCCACAAACAAAACTGGTGCTCCCCAAGATGAAGAACTTGGTTAGATAAAACCCTTCTGCAACTGTTCTCCAAGTTGCTTCTTGAGTTCTTTCAACTCATCCACTGGCATCTTGTAAGGTCTCTTTACTATTGGTCCAGATCCTGGTAGCAAATCAATAAGAAATTCCACATCTCTATCCGGTGGCATTCCCGGTAATTCTTCCGGAAACACATCAGGATATTCACTCACAGTAGGCACACTGTCTATGCTAACCCCCTTAAGAGAAATTAGCTTACTACCTTTTGATTCAAAGTTAGACTTGAACCTAATCCTTTTCTTTTCCGGGGTTGTGAGTGCAACAGTACGATTGGCACAATCTAGTACTCCTTCATACTTGGTCATCCAATCCATTCCCAAAATTACATCCAGTCCTTGGGAATCTAGGATTATCAGACTCACTGGAAACTTATGTTTTCCAAACTCTATCACTAGATCCCGGCATCCAAGACTTACTATCATATCTCCACCTGGAGAACTTACTTTTATTGGACACCCAATGTTTTCAGTTGAAAACCCATTTCTATCAACAAATGCTTTTGATATGAATGAATGCGATGCTCCAGTATCAAAAAGAACAAGTGCTGGAATAGAATTGAGTTTGAACTTACCAGCCACAGCATCTGGCTCTTCATAGATTTCCTCCACATTGATGTGGTTCACTTGTCCCTTTTGAAAAGGGTTGGGCTTATTGGGTCCTTCAACTTTCTTTTCTGGGCATTCATTTGCATAATGCCCCATCTTCTTGCACTTGAAACATTCAACCTGACTAAGATCCTTCTTGACAGGCTGGCTTCCACTGCCACTTCCACTTCCATTGTGGTGGCTCTTATATCCACCCTTGTGATTCTTGTACTTATCGTTGTCATGACTACGGTGGTGCTTGTTGTCATGATAACGGTTGTGGTTGTGGTGCTTGTTGAACTTCCCATGCTTGTGGGATCCAGAACTCCCATCGTCATCATAATGGGAACGCTTGAGACGATCCCGAGCTATGCTTGTCGAGTGCTTTCTTCCTGCTTTCAACTTGTTTCATCTTGCTCTCCAAAATAGCAGCCTTGTCACAAAGAGACTGGTATGTGGGAACATAGGCCACAGCTAACTGCAGGTTCAATTCATCATTCAACCCTTCAAGGAACTTTTCCTTCCTCTTAGCATCAGTGTCAACTTCATCCGGTGCATATCGCGCCAGATTGTTGAACTCCTCAAGATATTCAGCCACGCTGCGGTGGCGTTGCTTCAAGTTATGGAACTCTTTCTTCTTCAAACTCATCACTCCGGATGAGATGTGAGTAGTACGGAAACCATCTTCAAAGATAGCCCATGTCACATCCTCAATGGGAGTGGTGATCTGGAAGTTATCCCACCAAGTGGCTGCTGGTCCTTCCAACAAGTGAGCTGCAAATCTGACTTTCTCTTCATCAGTACAGCCAACAGTTACCAAGTCCTTGTTCACAGAGCGTAGCCAATCATTGTCCACCATAGGATCAATAGTTCCTGAGAACTTTGTTGGCCTTAGCCTTAAGAACCTGGTAAGCATGTCAAAACCCGGTGGGTTGTTCTGACTGTTGTTGTTGTTGTTATTATTGTTGTTGTTCTGATTCTGGATGAACGTGGTCATCATTTGCATCAACTAAGTCTGAGCTGTCATCATCTGCTGCATCTCAGGGGTGATGTTGTTGTTGTTGGGGTTGGGATTGGCACGTCGGGGAGGCATCTGTGGTTTTCAATAAGGATAAGAATGAGATACCCATAGATGCTAACATGCACAATACATCACATAACAAACCACAATCATGCATCATAATAGTAAAAGGTTCAACAACACAGACAACAAGTTCTGAAAAGTAAACACACCAATAGCAAGCCATCCACATGTTGGATGGTCATTGCGACTCAATAATCAAAGACATGATAAATAAAGGTAAATGAGTACTCATCACTACTCCTCTGCATCAACCTCCTCATCAACAAATGTAAGACCTGCATTCTCCATTGCGGTCTTGTATTCCTCGACATTGGTGGTCAAGGTCTCTACTTTGGCTTTGAGAGCCCTCTTCTGTGAATGAAGCCTCTCAATCACAGTCTGCTGATGCTCGAGCTCGAAGTCCTTGGCCTCTAGTTCTGCAGTCATTTCTCGAATCCTCTTGTTCCTATCTTGGACTCGCTTCTCTTGACTCTTGAACTTTCTATCCTGACTCTCAAACTTGGCCTCCATATCTTTGACTATCTCATCTTGCTCCGCGAAAAGTTTGTCCTTCTCACGAAGTCACACTGAGTTCGTCATTCTTTGAGCATGACGTTGGTCCTATCAGTATCTAGGTGCCTAAGGAGAACCTCTAAGTCTTGGAGGTATAGACGAATAGGCTCTGCCGTCTCTCTAGAAGTATCCTCGAAGTCAATGGCCTCACCATCCTCATCACGTCTACCGAAAGTGTGGAAGTGAGTACCTCTAACCTCCCGAGAGTGTCTCCCTAACAAGCGTCCAAGCTAGTCCTGCATGACTACCTCTAGGCCTCTCTCCTTGTCATCATGCATGAGCTTGAAGATGATGGCCTCCGTGGCTGGCTCAGTCTGGCGTCTTGGCTGATTAAACTTGAAGCCCCAAAGGTCTTTCCTCTCAAACTTGGTGAGGGGAAGCATCATGATAGTAGGAAGAGGGAGATTGAGCAGACTAGTGAGCTCAATAATACGAGTGCCAAAACGAGTTCCCTTGAACTCTTCAGCCGTGCTGATAGTAACATTAGGCATCTATTTAATAAGATAGAAAAAGTTAGAATCAACACAATTTTAAGACAAATCACAAGACAAGGGATCACATGCATAACTTTGGAAATCAAAACACACAAGTCATGGCATACATGGATCCATTACAAACAACCAAGGTTCAACTTATTTTAAACAACATTTGGGAAATAAAATGATAAGTGTGGTGGTCCAACTAACGTAGTATGTTACAATCCCATATCACTTGCCAAGTTGGCTAACAGGGCATCCCTAGAGGAAATCTGTTTGTCTAAATCGCATGACTCCATTACTAAGTCTATGATGTCCTTCCTTAAACTTTGGTTGGTAGCCTCTAACTCTTGGGTATGCTTCTTTTCTTCCCTAAGGTCATTCTGGGTGTTAAGCATTCTGCACTTGATTCTATCACCAAGTTCTTTGATGGCCTTCCAAGCTGCATCCCTTGCTGAATCAAAGAATGTGGTGTGCATCACTGAGTTGGTGACCATGCAGAATCCTGAGTCCTTGTGGTTGTCTTCCTTGTTTTTATACAAGTGAAGTTGCACCCACCAGTACTCAACTCCTTCATCCATCACAGGAAAACCTTTGTACACAGCTGCACCATGTATTCCCATGGCAACCATGAGGTCTTTGAGAGCCTTGGGGAATTCTGTCTCACATTCCAAAGTCATAGTCATGAGTGGTACCTTCCTCATGGCTTCGTTGATGGAGTTCATCTACAAATAGAGATGAGAAAGAAGATTAGAAAAGTTTACAAGAAAAAAAGACAAGTGTGGAAGTTGTTAAAATTTTTCCTTAGTGGTTTCCAATCCCAGGGTCATAATCCTATAGGCAACACCGTGCTCTGATACCATATGTAAGATCCCTCTTTTGTAAAGGAAAGGATCCCTGTGATTGCAATGCTAGTCCCTGGATCAATGCTAGCATCCACAGTTTAAGATGAAGTACACAGAAACAAAGGTCATTATTACAAGTCATTCCAGAGACAAACATAGTCTTTTACAACTCCATGGCCACAGGCCTAGTACAATATTTTAAACATGTAATAAGATAAATAAGTCTTCATCTTCATGTGCCACAGGCAAGCATGTTGAGTGTAGACTCATAACCCCTAATCATCATCAGAATAACCTGCAACATCACAAGTTACAGCCACAGTGGGTCAATACATTGGAATAGTATTGGCAAGTGATAACTTAGTAGAATATTGGTAGAGTATATACTATATGCATTTTGTCTAAGTGTAGCTTAGGCTTGCTTTGCTCAAAATAGGTTTTACCTATTAGTTGAAAACACTAAGTTTTGCTTTGTCAAAATCTTTCCCAAGGAACCACCAATAGACATTGGGGTCCTTCACCCTTGTTCAACCACAAGTTTTTACTTAGAAATTGGGATGAGGAGATTCTTGATAACTTCCATGTCTTGATGCTCAAGTTGTCCAATACCAGGGACATGGCTAAGTACTTAGATTCTTCCATCTGCAGAGGTTGTGCACTTTCCCCACAAGACTTGATTTTCACCAAGACATGACCTTTCAGAAGCCTTCCCTTAGACCAAATAGACGCGCTCCAACCTATCATCCCACTACCACCAACTGTCCAAATGGCTAAGTTATTGCAACCTATATGATCCAGGCAGAGCCCATATTGCCAATTGGCTGCACTAGAAGCTTCTTAACATATGGCATCTCAAATATATTTGTTCCTGGGTGGCTTTCCACAAGTGAGATACACAAGGTAAACCATATAAATGGGCCTTGTGTAACCACTCAACATAACCCATTCTTTCCATTCCACCCAGGTGTTTCATTCACTTAGTTGTTTTATTAAGCAAAAACATAGTCCAACGACTTAGAAATATTTATTCATAGCATGAATATATTACCACCCTTGGTTGCTACTAGCTAGGCTAATCATGGCATTGATAAGACTTAGAAATATTTCTAGCAATTCTACAACTACTAGGATTTCCCAAGCATAGCATATAGCTCAAAATAACCATGCAAGACTAGCAAAATATTTCTAATGCATAGTTGAAAAACATAGGAATAAATCATGAAGCACCACTTGCCTTGGTAGTTTGGACAGTAGCTACAATCCTCAGAATCAAAATCACTATTTGCACCAAAATCTACACATAAAATAATAGCACCAAAATCACATACAAAATAAATACAAGCAAAAATATATGGATGCATGCATAATGCCATGTGATGATTCTCTACACCAAACAAGACAAGTGCATAGTACTGAATCATAAACAAGTTCAAAACTTGCCAAATAAACTTTGTTTGAACAATAAAACATTTTTCAAATAATTATTATACCCAAATTATGCCTACAAATGTTTCTGCAAAAACAACCATTTTCACAGAGGCAAAACATTAAACACATTGCATAGATGGAAAGGATTTTCTCTCCTGATTCCATTGATATAAAATTTGGACGTGGCATTCAAAAGTTATGAATTAAACAAGTTTAACATCTAATAGATCTAATTCAAACTTTTTAAAACAAAACTCGTGCCACGCGGCAGTCTCTGGTTGGTTGGTACCGCTTCGCGCTGGATCGCGCTCGCGCACCGTCAGATCAACTTAACATCTAATGGCTCAGATCTAATCGCACCTCTTCATTTAAGTGGATCTATCGCATCCACTGGATCTAAATCGAACGGCCTAAAACTACTATCACTAAGCCAAGCGGCGGCGATGGCAGCAAAGTGCTCGATTCGGCCAAGGCAGCCCGAACTAGGTCGCGCGGGGAGGTGTGAGGATGCTCACCAGAATCGCCGTGACGAGGAGATGCTTGATGTGTGCTCGGTTGGCGAAGGGGCGCTCGGGGTCGTCGTGGATTGCTCATCGGAGAAGTCCCTGGCGACGGTGCTCTCGGTTGGCGACGAAGGCGACGCTCTGGGCCACGCTAAGACGAGATAAGGGCGCCATTAGATGCGTAGGACACTGGGGATCACATGCGTATCAAACAGAGGGAGAGGGTAAGATGGGGCTTACGCGGAACGGTCGCCGGAGTTCGAACAGACGGTGGCGGAGCTCAGTCGACGACGCTGCCAAGGCTACAGAGCATGCGTGAGCAAACAGAGAGCGTCAGTAGATGCGCACGGAGATGTAGAATAAGCTAGTCTGAACCAGAGATAGAGGGGGACGCGGGGCTTACCGGAATTCGACTGTGAACTCGTCGGAGCAGAGGGGCGTCTAGAGAGAAATACGAGCAGCCTGGTGGCTCCGGTGGGGTGGGGTTTGGGGGAAAAGGAGGAGGGAGGCATGGTGCTTAAGTAGGCGAGGACGTGGGCGTGAATTACTCGGGCATTGAACGGGAATTGAAGCCGCGAATTAATCAGGAAACGGCCGAGTGATTTGGGGAAGAACTCGTCGCCGGGTGGAGACGATGACCGTTGTGTGGGTCGCGTTGTCAGCGAGAGAAAAAGGGAGGAGGTGGGGTCCCTGCGTCAGCGACTCTGTGGGTGTGTTTGCGGGTGAAGGAAAATGTTTCGCGGGAGGGGTAGTTGGGCTAGATGGGTCGAACTGAGCTGGTTGGGCCAGTTTGGCTATTTGTCTTATTTTTTCCTTTACTCCTTTTCTTTTTCTGTTTGATTTTCTAGAAATGATTTTTCAACTCTAATTCAAATAAGTTTGAATTCAAATCTTCTCTAGGTTTTTATATAGTAAACTTTGCACTCAAATGTGTGTCAAACACTACTATTTACTCAAAAACACTTTGATCATTTGAAAAATAAAAATAAAACCAAGCCTCAATGCGATATAAACAATAGGCATAAAATTGGTTTTATTTTCACACTTTGTTTTGAAAACTTTGCTCAAGCTTTGGAAAGTACTTAAGTTTGAATTCAAAACATTACTGAACAAAACAAGTACTCTTCTCATTAGAAAGTAGCACTAAGGCTAGAGCATACTTACATAAAATAATGAGCAACATATTCTCATGTTTTTGAAATGGTTTTGAAAATGGAACCCTAAATGATCATGGATGCATGGATGATATGCATGGGTTTTGAAACATGATTTTAGGGATGTTACACACATGGGGGCCCACATGATCTTTCACCAAGTCCATAACAATGGGCATTGATGAGTTTAACCCTCGTCAATTGGCGCCGATGTGGAAACATGGAGCACTGATGTTGCTATCATGATGTCCCCATCACCCACGATCTTTGATTCATCAGCATCGGAGGACCATCTCCTTTTCGGCACCATAGACTTCACCGTCCACTCACTGGCAACACGCCTGGCCTTCGACTTTGTAGGAGATGGAGTCGACATGATGATCGGGAGCCTATGATCCCAGGTCAGCCAGATCGACACGCTTTGCCTCCCCGAGCGAGTCGCGCCATCGGTGATCGCACCTGCCTCATGGACACCACCGATCAGCACGCTGAGAAAACTCGACGCACTTATGCCGATCTACAATTTGGATAGCAACATCAGTTGTGACTCCGATATATATGATCCTCTGTCAGATGAGGAGGCCTACAACTCTGGGTCAGAAAGTTGTGGGAGCAATGATCTCTCCCACCGCTACATGTGTGCCATTGTCACCATCCGCGACCACACCAGGAACGGAACTGAACTGTCCAACCCCGACACCGGGAATGGAGGCAACCCTACAAACCCCAACGACAGAAACCCTCAAAACCCCAACGCCACCAACAGCGGCGAGTCATCATGAGATCCGTGTGAGCGACACCGGATGGGAACGAGTTAGGGAGGCCCTCAGGGGTAACCCCTTACAAAAAGATGTATCTCGCGATATGTTGATGGCCTACCATTGGATCCTAGTAAAGGAATACCACCGCCAATAAGCGGTAAGTGCTCAACTAGATCAATGCAAACAAGCAGCCAACAAATCGAGTGCCGGGCAGGTAGCACTCTCCTCCATCGACGGGTCCTCTTCCAAGGACAATAGTGGTGATGCCCACAAGATACGTTCTCGGATAGAGCGATGGACCCAGAATCAAGGCGTGCAGCCACCAAGGCCCTTGACTTATCATTCATGTCGGTGGACTCACATGGCAATATGATGCCAAAAATGCCATAGGCTGCGGTTATAGCAGCTATCACGTACCTGCTAACCAACCAACCACCAGTCAGGGATCCACGATCCACCGTCCACCTGTTCTCTATTGCGGGCCTCAGGCTCGTAGGATCCGCACTAACCGGGGAAGCAACTCCGAAACCAAAAAGGCAACGATGACATTTGTGAGGAACCGCTCGCCCTCATCTGATGAGGATGATCATGACCTGTCACGGCGATGTCGCAACCCGTGGCGTAGAAGACACAATTATGATGCTCGCGACGAGCTAACGCGGTGCAAAGTTGACAAGATGCGCACCAAACACGAAGAACCTGTCACGGTCTAGCCACGCACGAAGAACAAGATGAACTCTCCACACTTAGGATTTTTATTGATCCTAGAGGTTTACAAGTGCTCCTAGAGCTGTTTGAGCATAGCCTCAGGGAACTAGTTTCCTACCTGGTCCAACCTCCTTAAACCCTAGCTATGCCCCTCCTTATATAGGCAATGGCCAGCTAGGTTACATCCCTTTGGGTTCTAGGGTTACTGTTTGGATCTTGGTGCTTACTGTGCGGGCCGGGTCATGGGCTAGCCATAAGCCCCTTGACCCAGTCCACAAAACCATACAGCTAACGGTCTTCTCGTATGTATCCTCCAGCTCTTTTGGCGTCATACAGTGACTTTGTACGTCAGCCATTGCTTTAGGCATCACCCGGCTCCTTTTGTGTCACCCAGCGTCGCCCTTCTCTTTTGACCGTGCTTTACCATGGTCCCTCTTGAATCTCACTCGGAAAGCTGCCACGCGTCCTTTCTGACTCGGCCTTCCCTCGTGAGATTCGGCTCGTCGCTTCCTACAAGGTAAACAAACCTGTCTTATACGGGCCAAAATAATTCTTATGTCGGTCGCACTCGACCTTCTTACCCGGCCATTGTATCCCGTCTAGAGTTATTCTTTACTCGGCATAAGCCAAGATAGGCAATGTTTTACCCCTTATGACCCTACCGGGGGTTATTCCCTGTAAGATCCCTCCTTTATAAAGGAAAAGGATCCCTGTGATTGCAATGCTAGTCCCTGGATCATTGCTAGCATCCACAGTTTAAGATGAAGTACACAGAAACAAAGGTCATTATTACATTCATTCCAGAGACAAACATAGTCTTTACAACTCCAAGGCCACAGGCCTAGTACAAGAGTTTGAATAAGTAAATAAATAAAAGTCTTGATCTTCATGTGCCACAGGCAAACATGTTGAGTGTAGACTCATGACTCCTAATCCTCATCACAGTAACCTGCAACATCACAAGTTACAGCCATAGTGGGTCAATACATTGGAATAGTATTGGCAAGTGATACCTTAGTATAATTTAGGTGGACTAGATACTATATGCAATTTGGCTAAGTGTAGCTTGTCTTGCTTTGCTCAAAATAGGTTTTGCCTATTAGTTAAAATCATTAAGTTTTTCTTTATCAAAACTTTTCCCAAGGAACCACCAATAGACATTGAGGTCCTTCACCCTTGTTCACCCACAAGTTTTTACTTAGAAATTGGGATGAGGAGATTCTTGATAGTTTCCATGTCTTGATGCTCAAGTTGTCCTTTTCCAGGGACATGGCTAAGTACTTAGATTTTTCCATCTGCAGAGGTTGTGCACTTTCCCCACCAGACTTGATTTTCACCAAGACAGGACCTTTCAGAAGCCTTCCCTTAGACCAAATGGAAGCGCTCCAACATATCACTCCCACTACCACCAGCTGTCCAAATGGCTAAGTTCTAGCAACCTATGTGATCCAGGCAGAGCCCATATTGCCAAGTGGCTGCACTAGAAGCTTCTCAACACTTGGCCTCTAAAATCTCTTTGTTCCTGGGTGGATTTCCACAAGTGAGATACACAAGGTAAACCATAGAAATGGGCCTTGTGTAACCACTCAACATAAACCATTCCTTCCATTCCACCCAGGTGGTTCATTTACTTAGTTGTTTTATTAGGAAAAACACAAGTCAAAATGACTTAGAAATATTTTCATCATAGCATATATATTTTACCAACCCTTGGTTGCTACTAGCTAGGCTAATCATGGCATAGATAAGCATCTGAACTTGGAAATTTTCTAGCAATTCTACAACTACTAGGATTTCCCAACATGGCATATAAGCAAAATATAGCATGCAAGTCTAGCAAAATATTTCTAATGCTTAGTAGAAAACATAGGGATAAAATATTCATGAGCACCACTTGCCTTGGTAGTTTGGAGAGTAGCTACACTCCTCACAATCACAATCACTAGCACCAAAATCTACACAAAGAATCATAGCCACAAATCACATACAAAACATATACAAACAAAAATATATGCATGCATGCAATATGATATGTGATGATTTTTAAAACTCAACAAAGCAAGTGTACAGTACTGGTTCATAAACAAGTTAAAAACTTGCCAAACAACATTTAATTAAACCCTAAAACATTTCTTAAACAATTCATATACTCAAATTAGCCCTACACAAGTTTCTGCAAATAAAACCATTTTAACAGAAGCAAAACATTAAACACATTGCATAATTAGAAAGGGTTTATTCTCCTGATTCCATTGATATAAAATTTGTAAAATTCTAACGTGGGGATCAAAAGTTATAGCCAAAACAAATTTAAATATCTAATAGATTCAAATTCTGTTTCTAAACCTAAACAGCTGCCACGCGTCTTAATCTAATTGGCCCGTACCGCTTCGCTCAGGATCAAAAGTTATAACAACAAGGAAGCAAACAAGACTTGGCTAAAACACTTATGCTCTCAATTGAGAGTAGTAAATGATTAATGTTTGCTCACATAAAATAATAGCACTAAGTGCTTCTGTTTTCTTGAAATGAGTTGGAAAATGATCCCTAAATTATATGCATGCATGTATGATATGCAATCTTTGGAATCATGATTTTAGGGATGTTACATTCCCCTGACATTAGTCCTCTAAGCTGCTGAGGCCTAGCAGTTCTTGTTGTTAGGCGTCTCCAGGTTCCTTAAATGTGCTTGGAACTTCTCTTTCTGTCAGCATTTACTGCTTAGGGCGCACTGTTTGGCATAATATCGACCTTTGTTGAGTCTATCTTGCCCCTTTTGAGTCTTATCTTTGACTTTCTGGTTCATTTTTGCCTCGTGCCGAGTCATTTTGGACGCTGCCGAGTCATTTTTGGCTTGCCTTAGTCACTGACAGCTCGTAATCATGATGACTTGCCTCAAATTTTGTCCCAAATCCTGACCGCACAATGACGGCGGCGCAATAACTCTCCATCACTAAGGCAGTCCCATTGCTCAGCGCCTCGTGTCTTGCGCATCGTGACGTGGCCCGGGATTGTCCGTGTATCGCCTACACGTGGCGCTTGCTGATGCGCTCACTCGGCCGAATACACGGCCACACGCTGGCCACAAGGCGCAGAAGGATCCCACACCTAGGGTTTTTACTCTCCTTAAGTAGGGGTGGGGGGAAATTAACTTCCTTTGCATGTCCAGTTTCCCCCTTGCCCTCTTCTTCTTCCTTGCGCACCCCAAATCCTAACTGCCTCCTTGCAGTTCTTCTTCTCTGTTGCTTCTTTCCTGCGATTCCCTTCTTTCCCCTTAAATTCTACTACGGGTCCTTGCGTCTCCAGGCCTCTTCCAACAATAGAAGAGTCCGAGCCAGTCGATATCATGGACGCTCGCGGTGCCGGCAAAGAGGCGGAGGAGCATGAGGTCGCCACCGGCGAGCACGGCAGCTGGGAGGGCTCGGAGGTTTCGGCGGAGGAACTCAAGTGGCTGCGCTCCACCAGGCGCATCCCGCTCGAAGTTAACTGTCGCCTCCCTTCAGGTGAAATTGTTCCTAAGCCCGAGGATAACGAGAGGGTAGTTTTCCTCTCGCATTTTGAGCGTGGTTTTTCTCTCCATACTAGCAACTTATTTGTGTCTTTCCTCTCTACCTTCCATCTGCAAACTCACCATCTTCCTGCCAATGCAATTGGTTCCCTTTCATGTTTTATCTCTGCCTGTGAAGGCTACCTCGGTATTTGGCATACCGTTCTTCTTTGGGCCAAGTATTTTAATTTTAGGGTACAAGTCGTGCCTGATCCTGGCGTTCCCCACACCGAGAAAAGGCCCACTAGGTGCGGTGCCGCCAGTATCACGCCCAGGAAATACTCGATCTTCCCTCGGGTCACCGACATAGATTCTTGCAAGAAATGGCATAGAACCTTTTTCTATGTCAAGAACAGCGGGTCCTGATGGGGGAATACCAATCTGGGTATACCCACGAAGCGGATTTGCTAGCTGGATTGAGCCGACTGAAGCCAAGCCCAGCGCGGGTCGACTCGCCCAATACGGCTACTGGCGCATACTGGACCCAGACGAGTGGCGCCGACTGGAGGCCCAAGACGGCGAATTCAATACGTAGCCCACCAAAAGCCTTGTAAACCCTAACTGGCTGCATATATAAAGCCACCAGGGGCACCCCCACGGGGGGCGGATTCTTCCACATCATATTACATCTTATCCCATATTAGATTAGATCTATTCTCTCCCTACGCCTACGACGACTCCATGTAAACCAATCTATGATCATATACTAGATTAATAGCAGGACGTAGCGATCCTCCATCAAGGGACGTGAACTGGGTACATCGTGCCAATCTCGCTCTGGATTCTCCTACGTGCCTCTTGCTCCTCTCGTAAGCTACCCCAGAGCATCTGCCGTGCAATACCATACGTTGGCGCCACCGTGGCAAGCGATGCTTGGAGGTGATAATCCAGGGATCCCTCATCATCAACGACTTTCATTGCATCCGACGGATGATCTACATCAACAAGTTCATCAACCGGAGATTGAAAAATAGGATCCAATCTAAAGGGCGGTGCGGCTGTTGCTGCCATAGCACGGTTTTTCGATGGAGAATCTAATCCTGATCGGCGCATCAGATTAGTCCAGAGGCTGTTCAATTCATTCCGGTGAGGAAGCACCGATATGAAGCCAGCCACGCACACAAGGGAAAGCGACTGCAGTCCAAAAGAAAGACAAAAGCTTCCTAATCCTAGATCGGTGATATTTTTCCTTCCTATTCTTTAATTATTATGATACGTACGTATGAAGTACTTTGGGTCTTGTGCAAGCAAAGCGATTAGATCATTAGATCAATCAGTAAACAGTAGCGAAGCATTTGTAGATCGGTTACAAAATAGCTAGTGCTTGCCTACTCTGTATCATCTTGTTTGCACGATCGGGATTTACCCCTGTAAAGTCATATAATTAAGCATCGATACTAATCCCTCGCATTATTTTTCTTATGCACGAGGAACACCTTGATCAACACTTTACGTCTACATGATGCAACGCGTAAATCGAGGCTTGTTGGACTTAAGCAGCGCATGCAAGCACCTCAGAGGCACGCCCGACTGACTCCGTCCTAAGAAGGCCTGGTTGGATACACTGTCGTGACCTCGTTCGAAGGCTTGATCGACCATGCTACCGTAAATTGGTTCCGTCGCAGCCGCATATACTTCGCCGATGACTACTCTGCTATGGCCGATGATTTTCTCCCATTCGATCTTATTTTAAATATTTTATTTGTATACTGATAATATTTTTACTTAACGTGTGTTGATGCATACATACAGAGAAGAAGCAAATTGCGCTCTCATGGCCCAGATGCGTGCGACACGCTCACCCGATCAAGTCAGCCACGACCACTCCTTCTGGCTAAACGCCATACTCGGGGACTCATGACTCGTCCCTTGCGGGTTCGTCGCCCTCGCGGACTCGCCATGCTTGTGGATCCTCCCGTCGCGGACTCGCCACGTCCGGTGACTTGTCCATTGCGAACTCTCCATTCTCCGGACCTCGTCTAAACGCGGACACGCTTAAACGCGGACTCGCTAGGCTCGGCGACTCGCCTGCCACAGGATCGCCATCGTGACCTCTCACTCGCGGCCCCGCCATCGTCAACTTCGCCAAAGCGCGATCCCCGTCCGCCGCGTCGACCCCATGTCCGCCACGTTGAATTCGCCATAGTGCGATCACTGTCCGCCGCGTCGACTCCTTGTCCACCACGTCGACTTTTTCCGGTTAAACGCTGTGCAACCCCGTCCGCTACCTCGAATGCGTACACCACGTCTACTAAGGGACCTTCATCGTCCGAGTCGCCAGAGAGGGTCGCATGCCATGCTGCATGGAATCACCACTGGGCTTCTCTTCTCTCAGGGAAAAATCAATTCGCCTTTGTCAACCTTTGAAAGAGCGACTCACAATGGCCAAGTAGTGCGGACGAGGACTCGCAGACCGAGCCTCAGTTCGTCCACGAAAAATGCTAACCGAGAGCCATCATTGGAGTCTCCTTGCTCGAGTGGCCTTCCGGGCCAAGACAAATGGCAGTGCTACACAAACAGCACCATATCCTCCTCAACCTTAGATAGTGCGACTCGCACGGCCAAGTACTGCGGACGAGGACTCGCAAACCGAGCCTCGGATCGTCCAGGAAGAACGCCAAGTCGAGAGCCATCTTTGGAGTCGCCATGCGACTGGCCCCCCGGGACAAGACGAGAGACCCGCTAACAAAACAACGTAATCAACATCATCGCGGACTCGCCACATTCACCCTCGCGTACTCAACATGCTCGGGACTCGCCACTGCACGCGCTGACAGAGCCACTCGCCCGCCGACCGCCACTCGGCACGCCATGACAGCGCCACTCGGCGGTCGCCCGACCGCCACTCGGCACGCCATGACAGCGCCACTCGCGGTCGCTCGGCGCCGCCACTCGGCCGGGGCTCGGCGCTTAGTCGCTCGACCTCGCCACTCACCATGCTCGGGAACTCGTCACTCAACCACGCCACTCTCCGTGCTCGGGGACTCGGCGCTCGCCGGTCGCTCGACCTCGTCATTCGCCGCGCTCAGGGGTTCGGCGCTCGCCACTCGCCATGCTCGGCAGCAACCACTACTATTTTCAGAATATGCATCTCTAAAGATCCTCAAGTCGCCTCTACAAGCCAACTCAAGCCTCGGGGACTACTCCTTGGCAAGCTGCATGTACGCGTGGTTCCACGACCGCGGCTCGCCCTCGTCGACTCGCCACCGTGGACTCTCCACTCACGTACTCTCCACGCTCGGGGACTCGCTGCCGCGGACACTCGCCCTCATCGACTCGTCATGGCGGACTCGCCCACACGTTCTCGACACGCTCGGGGACACTCCACCGCGGACTCGCCCTCGCGTTCTCGACATGCTCGGGGGCTCTCCATGCGGACTCGCCCTCGCGTTCGGCATGCTCGGGACTCGCCATCGCGACTAGCCTCGCGTCCTCAACGCCGGGACTCGCCACCACGGACTCGCCCTCACGTACTCAACGCTCGGAACTCGATGCGCTATAGACAGCGCCACTGCGGTCGCCCAACCTCGCCACTCGGCGTGCTCGGGGACTGACTTTCGCCGGTCGCCGACCTCGCCACTCGCCACGCCGGGGACTCGCACGCCCACGTTTGGGGACTCGCGAATCGGCAGCTTCACCGACACCCCGTCTTCGCCAACCGACCATCACCGATCGCTCACGCCGACCGCCTCCGCTTCACGGTTCTTTATCTGTTCGGAGTTCGCCGATTCGCCATGACCCATCGTCAAGACTCTCCGCCTGCCTCAAGACCGTCGAATCAACAACGCCGGGGACTACTGATGGGGGAATACCAATCGGGGTATACCCATGAAGCGGATTTGCTAGCTGGATTGAGCCGATCGCCAAGCCCAGCTGGTCGACTTCGCCCACACGGCATCGGGCGACCCAGACGAGTGGCGCCGACTGGAGGCCCAAGACGGCGAATTCAATACGTAGCCCACCAAAAGCCTTGTAAACCCTAACTGGCTGCATATATAAAGCCACCAGGGGCACCCCCACGGGGGGCGGATTCTTCCACATCATATTACATCTTATCCCATATTAGATTAGATCTATTCTCTCCCTACGCCTACGACGACTCCATGTAAACCAATCTATGATCATATACTAGATTAATAGCAGGACGTAGCGATCCTCCATCAAGGGGACGTGAACCTGGGTACATCGTGTGCCAATCTCGCTCCTGGATTCTCCTACGTCGTCTTGCTCCCTCTACGTAAGCTACCCCCAGTAGCATCTGCCGTGCAATACCACGACAGTTGGCGCCCACCGTGGGGCAAGCGATGCTTGGAGGGTGATAATCCAGGCGGGATCCCTCATCATCAACGACTTTCAGATTGCATCTGGACGGATGATCTACATCAACAAGTTCGTCATCAACCGGAGATTGAAAAATAGGATCCAATCTAAAGGGCGGTGCGGCTGTTGCTGCCATAGCACGGTTTTTCGATGGAGAATCTAATCCTGATCGGCGCATCAGATTAGTCCAGAGGCTGTTCAATTCATTCCGGTGAGGAAGCACCGATATGAAGCCAGCCACGCACACAAGGGAAAGCGACTGTGGTCCAAAAGAAAGACAAAAGCTTCCTAATCCTAGATCGGTGATATTTTTCCTTCCTATTCTTTAATTATTATGATACGTACGTATGAAGTACTTTGGGTCTTGTGCAAGCAAAGCGATTAGATCATTAGATCAATCAGTAAACAGTAGCGAAGCATTTGTAGATCGGTTACAAAATAGCTAGTGCTTGCCTACTCTGTATCATCTTGTTTGCACGATCGGGATTTACCCCTGTAAAGTCATATAATTAAGCATCGATACTAATCCCTCGCATTATTTTTCTTATGCACGAGGAACACCTTGATCAACACTTTACGTCTACATGATGCAACGCGTAAATCGAGGCTTGTTGGACTTAAGCAGCGCATGCAAGCACCTCAGAGGCACGCCCGACTGACTCCGTCCTAAGAAGGCCTGGTTGGATACACTGTCGTGACCTCGTTCGAAGGCTTGATCGACCATGCTACCGTAAATTGGTTCCGTCGCAGCCGCATATACTTCGCCGATGACTACTCTGCTATGGCCGATGATTTTCTCCCATTCGATCTTATTTTAAATATTTTATTTGTATACTGATAATATTTTTACTTAACGTGTGTTGATGCATACATACAGAGAAGAAGCAAATTGCGCTCTCATGGCCCAGATGCGTGCGACACGCTCACCCGATCAAGTCAGCCACGACCACTCCTTCTGGCTAAACGCCATACTCGGGGACTCATGACTCGTCCCTTGCGGGTTCGTCGCCCTCGCGGACTCGCCATGCTTGTGGATCCCGTCGCGACTCGCCACGTCCGTGACTTGTCCATTGCGAACTCTCCATTCTCCGGACCTCGTCTAAACGGACACGCTTAAACGCGACTTCGCTAGGCTCGGCGACGCCTGCCACAGGATCGCCATCGTGACCTCTCACCGCGGCCCCGCCATCGCAACTTCGCCAAAGCGCGATCCCCCGCCGGCCGACTTCGCCATATTGCGATCCCGTCGACCCCATATGTCCGCCACGCTTGAATTCGCCATAGTGCGATCACTGTCCGCCGCGTCGACTCCTTGTCCACCACGTCGACTTTTTCCGGTTAAACGCTGTGCAACCCCGTCCGCTACGTCGAATGCGTACACCACGTCTACTAAGGGACCTTCATCGTCCGAGTCGCCAGAGAGGGTCGCATGCCATGCTGCATGGAATCACCACTGGGCTTCTCTTCTCTCGTGGAAAAATCAATTCGCCTTTGTCAACCTTTGAAAGAGCGACTCACAATGGCCAAGTAGTGCGGACGAGGACTCGCAGACCGAGCCTCAGTTCATCCACGAAAAATGCTAACCGAGAGCCATCATTGGAGTCTCCTTGCTCGAGTGGCCTTCCGGGCCAAGACAAATGGCAGTACACAAACAGCACCATATCCTCCTCAACCTTAGATAGTGCGACTCGCAGACGCTGGCATCATGGACGAGGACTCGCAAACCGAGCCTCGGATCGTCCAGAAGAACGCCAAGTCGAGAGCCATCTTTGAGTCGCCATGACCGGCCCCGGGACAAGACGAGACCCGCTAACAAAACAACGTAATCAACATCATCGGACTCACATTCACCCTCGCGTACTCAACATGCTCGGGACTCGCCACCGACGCGCCATGAGAGCCACTCGCCGGTCGCCCGACCTCGCCACTCGGCACGCCACAGACAGCGCCACTCGGCGGTCGCCCGACCTCGCCACTCGGCACGCTCCAGACAGCGCCACTCGCGGTCGCCGGCGCTTCGCCACTACGGGCTTCGGCGCTCGCTAGTCGCCGACCTCGCCACTCACCATGCTCGGAACTGCCACCAACCACGCCACTCCGTGCTCGGGGACTCGGCCGTCGCTTCGACCTCGTCAACGCCGCTGGGTTCGCTCGCCACTCGCCATGCTCGCAGCAACCACTACTATTTTCAATATGCATCTCTAAAGATCCTCGTCGCCTCTACAAGCCAACTCAAGCCTCGGGACTACTCCTTGGCAAGCTGCATGTACGCGTGGTTCCACGACCGCGGCTCGCCTCGTCGACCGCCACCGTGGACTCTCCACTCACGTACTCCACGCTCGGGGACTTCGCTGTCATGACACATCGCCCTCATCGACTCGTCATGGCGGACTCGCCCACACGTTCTCGACACGCTCGGGGACACTCCACCGCGGACTCGCCCTCGCGTTCTCGACATGCTCGGGGGCTCTCCACTGCGGACTCGCCCTCGCGTTTCGGCATGCTCGGGACTCGCCACGCGACTAGCTCGCGTCCTCAACGCTCGGGACTCGCCACCGGACTCGCCCTCACGTACTCAACGCTCGGGAACTCGATGCGCTATAGACAGCGCCACCGCGGTCGCCTAACTCGCCACTCGGCGTGCTCGGGACTTCGGCATGCCGGTCGCCGACCGCCACTCGCCACGCCACTCGCACGCTCCGTCGCGGGACTCGCCAGAATCGGCAGCTTCACCGACACCGCGTTTTCGCCAACCGACCATCACCGATCGCTCACGCCGACCGCCTCCGCTTCACGGTTCTTTATCTGCTCAGAGTTCGCGATTCGCCATGACCCATCGTCAAGACTCTCCGCGCCCTGCCTCAAGACCGCGTCGAATCAACAACGCGCTCGGGGACTACTGATGGGGGAATACCAATCGGGGTATACCCACGAAGCGGATTTGCTAGCTGGATTGAGCCGATCAGCCAAGCCCAGCTGGTCGACCGCCTAACACTCTTGGCGACATCTTGGACCCAGACGAGTGGCGCCGACTGGAGGCCCAAGACGGCGAATTCAATACGTAGCCCACCAAAAGCCTTGTAAACCCTAACTGGCTGCATATATAAAGCCACCAGGGGCACCCCCACGGGGGGCGGATTCTTCCACATCATATTACATCTTATCCCATATTAGATTAGATCTATTCTCTCCCTACGCCTACGACGACTCCATGTAAACCAATCTATGATCATATGCTAGATTAATAGCAGGATGTAGCGATCCTCCATCAAGGGGACGTGAACCTGGGTACATCGTGTGCCAATCTCGCTCCTGGATTCTCCTACGTCGTCTTGCTCCCTCTACGTAAGCTACCCCCAGTAGCATCTGCCGTGCAATACCACGGCGCTTGGCGCCCACCGTGGCAAGCGATGCTTGGAGGTGATAATCCGGGATCCCTCATCAACGACTTTCATTGCATCCGGACGGATGATCTACATCAACAAGTTCGTCATCAACCGGAGATTGAAAATAGGATCCAATCTAAAGGCGGCGGCTGTTGCTGCCATAGCACGGTTTTTCGATGGAGAATCTAATCCTGATCGGCGCATCAGATTAGTCCAGAGGCTGTTCAATTCATTCCGGTGAGGAAGCACCGATATGAAGCCAGCCACGCACACAAGGGAAAGCGACTGTGGTCCAAAAGAAAGACAAAAGCTTCCTAATCCTAGATCGGTGATATTTTTCCTTCCTATTCTTTAATTATTATGATACGTACGTATGAAGTACTTTGGGTCTTGTGCAAGCAAAGCGATTAGATCATTAGATCAATCAGTAAACAGTAGCGAAGCATTTGTAGATCGGTTACAAAATAGCTAGTGCTTGCCTACTCTGTATCATCTTGTTTGCACGATCGGGATTTACCCCTGTAAAGTCATATAATTAAGCATCGATACTAATCCCTCGCATTATTTTTCTTATGCACGAGGAACACCTTGATCAACACTTTACGTCTACATGATGCAACGCGTAAATCGAGGCTTGTTGGACTTAAGCAGCGCATGCAAGCACCTCAGAGGCACGCCCGACTGACTCCGTCCTAAGAAGGCCTGGTTGGATACACTGTCGTGACCTCGTTCGAAGGCTTGATCGACCATGCTACCGTAAATTGGTTCCGTCGCAGCCGCATATACTTCGCCGATGACTACTCTGCTATGGCCGATGATTTTCTCCCATTCGATCTTATTTTAAATATTTTATTTGTATACTGATAATATTTTTACTTAACGTGTGTTGATGCATACATACAGAGAAGAAGCAAATTGCGCTCATGGCGAGATCGTATGCACGCTCACCCGATCAAGTCAGCCACGACCACTCCTTCTGGCTAAACGCCATACTCGGGGACTCATGACTCGTCCCTTGCGGGTTCGTCGCCCTCGCGGACTCGCCATGCTTGTGGATCCTCCCGTCGCGGACTCGCCACGTCCGGTGACTTGTCCATTGCGAACTCTCCATTCTCCGGACCTCGTCTAAACGCGGACACGCTTAAACGCGGACTCGCTAGGCTCGGCGACTCGCCTGCCACAGGATCGCCATCGTGACCTCTCACTCGCGGCCCCGCCATCGTCAACTTCGCCAAAGCGCGATCCCCGTCCGCCGCGTCGACTTCGCCATATTGCGATCCCCGTCCGCCGCGTCGACCCCATGTCCGCCACGTTGAATTCGCCATAGTGCGATCACTGTCCGCCGCGTCGACTCCTTGTCCACCACGTCGACTTTTTCCGGTTAAACGCTGTGCAACCCCGTCCGCTACGTCGAATGCGTACACCACGTCTACTAAGGGACCTTCATCGTCCGAGTCGCCAGAGAGGGTCGCATGCCATGCTGCATGGAATCACCACTGGGCTTCTCTTCTCTCAGGGAAAAATCAATTCGCCTTTGTCAACCTTTGAAAGAGCGACTCACAATGGCCAAGTAGTGCGGACGAGGACTCGCAGACCGAGCCTCAGTTCGTCCACGAAAAATGCTAACCGAGAGCCATCATTGGAGTCTCCTTGCTCGAGTGGCCTTCCGGGCCAAGACAAATGGCAGTGCTACACAAACAGCACCATATCCTCCTCAACCTTAGATAGTGCGACTCGCACGGCCAAGTACTGCGGACGAGGACTCGCAAACCGAGCCTCGGATCGTCCAGGAAGAACGCCAAGTCGAGAGCCATCTTTGGAGTCGCCATGCGACTGGCCCCCCGGGACAAGACGAGAGACCCGCTAACAAAACAACGTAATCAACATCATCGCGGACTCGCCACATTCACCCTCGCGTACTCAACATGCTCGGGGACTCGCCACTCGGCACGCTACAGACAGAGCCACTCGCCGGTCGCCCGACCTCGCCACTCGGCACGCTACAGACAGCGCCACTCGGCGGTCGCCCGACCTCGCCACTCGGCACGCTACAGACAGCGCCACTCGCCGGTCGCTCGGCGCTCGCCACTCGCCGCGCTCGGGGGCTCGGCGCTCGCTAGTCGCTCGACCTCGCCACTCACCATGCTCGGGAACTCGTCACTCAACCACGCCACTCTCCGTGCTCGGGGACTCGGCGCTCGCCGGTCGCTCGACCTCGTCATTCGCCGCGCTCAGGGGTTCGGCGCTCGCCACTCGCCATGCTCGGCAGCAACCACTACTATTTTCAGAATATGCATCTCTAAAGATCCTCAAGTCGCCTCTACAAGCCAACTCAAGCCTCGGGGACTACTCCTTGGCAAGCTGCATGTACGCGTGGTTCCACGACCGCGGCTCGCCCTCGTCGACTCGCCACCGTGGACTCTCCACTCACGTACTCTCCACGCTCGGGGACTCGCTGCCGCGGACACTCGCCCTCATCGACTCGTCATGGCGGACTCGCCCACACGTTCTCGACACGCTCGGGGACACTCCACCGCGGACTCGCCCTCGCGTTCTCGACATGCTCGGGGGCTCTCCACTGCGGACTCGCCCTCGCGTTCTCGGCATGCTCGGGGACTCGCCACCGCGGACTAGCCCTCGCGTCCTCAACGCGCTCGGGGACTCGCCACCGCGGACTCGCCCTCACGTACTCAACGCGCTCGGGAACTCGATGCGCTATAGACAGCGCCACTCGCCGGTCGCCCAACCTCGCCACTCGGCGTGCTCGGGGACTCGGCACTCGCCGGTCGCTCGACCTCGCCACTCGCCACGCTCGGGGACTCGGCACGCTCCACGTTTGGGGACTCGCCGCAACTGGCAGCTTCACCGACACCCTGCGTCTTTCGCCAACTGACCATCACCGACTGGCTCACGCTGACCGCCTCCCGCTTCACGGTTCTTTTATCTGTTCAGGAGTTCGTCGCCGATTCGCCATGACCCATCGTCAAGACTCTCCGCGCCCTGCCTCAAGACCGCGTCGAATCAACAACGCGCTCGGGGACTACTGATGGGGGAATACCAATCGGGGTATACCCACGAAGCGGATTTGCTAGCTGGATTGAGCCGATCGCCAAGCCCGCTGGTCGACTCGCCAATACGGCCATCGGACATCGACCCAGACGAGTGGCGCCGACTGGAGGCCCAAGACGGCGACTTCAATACGTAGCCCACCAAAACCCTTGTAAACCCTAACTGGCTGCATATATAAAGCCACCAGGGGCACCCCCACGGGGGGCGGATTCTTCCACATCATATTACACCTTCTCCCATATTAGATTAGATCTATTCTCTCCCTACGCCTACGGCGACTCCATGTAAACCAATCTATGATCATATACTGGATTAATAGCAGGACGTAGCGATCCTCCATCAAGGGTACATGAACCTGGGTACATCGTGTGCCAATCTCGCTCCCGGATTCTCCTACATCGTCTTGCTCCCTCTACGTAAGCTACCCCCAGTAGCATCTGCCGTGCAATACCACGACAGGTCCAATGACTACATTCGGCTTCTCCCCTTCAAGGATGAGGTTCCCAACAAGGAGTTTTGGAAACTTGACCCGCGCGACAAGGATGCTGTGGTGAATGAGGCTCATGGGATGCTCGAGAGGCTGCTCTCGCCGGATGAAAACTTCCACTTATCTGAGGAGGATCTCATGTGCACTTTTATTGCACGCCGAGTCAGCCCCATCCAGGCCAGATGCCACAAAATGTGCTTCATGATCGGCCCACGATATCCTACCCGGCACTCCACTTTGGAGCTCACAAACGACTCAGTGGCCCTTCGAGTCAACTCGATCTTCAAGCTGACCTTAGCGGAAAACTAGGCCTGGAGCTGCCCCCTTTCAGCCGACATAGGCATGTCCCCTGGGTAAGCGTCCGAGTCATTCATTCGTTGCAGACATAACTTTCCTTGCATTCATTTGTTGTTCCGTTTATTTATTGATCTTATTCTGTTTGTCTTCCGCGGAATCACGTTCACCAGGTTAATGACAGTACCGTCCCTCCTGGGGCCTACTATGAAGATCGCTTCAACACTGATGATGTTGAGTTTGATCTAGAGTGCTTCATGCCAATCCCGCATACCGCTGATGCCTCTGCTCCGGGTAAGACTTCTACTCGAAACCCCTTGCAAGATTGGTCTGGTGACAATGATGTGGACTGTGAGGTTTTGGAGGTACTTGTCCTTTGACCTTAACTTTATGAATTGTCCCATTGAGTATTTTATTTACTCCTGCAGCTGGCCAGGTACATGAGGTTCCCCCTCTCACTATGGACGGATTCGACAAGATCCCTGCCGCTAAGTCGAGTAAGCGATGCGGGGCCTCCTACAACACTCAGCCTTCAAAGAAGCGCCGACTTGATCCTGCTGCACCTCCTGTTGCCACGTTATGCCAGACTCACAAGACCGCTAGTCGGCGGGTCACTCGTCGCATCCCGCGCGACTCGACCGTCTCCGGGTAAGTTTTTATGCTCGTTACCCTTCATTTCTCTTTCCTGTTCTGTGATTGTTTTCTTATAGGCTTCTGTTATTATTTTCAGCACGGCCATGTCTGCTAGCCAAGCTGCACCTATCATGGCTTCTTCGCCTTTGAGGCATGCTTCTCCTCCTCGTGCTGACACCGTTGTTCAGAGCCTCGTCTTGGTCGCTGCCCCCACTACTGAGACTCTTGCGTCTCAGAGTGAGGCCGATCCGGTGGTGCCCCCACTACTGAGACTCTTGCGTCTCAGAGTGAGCCTCTTCGGTTGTATTACCCGAAAAAAATCTTAACCCTGGCGCCAGTAACATCAGCCCCGAGAAAACCCCTTTCGTTAGTTCTCCCAATACCAGTTTTCCTGCTGACCCAGTTATAGCCCCTCCTTCTGATGTTGATCCTACTCATTCGACTCATGTTTCCTCAACCAGTTCCATACCTGCTCCTCCTGCCTTTTTGGCCAAATATCAGACTCGGCCTGCTGCCCAAAGCCAGGCTCTTTCCACATATAGCAAGCCCTCAGCGACCAAGTAGTTGACTCTGATCCATGCTCCAGGCACCGCTCCACAGATTCGGCCCACACCATCAACAACGGCACCCGCTCCAGCGGGTCAGTTGGGCGAATCTGCAGCTGCCGGATCTGGCAGCGCTTCTAGAGCTGGTGGCTTGCATACTAGCATTGCTGATATCCATGCCGGGGTAGTAAATACGCTGAAGAAAGGGCAAGTCCTGACTCGAACGCTCAGCGGGCACGGCCTTGGTTCCACGGAGCACTACGTCGTTGCCTAGAACACGGCCGGCGAGCAAGAAGTGAGCTCTGGTTCTGGCAAGAAGATGAAGCTGGGCCCCAAGGCTGTCTCAGATATGACTCAGCAGGCCATCACCTTGATGGCCAAAGCAGATGAAGTGAACGAGGTACGCCACTTACTTACTCTTTTGTGTACTGAGTATCTTTATATTATGCATGATCCCTAGTCCCCGAGGTTACTGCCGAGTGAGAAACTTATTCGGCTGTAAGCTCTGAGTTAGAACCCAACTTTTATTCGGCTGTAAGCTTGATCATACACCTTCTGACTATATCTTTTTTGTGTAGCTTATGCACAATGAGCGCACGAAGGTGTATCAGGCTCTCCACTGGGAGTATCGCAAGCTCGAGCTCGCTCACCAAGATCTGAAAGCTGAGGCTCAGGGCCAAGGTATTTTTCTTACTCGGCAGATCTTCTTTGTTTCATCCCCTTGAATTTCTCTCATTGCCTTTTCCACAGCTTCTTCCCAATCTACCATTGATGCGCTGCACTCATAGATCAGCGATGCTGAAAGTAAGCTCTTAGAAATCTTGTTACCGCTTCACATCGATGTTTAATCTTTTTCCATTACTATCTCGGCTAAAGCGAGATAATTTGCTGTTATTGATGAGTCACATGCTCCGAATAAACATAGAAGCACCGGATCAAGCTCCAAAAGGAGCGAGACGAGGTGACTCGGCTGAAGCATCAGATGGCGGATATGGAGCAGAAGCACCAGTCCAAACTAAAGGGCCTGCGTGAAGAACTTGCCGAGAAGGATGGCCGACATGCTGCCAGTGCCAAAAAGACCAACCAGCTGCTCAAAGAGGGCGAGGTGGCCGTTCAGTCAGCACAGCAGAATCTGGAAGCTCTTCAAGCCAAGGCTAAGATATGGCAGGGCAAGCTTGGCGCGATCAACTCATTTCTTGGTAGTGAGTTCTTACTCTTTTTGTTGTATTTCTATCCTTATTAGTTGCCCCTTTTACATCATTTGTTAATGTTCTTCCGTGTTTGCAGAGAACTTCCCCGAGGCTAAGATGTTCGTGTTGAGGGCCATGAAGAAGGTTCGAGCCGAGTTTGGAGCTCCTGCTGATGGCGAGATCAGCATCGATGAGCACCTGGTAGCGCTGTCAGAGTGTGCAACCACTCTGAAGTCGTGTGGTGTCGACTTGCTTAAGTCGGCGATCCATGCACTTAGGATGCTCTGGACGGATGAGGATGCGCCCACGCTCATTGAGCCTTTGGCTGCCAGGCTGCTTCTGACTGAGGACAGGCTGGGTCAGTGGCGTGAGTCGACCGGACGTTCTACAGCGAACAAGGTACCTGACATATGAGAGTTCAAGAGATACATACGCTGCTTCTCCTAAGTATAGAAAGGACGGAGCAATGCCACATTCCATGGCCTTTTGGTCTCATCACCTGATCTGCTCGCCTTATTCTTTTGTGCTTCACGAGCATCTATTAGATAATATGAATCATTGTGCAATTCTTTGCTTACAATGAATGGTCCTTCCCATGGGGGTGATAGTTTATGCATCCCAGTTGTGCGTTGCACCAGTCTGAGCACCATATCCCCTTCTCGGAAAACACGAGGTTGAACTTTCCGGCTATGATAGCGTCGGAGACTTTGTTGGTATATGGCATATCTGGACAATGCCAATTCTCTTGCTTCTTCGAGTAAGTCAACTCCATCTTCTCGGGCCTCTTTTACCCCAGCTTTCGAGTATTGCCTTACTCTTGGTGAGTCATACTCTATGTTGGCAGGCAAAACTGCTTCTGCCCCATACACAAGGAAGAACGGCGTATATCCCGTTGATCGATTCAGAGTTGTCCTTAAACTCCATAGTACAGAGGGTAGTTCCTCGATCCAGCAGCCAGGTGATATCTAGAGTGGTTCCATTAGGCGGGGTTTTATCCCGGATAGAACTAAGTCGTTAGCTCGTTCAACTTGTCCGTTTGATTCTGGATGAGCGACTGACGCTACGTCAAGTCTTATTCGCTTTTTTCCACAGAAGCGAGTGAAAGCCCCTTTAGCAAAATTTGTGCCATTATCTATGATCACACTGTGCTGGTGACCATATCTCAGGATTATATCTTTTAGGAATGTGACAGCTGTTTTTCCATCTAATTTTTTGATGGGCTTCACTTCTATCCATTTGGTGAACTTGTTAACCATTACTAGTATGTGAGTCATGCCACCCCTTGCTGGTTTGAATGGTCCTACCATATTCAGGAACCATACTACGAATGGCCAAGTGATTGGTATAGTTTTTAACTCGGATGCTGACCTTGAGGCATAGCGCTGGCAACTGTTGCATTTTCTTACTAGCTCCTACACCTCTGCCAGTGCACTTGGCCAATAGAATCCATGTCGGAATGCCTTGGATACCAATGCTCTTGACAATGCATGGTGCCCACATTCTCCTTGGTGAATGTCCAACAGTATTGCTTGGCCTCTCTCTGGACTTATGCAACACTGCAGTACACTCGTCACACTTCTTTTGTACAACTCCTTGTTGATTATTGTGTATGATTTTGCTCTTCTTTCTGTTTGCCTTGCTAATATCTCATCATTAGGCAATGTTCCATCTCTCAAGTAGTTAAATATTGGTTGCGCCCAGGCTGGTATCACTGGTGCTGGGTCTATTTATCCATCAATTTCCATTGGCTCAGCCGACATATGTTCTGCCGACATAACCTGAGGAGTCCCCAAATGTGTCTCGTCAACCCCTGAGGTGAGTGGAATAGTCCCCGAGTTACTCGAACTTTCCCCGAGTCAATGTCCATTGGCACAGCGTCTGAGTCCTGGTTCATCGGGATGAGCCTAATTGACTCGGACTCTGGTGACGGCTTGATCCATGGTTTTCTGAGATGTTCCAATGCTACTCCTGGCGGAATTGCTTGCCGAGATGAGCCTAACTTGGATAGTACGTCAGCTGCCTCATTCTCTGCTCTGGGTATGTGATGAAATTCAAACCCGTCAAAGTATCCCAAAATCCGCCGCACATGAAATCTGTTGCCCAGATACTTGCTAGATAACCAAATCCGAGTCGCCAAAACACATGATCCTTTTGATGCCAATTTCCTTGGCCACTTTTATGCCATGGACAAGTGCTTCATACTCGGCTACATTATTGTATGAAGTGAAGTGGATCTGCAACACATACTTGAGCTGATCCCTCTTTGGTGATGTGAGTACTATCCCGGCACCCAGACCCATCTTTGTTTTGGATCCATCAAAGTGCATCTTCCAATAATTCAGGTCTGGCAGTGGTGTCTCATATTGAATTTCCATCCAATCCACGAAGAAATCAGCTACGGCTTGAGATTTAATTGCATCTCGCTTATCATATTGTGGAGTGTATGGTGCTAGCTCTATGGCCCATTTTGCCAATCGGACACTGGCATCTTTGCTGCCCAATATATCCGAGATAGGTGCCTCGCATATTACTCGGATTAGGTGTTCTTGGAAATAGTGCTTCAGCCTCTTTGCTGCCATATACACCCCATATGTCATTTTTTGGTAGTGGGGGTAATTTTGCTTTGATGTAGAGAGCACTTCGCTCAAGTAATAAACTAGCCTTTGGACAGATTTGCCCTCTTCTTCGCGATCTACCACTATCACTGAAGTGACAACTCTGTTGGTTGCGGCGACATAGAGCAGCATTGGATCTTTAGATAATGGTGACGCTAATATCGGTGTTGTTGCCAACATATTTTTGAGTTCATGTAAATCGCTACCAGCTTGCTGTGTCCATGTGAATTTGTCTGATTTTTTCATCAGTTGATATAATGGTAAGGCTTTTTCGCCTACCCGACTGGCAAACCTACTCAACGAGGCCAGGCATCCTGTAAACTTCTGGACATCGTTGAGGGTTTTCGGGAATTCCATTCTTTCGATGGCTCTGATCTTTGTCGGGTTAGCCTCAATTCCTCGGCTGGATACGAGAAAACCGAGTAATTTTCCCGCCGGGACACCGAATGTGCATTTTTCCGGGTTAAGTTTCATTCGGAATCTTCTTAGGTTTGTGAATGTTTGACGCAAGTCCTCAATTAGAGTATGACTTTGTTTGGTTTTTATCACTACGTCATCGACGTATACTTGAACATTTTTTGTCCAGTTGGTCTTGCAAGCATTTTTGCATGCATCTCTGGTATGTTGCGCCTGCATTTCTCAATCAGAATGGCATAGTACGATAGCAATAAGCCCCATACGGGGTGATAAAAGCTGTCTTTATTTGATCATCTGGATTCAATGGTATCTGGTGGAAACTAGAATACGCATCCACAAATGACAACAACTCACACCCGACAGTAGAGTCAATGACTTGATCGATCCGTGGCAGGGGAATGGATCTTTTGGACACGCCTTATTGAGGTCCGTGTAGTCAATACACATGCGCCACACCACTGCCACGTTCGGGTCATCTTTTTTCTTCTCGACCAAGACTGGATTTGACAACCAATCTAGGTGCAGTACTTCCATGATAAACCCGGCAGCCAAGAGCCTAGATATCTCGGCGGCTATCACTTTCCTCCTATCTTCGGCGAAGAGGCGGAGGGGTTGCTTCACCGGCTTGGCATCTGACCTTACATGAAGAGAGTGCTCAGCCAGCTCCCTCAGAACTCCTTGCAGGTCTTGTGTGGACCACGCAAAGATATCCCGATTCTCAAGGAGAACCTGGTGAGCTCGCTTTCCTATTTGTCAGCCAGCCCAGCACCAATGGTGACTATGCGCTCTAGGAAGGCCTCATCAACCTGTATCTTTTTTGTTTCCTTGGTAGCTTGGAAAGATACGATGCCATGCGGGTTAGTGAGTGTCGGCATTGACATCTGTGCTGCCTTGGACAATGCTGCTACTTCCATCATTTGATGCTTTTCCTATGCTATGACCAGTGACTCGGCCAGCGAAGATCCGGCTGAGGCGCATGCAATAGATCTCTTGTAATCTCCCTCAACTATGATAACTCTACACGGACCTGGCAGCTTCATCTTTAAGTAAGCAATGTGAGGAGTAGCCATAAACTTTGCCATAGCCGGCCTGCCGAGTAAGGCATGGTATGAGTTGACCAGGTCAACCACCTCGAACTCTATGGCTTCAGTGTGACAATTTTCTCTGTTGCCGAATAAGACGTCAACCCAGATATTGCTAATTGGCTCACAGGAAAATCCCGGCACAATACCATGGAAGGTTGTCTTAGTCATCTCCAGCATGTTCACAGTGATTCCTAACTTGAGCATGGTATCCTTGTACATGATGTTGATGCTACTGCCATCGTCAATCAGTACCTTGGAGAACTTCACATTGATATCAGGGCCCATGAATGTTGGATCCAAGACAAGAGCATAACCTCCTGGTGTTGGCATGATATTGGGGTGATCCTTTATGCTCCAAGTTATCTCCTGTTCAGACCAATGCATGTACTTTGGTATTGCCGGCATTGTGGCATTCACTTCCATCATCCGTCTCTGTTGACTCTTCTTGTCATTCGGCTCTATGACAAATACGACATAGCTCTGGTGATGATCTCTGTACTCATTTTTGGTTCCATGGCCGACATGAGCGTCGTCACCTCTTGGGTTATGCACCTAATGCATAGCCTCCCTTCTTTCTTGGTTATGATATCTCGGCTGCATGTTATCATATCTATGCTCTGCTCTAACAGCTTGAGCATTTCCTCCTGTGAGCGGTGGAGGGGGAGGTGGTGGTAACTACTGAGTCGGCGAATCCACTCTGTCTCCCTTCTGAAACCAAGTGCACTGTCTTGTTGTGTGATTTGCCGGCTTACTTGGACTCCGCGTGTGGAATTTACACGGTTGATCCAACATCATTTCATAAGTATATTTCTGCCTGTCTTGGTATGACTTTCTTTGTTCATATGGCTTTTTGACATCATTCTTTGGTATCCATTGTTTTTGCCCATTCGTCCTTTGACATTGGCTACTTCCAGCATCTGGATGATCCTGACTCATAGCTGCAACTTGAGTTGAACCATATCTGTAATCTGGTCTCTCGTCCCTTCTTTTGCTTCTATACTCGGCCCTTTCCTGGCGCCTTTGCGACCCGGCTGCGTCGTAGATCTGAGTCTCTGTCATCCCGTCTGCTGACATAAGCAGAGGTTGAGTCGGATCTCCTAATGCATATGAGTCGGCGATTCTTATTGTTTCTGCCAAGCTTGCCGGCATATCTCTCTATAACCTTTGCCACAGTACACTTCCATGCCCGCATCCTTGTGCAAACCATGCAATGGCCTGAGACTCGATCACCCCTTCACAAGAGTTGCACATTATGCACCACCTTGTGAGGAATTCCCTGTCTGTTTCCTTCGGCCTTTTCTTGCACATAGCAAGATGTTGTGGGTGATTCGGCCTCTTGTACGTGCTTGTGAAGTTGGTCATGAAAGTTTCCTGAAAATCAATCTAGCAGTTGATGCTTCCGGGTGGCAAATTATTCAGCCACACCCTTCCAGGTCCTTCTAGCATATGCGGTACATACCGCACTGCCCATCTCAAATTTCCATGTGCGATATTTACTGCAGTTCCATAATTTATGAGCCAGTCTTCTGGCTTTGTGCTCCCGTCGTAGGTCTTTATTCCTCTGTCTAGCTGGAAGTTTGGCACTGGCTGCTCTTTCATGATCCTTGGGCCAAAACATGGTGGACCATATGGACCTTGCGATTCAATCAGTTCTGCCATATTTATCCGGCCGAGCTTTAGCCTTGCATCATCCGGCTGAAGGTTTCTGCCTCCGAGTCTGGATCCCATTGCTTGGTACACATGATCCGGCAACTCATACCCATCATTTACCATTGCCGAGTAACCATCATTATATCTGTTTGCGTTCGGGTCTGCAGGTTGCTGCACTGCATTTCCCGTGCTTTGTTGTCTCTTTTCGGGTTGGGCTGGCGGAGGATTCGGTGCTAGGTTTCCTCCTCCCGCCGAGTGAGCTCCACGCCTAGGTTGAGGTGCAAAGTTCTGCCCCCATTGTCATTTCTTTGTCATGCTTGCCTTTCTCAGCTAGCATTTTCCTGGTTCTCATTTCCCTAAACGATATATCTTATTGTTCCTTGTGCATGGGCCGGGTTTCCTTGAACTATTGTCGGGTCATAAGCAACCATCTGATTGTTCCTTCCTGAATCCACACTCTTTTCTTTTCTATGTCTTGGCGCCACTCCTGGTGAGGAGGCTATGTGGCCTGCTGATCTCGTCAGGATGGGGTTGCCGAGTGAACCAGCTGTGACCTCCCAGCTATACCCGGATTTGCCCTGTAGTACACTTCATTCAGCATTCCTGTTGCTCTTACCAATTCATTGACTTGTTCCTGTTGTTTCCTCTTTGCTTCACCCGTGAAATGGGGTAGCTCAGCCATTGTTGCCTATGCAGCTCTTAGATTAGCTGATGCAGTGTTGTATGCCGGCCGCATGGCTGTTTCGTTGCTGTTTTTTGGTCTTATCTCCGACGTTGCGTCCGCCAATTCTTCATTGAGGTTCCTTCCTCTCAACCTTGTTGGCCTTAGCGCCCTTGACTCAATTTGCCGAGTTGAGCTCTCGAATTGTGATATCCACATCTCATTGTAAATGTGTTAATTCCTTTGCCTTCTCCAAGAATTTTATCCTGGCCTCCTCTAACTCGACCTGCACGCATGCCGGATCAGCTGCTGGCGCTACTGGCTCTGCTAACTTCTCTATTGCTTCTTGAATTCTTTGGCTCTCTTACACCTAGCTATGTTCTCTAGATTTTCTAGCGGCGCTTTTGCAGTTTTGCCTCCCTTGGCGTTTCTTCTGGATTTCCTCCCTCAGCTTCCTCATTCACCACTTGGACCACCAGAGGTGCTGGGGGATTGGGAGCTGTCATCATTACCTCGACGGAGACGAGTTGATGAAGCTTTCATGCGGTAGGAACCGCGGGTGGATCCGACGCCAGGATGACGCGCTCCGGGTACGCGCGCTCCACGCGCACCGCGACGTAGACCTGGTGCTTGCCGAACTTTATGAAGCGACCGTCCCTTGGGAACGACTTGTTATCGAAGCAACCTACGTTTTCGCTGACGAAGTTGAGTGCTCCAAACCCCTGGATGAGGTCAGAATAGACGCGCTCGCCTGTCTTGGCGGTGATGTTGCCCGTCCAGATGAAAACTCCAGCAAGCGCCTGCTTCTTCCCCATGGTGGGCGCCAACTGTCGTGGTGGTGTCATGGCAGATGCCATGGGTAGGCTTAAGTTGGGGCCGAACGGACGCTTGTGGTAACCGGGGAGGGAGTGCACGGTCTAGCCACGCACGAAGAACAAGATGAACTCTCCATGCTTAGGATTTTTTTTGATCCTAGAGGTTTACAAGTGATCCTAGAGCTGTTTGAGCATATCCTTAGGGCACTAGTTTCCTACCTGGTCCAACCTCCTTAAACTCTAGCTATGCCCCTCCTTATATAGGCAATGGCCAGCTAGGTTACATCCCTTTGGGTTCTAGGGTTACTGTTTGGATCTTGGTCCTTACTGTGCGGTCCGGGTCATGGGCTATCCCTGAGCCCTTGACCCAGTCCACAAAGCCATACAGCTAACGGTATTCTCGTACGTATCCTCCAACTCTTTTGGCGTCATACGGTGACTTTGTACGTTAGCCCTTGCTTTAGGCGTCACCCGGCTCCTTTTGTGTCACCCGGCGTCGCCCTTCTCTTTTGATCGTGCTTTACCATGGTCCCTCCTGAATCTCACTCGGAAAGCTGCCACGCGTCCTTTCTGACTTGTCCTTCCCTCGTGAGATTCGACTCATCGCTTCCTGCAAGGTAAACAAACCTGTCTTATACGGGCCGACATAATTCTTATGTCGGCCGCACTCGACCTTCTTACCCAGCCGTTGTATCCCGACCAGAGTTATTATTTACTCGACATAAGCCAAGCTGGGCAATGTTTTACCCCTTATGACCCTACCGAGGGTTATTCCCCCGACAGCAGCTAAAAGGCGCGGCACAAGCCTGGCTCAACAACCTCACTCTCGGATCGATCCGTTGTTGGGAAGAGATGGTGTATAGTTTCGTCCAAAACTTTCAAGGCACCTACAAGCGACCAACTTCAATCGAAGAATTACACGTTTGTTGCCATAAGCTTGCAAACCACTCCGCTCGTACATCCAACGATGGTCCATCATCAAAAACTCCACGGAGGACATCTCTAAGGAGCGAGCAATTGATGCATTCAATGGCGGCGTGCGACGTTGTGAGCTCAAGGAGGAGCTAGGCTACACCAAGACAAAGACCATCGATCACCTGATGGATACCGCGAATCGCTGGGACGATGGTGTAGACGCCATCCACAACAACTAAGTGTGTTCGGATGACAAGGACGACCTTGGCCGTAGACGCGTCCGCCGAAGAAAAAGGAGAATGTGCGGTTACAAAGACCGTGAATAAGTCGACATGGTCGCGGTTGGCTATGCCAACCGCCGTGACGATGGCAACCGCAACAACGGATACTGCGACAGCAATTACCACGACAACTAAAAAACTACACAAGCGTGGCAACACCGCACTAGAGACGATGCACCATCCGCCTTGGAAAAACTGTCGGGTCCTTGAAACATACACTTCTACATTCACAAACATAATGGCAAAAGGAAATCCAGTCACCTGCTCAAGGACTGTCGAGAGTTCCAGAAACTCCATGACGGTTACGCCCAACTATAGCATGATGTGGTAAACCAAGGGTATGGCACCTCCCTAGAAGTAGTGGTACCCTCATCACCAGAAGCCGGTATACGGCATGTTGATGACTACACGTCGACTGCGCCACTACTTTCAGGAACACCAGATCGTCGTAGCCAACGACGTGCCACTGTCCCATATCCTCAATAATCCTGAAGCAGTGGGGCATGTGGCCATCTGGGACATAGAGTTGTCTTGATGGGGCATCATATACAAACGGCACACCACTGTCAAGTCACATGTGCTCCCTGACTTCCTCATCCACTATATGGAACTTCATCTGCCATACACCCCAAATATGTCACGAGTCTAGACAATGCACTTCAATGGGTCCAAGCGTCAAGAAGGAGTCGGAGCCAGAGTTATCTTGACATACCCACAAGGTGACAAGATGTGGTATGTACTGCGAATGAAATTCCGTGTGTCCAACAACGAAGCAGAGTATGAGGCCCTGCTCCATGGGATGCGGATGGCCAAGGCCTGCGGTGCAATTAGGCTGATCATCTACGGTGACTCCAACATCGTCATGCAGCAGAAAATGCACCAGTGTGACGCCATTAGCCACAACAAGATTGCCTATCGCGTTCTTTACAACGCACTCGAAGGTGACTTTGAGGGTTGTGAGCTCCGACACATTGGCCGTGAAAGGAATGGGGAAGCTGACACACTTGCCAACATTGGCTCTACCTATGCTCTGGTTCCACCATGTGTATTCCTGGAGCAGATATGCGAGCACTTTATCAAGCGTAAACCATCCAAGGACCCACGAGAAGCAGCAACACACTCGGGGGATACGCCACCCGAGGAATCCAGCGCACCCACATAAGAAGGGATGGACACTCCACTCGAGGGCCCCATGGAGGTCATGCTCATAGAGCCCTCTTGGACTCAGTCGTACATCGCATACCTACTGAGCAAGAAGATGTCGGATGACCCAATGGACGCGCGACACATTGCTCGCCGTTCAAAGGTATTCACCATAATCAACGGCGAACTCTACAAACGGAGCATCACCGGAGTCCTCCAGGCCTTCACCATAATAAATGGAAGGAGCATCCTCCCCGACATCCACGAAGGCATCTGCGGCCATCATGCAGGCAGTCGTGCCCTAGTCGCTAAAGCCCTCCGAGCAGGCTTCTACTGGCCAACAACGATGCGCGACACCAAGAGCATAGTCAAGAAGTGCAACGTCTGCCAACGATTTGCCGACAAGCCACACACACTAGGCTCTGAGCTACGGCCAATATCGTTGGCCTGGCCCTTTGCACAATGGGGAATCGACATGGTTGTCAAGCTGCAAATGTCATAACCTGGGGGTTATGTCTACCTCCTTGACGTTGTCGACAATTTCACCAAGTGGATCGAAGCTACGTCCGTCACCAACCAAACTGGCACCACCACTGTCAAGTTCTTTGAATCCATTGTCTTCAGGTTCGGGATGCCACACAACATCATCACCGACAATAGAACAAACTTCTCATCGAAGGATTTCCAAGACTTCTATGACAACCTCAACATCAACATCAGTTATGCCTCAGTCGCGCACCCTCAGACCAACGGTCAAGTCGAAAAGGCCAACGAACTCGTCTGCAATGGCATCAACAAGCGACTTGTCGGGGATACAGCTCCACATACCCCAGAGTAGGCCGTTTGGTTGATGAGTAAAAAGGGAGAGTCATTTCGTATAAATAAAATGAGTAATATTAAGAGGAATAAGTAAGAGAGGAAGCAAAACTCGAATTGGACCAACATGTGTTAGATCCGGCCCGCAAGAGCCTTTTCTAGGCTGAATCTGCCCCTCCCGGACAGAATCCGCCCCGGCTAGGCCAACCTCTATTATTCGACAGCACTCGGCTTCCCCGGGTGGGCCGACTTAGCTTGATACGGCCCACCATGGGCCGATGTTGCCAACCTCCCAGCAACACAGTGTGCCACCACGCTTGCTACTAATCCTGCCTCGACGCACCACCTCGCCTTATCCCGATCCCGCCTCGACGCCGCGCTTCCTAGACACAACGAATGACATCACCAGTTCCTGGGTGGGCCGACATAGCAGACTCGGCCCATCCCGGGTTGACTACACAGCCGCATCCCCTGCTTCACCCGGGTGGGCTGGCAGAGGAGTAACCCGACCCACCATGGGACATCTACCCCGGTCCAAATCGCCTCAACCCCACCGCGGGTCTCCCCAGGCTGCACCAGCTCCCCAGACCGGGTTGTCCCTGACTCGCCTGGGCCATTGATGCAGCGCTGAGTTGATGTAGGAGCGCTTCGTTGGGAACCCCACGAGCAAGGTGTGAAGCAGCACAGCAGCAAGTTTTCCCTCAGTAAGAAACTTAAGTTATCGAACCAGTAGGAGGAAGGAAACCTCACACAGGTGTAGCAAGCAACGGCGACCTGCACAACACAAATTCAAGACTTTGTCCCAACGAATCAGTGAGGTTGTCAAGCTCACTTGTTTGCTGTAACAAAGGATTAAACATACGGTGTGGAAGGTAATGGTGGTTTGCAGCAGTAAACAAGTAAAAGTGGAAGATGTATCAATGGTAAAGATTGGACCGGGATCCATAGTTCACTAGAGGTTCTCTCCTTAGATAAACAACATGGCATGAAGGGTAAACAAATTACAGCAGGGCAATTGACAGGAACAGAGCAAGGCATAACAATGCAATTACTAGCCAGAAAGATCCTAGGAGATTCGATTGGGCAATACAACAAGATACATAGACCGCCATCCAACTGCATCTATGACTAGAAGTCCACCTTCAGGTTATCATCCGAACCCCCTCCAGTATTAAGATGCAAGCAACAGATAACTGCTTTAAGCAAAGTGTGTAAGGTAAACCACATGTTCCATGAACAAGAGACAGTTATTTTCTCTCTAGTAGCAACAACACATCTACAACCGAAGATATTATTGTCACTTCCCTTGGAAACTAGAGGCATGAACCCACTATCGAGCATAAATACCCCCTCTTGGAGTCACTAGCAACTACTTGGCCAAGATAGCTACTAACAACGGAGAGCATGCAAGATCACAAACAACACATACATGATAGAATCATAAAGACAAAACCATTAATCAAACCAACATAATAATCTCAATATCCACCAGATCCCCGCAAACACAACATGCATGATTACAAATAGATTAGATCTTAATCATGAACGGAGCTCACAAGATCTATACATGAAAGCACAAAGGAGGAGATACAATCGTCTAGCTACTACATGGACCCATAGTCCAAGGTGGAACTACTCACGCATCATATCGGAGAGAAGGCCTCCGGGATGATCTCCCCTTCGGCAGGGTGCTGGGAAGAACTTTAGATCCCCCGATCTAGGGACGACGTGGTGGCGGCTACAGAAGGTTTCGTGGAATATTGATCGGGCACTTAGGGTTTCTGGATCGGGGGCTTCTTATAGGCGAAGGGGTAGGCCGAGGCGGTGTCCAGGGGCCCCACACCCTGCCTAGGCGCGGGGCAGGGCCCACCCGCGCCTAGGAGGGTCTGGGCGCCCTGGCACGCCTCTCCGTCTCCCCTCTGGACTTCTTGTTCCCCACGGAAAGTTATTGACTTTGACGTTTGTCCCGTCCAATTCCGAGAATATTTCCTTACTAGCTTTTCTGGAACCAAAAACAGTAGAAAATAGGCAACTGGCACTATGGCAACTTGTTAATAGGTTAGTACCAGAAAACATTTAAAAAGCACCTCAAAGTGTAGACAAAGCAAAGCAAAGTAGATACTAAACAAGCATGGAGCATCAAAAATTATAGATACTTTTCCGACGTATCAAGCATCCCCAAGCTTAACTCCTGCTCGTCCTCAAGTAGGTAAGTGATAAAAAAGAATAATTTTTTAGGTGACATGCACCCTCACAATAAAGATCCAACCATTTGCAAGCATTTAAAGATGGGATCAAAAATCTAAACATGTGCATAAAAGATGGAGTTCTAACAATAGGACATAATAACTATGCATGCAACATGAAAGGCTACAAACAAAGATCATGAATAACATGCATTGAAAAACGTTTGTTTGTTTCACATACAGAAAACGTAGCATAGTGGCAATCAGCTTGTCCCTCATAGAGTAGCAAATAGATGCATAGGACACCTTAAAAGTTCACAAGGGTGACTAGAAACGAATAGCACAAGAACAAGTAATATCACAATATGCATCAATCAATAAGATTTGGAACACTACACACAGAATGACAACTATGCTATCTTAATGGTGCCTAAAGGTAGAAGGTGGAGACTCAATAGTGGTGGAAGAAAAGCCTTTTATAAATGAAGCAGAGATTTCAAGTTTCAAAAAGAGCTTCCAAAAATTATGGTACTTGTTAGCTTTCAGCACTCATTGCCCCTATCATAAGCATCTTGAAGTGATTAAGGTTAAAGTGAACAAAGATGGAGTATATGCTTGACGAAGTATAAGTTGGCAATCTCAAGTCCCTTGAATACGAGGGCCACACCTCATGCTACTCAACTTTAGTCACCTATAAGTTCTTGTTATTGTAAGTATTTGCATATCATAGAGAACCGCCAACGGGGTACCCCTTGCACAAGGTACAAGAGCTTCCCATAACCAAAATGACAAGGCAAGCAGATAATGCGCATCTCAGCAATCTTTTTATTTACCATATGCATAGATTTTTATTGAGGATGCTTCATAGATAGCTCACTATGGTGATGCTGCAAGTTTCCACCATGATTAGGCATGGTTTAGGCTAGCGGCCCAGGCGTTTCTCTAACATAGGATACAAACTCCATGGACTTACAAGTTGCCTCTTTATTTCACACTGGTGAAATCCATAGACAAAAGAGCATGATATCAACTGAGTACAAAGTACAAGTGCAATGTTGAAAACGTTCCATGTGACAGCATAGTTCTGCTAATTCCAACGTATAAGTGCAAGCATATACAACATAGATGAAACAATGGTTCAAGTTTATTAGGGGCAAAGAATATAAAATGTGCCATCAAGTTTGTGAGGGCTTTAATCACTAAGTTTTCACATAACAAAATAGTTTTTAATTGGAAGATAGCTGAAAACAAGAATATACTTGGAATGGTGTAACACACCATGCATAGGAGTTTATAGTGGACACTTTGGAATAACTTGGTTTCTTGGAAGTTGGAAGCATGAGTAGAGATTACTCACACAAGTGGGGGCTAGCAAAGGACTGGGAGCAACCAAATAAGAGAGCAATAATGGACATAATCATGCAGAGCAACAAAGCATTACTAATCAAAGCATAGAGTGGTACTACAAGTCAAGGACTAAATGATCATAGAGTCTATGGTGACTTGTCATAATCATAACATGGTGTGAGCATGTGCCAAGTCAACCCAAGCAAAGCATCAAAGGATAATACCACAATACTATGCTTTTGCATGCTAAAACCACTGTTCAAAAAATAGGCTGAATCACCGATTAATAGGCCGATTAATCGTTACTAGGGACCTAACCGTGTCGATTACCGCTAATCGTTTGTATTAATCGTTTGGCCCGATTAATAGGTCTAACACTCTGATTACTAGGTATATTCCCGATTAACCACAACACTTGGTCAAAAAGTTACAAATTTATCAACACATATCGCCCACCCATTCGTTAGCCCGCCCCAATGAAGTAGGTTTTGCAAAGCACCCGCTCGATCCTTGCCTCCAGGAGTTTGATTTCCATCATCACCAACTAGTTCCTTGTCGTTGTTGACCAGTTCCTCGTAGTTGCCGACCAGACCTCAGATACAAGAGCTCAAGCGCCTTGAGGATCTCATCCGGGAGCTTAAGGCCGCCTTTAATAAGGTAGATGGTTGAGGTGCAAGAGGATTTATACGTGTTTTAGAGTCTAATTTTTGTAGGCTCGAGCGTCTTGAGGATTCATACCGATTAATAGCCGACCGATTAAATCAGTTAATTGTCTGAATTCCGATTAGTCGCTACTACCAAGCCAACCGAGCAGTTAACGATTACCAGTTTCCTTACCATTGGCTAAAACAACGCATAATTTCTTCAAGGCACACTAAGCAATCCCAATTATTTGGAACAATACATGCTACAACAATTATCACTAAGCATAAGGTAAAAACAACATCTAGCATGTCATGCTAAAGTCTAAGTCACAGTCAATGCAAGCTCCTCTTGCACTTATAAGCAAGAACTTACTACTCCTTTCCAACACCAAGCAACTTATTTGCAAAACAACAAAGTGAGAACGGGGCTCCAAACTACTCAAACAAACTAAACAAACTAAGCAAAGCAAACGAAAGCTAATATGCTCCAAGAACAACACAACTATGCATGAAACAATAAAAACAAAGTGTCTAAACAGACCTGAGCTTTTTATTGATGAAGAAGAGGATGCCTTGGGCATACCCAAGCTTTGACGCTTGTACCTCTTGGATATTTCTTGGGGTGACACCGGAGTGGCATCCCTAATCTTGAGATTTTGTCCATTCTTCATCTCATTACATCATTCTCTCTCTACACCTGGATTTTTTTCCTTCATACAAAACTTCATACAATCTTCATTAGCAACATTAGTTTATTTAAAAGATATTAGACCTCTAGCAAAGCTTTGGAACAGAAAGGCTTTTCACTAAAAACACAATCTACTGTAGCAACTCCTTCAAAAATCTCAATTCACCAAAGAGAACTTAAAAAGGAATCAATAAGAAGCAAATGCAAATAATGGCAGAAACCTATCAAAACAGACTAGTAGGTAGAAACCGATTTTTTCGAACATCTTCTGTTGCTCAAATCAAAAAGTGTTGAACTAATGAAAGTTATCTAACATACTGGGGGATTTATTCATAAATGCTGAGCTCAATCCGAGTTACAGAGACTCCTCAAGATTTTTTTTGGTGGAGGACAGAAATCTGTTTCGGGACAGCAACTCCCCAAATCTTACTTCCCTCTCATTAAAGGTCATTCTTGGCACAAAAAGGAAAAAAAAAGGATAAGGAGAGGTCATTACTGAAGTAATAACTTCAAAGACTCAAGGAAACTCTTGGGTTATCTCCCAACAAGTACTTTTTTAACGCCTTTAAGTTAGGCACAAGAAGCAAGAAGAATCAAGTATTTTCAACTGAAGAAGCATTAACATCAAACCTTGATTTCAAAGGAGGAGCAAAAATCAACTTATCTCTCCTCATAGGGAAGTGTTCAATACCTTTCTTGAATGGAAAATGATATTTAATGGTGCCTTGTTTTATATCAATGATGACACCAGTTGTTCTAAGAAAAGGTCTTCCCAAAGTAATAGGACAAGAAGCATTGTATTCAGCATCCAAAACATAGAAATCAACAGGGACATAAGCATTGTTAACCATAATTAGAACATCATTAATACTCCCCATCAATGTTGAGGATATCGTTTATTGTTAACTTCTCGGACAGCCCGAAATTAGTGATTTTTGGGTGTATCGGCCGATTTATCGGGTGATAAATTGATTAATCGGCTTATCGATCACCTAGTGATAAGAGATAAATCGAACGATAAATCGGCATATCTGACGATTTTTTGAACAGTGCTCCCCATGATTTTCTTCTTAGCATTATCATTGACTGGAACGTCCAAATAACAATCTTCCAATGGTGGCAAATCAAGCATTTCATAAATCTTCCTAGGCATAATAGAGACACTAGAACCTAAAACACATGAAGCTTTGAGATCAAAGTCATTCACTTGCACATTAATAATGGGTTCCCAACTATCTTCTACCTTCCTAGGAATAGAAGCTTTGTGTTTTAGCTTCTCTTCCTTAATCTTAACAAGAGCATCTGTAATGTGTTTAGTGAAAGCAACATGCATATCACTAACATCAGGACTTCTAGCAAGCTTTTGTAGGAACATAATCACTTCAGAAATATTGCAACCATCAATATCAAAGTCAAACTTAGCATCACTAGTAGTAGGCTCAATAGGCTTAGGCATAGTAGGAGGAGGAATAGGGACTACTTGTGGTTTAGTGGTGATGGTGCACACACTATTGTTTCTATCAATTTCAGCTTCCCTTTCCCACTTAGCATGTAGTTGGTCTAACAGTCTAACATTTTCATCAATAGTAACTTGTATGGCATGAGTGGCATCAAAGGTACTTTCCATGGTTTCAGGTTTAGCAGCCATTTTATTAACCAGGGAAGTTTGAGCTTCAGACAAAGAGGATATATTTTTCTCAATATTTAAAAGTTTTTCCTCTATAGCCTTATTGAAAGTGGTTTGTTTACTAATAAAGTCTTTGAGCATGACCTCAAGTTCAGAGGGGGCACTTCTAGCATTATTGTAAGAGTTTCCATAGGAATTATAATTATTAGGAGGATAAGGTCTATAATTGTTACCACCAAAATTACTCCTATAAGCATTGTTGTTGAAATTGTTGTTTCTAATGAAGTTCACATGAACTTGCTCTTCTTGAGAAACCAAGGAGGCTAAGGGAACACTATTAGGATCTAGAGGAGCTTTACCATTGACAAGCATAGCCATAATAACATCAATCTTATCACTCAAAGAGGAAGTTTCCTGTAACATCCCAGCATTAGAGCTTAGAAATAAGCTGAACCCAGATATGTGTATTGCATTCATGCATAGAAAATCCAAATAATTTTCGCGCTTTTGAACAAAACTTGTCAAAGTTATTGAAGCTTCTCTCAACTTGATGGAATTGAAGTAGATCATCAAGTTGACTGCGATAAGTTTCAATATGACCTTTGTTAAAACCTTATTTTGGGTAAACATGATTTGATCTAAGGGTAGATCAAATGCAATGAAACTAAACCATTACATATTGATTAATGATTATAATTTGATCCTTAAGTGATCACATCCTAGTATTCATTACCACAAACCATGAACACCAAGCTATGAGTATAACTCAAGTAACAAGAATGTAATAACTAACTATTGACCTATTCTATCCTTATCTATTTCTACCATGAGGATCATGGTAATACTTCACCTTAACCCTTTAATTTTATTGAGTAGGAGGGAAATCAAATCAAGATCATTCATCATATACCTTTCTTTCCATATCAATCTTTATGATCTCTACTGAATCATATTCTCATAACTGTTGATCATCAATGTTGAGTAATCAACTATTGATTCACCAATTCTTAAACTATCAATTTTTGATCTATCAACTCTTGTCCTCAACATAGAATTCACTTAAGTCATATAAAGAAAGAAGTAAAGAAAGGTAAGTGGCAATGCTAGCTTTAAATATCATCTATAGGATGGGAGTGTTGGAAGAGAATAAGATCAATGTGATGATTGATGGAGTTAACTCACTCCTGAAATGATAGAAGGATTATCTAGAATATATATTTTTATGGTAACAAAGAAGATTACAAGGATGAATATTGAAGATAGTTACCAAGGAGAAATCTTATTGAATCAAGTAGGTATAGTAGATGAATAATATCTCTTAGTCCAATAGAGATAACAGAAGATAATTATAATACAAATGTAATGTTGTATAGATGAAAGCCTTGATTAGCCAACTGGAAACCTAAACCATAAAGGATCAAAGGATTATAATAATCATGCTTTAGTCACCAAGATTTAATGCTTATATCCTGTATAAGTGACATTGGTGGATAGAACATGATTAAACCCTAGTATAGATAAGTTATCCTAGAGTAGTCATTACAAGTCACATTAATATAATGTGAGGTTGGAGTATGAGTTACTGGAGTAAAGTAGAGATAAGATAGTATGATTAGGATGATGTTAGAGCAACATTGAATTATAGATGTAGTATTTTCCTCTTGGGAAATACTAAACACTTGAAGTGAAGTAGGATTTTCTCTCTCTCTCTCTCTATATATATATATATATGAATCTATTAGAGGAATGTTGGTGATGGATAATAAAGGAAGGGTATGAATGGAGGCAATTGTAACCATCTGCTGGATTGGATATTATTAGTAGTAGAATAGTTTGATAACCAAGTTTAGATATGAGAAGATTATGAAAGGCTTTAGTGTCAAGCTCATTGGATTTATAAATGATTTAGAAGAATAAAAGGTGGATAAGAATATTCTTGTGAAGAAAAGCTCATCATGTTAACACATGATGATGGATATGGAGGAGTAGTATATCTAGGAAAGGAATTCCTTAATTAGAAGTCCAGGATTGTGAATTATGGAAGATAGGAATTCTTGGTAAACACTAAACCCTAAATCTATAATCGAGCTTAACATCCATCTCATCTGTTGGATAAATCATTTTATTTTCACAATGCTTTATAGGAATATTTTGCTATAGCAAATCACTTAAGCACATCTTTGTCATTTCCAATTATCATAACCATATGTGCTTAGGAGTTATCTTTATCAATTCTTTTCCATCAGGCATTCCAGATAATAACTTTCTATTTTAAAGGGTGATGTCATTAAAGATCACAAACATAAAGACAATATGTTTAGCCATTAATCTTTATTCACATCAACAAAAGAATATAAGTGTATCAAGTATCCTAAACCCTAGGGTGAGAATTTATAATTTCAAAACCTAATTACTATGTTTTTTATAATAAAATATATACATTGCTATTTCCTAGATTCATGGGAATAATATTAACCATATTAATTATTTAGTATATCATGCATCAAATAATGATATAGGATCATAATATAAAAAATTCCCTCCAAACTATAAATTAACTAGAACTAAGTTTATAAATAAATAAGGAAATATCATATAATAAATCCATGGTTTATTATAGAAAGAAATTTAATAACAAAGGCCTTTCCAAAATATCAAAAAAGGGTTCATATAAAGAAAATAAAGAAACATAACAATATATAATAAAAGTTCACTAAATGATACTAAATACATTTCAATATTGCTACAATTATTTAGCAAATAAATTATGTAAAGAAAGATTCAAAAACAAATGAACAAATACAAATATGAAAAATGAAATAGAAAATAGAAAGCAAATAGAAAGAAAAAATAGAGGAAATCAGTTCTGGCCTGAGGCCCATTTCCCTCACTCTTACTCATCGCCCACGAGCAGACACAGCGACCCAACAGTGGTCCAAGCATAGCCCAACTAAGCCCATACCGGTTCGTCATCTTCCTCGCACTGTCGTCGACCTTTCGATGTTGCAAGCATCTCGGTGGCCGCACCCCCGTCACCGACGAGCGCCAAGATTCGTGTTGCCTCCCCGGTGCCTACAAAGCCTTGAAGCCGCTGTGGATAAGGCCGAACACCTCATTTCCCCTCTCAATTTCTCATGAGTTCGTCATTTCTGCAAACCCTAGCGTCACTGTCACCGGCGAGCCTCGTTGCTCCTGACCTCATCTTGCCAAGATTAGGACCCTAGGAGATTCGCCTTGTCGTGTTGGTTCTTCACCCCGAAGGAATCGTCCCCGCGTGGCTCCTACCGACGACACCGTCCATTTACTATCCGCCTCTGGAAGCTGTTCGCCGTCGACCATGTCGCCATCTCCAAGCTTCCCCGAGCGTGCTAACCATCCCTACGCCATCAGGGTGAGATCGTCGTGCTTATGCACCCCTTAATTCTTTCCCTCGCGCCGTATACCATTGATTTCGTCATGTACCGTCGCTGACCACCGCAGTTAAGGGTCACTGGAGTAGCTCCGGTGACCAAACCTGAGCGGCGCCGCCACCAATAGGTCCGCCTTGAGACCCTCTTTCGAACGCAACCATCCTTGTCATGGTATTGCCGACGAGTACGCCATGGAGGGGTCCTCATAGTGCGTGTTTAGAGACGTGGGGTAAGGCGGACGGTTGACGGGTACGAGGTAACACAGCTTACCCAGGTTCAGATCCCACAACGGTGGCGGAATCCTACTCCTGCTATAGATCACTATAAAGGCAATATGCCGAGTTACAGAGATAGGTTCGCTGTGCGAGGTTGTGTGAAGTTATCTATGATCGTATGAGATTGTGCCCTAAAGGCTCCCATAGGCCCGACTTATATAGTCGTCAGGTCCTGGGGTTACAGGGAAAAGTCCTAGCCGGACAGGTTACAGAGTCCTACACTATCTATTACTAGTCTTGTGTATCTTGCACTCCAAGGCTCCGGGTACGTTGGTGACTCCACCATAGCCTTCCTTTATCCGGCATGGGCCTCCTTCCGATCCACCTAATCGGGCCCACAGCCATAGGCCATGCTACCGACTATGGTCCACCCGGGTTAGCCGGATAAGAGACATGCTATAAGGATACCCATATAGCATATCCCCAACAGTAGCCCCCGGAGAACTCCGAGATCTTGTGCCGTCTTCCCTCTTCACGTGGAATGCTCCGTCTAAATGTATGTCGGCAAATCGTCAAGCAACATCTTGTAGTCCTCCCAAAGAACCCTGCAAGGTTTTCTCCGTCTTTGATTTGTAATTCGGAGAAATGCTGAATCTTCCATCGTACTCTTCCGTAGTCGGATTAAATCCGTCCATGCCGGAATCTTCGATGTGACGGCTCATCTACCCGTGTCAGCTACGACGACGTAGGCTTAGGTCAGCGACGCCTCGTAACTCACACATGCAGAGAACGCACTCATATCCGATTTTCCTGCGCGAGTGATACGAACCGTTGGCGGTGGCGGTTGGAGACGTGGCGAAATTTCTGTGCATGCTCGCGAACACGTCGTCTACGCGGCAACCGTCCGATTAAGCTGCACGAATCTTGACGCCGAGGATGATAAATAGTAACCGCGGGGAATTTTCCACTTTTTACCTCATTCTTCTCGCGTCCTCTTCTTCCTCCAGCCGCACGTCTCCTCGAGCTCTCCACGAGAAACCTCGAAAACCCTAGCTTCCATCTGCGTCAGTCGCACCCGTCCATCACTTCATGGCCAGCAGCAGCACCTCCCCATCGATGGCGGCGTCGAGCAAAGCTGCGGCGAAGCCGGCGAGCTCCATCGTCGTGCCCCCAGAGGGCTTGGTCATCCCCGCATCGGCGGTGATCGAGTCCACCGGCGGCGACCACAATTTGGCGGCGCTAGAGCCACTGTAGGAGGATCTAGACTCACACAAGGGCGACTGGCGCGGCTCAGACATCACCGAACGCGACATCCAAGAGATGGTCACCAAATGCTACCTTCCCGCGACGGAGGGGCTCGCCTGGCGGGCGGCGCCGGCCAGCGAGGTGACACCTTCTCCCCAAGCCGGATAAAAGGTGTACCTCAAGGCTCAGCTGGTACGCGGCGTTTCCTTGCCCATCTCCCACTTCTTCCTCTCCGTCTTAAACCATTACAAGGTCTAGCCCCATAACCTCTCCCCCAATAGTATCCTAGTGCTTAGACACTTCGCGGCACTTTGCGAGGGTTACCTAGGGATAATGCCTAGCTTAGACTTGTTCGTGTACTTCTTCACCATCAAACATGAAGCCGGACATAGTAAGGAGGAGCTTAGGAACTGCGACACCATAAGCTTCAAGATTTGACCTGGCCGGTGGTTCCCCGACATCGTCGGCCACGAGTCCTGCAAGAATTGGCAGCGGACGTACTTCTACAGCCCCGACATTCCTCTGACGGGCCGAGAAGTGACGTACCCGGACTTCGCAGATGGAGCCTCCGCTGAAGTTTCCACATGGATATCCCATGCCTCCCTTCCCTCTGACCTCGACGGTTCCCGTGCTATAAGGAGGATCAAATGGTTCATAGAGACGGGTTTGACCGGCTTGGACCTAGCCATGTGTTGGTTCATCAGGCGAATCCAACCTCTGCAGCACCGCGCGAAGTATATGCACAAGTATACCAGTGACCGAAGGGATAGCCTCCGGATCTCCGTGGATAACTTCTTGAGCGACTCCGCCAAGCTCCGCCTAAAGGACATCGTCAAGGTGAAGGATAAGAAGCGTGGCTTCACCATCACCTACGACATGTTCGTATATGGCAAGTGCCCAAAGGTAGGTATTTATTTTCCGTGTACGACATATGCTCCAGTTTTTCCGTTTTGCCAATACCATCTTATCTAACACGGTGGTTTCTCACTTAACAGCTTAGCGATCTAGATGAGGTCAACCTGGCTGCCCAAATCTACGATCCAAAGATGAAGGAAGTCACGGTCGTATCCGATGACGATGTCCCATTGGCGCGAAAGCGGAAGAGCTCCACCTCTAACGCTGTCGACGGAGGCAAGAAGAAGAAGACGGAGGGTGGAGCCTCCAAAAAGACTACCGCCGCCCTGGAGGCGGAAAAGAGAAAAGCCACCGGGATTTTTGCCAAAGCACCCCCCTAGTGTAAGCTTCTCATTCTCCGACATTGTCTATTTATCTGTCTTGTTCCTGTACTTATGCACTTTGCACGTCTCAGGAAGAAAGCCACGACCAGCCTCAAGAAGACCTCCAAGACTTTGGGGGCTTCTCGAAATATCAAAGACATGCTGCATCGCGACGCCTCCCCCGCCATCACCCCTGCTACCCCTGTCGTCAAACTCTCATCTGCCCCGAAAAGCTCACAGGCTAAGGAGGCACCAGGCCCTTCCGTAATGGAAGTGGATTCTGGCGCCTCTACTGAACTCGCTATTGTCAGCGAGCAGGCGACGCAGGAGAGCACCGCTCACCAAATGGCTGAAGCTCCGGCTAAGGATGCCATCGGTGGCGGCAAGGCGATGGTGGAAGCTGGTACTTCTGCCGAAGACGGTGCCCTTTGTCACATCCCAAATTTTAGATTTGGTCTTGCATATCATTCATAGCATTGCATCATATCTTTCCATGCAAAACCGTCGAGTATAAAGGTTCGGCGAAACGCTATCTTCAAAACCCTATTTTGTTTCGCAACGAGTTTCCTGCGGGAGGATTTAGAAGGACTTGCGACAACCACCCCTGTAGGTTCGAGTTTTCGCGCAAACCTTGACTGAAGGTTGTTCCCCTCGACGATACGAACCCGTAGGCGCGAGAATCGCTCCAATCGGGGTTCGTATGCAAAAGCCTCGGACATTTTAGTAATCCGCCGGAAAACGGTCCGAAAACCCGGACCGATTTCCGAGTTGGAGTCAACTTCTGGACCGAATCTGAGTAGAATCCGCGCGAGGGACTATTTAAAGAGGCCCCACTGGGACCTCTTTTTTGTGCCCAACTCCTGCCCCACGTCGCCACCCAGCCGCCGCCTCTCCTCAGAAGGCGACTCCCGAGGAGCTGCCGCCTCCCGCCACTCGCCGCCGCCATCCCGCCGCCACATCGCCGCCACCACCGCTGGTTCGCTTCCTCCTCACTCTATTCCGCCTGCGCCGCCCGCCGCCACTCCGCCGCCGCCATCTACCGCCGCCATCACCGCCGCCGTCGCCGCCGCCCACGCCGCCGCCGCTTCCACCGCGCACGCCCACCCGCCGCGCCGCCGCGCCGCCATAGCGGCCGCCATCGCGCCACCGCGCGCCCGCCGCCGCCGCCGCCGCTGCTGCGCTGCAGCCGCCACAGACGCCATTGCCGCTTAGCCGCTGCTGCGCCGCCACAGATTATCGCGATGCGCATGCCCGCGATATCTGCACGTACGTCGCCGCGCCGCGATGTTATTTTTCCGGACCGTTAGTTGACCATGTGTACGCTGCAAGAAAAACCTCGCCGGAAGAGATCATCGCCGCCGTCCGGAGCTCGCCGGAGTTCGTTACCGTCCGCTTCCTAGAAGATGAGCCCACCGCCGATCTCAGATCAGCGCCTAGATCGTTAGTTGACCGGTCAGACTCAGCGTTGACTAGTCGACGCCCACCAGCGCCAACAAGACGCTGACCAGTCAATGCATACGCTTGACTGGTCAATTTCGTTAATCCTTTTAGTTGGCGATTTCGGTAGAATCATGTAAATTATGAGAATTAAACCGCTGCCAAAAATTGCAAATAAAATATGTACGGGTTCAGTGAGTCGTGTAGAATCTCTCTGTACCTTTGGTTCAGACTTTTACTGCAAGGTTTAGTACAGTTTAATCAAACTAGTTAGTGGCCTTTTCGGAGTAATAAATTCGTAGAAAAAGATCCGTAGCTCCAAAAATCGCGTGTGATATGTCCCTGAACTCGTATGAACGAGGGGAATCTCATCGTGAATTAAAAAGATAGGCTTACAGTTAAAACTTCTGCGGTATTTGTCTAATGGCTTTCTGCAGTGTTTTAATTACTCGGGAAGTTTTATAACTCCTTTTTGAGTAATTCCAATTGGTACTATTTCTAATCAGCGATGCCCCTACTGTAGAATTTTCCCAAGACTTTACAAACAGTATACTACCGGTAGTGAATTATTTAAGTTCTAGCTCTAGTGGTGAGCTTTACTTTTGTCTAATAGTTTCCCTAGCGCTAAAACTATTTTCCATGCATGCAATCGGTAGTGTTATGTTATAGGATGTTGTGGTGCAGCTGTAGCACCCAATTCACTTGTCGTTCTTGCATTTTATGCATCATATTTGTTGCATATGCTTGTGCATTGTTTGTTTATGATTGCAATTGTATTGTGTAGATTGTGTTGAGTGCAACGCTTGCTCGTGTGAGGATTGTGCTCCAGACCGCTACAACCAAGGCAAGTAGATGCTACTTTGTTCATGATATCGTACTACTATTTTCAATGCATTGTCGTGTATTTTGTAGATGCATGTGTAGGATGATACTATCTCTATGTTATGTCCTATTATGTGGTAGGACCCTCTTCGTAGATGAACCACCGTTGGTAGATGTGCTTAGCCATGCTTGTTGAACGGGGGATGGGTTACATCAATGATACTTGTTTTCTCAAAGTATTGGTTTGTGAAAACTAAAACAACTTAATCAATGAACCCCCTGGGTGTGATGGTATTGATAATTTTTGGTGGTTTCATTATGAAAGGCACCTGGTATCAAGAGAGAATGATTGGCTTCTTTATTGTGTAGCTTACGTGTACAACCATGTGCCAATAATGAAATGGGCGGTTGGTTGGACTTAGTAGGTCAGTAACTCGAACCCGTATCCAGAGATGTAGAATTTTGGTAGGTTGGACCGGTGCGGCGTCGGGATTGAGGAGCTACTTCCTAAGCAGTCTCTTCTTGGACTTCTCCCTATCATCACCCAAAATGAGAGTGATGGTACGGGCTGGCCAAGTCACATGGGTAAAGTGTACTAACCTATGCAGAGTGTATAAACTAATCGATTAGCCATGTCCTGCTTATGGACATCTGAGTTGCTAGATATTGATCCCATGACATGTTTCTCGCTCATTCTAATTTCGTAATTGTTTTAAACTTGTTGGGTTAACTTAATTGGGATCTTTTCAAGGAAAATTGAAAACTGTTTATGAAAGTAGGACAAATGTATTTGCAAATGCAAGCCGGACAGACTCCACTTGCCAAATATGCATGTAGATGTTAGTACTATTGTCTCCATTACTAGCTCTACTTGCCATACATTCCATGTATTGACCTTCGGCTGCTACGTTCATGTTGCGAGTTATTCCGATTCGATTGATCGTTATAGGCCACGGTACTCCAATCGACACTTGTTCACTTGTGGGCAATTTGAAGAATGGAGGATTTACATGTTTATGTTGCTACCTGAATAATTTGAGCTAGCTTTATGCTAAGCTTTTATTGTAATAATGGTACTCTGGATCTTTGTAGTACATGATACACGGTTATTTTTCTATGTTATCTATCTTACTCTATTGTGGGCCAATGAACCGATCCAGGGATTGGCATGTCACATAGAGGCCACGGTCTTTTCAGAACCGGGGTGTTACACCCTTGCTTTCCAGAAACCCTTTGAGTTCCCGAAGATAGTTTACCCGGCGCTCACGCTGAGTAACACAACTCTGGTTCCTGGAGGAGTACCGTCATCTCCGACGTGCGGTCTTGAGGAGCTTCTCCGACAAGCGGATATCTTGCGAGGAAATAGCATCTCCTTTGGCAAGCTGCTAGCCGAGAGCGCTACAAACCTCAAGATTATTGCACTTGTAAGTTTTACTTTGCCCTTTGCATTTCATATGAGTATCCCACTGTAGCCCCCGAGGATGTAGACGGAAAACCATAGGTTTTGCATCTATATGCTCTAAGAGTAACCAAGTTAGAAAAAACTCTCACTATAGCCCCCAAGCATTTAGATGGAACAAACTATTCCGACTAAATGCTTTAAGAGTAGCATATGCAGTGTTTATAATTTTCAATACTGTAGCCCCCAAGCCTCTAGTTGTAACTGAACTAGTTCCGACTAGATGCTTAAAGAAAAGCTAAGAAGATTCCGATTTAAAAACTTTATACTGTAGCCCCCAAGCTTCTAATCGAGAACTGAATTAGTAGATGCTTAAAGAAAAGCCAAGCATATTGCTAAGTAAAAAACTCTCGTTGTAGCCCCCGAGCGCCTAGGTGGAAAATTTCCGACTAGGTGCTCCAAGCAGACTAAACAACGGTTTAACTATTTCCTTTTCTCCACAGAACGAGAATGCTCGGAGGGGCATGGCCAACGATAAGTACCAGAAGATGCGCGCAGATCTTGAAGACGAAAAGGGTAAAACTGCCATCTTGAAGGAACAGATCATCAAAAACAAGAGTCTGTTTTCTTTTTGCGCATTCCGTCTTGATTTTGTGCCTTCATTCTCCGAGTACTCATTGTGTACTTTTGTTTTCTCCGACTTGCAGAACATATCGCTAAGGCCAAGGATATTGTTGAACATTCCAAGCACATGCAGAAGCTGGACAGCGAGAACAAAATCCTTAAGAAGGAGAGGGAAGAGATGTTGAAGATGCATGAGGATTCCATGAAGGCCCTGCAAGATTCCGCCTCCGCGGAAATCAATCGCTTGAAGGAGGAGCTTGCGATCTTAAAAGATCAGAAGCAAGCTGCTGATGAGCAAAACCAACGCCACAGCGAGGCGTTTAAGCTCCTCCAACAAGAGAAAGAATCCCTGGTGGACACCCTCTAGCAGGCTAAGGCCAGCATCTTCAGTAAGTTTCCTCCGCCTTGTATTTCTATAGTCTGGATACTTAGAATTTATTGAACTCATGCGCCCCTTGTCGGAATTTGCAGCTCCTATGGGTTTAACTCGCTCGCCTCCTTCGTACAAGGAATGCATGGTTCTTGTCGGCAACTTCATCAACACCGCCATCACCGAGGCCAAAGAGATTGCTAAGCCCCTCCAGATATACATCAAGGCCTCGGACTCCGTGACGAAGTACTCGGAGATTCTGCGTCGAGCCCCCGAGCGTGTCACAAGCTGGAAAGCTTCATGTGCATGGGCTGGCGCAAGGATGGCGTTGTCAATGGTGAAGGAACACTATGAAGGTGCCGACATCGACACGGTGACCTCTGGTATCCTCGACGTTGACGATGACGGCAAAGAGATTGATCACGAAGCCATCTTGTCATCACTCGCGAGTTATGACACCAGAGTTGCCGAGTTGGTGGACATCGATGTCGACGTGCCCATGAACACCATCGACAGCATCAACCAATATTCCTCCGAGTCTCATCATAGTGCTGACGTTGAGGGTGATTCTCCGGCTGGTAACGATGCTGCTTCCAAGTCTCCTGCGCCCAAGGAATGAAAAACACTTTGTAATATTTGTTTCACCTTTGGTGTGTGCACGGAAAAAACTTGGTGATGTAACTTTAAGGCGGAAAACAATGGTTGTTATGTCCTGCTACTTAAGAACTAGTTTCCAACATGTATATATTTTTTAAGCAAGTGCTGGTTTATCCATTACTTTGGTTCTTATGCTTGACTTTTTGTGAGTCGGAAGACTCGTTGTTGGAACCATGCGCTTAGGTGATGATGCCCAATGGCACCGTCAATAACCTGAGCACAAAATCGCCGACAATAAGTGCCAAAAGTCACTACTCCAGAATCCACATAAAAACGACAAAGAACGTGTAGACCAGAAAACTTAAGCTAACGCCCGTAGGCGGAGTTTTCACAAGTGCAAACGCAATACTTGTGCATAAAGGTTTTACATGATCCAAAAATGAACAATAAAGGAGGTAAAAGACTCAGAAATATGAGTGAACCAAAGAGCTTTATTTCATTGATCATGTAAGAGGTACATAATTAGATAAAAATGCTAAGTGTAAAAAGGACGTAGCTGTGCTATGTTCCATGGCCGATCAAGCTCCGGGTAGTCATCATTCGGGTCACGTCGCTTACGCTTATGATCCTCGCTGGGTCTATCCTTTAGTTCATGATTGTCAACAAGGTAGTAAGACCCATTGAGCAGTGCCTTGCTTATGATGAACGGTCCTTACCATGGCGGGGATAATTTGTGTGACTTCTTCTGCTTAAGTCGGAGCACCAAATCCCCCTCTTTAAACGAGCGATGCCGAACGCGGCGACTATGGTAGTTGCATAGCTTCTGCTGGTAGATGGCGGATCTTTGGCATGCCAAAACAAGCTCCTCCTCGAGAAGGTCCACATCTAGGCGTCTGGATCCTTCAACGTCATCCTTGTCGTAGGCGGCAACTCTTGGTGCATCGTGGAGGATGTCGGAAGGCGAGATGACTTCTGCTCCATATACCATGAAGTAAGGGGTGTAGCCGGTGGATCTGTTGGGTGTAGTTTGTAAACTCCACAGCACAGATGACAATTCTTCCGCCCAGGCTCCAGCTGCTCTATGTAGTGGCGCCTCAAGATGTGGCTTTATTCCCTGTAGAATTAGTCCATTGGCCCGCTCAACCTGAGCATTGGATTGTGGGTGTGCCACAGATGCAAGGTCAAGTCGGATGCCTTTCTCCCAGCAATAATCCTCCACTTCTTCGAGTGACAAGTTTCTTCCATTGTCGGTGATAATGCTATGTGGGAGACCAAATCTCACCACTAGATCCCGGACAAACCTGAGGGCAGTTGCCCCATCAAGATTTCTAATGGGTTTAGCTTCTATCCATTTGGTGAATTTGTCAACTGCTACAAGCAGATGCGTAAATCCACAAGGTGTCGTCTGTAACGGTCCCACCATGTCTAGCCCCCAGACTGCAAACGGCCAAGTTATTGGTATTGTTCGCAATTCTTCAGCAGGAACGTGTGGTTGTCGGGCATAATACTGGCATCCCATGCATGTCTCAACCAGCTTTTCGGCGTCCGCCTTCGCGATCAACCAGTAGAATCCTTGCCAGAAGGCTTTCGCGACCAACGATCGAGGAGCGGCGTGATGCCCGCAATCTCCGAGATGGATTTCGCGCAGGATTTCCATACCTTCTAGTTGGGAAACACACTTTAGGTATACACCAGTAGTGCTCCTTTTATAGAGTTGTCCATTGATTATGGTATAACCCTTTGCTCGTCGTACTATTTGTCGTCTTTCGACTTCGTCGTCGGGCAAAGTTCTGTGTTCGAGATATTCCATGAACGGTTTTGTCCAAGCCGGAGGGACCTTAGTCACCATGTTGACGAAAGAGTCAGCTCTATCCGGGTTGTCGATGTCGGCCCCCTTCATGGATGGTGTGCACAGGTGCTCTAGGAAAACTCCTAGTGGAATTCGCTTGCACCCTGACCCAAGCTTAGACAACAGATCGGTCGCCTCGTTTTGTTCCCTAGGCACATACTTGACTTTGTAGCCTAAGAAGCTCTTGGCTATCTCGTCCACTTCGTCTCGATATGCCGCCATCATAGGGTTCCGCGCATTCTAGGTGCCAGCCACCTACTAGGCAACCAAGTCGGAATCTCCACAGCAAACTATGCGCTTGATGCCAATATCTTTGGCTACACGTAGTCCGTGAATGAGTGCTTCATACTCCGCCATGTTGTTTGTAACCTCGAAGTGGATCTGCAGAACATAATGTAGCTTGTCTCACAGTGATCAGCAATACACCAGCCCCCGAGCTGTTGAGCAGCTTTGATCCGTCAAAGTGCATCACCCAGTACTCTGGTTCTGGCAATGGAGTAGCGTCTGGCATCTCCGTCCAATCTGCAACAAAATCCGCCAAGGCTTGTGACTTGATAGCGTCGCGTCTCGTGTAGGTGATCTCGAAGGCGGCAAGTTCAATGCCCCACTTCGCGACCCTTCCTGTAGCATCGCTGTTATTGATAATGTCGGACAGTGGGGTCTTGCTCACCACTGTGATTGGGTGCTCCTGAAAGTAGTGCGTCAGCTTCCGAGAAGCAAGGAATACTCCATAAGCTATCTTTTGGTAGTGCGGGTAACGCTGCTTGGACTCCGTCAAGACCTCGCTCACATAGTAAACTGGTCGTTGAACTCCGTGCTCATAGCCTGGTTCCTTCCGCTCTACCACGATGGCGATGCTGATAACCCGGTTGGTTGCCGCCATGTAAATTAACAGGGGCTCTCCAGGCTCGGGTGCTACAAGGATGGGCACTGAGGAGAGAATATCCTTGAGCTGCTTCAATGCTGCATCTGATTCGTCCGTCCACGTGAATTTGTCCGCCTTCTTCAAAGAAATTGTACAGCCTTCTCCAAGTCGGCTGATGAACCGACTAACTGTTGCAACACAACCTGTTAGTCGTTGAATGTCCTTTAGGCATGTCGAACGGTTTATGTTTAAGATGGCCTTGATTTTCTCCGGTTGACCTCGATTCCACGTTGGGAAACGATGAAGCCCAACAATTTGCCGGCTGGAACCCCGAAGACGCACTTCTTAGGGTTGAGCATCATGTTGTATTTCCGGAGATTATCAAAGGTTTCTTTTAAGTCGAAGATTAAGTTGTTTGACTTTTTAGACATAACCGCGATATCGTCCACATAGGCGTGAACGTTCCGACCAATTTGGTCGTGAATGCAACGTTGCATTGTCCGTTGGTAAGTAGCACCTGCGTTTTTCAGCCCAAAGGGTAGCAAAACGTGCCGTATGGGGTAGTGAACGAAGTGGCCAATTGGTCCGACTTCCTCATCTTGATCTGGTGGTATCCTGAGTATGCATCGAGAAAACACAAAAGTTCTGAGCCAGCCGTCAAGTCAATGACTTGGTCAATGCGAGGCAAAGCGAACAGATCTTTGGGACATGCTTTGTTCAAGCCGGTGTAATCAACACACATTCTTAATTCATTGGTTCCCTTTTTGGGGACAAGTACAGGATTGGCCACCCATCGGGTGTGAAGGACTTCTCGGATAAACCCAGCTTTAAGTAATCTACCTATCTCTTTGCCAATGGCGTCTCTCTTCTCATCTCTGAAACGTCGTAGAGGTTGTTTCACTGGTTTGCATTTTGGATCAATGTTTAAGCTGTGCTCGGCAACTTCCCTAGGTACACCTTTCATGTCGGCAGGTTGCCAGGTAAAGATGTCCCTATTCTCACGGAGGAACTCGACGAGCGCGCTTTCCTATTTGGGATCCAGGTTCGTCCCAATGGCGACTGTCTTGGAGGCATCGCCTACCACAAGTTCCACCGACTTGGTCTCGATGGCGGCCTTGAACGCAGGAGCGGAGTCGGAGATCTGCTTCTTCGACATGGGTATCTCTAAGTCATTGACCTTGCTCTGGATCTCTTTGAATTCTTCGCTGTAGAGAACAGCTTCTGCAACGGTTGCTTCATTGATCTCGCAGTCCCTTGCCTTGGTAAAGCTTCCGGATACGGTGATGACACCGTTTGGTCCGGATATCTTGAGTTTGTTGTAGACGAAGCATGGCTTGGCCATGAATGTGTGGAATATGTCGCGGCCGAATATGACGTGGTACACGCTCTTGAAGGGGACCACCTCGAAGGTCATGCGCTCTTGGCGGTAATTATTAACATCGCCAAAGGCAACCTGAAGTGTAATGCACCCAAGGGACCGATCCTCCCGACCAGGAACTACGTCGTGGAAGATGGTGTTGGTCCGCCTTAGGTTTGCCTCCGTCAAGTTCATCTTATGCAGTGTATCCAGGTACATGATGTTGATGTTGCTTCCACTATCCACCATGCACTTGGTGAACTCCACACCGTCAATCAAGGGGTTGATGACCATGGCGTACTGGTTCTCTGTGGGCACAAGGTCTGGGTGGTCCGTCCTGTCCCAAGTTATTGGAACTTCTGACCAGCGCAGGTACTGGGGGACTGGAGGGAGAGTGGCCATCAGGATCCTCAGAGAGATCTTCTGTTGTCGGACGGTGGGGGTGCCAAGGAAGGTGTGGTAGACTGGAGCCTTCTTTGCGAAGGGGTTCTTGCCCTTGTAGTCGTTCTTGGCGGCGTGATTGGGGTCAATGTCTTCGTCCATGTCACTTGAATCCTTGGACTCCTCCTCCTTCTTCTTCCCTTTGCCCTTGCCTCGCGGTTTGTTCTTCCGACTTTGCTTGTAGCCGGACTCCGGGTCTTCCTTGAGGTCGTTGACGAACTTGCAGTGTCAATTGGTATGGGTGGCCTTGCCGTTGGCGTCGAGGTGTACGAGGCACGGCATATCGCGGTACTCCTCGTAGGTTTGGGGAACGCGAGCGACCGAGGTGGTTTCACTTCCTCGCTGCCCCACGCCACCACCTCGCCACGTTGTCCGCCTTCTCCTCGTCCTGCAAAAGTCATAGCGACCATGTCGATAGATTGCTTTTCTTCTGGAGTGGTTTTCCGCTTTGTACTGTTGTTTCTCCGAGATTGATTTGGAACGGCCGTTGCTGGCAAAGAGCCACGAGCATCGTCGTCGGCAGCTGCGAACTCACTAGCTAACTGAATCATCTGATTCAAGTCAAGCTGGTGATTGTCCTGCAAGCGCTTCAGCTTATGTCGGAGCAACGTGCCCCTTTCCAACCCATCGATGAAGGCGGCCATGGCGGTCTGAGCATGCACTCCTGCGCAGAAATTCTTCATATCCAGCCATCGGGAGAGGTAGGCGCGAGATGTCTCGTCTTTTTCTTGCACGCACCGCTGTAGATCGCCCACAGTGCAGGGATGCTTGTATGTACCCTCAAAGTTCTTGGTGAACGCTTCTTGCATGTCCAACCAGTTGTAAATAGATTTCTCCGGCAAGTCGTCGATCCATGATGGGCCGTGCCCGCCAACATTAATGGGAGGTACTTGATGGCGACGTTGGGGTTGCCTCCGACAATCTCCATCGCGTTGCAGTAGTCCTGCAACCATGTGGCTGGCTTGGCGGTGTCGTCATAGGGCTTGATGGTCTTGTCAATCCGGAAAACTTTGGGGTAAGTTGCGGACCGTATAGCAGGTCCAAAGCAACGTGGTCCCAGGTATGGTCCTTCCCGGGCCTCGTGGATCTTATTGATCCGTGAACGTGCATCGTATGGCTCCAGGTTCTTCTTCTTTTTGTCAACAGGGGATGGGCTGCATGAAGCCTCTTCCGCCATGGTGACTGCTTGGCGGTGACGGAGGCGGAGGTGGCGGTGGGTTAGCCTTCTTGCTGTTACCCTCCTTTGATGCCTCACGCCTGTCACGGTTGCTTGTCGGACGCGGAGGGTCATGGTGTGACCTGCTCTTGTGTCCTTGGTTGCGCTCTCCATCATGACGGGTCTCCGCTGCGTTGTCGCGGATGACGATGCCGCACTGCTTTGGTGGGGGCATATCCGTACGATGGTGAGCCTTGTAGTATTCCTGACGTCGGGGGGATCGGGGCGGTGGTGATGGGCGACAAGGTCGGGCTTTTTCTCCATGGTCGAAGGATATGGGGATAGCATCCTTCCTGTTGCGCGCATCCCCCGTGTTCGTTCTGATGAACCCGTCCGGGACCTGTCCCTTGGCGGTTTGTACTGGCTAGATCGACAGAGCGCTGGGTCAGACTCAAGCCTCTGAGAGGTGGCCTTTTCCTGCTGCTTCACCGCCTTGGACACCAGGTCATAGACATGTTCCACTGCCTCAGGCGATCTATCCTGCTCTAGAAGGGTCTTGGCGACGACGAGGTTAAGTAGTGGGGTGGGCATCACCTGCTTGCCTTCACTATCAATGTATGGCTTGGCCTGTGCCGGCTTCGTGGGAGCCCATCCTAGGTTGCGCCGTACACCAGGATCGTTGATGACGCGAGCCAGAGCTTTCTTAGCCTTCTGCTGTTGTAGCAAAGTCTTGTACTCGGCCTCCATTGCTCTAGCTTTCTCTATGGACTTCTGCGCGTTGACCAGATCTCGGTCTAGTTTAGCGCCTTGCTCCGCGATGTCTTGCGCCTCCTCCAGCAGCTGTTGGCGCTTCTCGTCAAGCTGGGTCACGTTCCGGATATGAGCAACGGTTAGTGGCTCGACAAGGAGATTGTCGTACATCACTCTATCAGCTGGAGTAACATGGGTTCTTGCGGCGTGAATCTTTGGGCGGCAAGTTTGCGGTGTTATTGTTGCTCGGGCCGGTGTCGAGTTCCTGCGGCTGCAGCACTGGGTTAGGCGGGGGAGGCATAACCTTTGCGTGATCAATGTCAGCAGCAATAAGTGGCCCCTTCCCCTTGTCCAGCGCTGTAGGCGAAGCTTGTCCGGTTTGATCTTCATCCATCGCCGTCCCAATGGTAACGAACACCCCTCGAGACGTGACGGTGTTGTTGGCTTGCTCGTCGCGCGAGTACTCCTCCTCCATCTCCTGCATGGCGGAGTCTAGCTATTCTGGACTGAAGTCTATCTCCTCTGAATCTGCACTGAAATTAGCATAAAACGCGTCAATGATAGAGTCGGAGGGTGCCAGGACTTCTTCGATGACGGGCGGTGGAGGTGCAACGGCCTCGACGATGACTGAAGGTGGTGGTGCTACTACGACGATGTCGGCCGGAGGCGGTGGTGGCGGTGGCTGAATCGGAGGGGCTCCGTCGATGAGCGCAAGCGTTGTCTGAGCTGCCACTTCGGCCTCCACGTAGTTGTTGACGGTGTTCACCATGCCTTCGAAGGTAAGGCATCCTGACGCCTGCTGTCGTATTAGAGAATGTCGAAGAAGCGTGCCATGGTCCAGTCCTTCCACGAAGTGATAGATAGCATCATCGTTGGGGTAGTGGGCCAGATCGGCTAGTCTACGGAGCCACCTAACCAGGTAATCGCGGGGTTTTTCGCCCTCTCTCTGAATGCAACGCGCCAGATCGAAGATGGTAACCACGCCGACAAACTTGGATCTCTGCTGTCTAGATGCACGGACGAAGCCGGTGGATTTGCAGTGATCTTCCACCTTTATATCCTGCACAGGGGCGGTTTGGGTAGGCCTTGAATTTTTCTGATCTTTGCCGGCAAACTCCGAAGAGAGATCCGACATCGATCCTTCCGCGAACGTATCTAGCCCGTAGGCGGTCCGTGCGGGTCTTGATGCTCCTCCGACTCCCAGGGAACTAGTGCCCGAGTCGGTTTCGCCGATGAAGAGATGGATGTCTCCGATAGGAACGACCGAACACCGCATAGGGTTCGTCTTCGCCGGGATCCAGAACTCGTCAGGAGGGATGATCAGAATGTTGCCGAAGAAGAGAACACCGATGTCTACGGTTTCTCCGATTCCCGCGAAGACCTTGGTCCTCGCCCGCTGAAGAGCCTGAAGCGCCTCTTGCCCCACGGTGGGCGCCAACTGTCGTGGAATTGTCGACGAGTACGCCATGGAGGGGTCCTCACAGTGCGTGTTTAGAGACGCGGGGTAAGGCGGACGGTTGACGGGTACGAGGTAACATAGCTTACCCAGATTCAGATCCCACAACGGTGGCGGAATCCTACTCCTGCTATAAATCACTATAAAGGCAATACGCCGAGTTATAGAGATAGGTTCGCTGTGCGAGGTTGTGTGAAGTTATCTATGATCGTATGAGATTGTGCCCTAAAGGCTCCCACAAGCCTGACTTATATAGTCGCCAGGTCCTGGGGTTACAGCGAAAAGTCCTAGCCGGACAGGTTACAGAGTCCTACACTGTCCATTACTAGTCTTGTGTATCTTGCACTCCAAGGCTCCGGGTACGTTGGTGACTCCACCGTAGCCTTCCTTTATCCGGCATGGGCCTCCCTTCTGGATCCACCTAACTGGGCCGCCCAGCAGGCCATAGGCTATGCTACCGACTATGGGCCACCCAGGTTAGCCGGATAAGAGACATGCTATAAGGATACCCATATAGCATATCCCCAACAATCCTCGCGTGCCCGTGCTCTCCCAATCGACGGATTGATCATCGATCTGAGAGGATCCGGCGGGATGATGTCAGGGTGATGTCATCCTTGACCAGTTCAACATTTTGACTTAGTCTCTTGATCGCGTGGCAGATGACATGGCCACAGGCCCACCAGTCAGTAAATTGGGTAGGTTTAGCTTAGGTACAAAAAGTCTTTTCTGTTTAGGAATTAGATAAAACATTATAAGATCAAATATAAATATTTCCTGAAATGTAATAAAATGATTAAATTTTGTTAAGTTAATAACTTGTGTTGTATAATTCAGAAAAATATGTTTAATATATGATTTTTTTAGAAAAATAAAATCTATAACATTAAACTATTATCAAACATCATTATGTTAACAATTTAAATAATTATTATTTAATAAAGATTTTATAAGTATTAATACTTTGATAATTCATATTTTAATAATAGTAAATAATAAAAATATAAATAAAATACAAAAAATCTTAGAAAATAAAAAAAATACTTTAAAACTATAATCATACCTTATTATTTCACTTAACTAAATATTTATTATTTGTTAAGTATTTATAAGTAATAAACCTTATAAAAATCATATCTTATTATTTATAAATCACAAAAATAAATGTAATATACAAAAATGATCACAAAAATAATACCTACATGTTAAAATTGATATTGCACTTTTGAGTTAAATAAACATTTAAACAACTTAATAACTTGAATTTAAACTTATTTCCTTAATTGATGATTCATATAAGGGTAAATAAAAATTGCTAATAATTCTAAAAATTAGCCAATTAAACTCTAATAAATAGTATTAGTCTTAAATAATAATAATATGATAACAAAATGGTTCAAGATATTCTAAAAACAATCTTATTGAATTATATTTCCATCATAAGTATAAAATATCTTTTAAAGAAGATCCTTATCAAATAAAACCTTTTCCCTTATTTCAACCTTAGGTTATAAACATACCAAAACACTATATTGAATCCATAAGTAATTAAGTAATATTATTTCCTTGTCCACAAACTATAACCACTCGGTTATAAAAAGAGGAATGATTCTATCCCATTATAAAATCAAGAAACCACTACACCAAATAAAAATGTAACCATTCTTAAGTAACTTTAAGGAAACATTATAAAGTACACAAGGTACAAATAACATAAGAAATATACCTTAAGTCCATCTATGACTTTAAAGTTAACTTTAGTCTACAATACTTCAAATACTATGCTAAAAACTTTGTTATGTGTTTTATAGTTAACTTTGGTTTGTTACAATTAAGTTATAAGCATCTCAAGTCCAGACTATTCAAGCAAGCATAAACAATATTAATCACATTCTATCAACCATATTATAAAAACTAACAGAATTGTTTAAACCTTAATAAAGAAATATTTTCTTCAAAAGTTATTTGTTTTGCCACTTTAGTCAACAAATGACAATTAATCGTAATCACATTACTTTATACTTTCCTTGTATACTTAGGATTGATAACACTTAAGTTCTTTATAAGTGACATTACTTGTAAAGTAAAATTTGAAGATAAACACTTATAGTGTAAGCAATCTTGAGTAGCATTTCACATTTGTGTGTATCTCATTGTTTTATGATATTATAATTACATGTTGGTTCACACACACTTACAAGCCTTAATAAGAAGCACAAATAAGAAACTAATCTAAAAGGGAAACACATTCTAAAGAAACCAATTCCAATATCCAAACCCTAGAACAACGTTATCCCTGGGATTCGAGTTTATCAACTTGCATTACATTACTTATGCATAAAAGCATCTTGCTTCTTTAAACATTAGTCCTTACCGGACCAATGATGCTGATTTCAGATATTGGATCTTATATTGTCTCGAAGACCGTGAGTGCATAATATTGCAAACACAAAAGGCAAGTTCACACTTGCTCATGTCCTTTGATTATTTTCTGTAAAGTATTTTGCAAATCCAATGTTGTCATCACCTGCATTTGAAAAGGTCATAAAACACTATTTCCATAATAATATGATTATAGGTTATTTACCATGAGGTAATAACCTGCGATGAAAGTTCCGGTGGTAAAGAAACATACTATCTAGGACTTAACAACCAATGTAGTCAGTGATTTTTGCGCCGTATATAACGCGTTAACCATGAGATTTAGAATGGGACGGATAAGTCAGTTGTATCCTTTTCCTCTCATATGGAGGCAAGACGACCTTAACGTGACATTGTGATTCCTTGTGCGGATCCAACATATGGGTGGGCACCCTTACGCCCCACACTTTTGGTGTCTAGATTATCTATGAATGGTGTTTAGTGGTATAGTCCATTTAATATGGTACTTGCCAGGGCATCACCAGGTCATAGAGTCTTTGAGAACTCATCAGGGTTTTAGCCTGCCCGAAAGGGGGCTTAACGGAGGTGAGCCGGCCCCGAAGGATCGTGCAGACATATGGGGTCGCGGAGAGGGCAGTGATTGGATTGGATCTTAGACTGGGCCCCATACCAAGGAAGTATGGACAAGGTCATGACTTGGTTGTGCAACAAGGCTAAGGTCTCTCATGGGTAAAGTAACGCACCTCTACAGAGTGTAAGAACTGTAACTTGTTACTCCCTGTTCCGGAAAGGAGCCACGAATGCTGCGGGAAATGAACTCCATGAAAGTTCTGGTAAACCCATGAAGGCTGATGGACATAGCTTTTCAGAATAAAATCAACCTTGAAGATGTTTACGAAAACTTGCATTATCTACGACCTATGGTCTGTGGCCGTAGATATAGTGCATCGAACACTCCTTTTCTAGTGAACTTGCTGAGTACGCTCATGCTCAACGTATCTTCTTAACCCTTGCTAGATTCTGAAGCCCAATACAGTCGACGTCTACATTAACTTATGCTCAAGGAAATCTTCATCAACAGTCCAAGCTCTTCACTGAAGTCAAGGAAGTCAACATATACACCAACTAAAGTTAAGGCGAAGTTGCTGATTAGATAGGAATATAATCTTTGGACATAGAACCTACTTCTGTAGAGTATTGCAATAGCCGCAATACATGCTCAAATAGTTCAGGTACTAGACTATTAGTATACTAGTTATAAGTTGTTTATTTCTGATTCTTCTTTGTAAGAAGTTTCTTTCTCTCTCTTTAACCCAGAGTGTTCTCTGGATCTTGTGTAAAGAGTTGAGTTGTAACCTATAGTCATGTCTTGGACCTGCTGTGTTTCTGTTGTAACACTCTGAGGGATGTAATACTAGTGAACGGTGTTTCATTGGTGTTATGTCAACGACTATAGTGTACTACATCATGCAGTGGTATGCTGGGTCACCGTATTTCCTCAACGTTAACCATCATATTATCAAGGAGCCTTGTTGAAGCACCCAAAGTGAGGCCCATGAAGGTACCTCTAGTAGCGGAATCCAACAGATTTCTTGAGGAGAAGTTCAAACCTGCATAAAAAGTCTGGATAATCATCCAAACAGTGAGTCCATGAGTGGGACAATTCTTAACCAAAGATTTCATTCTTTCCCAAGCTGGAGCAACATGTTCACTATCAAGTTGTTTAAATTTCATAATGTCACTTCTCATAGATATAATCTTAGCAGGAGGATAGTACTTTCCAATAAAAGCATCTTTGCACTTAGTCCAAGAATCAATACTATTTTTAGGCAAGGATAGCAACCATTCTTTAGCTTTTCCTCTCAAGGAGAAAGGAAAAAGCTCGAGCTTAATAATATCTCCATCTACATCCTTATACTTTTGCATCTTAGAAAGTTCAACAAAGCTATTGAGATGGGCAGCAGGATCATCAGAACTAGCACCAAAAAATTGCTCTCTTATCACAAGATTCAACAAAGGAGGCTTAATTTCATAAAAGGTAGCATCAGCAGCAGGTGGAGCAATAGGTGTGCTAAGGAAATCATTGTTATTGGTGCTAGTGAAGTCACACAACTTGGTGTTCTCAGCAGAGTTCATTTTGGCAAAGGTGGGCAAGCCAAAAACAGCAACAACAACTAGAGTAGGAACTAAATTTTTTTATGTTTTTGAATAAAGCAAGCAAACCAAACTAGGCTAATTTTTTGGGGTTTTTCTTTTGAAAACAGGCAAACGAAACTAAGCAAAAGAAACTAAGCAAACTAAAAACAAAGTAAAGAGAAAGGAAGTGGAGGACTCCCCTAGTGAAGACGTCCTTAGCCTCCCCGACAACGGTGCCAGAAAAGCTTGATGCAGCGCTGAGTTGATGTAGGAGCGCTTCGCTGGGAACCCCAAGAGCAAGGTGTGAAGCAGTACAGTAACAAGTTTTCCCTCAGTAAGAAACTGAGGTTATCGAACCAGTAGGAGGAAGGAAACATCACATAGGTGTTGCAAGCAACATGGAGTCCTGCACAACACAAACACAAGACTTTGTCCCAACGAATCAGTGAGGTTGTCAAGCTCACCGGTTTGCTGTAACAAAGGATTAAACGTATGGTGTGAAAGGTAATGGTGGTTTGCAGCAAGTAAACAAGTAACAGTGGAAGATGTATCAATGGTAAAGATTGGACCGGGGTCCATAGTTCACTAGAGGTGCTCTCCTTAGATAAACAACATGGCATGAAGGGTAAACAAATTACAACAGGGCAATTGACAGGAACTGAGCAAGGCATAACAATGCAATTACTAGTCAGAAAGATCCTATGAGTTTGATTGGGCAATACAACAAGATACATAGACCGCCATCCAACTGCATCTATGACTAGAAGTCCACCTTCAGGTTATCATCCGAACCCCTCCAGTATTAAGTTGTAAGCAACAGACAATTGCTTTAAGCAAAGTGTGTAAGGTAAATAGTCCACATGGTCCATGAACAAGAGACCATTTTTTCTCCCTAGTAGCAACAACACATCTACAGCCAAAAAGATTATTGTCACTTTCCTTGGAAACTAGAGACATGAACCCACTATCGAGCATAAATACCCCCTCTTGGAGTCACTAGCAACTACTTGGCCAAGATAGCTACTAACAACTTAGAGCATGCAAGATCACAAACAACTCAGATATGATATAATCATAAAGACAAAACTATTAATCAAACCAACATTATAATCTCAATATCCATCGGATCCCCGCAAACACAACATGCATGATTACAAATAGATTAGATCTTGATCATGAACGGAGCTCACAAGATCTATACATAAAAGCACAAAGGAGGAGATACAACCATCTAGCTACTACATGGACCCATAGTCCAAGGTGGAACTACTCACGCATCATACCGGAGAGAAGACCTCCGAGATGATATTCCCTCCGGAAGGGTGCCGGGAAGAACTTCAGATCCCCCCGATCTAGGGACGACGGTGGCGGCAGCTATTGAAGGTTTCGTGGAATATTGATCGGGTACTTAGGGTTTCTGCATCAAGGGCTTCTTATAGACGAAGGGAGAGGCCGAGGCGGTGGCCAGGGTCCCCACACCCTGCCTAGGTGCGGAGCAGGGCCCACCCACGCCTAGGGGGGTCTGGGTGCCCTGGCACGCCTCTCCGTCTCCCCTTTGGACTTCTTGTTCCCCATGGAAAGTTATTGATTTTGAAGTTTTTCCCGTCTAATTCCAAGAATATTTTTTACTAGCTTTTCTGGAACAAAAAACAGCAGAAAACAGGCAACTGGCACTGTGGCAACTTGTTAATAGGTTAGTACCAGAAAACATGTAAAAAACACCTCAAAGTATAGACAAATCAAAGCAAAGTAGATATTAAACAAGCATGGAGCATAAAAAATTATAGATATGTTTTTGACGTCTCAGCCACCACTACTGTTTAGGATGAATGAAGCTTTGACCTAACTGGCCTCTGCCACCTCCCGCCTAGGTTGAGTGAAAAGTGACCCGACTGGGCCACTGGTTTTCTGCACCAGGCTAGGCCGAGTCAGACAGCCCCTAGGCCGAGTCTTCTCTCGGACCAAGTCAGCATCCACCTACCTCGCCATTTTGGGCCATTCTGCACTGCAACGACTACGTAACCCACCTCTACATCGACTTATACCCCAAGATCTTACGTCAGGTGTCAGTCTTGGGACGCCCATGGCTCAGACTGACACGTAAAGCATCGTTGGTCCAAGATGCTCTTGGCATCTTAGAAGATGCTACATGATATGCTCTCTGATCCTCTAGAAGAGATAAGACCAAGGAAAAGATGCCAAGAGCAACACTACAGGACAAGCGAAAGGACTGACATGACTTGGCAAGACATACCTTGTCCTCTAGGCTCCCCTTTATAAGGAGCACCAGGGGATTGTTCCAGAGAGACCCTAGGAGGGCTCCTCTCTTCTTTGCTCATAGTAGCACTTCTTCTTCCTCTGACCCTCCCAGAGAGCACAACTATAGAGCTCTGAACCTAGGCACCGCTGGGATCGAACTTGATCCTGCTCTAGATCATGGCGGCCTCTCCATTATGCTTGGCATGGGTCTTCATGTGCCTTTGCATGTGGTTATTCCCTCCCCTTTTGACTAAAATATTGGCGTTCAACCCGGATGAGCAGCTAGCTCTATTCTTCGTGACACCATCACCGTCAATGAACTCTTCTTCCGCGAAGTACTGCCAGACCAACGAGGATTTTTACGCCTCTTCATGCGGGCGACGATGAAAGTGCTGCTAGAATTGGTGGAGTTTTGAGAAGAATTTGTATATGGCGCATGAGATGGGATTGGGTATATGGAAAGTCGATGTTGTCGTTGTCATGGTTAGAAGAATGGGGGTAGAGATTCAAGTTAGGGGATATTTTGACCCCGAACTGATCAAGAGGGAAGAAATACTAGTTGGGATCACTCATGCTTGGGTGTGGGAAATAAGAGGGTTATTTCAATGTGGAGAATGAGAGGTGGGCTACCCTTTTTATAGCGAAAATCATGGTCAACTTTTAAAAAATAGCCCTGACCCTCGACGGCCTAAACCCACAACGGGCATCAATCAGTTGCCATGTCACCCCGCTGCTCTAGTATTCAAAATTTCGACCCTCCCACTTTCGTATTAGGTCGCACATACAAGTGACGGGCCTCAGCCTAGCGTGTTATGTCAAACTAACCCGCATGTTTGAGACCGCCACCCAGGCACAGCCCCCGCGTGCCATGGGCTGACACGAGCCCGTTTAGACACGTGACGTGTCAGGCCTCGGGCAGGCTGGGCTGGCGGGCTTTGGGCCCGCACGTGGAATGCCCGGCCCGTTGGCCAGGTTGGACATACCCATTCCCCTCGGAAGAAAAGTCGAAAACCCAACCCGACCCCAACGGACGACGGGAGTCCAAAGAGCAGCGGCGACAGGGCCCATCACCACCACCATCCGCCTGACGAAGCTCTTCTCTCCCATCGGCGGCGGAGATGGTGGAGTTGCTGAAGGCGCTGGTGTACGGCGCGGGGGGCATGGCGGTGGTCGGCCTGGCGGCGCTAGTGGCGCTGCAGGAGCGCCTCGTGTACGTGCCCGTGCTTCCGGGCCTCCCGCGCGCCTACTCCATCACGCCCTCGCGCCTCCGCCTCGTCTACGAGGACGTTTGGCTCCGCGCTGCCGATGGCGTGCGCCTCCACTCCTGGTTCCTCCGCCACTCGCCCACCGGCCGAGGCAAGCACCAAGCCGTCCCCAATCCCCAGACCCTCTTCCGGTTTGGTCTGTTGGTCCTCCCTGTGTTCATTGCTTCGATCGGTATCGGTAGTGTTTGGTTTGTTGGGGGACGTCAGCCAGTGGATCTCTTCGAGGCTGGACTGGAGGGCTTCGTTCTGATCCGAATTGCGTGTGTAGATAGAGGCGTCGCTTCATCTCTTAGCTCTCCCGATCAGGGTATGGGTCCGTGGATCTGGGCAGGATTTGGGGTGTCCACGCAGAAAATTGCGTGATATTTTTTGAAGTCTACGGCGGACGATTAGTGGTTTACTTCCGCTGCCTGTGTGGATTTGTCAGATGTTTCTAACTGATATCTAGGGTTCCTTGGTTTTATTGCACAGCTCTCTGTAGTTTGGTGTATGGATTGATCGGCTGACCTCACAGTGTGTATCACTTGGAAGTTGGAACTGAGTTATCACTTATCAGGCCCCAGTTCATGCTGACTTGTAGTTAGTACTTGCTTGTACATGTGGTGCAACGGTGTGGTGCTCAGTAGTAGTATATTTATCTAATGCGCCATTGGTGTTCGATAGAATGGGGAATATTATGAACCTTCAGTATGAGGTAGGTTTAAACTTCAGCATTGGTAAAGTCTCTAGTCATACTAATATTTCTTGGTTGTTGATTTAGATTTCCACCATATTTAGCTTTAGACTTTAGCGTGCTTAGCTTTAGGTATGGTTGTTGATTTAGGTTTCCACCATATTTAGTTTTAGACTTTTGCGTGCTTAGTTTTACGTAATTATTGGCAGTGATTTTTGGGCGAGAAATATGGCAATTGTCACGCATGCATCCAAAATACTTTGGCAGGTCAACACCCTTGGCTCTTGTTCTGTTGTAAAGCGGCGCGGCTCACACTGAACCTACTTTCTCCCGATGACCCCAGCTATTATTTGATTATTTCTTTGCCCCAAATTTGCAACCGGACAGGCTGCCATACTAAAGTTTACACACATGCATGAGCTTATAACGACTGAAGTGAGACTGGGTGCTGCATTACTGCCCCTATCTAGCAGTTTCTACTACTCTAGCTGATCTTCTCTGTGAATTAAATGAGACACACAGTTCTTCTTGTCTATACTTTGCTGGAGTTTTTTTTATTAGTTAGGTTAGGAAGAGAAGTTTCAGCCCTGATATTGTTTTATGACTAGCTATTCGTGATGCTTAATTATACTAGAGCATAAGTGTTCTGAGATGCAATTTAACACGCAAAATCATGTTCTGAGCTTCATCCTAATATCACTATTATCGATGAACTTGATATGTTATATATGCTTAGGAACTATGCTCAGTCTTCAGTTTTTTCCACATTGTTGTTTGTTTCATAGTGTTTTCCTGATGCAGGTCCAACCATTCTGTTCTTCCAAGAAAACGCCGGCAGTATCCTGAATTTCTTCTCACAGACATGAAAATGAGTGATTATACCTAATTGATGAATCGTGTGCTCAAGTTTTTTATTCTGTTAAAAACCTTTACTCCTTACAGACATTGCACATCGTTTGGAATGTGTCCGACTAATGATGCAGCGGCTGCAGTGCAATGTGTTTATGCTTTCTTACAGAGGGTATGATTATATACTGCATAAACCAGTCCTCTTATCCTTCTTATTTAATTCTTCTTGCTTGTCGTTCTCAATATCATACATTATCTTGTTCTCTTCACTTTCTTTGACTCGTTAACGCACCTAAACTTGGATCATGTTTGTAGGTACGGTGAGAGTGAAGGTTATCCTTCTCAGAGTGGTATTACAAAGGATGCACAGGTTTTCTGTTTCCTTCATCTGGTTTTATTCTTACTTTTGTGGTTCTGTTTAATCTTTCTTATCGCTCTCTATTTTAATAGGCTGCACTTGATCATCTAGTTCAGAGGAAGGACATTGACACATCCAGGATAGTTATCTTTGGGAGGTCTTTAGGAGGTGCTGTTGGAGCAGTTCTTGCAAAAAATAATCCTGATAAGGTACTGATGGTACAACAATTTGTCTACTCATATTGCTGTAGGAAATTGAGAAATAGGCCCATCCATTTTCATCTGGCTGGATTGGTGATTTTAATATCCCTCCAGTGTACTTTTTTTAATGAGTACATCTTGTGGACCTGTGGATCAACATTCAAAATATGCATATGTTCATAAACTATGTGGTTATTATTATAGGAACTTTTCCAAAATTATTGTGCTATCGATTTTGCCAGAAGATTGAGAAATCAACTCTTACACGTTTACTATATGATCTGGTGATTAATGGGGTAAAGCAGACTCAGGCAAACCAAAATGAGCTCTGCTCCCGTTTTGAAAAAATAAATATCTTCCCCGTTTCGGAAAAAAAAGAGCTCTGCTGATATAGCTTAGTTAAGGCATGTAATATGGCAAACATGAAATCTTATTGTTACTCCAGTTCTAATTTTAGAGCTCCAGCCATAAATTTTGAAGCAGACTGGAATTGTCACGTGTTAAGAAATTACTGCTCCAGTTATAAATTTTGAATGCATGGTTATGAGTCTGCATGAAATAGCTTCTGCTTGGAAAAAATCGAACTTCTCGTTTGAAATGTGAGATTAGAATGTCTTCCCCAAACAAGACCAGAAAAAAATTATTTTCATGAAAGCATGTCATATTTTAAAGAAAACAACAAAGACTGGTACAAATTGTGTGAATAATGAGAATTGAAGAGAAATGGCCTGCCATTGTATGTGATAAGAGTTAGAGACTATCCTTAGCAGGGAGACAATTACTGCTTTTGACCCAAGCATACAAATATTATTGTGGCCTCCTTACGATTGGATAGTTCCACATACAATGTATTGCTTCCAACTTGTATTTTTTTGTATCTGACTAGCTTTAGTATATAGAGTATAAACATGGCCCTTTGCTGCTCCCTGGTGGCTGACAATAATGCACAATCTTGATTGCTATGCTGAAAATCAATGATGACACATGACCGTCCTTAACCGCATGCTGTAAAGCAGCATAGGTACTGAAATCTCATTTGAAAAGAGAAAAACCAGTCCGAGATCTTCTTCCATCTAGATTGGCTAGAACTCAATAACTAGGAATACACTAAAACGCGTCACAGATCTCTTTTACTGAACGTTTTACTGATGTGATCAACATAAGACCACCTTACTAAAGCAGAATCTTTGGGTTTATGGCTGTGAACACAATCATGTGGTTAGGTCAACAAGATTTAAGCCGTATTTTAGTAAGTTAATAACATCTACATAAGTGCATTGAATTCTAGCCTTTGTAATTCATAACCATATGATAACTGTTGCTGTTTGTTGCAGGTGTCTGCTCTAGTACTGGAAAATACTTTTACATCTATATTGGATATGGCCGGTATCATGCTGCCCTTCTTAAGATGGTTCATAGGTGGCAGTTCTTCTAAAGGCCCAAAACTTCTTAACTGCGTTGTTCGCTCTCCATGGAGTACACTTGATGTTGTTGCAGAGGTAGGTTGTGGGGTCGTCTAAATTAACTTCTTCCTGATATGTTGTTTTCGTGCTTTGGTTACCACTTTGATGTTCTTAGTTCAATTTTTGCGAAGTCGTGTAGGTACCAAATTTGGGGAGTACTGAAAATATCAATTTGTGATCCGAACAGTTTATTTTTGTTCCTTTGGACTGTGTATTTGAAAGTTGCACTAAATTTGCCTACATTATCTGGCACTCTATTCTCATCTTCACAGAGATCATCCGTTAATGTGATATGCATGATACTCTGTAATTCTCAACTCGCTAATTGACATGTCTTGAAATTTGCCTACATTATCTGGCACTCTATGTCTCATCTTCACAGAGATCATCCGTTAATGTGATATGCATGATACTCTGTAATTCTCAACTCGTTAATTGACATGTCTCGTACGTTTGAATAAATTCTTTGCAGGTCAAACAACCCATTCTCTTCCTTTCCGGATTACAAGATGAACTGGTTCCCCCTTCACACATGAAGATGCTTTATGACAAAGCTATTGAAAATAACAGAAACTGTAGATTTGTCGATTTTCCCAGTGGTATGCATATGGATACCTGGATTTCTGGCGGAGACCGTTACTGGAGGACAATCCAATTGTTTCTAGACCAATATGCTCCAGAAGTACAGAGTTACGATGCCAGTTGCACAAGCGAAATTGCTAACGATGGTAATTTCTTACCCATCTATTTTAACTTTATAAGTAGATTTTATGTTTTTTTACCTTGCTTTGGATATGATGATCAGTTTACTTGTAACTTCTATATTGTTTTGTGCCCTTTTTATTTTTATTTCCGCTGCATGCTCAACATTTTGCCCTGCTGTCACCTGTATCAGTTTGGTCCTTCTGTTTCCAATTGGCATTTGTTTCCAGAATAGCTACTGTACAATAATTATTGCTAATTGTTATTACAATTAAGGATTCATCTTTGTTGTCATATTTGTGCATTTCTCTACATTGTGCAATTTTACTAATGTTAATCTCAACACTGAAATCATCCGTCTCTTTAAATTTTAGAACCTGGTTCATGATGATGACAAAAAGTGGGAGTTGTTTTAGCTCGTCTTTTGATGAATTCAATCTCTTTCTAGATGAAGCTGCATAATAACTGGGACATCTAGAGCAGCGCCCTGTTTTCCACCAGTTTTCTGATGTTGATGCAATTCCAGTCATTGATGAATTGAAGATCACTTCAAACAATTGATTCAGGTGATTGCTCAGCTACATTACACCTGAAGAAGCCAAAGCTGTGAATAGTTGAGGTCGTTCACCATCACCATCCCGTGTGCTGCTGCTGCATTTGTCTGTGGAGCAACATATATATTTCTGAGTCTGGTCTGGCCTAGGACTGCTGATTTCTTGTATCACGTCTGGCTTTATTGAACTATCTGCATTTTTTTTGTGTAACTAGTAGTAGCATATGTCAGAAATCTGGAAGTTGGTGTATGACAGCGCAATGCATGCGGTAAGCTTGTTGGCTCAACCAGTCGGTTTGTGATTTTGATTATTGGTACCGGTGTGTTTTATTTCTCCTTCGTGCCTAGCGGTATTTTCAAGAAAAAATGCAGAATTCTTCCCGATGATGTGCGAGGCACTCTTTTGTTAGGCTTATTTGATTTTCTATAGTGGTTGGTTGATTAGTACTCCCTCCGTTTCAAAATATAAGATGTTCTTAGGTTTGTAAAGAAAATATATCTAGACTTATTTTAACATGTAGATTCACTCCAAACCTGAGTGAACCTACATACTAAAAAAAGTCTAAATATATTTGCTTCATAAAACTAGAACATCTTATATATATTGAAACGGAGGGAGCTGTAGCAGGAAAATTGCATGCCTTCAGACAGCGAATGTCTGTTTAAGTGAAAAAAACGCCTGGAATTCAATTTACAGTACTACCTCTATTCACTAATATAAGACATTTTTCCGATCCAAAATAATTGACTCGAATTTATCTAAATTCGGATGTATCTAGACATGTTTTAGTGTTAGATATATTTGGATTGTAAGTAGTATATTTTAGATATTTTGGAGTGGACTAATACACTAAAAAAATAAGTGACACAACATGTCTAAATACACGTGTTTTGAAAAATTAGTGAACGAATGGAGTACTTTTTTGTATTCTGTGTCAATGGAACTGAACCGAAACTCTGACTAATGGCCATTTTTGTGATGTTTTTATATATTTTTAAAATTTAAGTTGAGATTTTTTTTTGAGAATCAAATTTAAGTTGAGATTGACACCTGATGTAACCTGCATCTACCGCTCCAGAAAATGGTTGAAGTCGGAAGCTAAGCAACCAATTTGGAATTTGTATAATGATAAAAAAATATTTTAAGCTATTTAAATACCGAGAGCTTCTAATTACCGCATACCTGATTTTCAGTTTGGTATGATTCACATTTTCTTACTTAGTCTAGCTAACACCCAACAGTGACACAAAAATAGTCGTGATAGGTGCAAGATTGACTGGATTGATATGTGCAAGATCCGACGGACGAAAAATACGAAGATATAATTGAAAATCACAGCTGCTAATTTGATTTTCTTTGCAAATGAAATTAGTCAAAAAATATGGAAAAATTCAATCATGTAAATAAATTTCATAGCATGATTATCCCCTAAACCCAGATTGATTTTCCAGTAGTTTAAAACCCTAAAATCTAGAGTGCATAAAATATCAATCTTTCAAAACATCAGTAGTAATAATTAAATACCACAATGTATTATCTAACTTCCCATGCAGAAAATAAAAATATTTTAGCAAGTTTTTTTCTTCAAAACCAACATAAATTGTATTTGTCCATATGCATGTGTATTTTTATATAAAAAAGTATCTTCGAACATTCACACAACCTGATCTTCCTACTTGCTTCGATCCATATTAATTGACTTTAATTTGTCAAAATTTAGATAAACTTATATACTAAATAGCATCTAGATTCATTCAAATCTAGGCAAATTTGAGTCAATTAATATGGGCCGAGGGAGTAGGTGAAAATGTCACCTTTCTAAGATTAGAGTTTTTAAATCTAAGCCATGATTTCAAATCCAGAAAAAAAATGAACTTGCAAGCAGGGCAGAGACAAGGGGACGAGCAGGGACTACGACCCCTATGGTTCTGAATTTCTCAAAAAAATCTTGTGTTTCAGCTAGCTTAGCTCCCTTGACCTTTATTTCTGGATCCGTCCCTGCTTGCAAGTTTCACTAACAAAAAATCATGTGAAAATTCTAGAAAAAATTCCTAGAGATGTACCTTCACCTCTTGATCTCGCCTCAATAGTACTCCATTGGATAGTTCAAAATAATGGCAACAACCTCCACACACACCCCAGTCCCTCTCATCTATATTTGTCCCCTCTTCAACTCCCATTCCCTCTCCCTCTATACAAATGGCATTCGATCAGTCTATCTAAAGGACCTAAGATGTCGACTAGGGGAGCGGGAGTGAATAGGCGACTATCAATTTTAACCTTTCTCTAGCAATCTAGGGATTATCTAGATGGACAACCTATATGAACAAGATACAAGTAGCATACAAGATAAGCAATTGAACAAGATAGAACAAGTAACGGTTTAGAAATAACCACATGATGGAGACTAAGGCGCATCCCAAAGTTCACACCTTGCAGGTGCTACTATCTATTGGAGCGGTGTGGTGACACAGTGGCAACCAATAGCTAGCCACATTCACTCACTGTATTCTCCTCAACCCTCAGACAAAGATGCTTCGATCCACTATGCGGTGCCCTTCGAGGTGGCAACTGAACCTTTACAAATAAGCTTGGGGCTATATCCACAACTCAACTAGAGGATCAAAAGAGTGCACCAGAGCTTTACACCACAATGACCGAGCTCCATGACAACCTCTACCGTGTAGGGTGCGCCTAAATGCCTGTGAGTAACAAGATCCACAATGGATAGCAAGGTGGAATCAAATTCCTTTGGTGAATCAATAGACCAGGACTTCCTCTATCAAGCCCTAAAGTAGTGATGACCCACAAGTATAGGGGGTGTATCGTAGTACTTTCGATAAATAAGAGTGTCAAACCCAACGAGGAGCAGAAGGTGTTGACGAGCGGTTTGGATTAAGGATTCACTGTAAATACTAGCAAATGGATTTTTAGGGGTTTTTGGTAATGCAGATAAATAAAGTGCGAGTAAATAAAAGACAATAATAATAATTGCAGCAAGTGGCCCAATCCTTTCTTCAGCAAAGGACAATTTGGTTGTATTACTTATGATGACCAACGTTCTCGAGGACTCATGAGAATATTGTCAAGTGCTTTCGCTTCATATAGCTGATTAATCTTCTTTGGTTGGATAAGTGTTATGTGGGTGAACCTATGCTAATGTACTTCCCTAACTTGGACTAATGCATACTTGTGATTATACCCCTTGCAAGCATCCGCAACTATAAGAAAGTAATTAAGATAAAAAACCTAACCACAACCTTAAACTGTGAGATCCTACACTCCCTTATGTAATGGATTCCTAACGGGGGTTTAGGTTTCTGTCACTCCGGCAACCCCACAATTAGTAACCAAATACACAATGCATTTCCCTAGGCCCATAAAGGTGAAGTATCACGTAGTCGACGTTTACATGACACCACTAGAAGAATAGCACCACAAATTAAATATCAAACCATTAAATATCACTCAACATAATTCCACTACTAACAACATGACTTCTCCCATGTCCTCAAGAAATAAACGAACTACTCACGAGACATCATATGGATAAAGATCAGAGATGAAATAATGATAAGTAACAATCTGAACATGAACAATAATCCAATGGTTCTACTCAATAGCATCAACTACAATAAGTAATCAACACCGGGAAAGTTTCCCCTATGAACTATGCAAGATTCAACCCAATTGTTACAACTGTACGGCGTGGTGGTGCTGGTGCTGGTGAAGATGATGGTGAGGATGATGATGATGATCCCGATGAAGTCTAACTTGATGACGGTGTCGATGGCGATGATCTTCCCTCTCCGGGAAGGAATTTCTCCGGCAGATTTCTGCCTATCGGGGAGCTCTTTCTCTCTCTGTAGTTTCCGCCCCGTAGAGGTGGCGGAATATTTTTGCGATCCTTCCCCCAGTATTAGGTTTTCGGTGGGAAGATATACATGAAAGGGCGATGCCAGAGGTGGACTAGGGCGGCCACACCACCTGGTGGCGCGGCCTAGGGGGGCCTGCGCCTAGGGGTGGTGTGGCCCATCTCCCCTTCATCTTATGGATTTCTTCATCTTCTGGAAAAATAGGAGTTTCCATATATTTTCTGGGATTTTCTGTTCTTCGGAAATATTGTATCTAGACAGCGCTTTTTCCATCAGAATCTTGACTCCGGCAGTTAATTCTCCAAGAATCATCAAACATGCAAAATAGATGAAATAACATAAGTATCATCTCTAAATATGAAATATATCAATAAATAACAGTAAATTATAATATAAAACAGTGATGCAAAATGGACGTATCAAGTAGCAACGGAGTTAGATCACTAGGAAAAAGTAGATTGAAAGGACCTAGATATCGTCTAGAGGGGAGTGAATATACGATTTAAAACTATTACATTTTTGGCTTAAATAGTTGCATAAGTAAGCTAGGATTCTAATTTATAACTGAAATATGCTAACCTCAAATAAGTGTACTAACATATTATGCTAAAAAACACACAGATAGCAAGATATATAACTTCAAGCATCAAGTCTATCACAAGATAAATACCTAAGTACAAGATCTCGGGTATGGTCAAGTTTCCTATTATTCTCTGAAGAACCTACCTCCCGGTCCGCATGCGCGGGCAATTATGGAGGCCTCCCCAAACCCTAAAAAATGCGCCCATAGATCTCTCCTCCCTAGCCACTGCCGCCGCCACTAACAGGGGCGGTCGCTCCTGACCATCAAAGGTGGATGCTGGACTAGGTGTGCCCCGACGGGCTTCCTTTGCGTGGAGGAGGACACCATCTGGGCGGGGAGGGTGGTGGCATGAGCAGTGGCATGGGGCATCTATGTGTCGCCGACATCCACCGGGGATGCGAGGAATGGCAGGGCTCGGCGAGGTATATATAGTTAATTTTGGAGCAAGGTGGTACGGAGGTGCATGGCTATTGGTGGTGGCACAAGACAAAGATCGAGAGGTGGCGGCTCGTGTGATCGGAGGAATCGGTGAGGAGCAAGTGGTGGGCGTCCTCTTCTCTTTCTTGGCGATTATGCTCCCTCTGAGTGAATGATGACCCAAGGTGTTCGAGGAGGAGAATGTGAGCAAGTGGGTGGCATGCCCTCTTTATGGTATATGATTATGCTCCTACAGTAGCAATGATGACCCACAAGTATAGGGGATCGCAACAGTCTTCGAGGGTAGTATTATCCAATTTATTGATTCGACACGAGGGGAGACAAAGAATACTTGCAAGCCTTAACAACTGAGTTGTCAATTCAGCTGCACCTGGAAATAGTTCTTGATCAAAGAAGTTTACCAGTAGCAATAGTTTGGTAGTAGCAACAGCAAAGCAACATCAGCAGTAGAACAAAAGCAATAGTAATAGTAACAACAAAAAGTGGGATATGAGTGCGGTAGGAATAGGGATGATGGACGGGTGTTGCATGGACGAGTCTAAACATGTAACTTCAAGATCTAGGGCAATTGCAGATAAATAAGAATAAGCATCCAAGTACTAAACAATCATATGCATATGCTCCATATATAGTCATGCGTGCTCACAATGAGAACTTGCACAACATCTTTTGTCCTGCCAGCCCGTTGCAGCGGGGCCTCAAGGGAACTACTGGAAATTAAGGTACTCTTTTTAATAGAGCACCAGAGCAAAGCATTAACACTCCGTGAACACATGTGATCCTCACATCATAGCCATCCCCTCCGGTTGTCCCAATTTCTGTCACTTCGGGGCCTTTGGATCCGGATAATGATATGTGTACACAACTTGCAGATAAGATCACAAACAATACTATCATAATGATTCAATAATAAGTTCAGATATGAGATCATGGCACTCGAGCCCTAGTGACAAGCATTAAGCACAACAAGTTGCAACAAAGTCAAATAGCACTAAAAGAGATACTAGGCACCATGCTCTAACAATCTTATTCGATTACATGATAGAACTCATCTAATCCCTACCATCCCCATAGCCTACAGCAGGGGATTGCTCACTCATGGATGAGGGAAACATTGATGGTTGATGGAGAGGCATTGGTGATGACGATGGCAATGATCCTCCCCAAATTCCCGGTCCAGGCAGGGTGCCAGAACGGAGTTTCTAGTGGTGGCAGCGCAACGGAACTATTTCTGGAAAAATGTCAAACCCCCTCGGTTTTTAGGTCAAGAGGCTTCTTATAGGCGAAGAGGGAGGCCGAGGGGTGCCTGAGGCAGCCTCACTCCCCCAGGCACGAGGTGGGCCCACCCGCGCGGCAGGGGGTGTGGACCCCCCAGGGCTCCACTCCATCTCGTACTCTGGCTCCGTGGATCTTCTAGTGAAATAGGATTTTTGGCATATTTTCCGGGATTTTTCCTAATAGTTGATTTTCTGCACAAAAACTAGACACCGAGGTAATTCTGCTGAAAACAGCGTCAGTCCATGTTAGTTGTATCCAAATCACACAAGTTTAGAGGGAAAACAATAGAAAAAGTGTCCGGGAAAGTAGATACAACTCCCCCAAGCTTAGATTATTGCTTATCCTCAAGCAATTCAGTTGAAAACTGAGTGCAATAAAAGAACTTTCACGAGCACATTTGCTTCATATGATGTATATATTCTCAGCACAGGAGTAGATACTTAGACCCTACTCATTAGTCATTGCAAGCTATGAAGAGAAACCAACTCAATAATAATAAGCAGCATGAAACATAAACATAAGCAACATTGCAATGCTCATAATAAGGTATGATAGAGTGGTATCTCGCTTGCCTTTGTTTATAGAGTACAATATAAATGCCAAGGCACCTCTAAACTTCAAGTGAAGACTATAAGTAAAGATATTAGAGATACAAGCATCAAAGTCATGACATAATTAACCAAGTTTTGAGATAAGCACATTACACTAAGAATGACAACTATGCTCTCAAGAAGGTGCTCATAGAATAAGTGGTGACTCAACAAGGAGGTGAAAAGGTTTTGCAAAGTTTGAAAGGCTTCCAAATGCTGAAAGTAAGGTACTCATTAGCTTTGAGCTCTCATTGCCCCTATCATAGGCATCTTTATGTGGTTAAGGTGAAAGTGAGGTCCAATATGAGTTATATGCTTGACAGATCATAAACTAGAAATCCCAAGTCCCTTGAGTACGAGGGCCGCTCCTCATGCTACTCAACTTTAGTTACCTGCAAGTTCTTGTCATTGTAAATACATGCGTATCATAGAGAACCACTAACGGGGTACCCCTTGCACATGATACATGAGCTATCCCATAATCAAAATGACAAGGCAAGCGGACAATGAGCATCTCAGCGATCTTTTTATTTGATATTTGCATAGGTTTTTATTGAGGATGCTTCACAGATTGATCATTAAGGTTATGCTGCAAGTTTCCACCATGATTAGGCATGGCTTAGGCTAGCGGCCCACACGTTTCTCTAACACATATATATAACTCCATGAACTCACAAGCTCCCCTTTTATTTCACACCGACGACATCCGCAAACAAAAGAGCATGATATCAACTGGATATGTATCCATAAGTGTTGAAAGTGTTCCCCGTGACATCACGATTCTTCTAACTCCCAGCCTATAATTTGCAAGCATAACTTTCATGGACAGTCATAATGGTTCAGGTTTATTAAGTGCAAGGAATAAAGTGTGCCATCAAGTTTCTGAGAGCTTTACTAACTTTCTCAAAACAGCCAAACATTTTATTTGGAAGAAAACAAAGCATAAAGAATATGCACCGAATAGCAAATGATGTTAATATGTAGGTATGGTGGACACTATTGTCAATATTGGTTTTGGGGAGTTGGATGCACAAGTAGAGCTCATAGTCAGTGCAAGTGAAGGCTAGCAATAGAGAGGAATGACAAACGAGAGAGCAATAACTGTCATAATCATGCTTGCAACAAAATAGGACTAATTATGACATGAAAATGATACAAGAACTCTGAAGCAAAATAAATCATCGAGGCTTACTGACTATTGTTTAGTCATATGCATGCGTGAGCATGTGCCAAGTCAAATCACATGAAACATTTAGAGGAGGATACCACAATATCATACCAAGTTATGAATAGAATAATGCAAGCAAACATTCATATGACATGCTACAAACTATTAGCAAGCTGGAGCTAATTACAAGAAAGAAAGAACTACTAAGCATCCATAAATAACATACACCTTACATGAACAGACTAAGCATGCTCACAATGATGAGTATATGTAAAAAATGAAAATAAATAGAGTTTGTTACCAGCCTCTTACCACACCTCAAGTTGTCTTAATCTTCATTATTTCCCTTCACTTGTGTGGCTTGAATAATAACATGAAACCAAATTCCACTGAGGACGGCTGAACCCTGCAAACAACTCATAAAACCAAAGAAGAACAACAAATATTTTTTATGTTTTCGATTTTTTTAAAGCAAGCAAACAAAGCAAAAAACAAACAAAGCAAAATCTTTTTGGAATTTTCTTTAAGGCAAACCAAATCTAGAAAACAAATAAACAAACCAAGAGAAACAACGAAAATATTTTTGGTATTTTTCTGTTTTGAGAAAGCAGGAATAAAAACCAAAAAGAAAGCGAAACAATGGATATACAAAGAACCGACGAAACATGATATATAGATGAGTGTGATGTCGGTATACCTCCCCCCAAGCTTAGGCTTTTGGCCTAAGTGGGGCTCAACTCCATGGTGACCAAGAAGGTGCACCTCCGTAATACGACGAGGAGGCCCCTTCGTCCTAGTACGAGCTCGAGGACTCCTCTGTGTAGTGCACAGAGGGGTCGTATGTGGGTGCGTCCCCCTGATAGTGTCCATGGAAGCCAATAATGTGCAGCTTCTCATCCATCTCCTCCTTGGAGCGTGACAAAGGTACCTAGTAAATACTGAACAAAGTGGTTTGGGGCAGAGGAATCTCTCTCTCTCTCTCTCTCTCTCTCTCTCTCTCTTCCCCATCAGTAAATAATATTCTATAAACCAGGCTCTCAAGGGTAGAGCCAGCAGTGACAAAGTGATGCGCTTTCATGGCAGCAAGATCAAGCCTCTGAGGAGCAAAAATTGTATCATTTGGATCAACAGCAAGGTCTAAGGCAGCAACAACGCGTGCAACAATAATACCTCCATAAATGGGTCCCTTAGTAGCTAAGCGACGAGCAATGAGAGAACCAAGATTGTACCTGGTTTCATTGTTGAGAGTAGTAGCTAGGAAGGCCAAATGATAGTTGGAAATATTTCTAGTGTTCTCCCTACCAACAGCACTAGTGGCAAGATAATAAGCAAAGTACCTGATAGCTGTGAGTTGAATATTTCTTATCTTTCCCCGTTGGGCTCTACGGCCATCATCATTGGTTATCCCGCGGTAGAGATCCAACAAATCAGTGGGTTGAGCTAGAATCTTCTGCACCGTCCCAACTGTACCAATACTCAGGATCTCACAAAATTTCTTCAATGTCATGGAGTAAGGCCTGCCATAAATTTTGAAAGACACATCTGGTTTGAACAAGCTGTTAGAAAAAGAGAAGCTCTCCACAAAGGTTTTAGTGAGCGTAGCATACTGCACGCTCTCATCCTGCATATAACTTGTTAGTCCAACCCTCCGAACCAAGGTTAGAAAATCATCGAGAATCCCAGCAGCCCGCAAAAAGGTTGGGCAAGGAAAGGTGGAAGGGTGTGCATCCCCCTCATCTCCCTCATCGCCAAATCGTGGTGTAATGAGATCCTCATTGTAAGAGGGCCTAGCTCGTTAGGATGATCTTGAAGGCCTTGCCCTACTAGGTGCATCACTCTCGAATATTTCACCAAAGGTGTGGTTGTCCATGACCATTTTTTCTAAAAAAAATAGACAAAAATCAAACCAAGTGATTTCCAAGTTGATAAACGATGAGAAACTACTATAGGAACTTGCTGGAGGGCTACACATGCATCAAAATGAAATCTCTAAGCATAGAACAAGCATGCAAGCTCACACAACCTGACAACTATAGCAGCAAAATACTCAAGATACAATCTACCAATCACAAATCTAATTGGACAAGCGGAGGAGGCACATACCAAGGAGCAATCCCTCCAAAAATCAGCAGCAAAGATGGGCTGAGCAAGGAGATCAAAAATTGGGAGAAAGAACAGCAGGAACTCCATCTTGAGAAAGGTTTCTGGTGTTTTTCGGGAGAGAGAAAGAAGATGGCTGGGAGGAGGCATCTTGGAGGACCACAGGTGGGCCACACCCTGGCCAGGCGCCACCTGGGGGCTGGCCGCGCCACCTAGGGGTGTGCTGGCTTGGTGGGTCCCCCTGGGCCACTCCAGGTGTCCCTCTACCCCTTTTTTCGAGGAAAAATTTATTATAAATTTTCTGGGATTTTTTGGGAAACATTATTTTTGGCCGATTTTCACGGTATGAAAATTGATTTTCTCGCAGAAAAGATTTTTTTTAGAAGAATCAAAAGCAAACAAAGACCAAACTACAGAAGTTATAACACACTCTAACAAGCAAACAACTAGCAAAAACAGAGCTAACAAGATAAAAGGCAAAGACTAGGAAGGAGAAAAGATAAAAGTGAGCAAGTATAACCATAGTAAAAGCATTGTTTTGTTCATAAAAATCCTTTTGTTAACAAGGTTGATCAAGTCTTGTTACAAAAAAAATCTTAAATGAAACAAAACTTTCATTCTACAAAGTGATTATGTTACCTCAAACTTGATAGCAATGGTCCCAATCATAATAGTTTCAAAACTTTCTTGTGGAATGGGACAATATATTTCTCCAACCTTGATGCTCTCAATATTTTCAATGGAGTTCAGGCAATAACTCTTAGCAACCTTCTTGGGGAAATAAACAGTGTGCTCTTTGTCATTAATATTAAATATTGCATTTCCTTGATTGCAATTGATGATAACACCTGCAGTATTAAGAAAAGGTCTCCCAAGAATAATAGACATATTATCTTCTTCAGGCATTTCAAGCACAACAAAATCAGTTAGAACCAAGATATTATGAGCCACTTGAACAGGAACATCCTCACATATACCAACAGGAATAGTAGTTGACTTATCAGCCATTTGCAAAGATATATCAGTTGGTATCAACTTTTCTAGCTGGAGTCTCTTGTAGAGAGAAAAAGGCATAACACTAACTCCAGCTCCCAAATCACATAAAGCAGTTCTAACATAATTATTCTTAATAGAGCAAGGAATAGTTGGTATACCTGGATCACCAAGTTTCTTTGGAACCTTACCATTAAAGGAATAATTAGCAAGCAAAGTAAAAATCTCCTCATTAGGAATCTTCCTTTTATTAGAGACAATATCCTTCATATACTTTGAATAAGGAGGCAACTTAATAGAATTAGTCAAAGGAATTTGCAAAAATAAAGGTTTCATCCACTCACAAAACTTGTTGTAGTGTTCTTCCTCATTTTACTTGTGTTTCTTACCTGGAAAAGGCATAGGTTTCTGCACCCAAGGTTCTCTCTCTTTACCATGTTTATTAGCAATAAAATCTTCCTTAGTGTACCTAGTATTTTAGTGTGCTTCTCAGGTTCTTCCTCACCTTCCTCCTTATCATGAGCATCATTATTACCATTGCCACTCTCAGTTTCAGCATTAGAGACAAATATACTATTAGTATCTATAGCAGGTTCAAGTGGTTCCTCAACTATCTTGTGTTTCTTTTTCTTTCTCTTACGAGGACTACCACTACTTTCACCTTATTGAGAATCCTGCTCCATTCTTTTAGGGTGTCCTTCAGGATATAAAGGATCTTGAGTAGCTATACCACTCCTAGTTCTAATTCCATAAGCATGTTTATCTCCTGAGGCATTAACTAGCATATCTTTTTGTACCTTAGCAAGTTGATCAATTTGGGTTTGAACCATTTGAAAGTGTTTACAAAGCATTTTAATATCATTAGCAGTTCTTTCCACAATATCTTTCAACTCATTAATAGCTCTAGAGTTTTCCAATAAATGATTCTGAACTTGTTTATTAAAATTACCTTGTTTAACTATAAATGTGTCAAGTTCCTCTAAGCATTGATCATGAGGCTTACCATAGGGAATATCACCTTCATCAAGGTGGAGAGAGTGTACCTCAATAGTAGATGAGTGGGGAATTGGCTTACATAATTCTTCTATAGGAGGTAGATTCTTCACATCTTCAGCTCTAATACCTTTCTCCTTTAGACATTTCTTAGCTTCCTTCATCATTTAATGCAATTACTCCCCTCTTCTTTGGTGTTGGTGTTGGAACTAGTTTATGCACAACTGGTTCAGGAGTAATAGGCTCAGGTGTATTTAGCTCAATTGAAGTCCAATCATCATAATTCTTGCTTATTTTAGCCATTAATTATTTAGCATCTGTAGGAGTTCTTTTCCTGAAAACACAATCAGCAAAGCTATCTAGGTATGTCCTAGAATCATCAGTTAGTCCATTATAATAAATATCAAGAAGCTCATTTTTAGGTAATGGACATCCAGGATGTGCATGAATCAAGGCACATAACCTTGTCCATGACTCAGGCAATTTCTCTTCTTCTCCCTGTTTAAAATAAAAAAGTCTCTACAAAGCAGCATGTCTAGCACTGGGAGGAAAATATTTCTGGAAGAAAGAAGCAATCAAGCAATCAGGGTTATCAATGGAGCCAGAAGGTAATCTATTAAACCAAGCCTTAGCTTCTCCTTTTAGTGAAAAAGGGAAGATCTTAGTAACAAAGTACTTCGCATCTTAAATCACTAGAGAATAAAGCACTCATAGTGGAAAGCTCATTCATATGAGATACAACACTCTCATTTTCAGTCCCACGGAAAGGTTCTTTCTCAACAATGTCTAAATAGGATAAATCAAGAGAGAAATCATAATCTTTATCTTTAATATATGTCAACGGCCGGATTTTTAATCTGAGATGCCTGTTATGCCATACATCGTAATCCCGAGATTACCATTTTTGCGAGACATAACAGATTTGGATATCACAGTACATCATCCATTACAAACCATACATAAATTTTTACACAAATAAGTATCTCATGATCCAGTTCTTAATACAATTCAAGCAGCGGAATAACATAATAATAACGGTAGCGTAGGCAAAGCTCCATCTTCGGGGTCACAGGCAATGCTGACGATGGGAGATTATCCTAGTTGTCATATCCTTCCCGCGGTTCATCATCCTGGTACTCCTCTTCATAGTCTGGCCACGGGAATAGCCAAGGACAAAGCCATGAGTACTCTTTAAGTACTCGCAAACTAATACTAACAATTAAGGGGGTTTTTGTAGTAGGACACTAAGCTCTAGGGTTGTTTTGCAAAAAGCCAGATTTACCTCTACTAAGTTCAGAAGAAAAGAAAGCTAGTTGAAGTTTTATAACACCTAAATGGGAACTTGAATTTCATATCACAACCCTGTTGTGGTCAAGTCAAAATCTCAATTCATTTCACAAGTCATTTTGAAAACATCTGACGGGGGAACGGTATGGCCACTCCAACTGTCCATAACCGCGGACGCGGCTATTTGAATAGTTTGACACTCTGCAGAGATTGTACACTTTCACCACAATATTCGATACATCCGTCAGGAACAAATCCTGAATTCACCATACTCATTATGCGGATAATCAATCCTAACCTTTCAATTACACTCCCTAGTATAGGCACCTCTCCTATGAGTTTGGCCTCCCAACCATGACCAAATGTCATCTTGGGTACTGCACAGGTGGACAATCTTCACAAGGTAGCCTCAGCTCAGACCTTGGCCGTGAGGGAACCCATACTAAGGTATATAAGTTTCCAGTCAAGCCCTACCCAATTTTCGGGTATCGTGGTTGTACGGTAAAATTGGAATGGTATCGCATCCAGACAACCATCAGTTTTATAAAGGGCTAAGGCTCATGCCTCAACATTTTCATCATCAAAATCATCTGGTGTTCGGAAACACATGTCAAAACATTTCAGTAGAATGACTCATCATTCCAAGGTTTTCATAACCATTTTCACCAAGTATTCCCATCTAAAGTTGATCAAGTTTTATGCTTAGCACTAGCATCTACAGGTGGGGTAAGTACTAATGAGGGGTGGTAAACAAGTGGAGTTTAATTAAGTTCAATCTCATTCCTTAGGATGACATCAAGATTATCTAGCTTAGGCCAAATTTAATGCTCTTTATGCAACCTTACATTATCTTCCTAGTATCTACAAGTCACTTAAGTAAACTCTAAGAGATAGCTTTGATAAAGAAATAAAGTATAAAGCTTGCAAGTAAAACTAGGATTGGGTTATGAAGTGGGTATGATCACATATGCTTAAGGCATATAGTTGGCATGGTAACAAGCAAGTATTAGCTGGCATAGGTAGGGTATCTTGCAAGGGTTAACTTGCTAAGTTAATAGCTTGCACATTCAACTAGTAGTATTAGGCTTGCCTTGTGCAGAGCAGTGGTTGAAGTTCTCCTCGGCTTCTTCCTTGTAGTATCCTCCTTCCTCCTCGTATCCTTGGTCGGTACTAGCGTCTATAAATAAATACAAGGTACACAATCACCAAAAAATACTTAACTATTTTCAATCATCACACAAAAGTGTACTATAGATGATCTATCATCATCACTAACATTACAAGATTAAAGCTTTTGTCTTATTTATTTTATTTTTAGAAAAGTAATTTCTACTTATTGAAAAACTACTTAAGGTTTAATATTCTCCAACTCAAACATGGGATCATGTTGACACATGTCATCACCACATATTTCAGTATATGGGAATGTGATTTAAAGTGGTGTCACAATTTAATAAGGTTTAACCTTTTTATTTTAAATAAATAAATGACTAGAAATGCCTACGTGGCATCCTTTTATTACTTGAACATTATTTCTGTAGTGAAACCCATATGTTTTTATATATTCTGAAAGGTATGATCAAATGTGATTTTTGAGAGTTGGAATCAACTCAAAAGCTCTTATGGTTGAAATTTGAAAAAGTTTGAATGCAGAAAAGCTTCTGACTTGTTATTTTTACCAAGGTTGATCTACAGATCCAAATGATTTGAATCCAATGGGCTTGGATTAAGCTTTTCAGTACCTTTCTAACAGAATTGGTTTCATGCAATTTGGTTCATTAAATCGAGCTGGGTTGATTTTTAAAACTAGGTACAAAACTGGGTTTGAATTAAAAAGGAAAAGTCTAAATTCAAACTGTTGGGTCGCGCGGGAGAGGTTAATGGGCCGGCCTAGTGTCACTGCGCAGCGTGGGGCGCAACTGACAGGGGGGTTCCACTAGTCAGTGGCTCATAACACGCGAAGCGGTACGGGGCGGTGTGGTTTGTCGGATTAGAAGGGCGATCGACGGCTGAGGGTCGTTGTCGACGATGAACATGTCACCGGCGAGCTCGAACCCTAGAGGCTCAGTGGGGGTGCATAGGGGGCATACCAGGGCTCCAGCGACGACGGCGAGGCGGGCAAACGAACGAGTGGTCAACGACCATCTTAGGGACGGTCGAGGCAGCTCTAGGGGTGGTCGAAATCAACGGCCCCCTTCTTCTCCAGAGGCGGCCTGCTCCGGCGCAATTCCGGCGAGCTGCTACTCCTCATGCTCCGGCTCGAGGGTGGAACGATCAGTGAGGTGAGGGGAGTGGAATGGTGTGCTTAAAATGGTTAGGGATGGCCTCCTTTTATAGGCTCGATGGCAAGATCGAGAGGGATGGGCAGGCGACGGTGGCGACATGGCTACGAGCGGCTAGCGGCATGGTTGAGGTTGGCGATCGACGGGCGGTCTCCTGGCGATGCTCTAGAGCTTAAATGCGTGCGTATTGGCGGTGGCAATCGGTCGGGAACATGCGGTGCTCTGCGCGGCAAAGGCGGCGAACTCCGCGGCGAGCGGTGGCTACGGGGTACGGGGCGGCGAACGGGGGTGTCTGGTGTGTTCCTGGGATCATGGCGAAGTGGTGGGCACGGACTGCGGTCAAGGGGCAGCGTGTGCACGTGTGCCGGGTGCGGCGCTCTGGGGTGGGCTCGGCATGGCGCAGTAGCACTGGGCGTGCAGCGTTCCTGGTGGTCCATGGCTTGCACTGGCTTGGGGAGGGGACAATGGGCGGCGGTGAGGTGTTGGCTACCTCCCAGACAAGGTGGGCAAGGCTAGGGTGGCTGCTATATGGCCGGCGACAATGGGGTAGCATGGTGAGGCTCGACCTGCTCACCATTGATGGCAAGGCAAGATCACAGTGGTGCTAGATGTTTACAATTGAGCTAGATGATCTACTAAATACTAGTTGCAACAAGAGAGGGAACAAGTTAGGCCAAATTTACTGCACACTATAGTGTTTGTGATTTGTTTGATTTGAATTTGCAAGGTGTTTGATGAAATGGACGCAAGAACTTGAATTTTGAATTTTGAAAATATTTTTGGTGGGTGTGCTAGGCATGTGCTGGGGATTCTGTGGGTGCTTGGGTTTTGAAAATTGAGCTTGTTTGAGTGGTTTTTGAAATATGGGGATCTTCCCATATGAGATAGATTCAATTTTAAACTGTCATTTAAACTTAGCATTTGAATGTTTTTGGAAGATCACAAAGTGGGCCTTGGTACCTCATTATGAGTACTAACAAGGGGTGCAAAGATCCACAAATGTTTCTGTTAAGTTTTGAGTGCTTGGAATAGCCAAAGTAGGCATGATAGTTAATTTGGCCAAAGTGACCATTCACTTCATTTGTTTATTTTGAGTTGTTTGGTCTTTGGGAAAAGTTTGGGAATTGTTTAGATGATTTTTATTTCACCTAAGAATCCTTTTACAAGCAAAGAAACACAGAATCATGGCAATTCAAAAGAATCCAAATTTTGAATACACACACATATGAATGCTTTCATATTTTTAGTTGGGAAAGTTTTTGTTAACCCTAATTTTGATGACTAGAGTTTGATGATTCAAGCTTAATATTTTTGGGATGTCACACTATCTATGGGAGAGGTGGCAAACTTAGGATCAGAGGACAGTTTAGGAATAATGGTACTTCTCTCAAGGAGACTCTTAATAGCTATTACCATGTGTGTTTTGGCACTCCTCAATAAATTCATCAGTAAACTCAATGTAACCATCATTAATATCATATATCTCTCTAGACTCAGGTGAGCTAACAGGTGTAACATTGTCTTCACTAGAAGTCTCAATATTTCCTAGACCAGCCATAGTAGCATCTAGGAAAGGACCTAATGAACCACTCGCATCAAGCACAATAGAAGTAACATCATGAGTATCAAAAGCAGTTTCACATTCAGCAGTATTAGCAGTGTGTGTAGCATGAGTATGTGGTGGTGTAACAAGCTTACTTATAACAGACGGTGGATCAAGAGCAGCATAGGTGTTTAGGATTGTACCTCTTCTTGTAGTGGATGGTAAAATAGGAAACTTTCCATCACGATATTTCCCCATGATAAAAGGAGTAGTAGTGAACAATAGTAGATCCAAGTGAACTTACAAATAAAGCTATGCTCCCCGGCAACGGCGTCAGAAAATAGTCTTGATGACCCACAAGTATAGGGGATCGCAACAGTCTTCGAGGGTAGTATTACCCAATTTGATTCGACACAAGGGGAGACAAACAATACTTGCAAGCCTTAACAACTGAGTTGTCAATTCAGCTACACCTGGAAATAGTTCTTGCTCACAGAAGTTTATCAATAGCAACAGTTTGGTAGTAGCAACAGCAAAGCAACAACAGTAGTAGAACAAAAGCAATAGTAACAGTAGCAGCAAACAGTGGGATATGAGTGCGGTAGGCATAGGGATGGATGGACGGGCGTTGCATGGACGAGTCTAAACATGTAACTTCAAGATCTAGGGCAATTGCATATAAATAAGAATAAGCATCCAAGTACTAAACAATCATAGTCATGTGCTCCATATATAGTCATGCGTGCTCGCAATGAGAACTTGCACAACATCTTTTGTCCTGCCAGCCCGTTGTAGCGGGGCCTCAAGGGAACTACTGGAAATTAAGGTAATCCTTTTAATAGAGCACTGGAGCAAAGCATTAACACTCCATGAACACATGTGATCCTCACATCACAGCCATCCCCTCCGGTTGTCCCAATTTCTGTCACTTCGGGGCCTTTGGATCCGGACAATGATATGTGTACACAACTTGCAAATAAGATCACAAACAATACTAGCATAATGTTTCAATAATAAGTTCAGATCTGAGATCATGGCACTCGGGCCCTAGTGACAAGCATTAAGCACAACAAGTTGCAACAAAGTCAAATAGCACTAAAAGAGATACTAGGCACCATGCCCTAACAATATTATTCGATTACATGATATAACTCATCCAATCCCTACCATCCCCATAGCCTACAGCGGGGGATTGCTCACTCATGGATGAGGGAAACATTGATGGTTGATGGAGAGGCGTTGGTGATGACGATGATCCTTCCCAAATTCCCCGTCCCGGCAGGGTGCCAGAACGGAGTTTCTGGTTCCGAATCGCGGTTTCTGGTGGTGGCGGCGCAGCAGAACTCTTTCTAGAAAAACATCGAATCCCCCCTTTTTTTTGAATGGTCACCGGGGGAGGGAGAAGACCCTCCACCTGAATTGTATTCATTTGTTGCCTATAAGGCTTTGCAGCCTATTACAAGATAGGGTTCAAGTGAACCGGAAAAACATGGGGATACAAGGGAGAAGATACATAACCAGAAAAACACCCACGCATAGTGGAACCCACCCAAAACGCACGCACATACACACAAGAAAACTCAGAGAAGACTCCAAGAAAGTCCCTGATCAGCAGTATATTGGCACGCCGCATCACCGAGATAGCACAAAGCTATCGAACGGCAAGCAAGGGAGGGCACTCCACTCACCCACGACCGCCCCCGTGAAGGAAGCAAGCCGCCTTCATGCCTGCCACTGCAAGCCAAGACACTGTCACCCTACTGCAGAAACGCGCGGCAGCAAGACGATGGATGACAGAGGAAAGGCAAAGACACCACCGACATCAAAACGGACAGCACCAGGAAGGGGAGCAACCGGTCACCCGGCCACTCCCAAGCACCACCAAGAGAGCATCCCAAGCAGCGCTACATTAGCTGCTGCCACCCAGGACCAGGGAGCAGATCCGGCTGGATCGAGCAAAATCCACACCACTACCCAACTAGAAGAATCGAGGCCAAGCCCAGGCCCGCCACCGACACGCACCACCACCCGTGCCACCAAGGAGCCAAAACACAGCAAGACTCCACCACGCCGTCGTGGAGGATGGCCGCGCCGCCATATGCAAGCACGGGATCCACCCGCAACACGAGCCGCAGTCGACCAGGCGCCACCGCACGCAGCACCACCCCGTCGCCCAGCCACACCTCGTAGCACCCCACACCATCGCCACCGGGGGAGAGCCGAGTTGCAGCATCCCGACGCGCGAGGCCCCAACACGCACTCCACCTTGAGTCCTCGCGGGGCAAGAGCTGCGCGCGAGGGGAGCAGGTCCCGCCGCCACCGACCACCAGAGAGCTTGGCCTGACGGTGTATGTTGGTAATACGTTGGAAACGTATCTATAATTTTTTATGCTCCAAGCTTGTCTAGTATCTACTTTGCTTTACTTGTCCACAATTTGAGGTGTTTTTTACATGTTTTCTGGTACTAACATATTAACAAGTTGCACCAGTGCCAGATGCTTGTATTCTGTTGTTTTTGGTTTAAGAAAAGTTAGTAAAGAAATATTCTCGGAATTGGACGGGACGAAGGACAAAGTCAATTACTTTCCGTGGGGAACAAGAAGTCCAGAGGAGAGCCGGATGGGCCGGCTAGGGGGTCCAGACCCACCCCAGGCGCGGGGGCAGGTGGGCTCGCGCCTGGCTAGGGTTTGGCGGCCCTGGTCGCCTCCTGGACTCGCCCCTTCGCCTATAAGAAGCCCCTGATACAGAAACCTTGAGTACTCCGATCAGAAATCCACGAAACTGTCTATAGCCGCCGCCACCATCGTCCCTAGATTGGGGGGATCTGAAGTTCTTCCCGGCACCCTGCCGGAGGGGAGATCATCCCGGAGGCCTTCTCTCTGGTATGATTCGTGAGTAGTTCCACCTTGGACTATGGGTCCATGTAGTAGCTAGATGGTTGAATCTCCTCCTTTGTGCTTTCATGTATAGATCTTGTGAGCTCCGTTCATGATCAAGATCTAATCTACTTGTAATCATGCATGTTGTGTTTGTGGGGATCCGATGGATATTGAGATTATTATGTTGGTTTGATTAATGGTTTTATCTTTATGATTCTATCATGTATGTGTTGTTTGTGATCTTGCATGCTCTTCGTTGCTAGTGGTTATCTTGGCCAAGTAGTTGCTAGTGACTCCAAGAGGGAGTATTTATGCTCGATAGTGGGTTCATTCCTCTAGTTTCCAAGAGAAGTGAAAATAATCTCTTCGGTTGTAGATGTGCTGTTGCTACTAGGGAGAAAACAACGGTCTCTTGTTCATGGAACATGTGGACTGTTTACCTTACACACTTTGCTTAAAGCAGTTGTCTGTTGCTTGCAACTTAATACTGGAGGGGGTTCAGATGATAACCTGAAGGTGGACTTCTAGTAATAGATGCAGTTGGATGACGGTCTATACATATTGTTGTATTGCCCAATAAACCTCATAGGATATTTCTGGCTAGTAATTGCATTGTTTTGCCTTTCTCAGTTCCTGTCAATTGCCCCGCTGTAATTTGTTTACCCGTCATGCCATGTTGTTATCTAAGGAGAGCACCTCTAGTGAACTATGGACCCCGGTCCAATCTTTACCATTGATACATCTTCCATTGTTACTTGTTTACTTGCTGGAAACCATTACCTTCCACACCATACGTTTAATCCTTTGTTATAGCAAACCGGTGAGCTTGACAACCTCACTGATTCGTTGGGGCAAAGTCTTGAGTTTGTGTTATGCAGGTCTCCATGTTGCCAGCAACACTTTTGAGACGTTTCCTTCCTCCTTCAGGTTCGATAACCTCGGTCTCTACTGAGGGAAACTTGCTACTGTGCTCATCACACCTTGCTCTTGGGGCTCCAACGAAGTGTCCCACGTCAACACTGGGTGCACGCATCAAGATTTCTGGCGCTGTTGCCGGGGAGGCTAAGGACGTCTTCACTAGGGGAGTCCTTCACTTCCTTTCTCTTTACTTTGTTTTTATTTTGCTTTGTTTCTTTTTCTTGGTTTTGTTTGCCTCTTATTCAAAAACACACAAAAATTAGTTCATACTCTGGTTGCTGGTCTGTGGTTTCCTTGCTTGGTCATGCTTTCTATCAATGGATAGTTTCTTTGAAACTAGTTCTTATTGGCAAGTTGGGTTCACGGAAGAACAAAATTATTAATATAAGAAACACCGTTTGTCACAAAAAGTGAAACACTTATGGGAACAAATTGATAAGTTGAATACTATTGCTAGAGACTTGTGCTCTACTTATAATGTTACTTATTGCTTTGATAAATCTTGCTGCTGCAGGAGGTATAAACACCTACCCTTTCAATGTGAGTATAATGATAATGTTACCATATCTTCTTATGTTAAAGGAAATTATGACTTTTATGATGTGGAACAAATTGAAGAATTTATTGCTTCCAAAGGTGCATTTGAACTTGCTAGTTTACTTGAAAATACTGATGATGCACCTTATGAATGTGAGGTTTATGAGATACTTAAATTTTGCTTTGATAATTACAAGGAAGCAAATGGCTATATTCTTGAATATTTCAATAGATGCTTTCCACACATGGAAGAGACTAATGCCTTGCAGGAACCTATGGAAGAATAAATTGTTGAAACTGGAAGCTCATTAGATGAAAAAGAGGAGGAGAGTGATGAACAAAAGGAGGAAGAATGGATATACCCATGCATACCTTCTAATGAGAGTAACTCTTTACCTCTTATATTATTTGATTGTCCCCCATTCTTACCAAAGGAGGATGAATGTTATGTTCTTGTGTATCCTTTTGAAATATCTACTTTGGGTAAAACCTGTGAAGGTTTTAATCCCACTATTTTTGAGCTTGATAGAAATTATGTGTTTGTAGATCATAAAAAGCATGCTTTATGTAATAGCTATATTGTTGAGTTTATTCATGATGCTACTGAAAATTATTATGAGAGATGAAAGTATGGTTATAAAAATTTTCATGGTACTGAAACACCTCTCTATGTTTTGAAAGTTTTGAAGTTACTCTTATTTTATCTTCCAATGCTTGTCACTTTGTTCTTTGTGAATTTATTTGTGTACAAGATTTGGGAAGTTGCTCTCTTTGACTTAAATGTGTTTTGAATTTTCTTCTTGATGCTCTCTTTGACTTCAATTTATATTTCTTATGTGAGCATCTTCTCAAGCTTCTTGTGCCTAACTTAAAGGCGTTAAAGAAAAGTACTTGTTGGGAGATAACCCAAGAGTTTCCTCGAGTATTGGAAGTTATTAATTTTGTAATAACCTCTCATTATCCTTATTGTTTGATTTTTGTGCCAAGAATGACCTCTAATGAGAGGGAAATAAGATTTGGGAAGTTGCTGTCCCGAAACAGATTTCTGTCCTTCACCAAAAAATACGTGAGGAGGATCTGTAACTCGGATTAAGCTCAAAATTTATGAATAAATCCCCTACTATGTTGGCTAACTTTCATTACTTAAACACTTTTTGATTTGAGCAACAAAAGATATTTGAAAAACTTCGTTACTACCTGATGGTCTGTTTTGACAGATTTCTGTCATTATTTGCATTTGCTTCTTATTGATTCCTTTTTGAGCTCTCTTCAGGTAAATTGAGTTTCTTTGAAGGAGTTACTACAGTAGCTTGTGTTTTTAGTGAAAATCCTTGCTGTTCCAAAGCTTTTCCAGAGGTCTAATATCTTTTGAATAAGCTAATGTTGCTAATGAAGATTATGTGAAGTTTTGTATGAAGGAAAAATTTCAGGTGTAGAGGGAGAATGAAGGAATGAGATGAAGAATGGACAAAAGCTCAAACTTGGGGATTCCACCATGGTTTCACCCCAAGAAATATCCAAGAGGTACAAGCGTCAAAGCTTGGGGATGCCCAAGGCATCCCCTTCTTCATCAATAAAAAGCTCAGGTCTGTCTAGACACTTCGTTTTTATTGTTTCATGCACAGTTGTGTTGTTCTTGGAGAGTCTTAGTTTTTGTTTGCTTTGATTAGTTTGTTTAGTTTGATTTATTATTTTAGACCCCCGTTCTCGCTGTGTTGTTTTGCAAATAAGCTTGCTTGGTGTTTGGAAAGGAGTAGTAAGTTCTTGCTTGAAGTGCAAGAGGAGGTTGCATTGACTGTGACTTAGACTTTAGCATGACATGCTAGGTGTTGTTTTAGCATTATGCTTAGTGATTATTGCTGTAGCATGTCTTGTTCCAAACAATTGGGATTGCTTAGTGTGCCTTGAAGAAATTATGCGTTATTTTAGCATGCAAAAGCATAGTATTGTGGTATTCTCCTTTGATGTTTTTGCTTGGGTTGACTTGGCACATGCTCACACCATGTTATGGCTATGACAAGTCACCATTAGCCTCTATGATCATTTAGTCCTTGACTTGTAGTACCACTCTTTGCTTTGATTAGTTTGCTTTGTTGCATTGCATAATTATGGCCATTATTGCTCTCTTAGTTGGTTGCTCCTAGTCTTTTGCTAGCCTCCACTTGTATGAGTAAGTTCTACTCATGCTTCCAACTCCCAAGAAACCAAGTTATTCCAAAGTGTCCACTATAAACTCCTATGCATGGTGTGTTACACCATTCCAAAGTATATTCTTGTTTTCATCTATCTTCCAATTAAAAACTATTTTGTTATGTGAAAACTTAGTGATTAAAGCCCTCACGAACTTGATGGCATACTTTATTCTTTGTCCCTAATAAACTTGAACCATTGTGACAACTTTGTTGTATATGCTTGCACTTATAAGTTAGAATTAGCAGAACCGTGATGTCACGGGGAACGTTTTCAACATTGCACTTGTACCTTGTTGTACTCAGTTGATATCATGTTCTTTTGTCTATGGATGTCACCGGTGTGAAATAAAGAGGGAACTTGTAAGTCCATAGAGTTTGTATCCTGTGTTAGAGAAACGCCTGGGCCACTAGCCTAAGCCATGCCTAATCATGGTGGAAACTTGCAGCATCACCATAGTGACATCTATGAAGCATTCTTCTTATAAAAAAGAGACACTTTGAGAAAAGAGGAAAGAGATAAAAAACACCATATTCCCATGGTACATAAGAAGAATTGCTGAGATGCTCATTGTCTGCTTGCCTTGTCATTTTGGTTATGGGAAAGCTCCTGTACCATGTGCAAGGGGTACCCCGTTGGCGGTTCTCAATGATATACAAATACTTACAGTGACAAGAACTTACCTGGAACCAAAGTTGAGTATGCATGAGGTGTGGCCCTCGTATTCAAGGGGCATGAGATTGCCAACTTATACTTCGTCAAGCATATACTCTAGCTTTGCCACTTTAACCTTAATCACTTCAAGATGCTTATGATAGGGGCAATGAGGGCTGAAAGCTAACAAGTACCATAATTTTTGGAAGCTCTATTTGAAACTTGTAATCACTGCTTTCTTTACAAAAAGGCCTTTCTTCCACCATTATTTGAGTCTCCACCTTCTACCTTTAGGCACTATTAAGAGAGCATAGTTGTCATTCTATGTGCAATGTTCCAAAGCTTATTAATTGATGCATATTATGTTATTACTTGCTCTTGTGCTATTTGTTTCTAGTCACCCTTGTGAACTTTGCAGGTGTCCTATGCATTATATTGCTACTCTATGAGGGACAAGATGATTGCCACTATGCTATATTTTCTGCATGTGAAACAAACAAACGTTTTTCAATCCATATTATTCATGATCTTTGTTTGTAGCTTGCCATGTTGCATGCATAGTTACTATGTCCTATTGTTAGAACTCCATCTTTCATGCACATGTTTAGAGTTCTTTGATCCCAGCTTTCAATGCTTGCAAATGGTTGGATCTTTATTGTGAGGGTGCATGTCACATAAAAAAATATTCTTTTATCACTTACCTACTCGAGGACGAGCAGGAGTTAAGCTTGGGGATGCTGATACGTTGGAAACGTATCTATAATTTTTGATGCTCCAAGCTTGTTTAGTATCTACTTTGCTTTACTTGTCCACACTTTGAGGTGCTTTTTACATGTTTTCTGGTACTAACCTATTAACAAGTTGCAACAGTGTCAGATGCCTGTATTCTGTTGTTTTTGGTTTCAGAAAAGTTAGTAAAGAAATATTCTCGGAATTGGACGGGACGAAGGACAAAGTCAATTACTTTCCGTGGGGAACAAGAAGTCCAGAGGAGAGACGGAGGGGCCGGCCAGGGGGTCCAGACCCACCCCAGGCGCGGGGGCAGGTGGGCTCGTGCCTGGCTATGGTTTGGCGGCCTTGGTCACCTCCCGGACTCGCCCCTTCGCCTATAAGAAGCCCCCGATGCATAAACCCTGAGTACCTCCATCAGAAATCCGCGAAACTGTCTATAGCCGCCGCCACCATCGTCCCTAGATCGGGGGGATCTAAAGTTCTTCCCGACACCCTGCCGGAGGGGAGATCACCCCGGAGGCCTTCTCTCCGGTATGATTCATGAGTAGTTCCACCTTGGACTATGGGTCCATGTAGTAGCTAGATGGTTGTATCTCCTCCTTTGTGCTTTCATGTATAGATCTTGTGAGATCCGTTCATGATCAAGATCTAATCTATTTGTAATCATGCATGTTGTGTTTGCGGGGATCCGATGGATATTGAGATTATTATGTTGGTTTGATTAATGGTTTTATCTTTATGATTCTACCATGTCTGTGTTGTTTGTGATCTTGCATGCTCTCCGTTGCTAGTGGTTATCTTGGCCAAGTAGTTGCTAGTGACTCTAAGAGGGAGTATTTATGCTCGATAGTGGGTTCATGCCTCTAGTTTCCAAGGGAAGTGACAATAATCTCTTTGGTTGTAGATGTGCTGTTGATACTAGGGAGAAAACAATGGTCTCTTGTTCATGGAACATGTGGACTGTTTACCTTACACACTTTGCTTAAAGCAGTTGTCTATTGCCTGCAACTTAATCTTTGGAGGGGTTGGATGATAACCTGAAGGTGGACTTCTAGTCATAGATGCAGTTGGATGACGGTCTATGTATATTGTTGTATTGCCCAATCAACCTCATAGGATCTTTCTGGCTAGTAATTACATTGTTTTTCCTTACTCAGTTCCTGTCAATTGCCCCGCTGTAATTTGTTTACCCTTCATGCCATGTTGTTTATCTAAGGAGAGCACCTCTAGTGAACTATGGACCCCGGTCCAATCTTTACCATTGATACATCTTCCACTGTTACTTGTTTACTTGCTGCAAACCATTACCTTCCACACCATACGTTTAATCCTTTGTTACAGCAAACCGGTGAGCTTGACAACCTCACTGATTCGTTGGGGCAAAGTATTGAGTTTGTGTTGTGCAGGTCTCCACGTTGCCAACAACACCTTTGAGACGTTTCCTACCTCCTCTAGGTTCTATAACCTCGGTCTCTACTGAGGGAAACTTGTTGTTGTTCTCATCACACCTTGCTCTTGGGGTTCCAACGAAGTGTCCCACGTCAATACTGGGTGCACGCATCTGTAGGAGGGGGATTGTCCCGCGGCGGCGCTAGGGTTTCCGCCCGAGCCGCTCGTTGGGAGCGACACGGGGGATTTCTCAACTTCAAGTCCACCCCCTCGGTTTTTAGGTCAAGAGGCTTCTTATAGGCGAATAGGGAGGCCGAGGGGGTGCCTGAGGCGGCCGCACCCCCCAGGCACGGGGTGGGCCCACCCGTGCGGCAGGAGGGTGTGGGCCCCCCAGGGATCCACTCCGTCTCGTACTCTGGCTCCGTGGATCTTCTGGTGAAATAGGATTTTTGGCATATTTTCCGGGATTTTTTCCTAATAGTTGATTTTCTGCACAAAAACTAGACATCAAGGTAATTCTTCTGAAAATAGCATCAGTCTGTGTTAGTTGTATCCAAATCACACAAGTTTAGAGGGGAAACAATAACAAAAGTGTTCGAGAAAGTACATACGTTTTGGACGTATCAAGCAACAACATGGGAGATGAATGAGAAGATGTGGGGCTGATATGGGTCACAAGATTCATGACCGACGTGTGGTTTTATACCTAGAGTTGGTAACACATTTGGCGTGCAGTGCGGTGTCCCTGGTCCGTGATGGAGGTGCTTTGAGGCTGCAAATCCTAGTCGATGTTGGAGGTGGAAGAAGAAGGGCCGTGTCCTCGGCCATGTGATGGCTGGATGTTGACGAGGGAGCTTCTTCTTTAATTCCCCGGCAACGGCGCCAGAAAGAGTTGACGGTGCTCAACGTGGAACTTTGTTGGTAACCCCAAGCGCAGGGTGTGAAGAGCACATCAGCAAGTTTTCTCTCAGTTGAGACCGAGGTTATCGAACCAGAAGGAGGAAGGAAACGTCACAGAGGTGTTGCAAACAACGTGGAGACCTGCACAACACAAAGTCAAGACTTTGTCCCAACGAATCAGTGAGGTTGTCAAGCTCACCGGTTTGCTGTAATAAAGGATTAAACATATGATGTGAAAGGTAATGGTGGTTTGCAGCAAGTAAACAAGTAACGGTGGAAGATGTATCAATGGTAAAGATTGGCCCGGGGTCCATAGTTCACTAGAGGTGCTCTCCTTAGATAAACAACATGGCATGAAGGGTAAACAAATTACAGCAGGGCAATTGACAGGAATTGAGCAAGGCATAACAATGCAATTACTAGTCAGAAAGATCCTATGAGATTCGATTGGGCAATACAACAAGATACATAGACCGCCATCCAACTGCATCTATGACTAGAAGTCGACCTTTAGGTTATCATCCGAACCCCCTCCAGTATTAAGTTGCAAGCAACAAACAACTGCTTTAAGCAAAGTGTGTAAGGTAAACAGTCCACATGTTCCATGAACAAGAGACCGTTGTTTTCTCCCTAGTGGCAACAACACATCTACAACCGAAGAGATTTCTGTCACTTCCCTTGGAAACTAGAGGCATAAACCCACTATCGAGCATAAATACCCCCTCTTGGAGTCACTAGCAACTACTTGGCCAAGATAGCTACTAAAAACGGAGAGCATGCAAGATCACAAACAACACAGAGATGATAGAATCATAAAGACAAAACCATTAATCAAACCAACATAATAATCTCAATATCCATCAGATCCCCGTAAACACAACATGCATGATTACAAATAGATTAGATCTTGATCATGAACGGAGCTCACAAGATCTATACATGAAAGCACAAGGAGGAGATACAACCATCTAGCTACTACATGGACCCATAGTCCAAGGTGAAACTACTCACACATCATACCGGAGAGAATGCCTCTGGGATGATCTCCCCTCCGGCAGGGTGCTGGGAAGAACTTCAGATCCCCTCGATCTAGGAACGACGGTGGCGGCGGCTACAGAAGGTTTCGTAGAATATTGATCGGGTACTTAGGGCTTCTGCATTGGGGGCTTCTTATAGGCGAAGGGGGAGGCCGAGGCGGTGGCCAAGGGCTCCACACCCTGCCTAGGCATGGGGCCGGGCCCACCCGTGCCTAGGGGGGTGTGGCTGCCCTAGCACGCCTCTCCGTCTCCCCTTTGGACTTCTTGTTCCCCACGAAAAGTTATTGACTTTGACGTTTGTCCCGTCCAATTCCGAAAATATTTCCTTACTAGCTTTTCTGGAACCAAAAACAGCAAAAAACAGGCAACTGCACTATGGCAACTTGTTAATAGGTTAGTACCAGAAAACATGTAAAAAGCACCTCAAAGTGTAGACAAAACAAAGCAAAGTAGATACTAAACAAGCAGGGAGCATCAAAAATTATATATACGTTTCTGACGTATCACCATGCGGGGTGACAGAGGACCGCAACTTTGCGGCTACCTCAACATGGTGCTATGGTGGCATCGGTTCAAGACATCAAGGGCGGTGCAACCTCGATCCAATGGGAAGGGATGGAGATGTGTGATGATATAGACGAAAGTCTTGCTCAACTTTGTCAGTGTCAGTAGCGATGGCACCTACGGGTGTTGTTCCTCTTTGTGGAGGTATCGTTGATGTGTGTTAGCATTGTTCTTGCTCCCACTTAGAGTCGGTAGCTGTCTTCGTGCTAAAGCGTAGTTCCAGGATGATACCTTTCTCGGGACCAACCAAATCCCACCATCCACTTACTGTCTCCTTTAGGCCTCAAGGATTGATGGTGTGTCAACAAGGGGATTCCATTTGGAGTTGTTGATCTTAGGAGGTGTTCAACATCGGTCGAGACGCGGTCATGTTTCTCAATTTAGGATAGGCTCTTTTGTGTTGTAGTTTTAAGGTCTATGGTGGTTGTCTCCGGACTAGCCGACGTGTAGTTCATCCTACGCTTGCTCTTCGTGACGATTTGTAGTTATTTTGTACTCAAACCTCTGCCTTCTATAAAAATATGGTATGCCTTTTTCATATAAATATAACTGAGGCACGCAAAGATGAAGATGTATCCTAAGTTCAATTTGAAGAGGAATCTAATATATGTTGGAGAGGTGTGGAGGCATAATGCTATTAGGGTTCCTGTGTAAAAAACAAAAAAAATCCTACGCAAGAACGCCCTAATGTCTAATATCTATCTATTAGTAATACAATATTGCCGAAGGTTTTGGATACATACCCTTGTAGTCCGAAAATGGTTAACATTCTGAGCGGAATATGGATGAAGTAGTCATGCTCATAGATGACCTTAAGGTCGTGAAGCTCCTCGCAGGTCACCCCTTACTCCATTACCGTGCAGTAGTCCAGCTCACAACATCCAAGGTGCCCCAAGTGTGGCCCCTCGTGGTTTCATACACATATGGTGTATGATGACGACCTCCAGATCCCTGATCCCATCGGGAGTGCGGAAGTAGATCTCCGACTTGGAATCCCCGCAACGCAACGACATGCTGCTAGTCTATCGTCTCTTGCGCAAGCAGTCCTATAATGGGACCATACTAGCACAAGGTGACAACTAGAGAAAGAGGAGAGGGATGGAGGAGACGCATAGAGGAGGGAGGAGGGCTCCTAATTCGTAGCCTTGGTGTTGTGTCTCTCCTCCTCCAAGGGGGGCCTTTATATAGGGGAAGGGGGGCACCCTTACCCCCACCAAGGCAACCCTAGGCGGCCAAGAGGGGGCAAGGGGCGGCGGCCAAGGGAGGGGGCATCCGTAGGGTGCCCCAAACCCAAACCCTAGCCGTCGGCCAAGGGGGGGCATCCCTAGGCGCCCCAAACCCTAGGCGCGTGGCCCTCCCACTTGTGGTTTCCCTCATGGGCACTTTTCCCTAGGAAGTTTGGCCCATTAGTGGAATACCCTTTCAAATTAGATTTTAATATTATATTTAATATTATTTACATTAATTAATATGTAAATATATATTACAAAATCTTATTTGACCCGAACCACCTTTTGGTTCCCCTTCGATTTCCCCCGAACGACTTCAGAACTTCTCGGAACGATTCCGGTTCTCTCACAGAACTTTTCCGGTTTCCTTTTCTCCGAACAACTTCGGATCTCTCTTCGCGAAACAATTCCGGCTTTCTCTTTCTCTACTGTGATTCCAACTTATAGATGATCTCTAGATCATCGTACATTAAGTCTATCTCCCCACGTCTCGGGAATGGCACAAACATTATCTCCATCAATGATCAACAGCGGGACCGGGATGCCCATATCGACCCTTGTACATTCCATGATGACGATGTCATTTGAACCGTAAACGTCGAGTCCAGTTCCCTTTGTTTCTTCGATATGACTTGTGCGAGATCCGATCATTTGGTATTACATACCATGTTCAATCTCGTTACCAACAAGTATTGTTTCACTTGTTACCGCGATATTACATCCCCGTGACCTAGTCACATGTTGCAACATTATAGATGTAATCTCACCAAGTCGGTCTTATGTATCTTACCCGTCACTAGGTGAACAAATCCCGGTCTTGATTCATAGGCCTCAACCTGTACCTCTAGAATACCCAAGATATACCTTTATAATCACCATTTCACTAAGTGATGTTTGATGCAGTCCAAGCAGCCTCAGGAGACGGTGATTAGTATGATCTCACAGTCTAAGGAGAAGGAGACTTCGTTCCTAACTATTGCAACAATGAACCTCGTGACTTGCTCGTGTCGCAATCTTTGGGTAATATCCATCACATCATTCACCAATGATACGACCTTGTTGTCAATTAGCACTATCACCCATGATCATGAAACCTTGATCATCTGTTGCCCAATGAACTAGTATGAATAGAGGCTACTAGGGACTTTCTATTTCATATCACACCTGTATCAATGTTTCCACTTGATACAGTTATGGCACAATATGAAACTATTACGAATTTATTAGAATATGACAATAATAACCATTATTATTTGCCTATGGGGCATATTTCCTTGAAATGCTTTCCAAGTGCCACAAAGGCTCACATTATTCTCCTCGAGCCCTCGTATAGTGTGAGGTGCCTTGTTCCACTATGTAGCGCCCTGTGAGCAATAACTAAACCTTTACAAACAATCTTGGGGAAATATACACAACTTAATTGAGACTCCCAAGAATACCACAGAGCTTTAAACCACAATGTTTGAGCTTCACAAAAACACCACTGAGGAGGTGATGAGCCATGTGAAGCAGGGGTTTCTTCCTCCCCTCTGCCTATGCCTATAGGTTGCACAAGGGTGAGAAAATATTAGAACCAAATAGGATCGAGTGTGTCCTTTTCACCATCTTCCTTACCTATGGTTTTTCACCTATGGTGAGCCCCTTCGTGACTTGGTTGTTAGTTCTATATGGGATCCAACTACACCACTTGAACCCCACCGACCTCTTAAAGATTGTTTGCTTCACTGCTTTCCATGAGGACTGCTGGGGCATTCTTCCCCACTTGGGGCTATGGTGCTCCCTTTTCTTAGTCAATCCAAAGAAGAGAGAACGACAATCTTGCTTCGGGCGGAAAGGCCGTAGTTTCCATGCGATGCTCCAATTATCCGAGTTCAACTAAGTACACCAATAATTTATGCTAAGTAAGATAAACAACTATGTGATAGCAAAATATATGATTTCAATCACGAAGGATATCACAAAGTAAAGTGAATAAGTAAAGTGTTCGGGTATAGAAATAACCGAGGCAGCGATGATTTTATTCCAATATTCACTTTTAAATAAGACGGTTTAATGCTCCTAAAATAGACCAGAATTCACATCCCTAGAGAAGAAACGCAAAGCCGTCAAAATAATAAACAAGATTATTTTCTTAAGAAAAAAGCACGAAAGAACGAGACAAAGAAAAAAGATACACCTAGGCTGCCGCAAGTTGCCCTATGGATGGATGTCCCACGGGCGGTGGGCCCGACCCGCACGGACACGTCCACATGCTCTCCAATCCACTTAAGTCGTATTCCCTCCCTTGGCGTCCGCTCCTCCCGTGTCTTTTAAAACCTCCGCTCGAAAAGAGACCCCGAAAAATGTCAAATTACTAAATAGAAGCTCAGTACTACTCATCCCCTCTCCCTCCCTTGCCCCTCCCCGCTCGAATCCTTCGCGGTAATGGACGCGGGGTACAACCCCAGGACGGTGGAGGAGGTGTTCCGGGACTACAAGGGCCGCCGCGCGGGCCTCACACGCGCGCTCACCACCGGTAGGTGCCGCAGATTCGTTCGCCAGATTGGTTTCCCTGGGGTGCCAAAGATTGGAGCTTTAGAAATTTTGCTGCCGTGCATGGGATTTCTAACTTGTCTGGATGGTCTCGTGACTGTTTTTCTCTTGGTTCTCGCTGCAGATGTGGAGGATTTCTTCCGGCAATGCGACCCGGGTGAGTGAATTCTCAGCCTCTGGCTGCCCTGCTTTTCTCCGTTGCTCTTTCCGTGCAGATTGGCTGTATTCTCCTTCCATAATTTCACATATCATGCCATTTTTATTGTAACCATTGAATGGAAAGATGTTTTACTACAATTTCTGTAGAAAATAATTGATGTTCCTTTTCAGCAAAACGTGCTTAACTGAAGAATTAATAAACTAATCTGTAGTTTATTCGAATCCTCGCCGCAATTTTTTATTAGTTTGGATCCATGAATCGAAAGAATAGGGAGCAATAGAATATGCGACCTGGGTGATACCCTTGGAATTTCAAGCAGCGGGCCTTAATAATGAGCCTTCTACACAGGGGAGAAGGTACAATAAGTCCAAAGCAGTCGGGTGACCAGAAATTGACGGCTCGGATCACTCCACATGCTTTGGGCCCTACTGCACTAGAGATCGAGTGGTCAATGAATTAACCAATGTCGCTTCCTGTTGAAACATTGTCCTACATATGCCCTTGGTAGCTTTCTTGGTAGTAGAGAGGTGGAACTGGCCTGGAAGAAGCCACATATTTGGCAGAGTGCTACTTGGGTGGTGCATATTTGTTTTAGACAAATAGAAAATAGGGTGGTGCATATGTGAGTTTGGGTTGTTGGGTTTAGCGGCATTACTGGGTCCTGCTTGGTAGGTAGGGTGTGATTCTTCTGCCTTAATAATGATTGAAGCAGTTGCAGTTCTTGACTTGCTACGACTGGCAGACTACAATGATAGGGCTGGCCGTTCTCTGCTGCTTGGTTTGTACCATTGTGTACAGTTATACTGCTGCATAGAGCAAAGAGCACTGATGTTGGGATCCACTAGATAATGGTACAATTTGATCAGATGATTTGGTCATGGGGAACTACCTAGCTTTCCATACTTTTAAGGTCTTGTAAATTCTAACATGGCCATGTCCTCAGCCTTTTCTCCTTCTTTGTTCTTCAATTCTCCCTGTTACCGCTCTGCACAGTATAGTGTGATGCTCCATCATGCCTGCAACCATTTTAATGTTTTGAGGAACATGCTATGAATGGAGGAGACTTGAGAACATCCTCAGTTCTCAAGTTGCCCATGTTTGGAATGGATCTTTGTTTGGTCAAACAACCAGTTTTCTTCCTAATGGCTGATATAAAGGCATACTGATTATCTGAGCCCTCGGTTGCAAATTAGTATGCTGTGAAGAGCCTCCTCTAAAAATGGTGCACTCAAATAATACCATTGTAAGCTCAAAAGACAATAGATGCTTAATTGCATGCACATGCTTTGGAGCCTTGGAAGGGGAGGAACTCGTTGTTTAATTAAGCATAATGGTGAATTAACTGGGCTTATGTAGATTCATTTGCAAATGCTAGGGTTGGATAAAATCAAATTTGAATGGTGATTGGTGCAATTATCTTGAGGTGTCATTCGGCATGCATACTGTGTCACATACAAAGGGAAAGCTCACAGAGGGAACTTTATTCGAATAATAGGGGAGTATAATATTTTTATTCTGACATAATAGACTGATTACATCAATGATATGGGTTTACCTTTTTGTCAGCAGTTGTTCTTCCTAAGCCCATGGACTGTTTATGCACTTGCTTGATCAAATGATTTCTTTTCATGTAGTGAATAGTCGTAAAAGACTTAAGCTTTGATACTCTTCTCTTATATTTTGCGGCTTGGTAATGATTAGTCTTAATTACTTCCTGTAGCTCCTTTTCATGTTGATTACTCGTATGAGATGCTGCTTCTTTTGGTAGGAACATGACTGCCGTGAATACGAGGTTTAATTGAATGTGTTTGTAGAGCATGTATGCTTTGCCTACTTCAGATATATATGATGGTTTCATAGTACGGATGAATTCAAACTCAAGCTCATTTCTTTAGTCACATATCAATGATTATCTGAGTAGTTACAGCACAGCTTAAATGCTGTGAGAAACTTCTGAGTCATCATTATTTGATCAGTATATTTGTCCATGCATACATAACCTAGTCTTCTCTTCTACAGAAAAAGAAAATCTTTGCCTTTATGGGTTTCCCAATGAGCATTGGGAAGTAAATTTACCTGCTGAAGAAGTGCCACCTGAGCTTCCAGAGCCAGCATTGGGCATTAACTTTGCACGAGATGGAATGCAGGAAAAAGATTGGCTGTCCATGGTTGCAGTACACAGTGACGCATGGTTACTTTCTGTTGCATTTTACTTTGGCGCTCGATTTGGATTTGATAAAAATGACAGGTATGTTACTACTCATCTTACTGTTGTTTTAAACCAGTATCGTGTTTTGCTTTCCCTTCCCATCTGTAGTTTCTTCCTTTCTATATTGTTTTCACAACCAACTCTAATTAGAATTTAGAAAGAAAAACGATACGTATCATCCGGGGGATGAAACTGTTTCATCCCCCGGGTCGCTCGCGACCTCCTGCCCCGCACGCATCCGCCGCCACGCCTCTCGTCCCCGCGCGCCCTCTGCCGCCACAACTCTCCCCTGCTGCGCGACCCCGCCGCCGCGCGCCGCCGCCGCCCGAGGCCGCACTGCTGCTTCGCCTCCTCCCCGAACCAGCCTCGCCGCCCGCCGGAGATGGAGACCAGCCGCCATGGCCACCGCCCAGCTGCTCTGCCTCTATCCTGCCGCGCCCGCTGCTCTATCTCCACCCCGCCGTGCCTCCCTGAAAGCTCCGTCCCAATATGCTGCCAGATGCAAGCTCCGGCCGGCGCGTGGTCCCCAAGATCGCCGCTGTCGATGAAGCCGGCCCTCTCTTGCCTGCGGGTAGCAAAGTTTTGCTACATAGCCCACCAGCGGTGGTACCGACGACCAGCAGTGCTCGACGTACAGCACCTAGGCTTTTTTCTATAAACGTTCCGATTTTTGTTTGATCATTTTGCTATCTTAACATATTATTTTTGCTATATATTCATATATTTTTTGCTACTTTTGCATAATTTTTTTGCTACAACCAATCTCTATTGTTTTGCTACGAGGACTCCGACGATAGTCTCAGGCGATGTCCTCTTTGCTACATTAGAAAAAATATTTTGCTACAATCGTTTTATGGTTTTGCTACAATAGCGTAAATTTTTTGCTACACGGTCTCCGGCGAGGTCTACCAGCGAAAACCTCCGGCGAGTCTCCGGCGAGGTCAGATATGCTATGTTAGCACAACTTTTTTGCTACACGGTCGTCGGCGAGGTCTCCGGCGAAATCTCTGGCGAAGTCCAGTCTATTTTTCTATTTTTGGGCCGAACCGTTTTCTGCTACATGTAGCAAAAGCGGGACTATTTGTAGCAAAAGCGGAATTTTGGGGCCTTTTGGGGACACGTGTCAGCAGGAGGACCCGGGGGATTTTGGGGAATTATCCCCCGGGGACGCCTAGTACTGCCCATTTAGAAAACGAAGTTTTCAAGGTATGTACTACTACTTAAATATGATGTTTAAAATAAATCCTGGAAATGGCTCTATCTGGTAGGAGTCGTTGGCTCATTGTACTGAGCTATAGTCAAAACGCATTTCCATGGAATGTTCAGGAACATTTCAACCTGATACTCTGGGTACTGGTGTAAATGTGCATAGCTTCCTGTCATTTTGGCAACTTTAGGCCATGCTTTGAAAGACATACAATTATCAAAGGAGACAAACATAAAGTTTCAAAACACTACTCTAGTTGGTAAACTTTTGGAAGCATTTGTAACATCAAGTTCTTAGTTGTTTATGGTGTATCTTATGAGGACCACTTGTTCTGGCATCTTGCTATATTTTTTCACTGTTGACCTCCTATGTTTTTACTGATACTTGCTTTATGCTATTATATGCAGGAAGCGCTTGTTTGGTATGATAAATGAGCTTCCCACGATTTTTGATGTTGTTAGTGGGAAGAGTAAAACCAAGACTCCGAGCAATAATAACCACAGCAATAGCAAATCCAAGTCCCACAATAAAATGGTATGGCTCATTTTTTCTTAGATTGCTCATACCACCATTGTGTCTTCTGTGTGTGCTAGTACTTTGGACATCCATGAATGCACTGATAAGGTGCAGCAGCTGGCCATTTGTTTAAGAGTTTTTTCATGAACTTTGTACACCTTGCACTAGATTTCAATATGGTTTACCAACACTTACATATCTGAATATTACTTCACCTATTGTTGGCTCACACGCACCTCCAATGTGACAGCAGAAAACCTCCGAACCTCGGGCAAAGCATCCCAAGCCCCAGATGAAGGAGGACGACGCCCCGGATGCCGGTGAGGACGGTGGCGCTGTCGCCGGCGGTGGTGGGGAAGAGCACGGGGAGACATTCTGTGGCGCGTGCGGGGAAAACTATGGCCAGGACGAGTTCTGGATCGGCTGTGACATCTGCGAGAAGTGGTACCATGGCAAGTGTGTCAAGATCACGCCAGCCAAGGCGGAGTACATCAAGCAGTACAAATGCCCATCGTGTATGGGCACCAACGGCAGCAGTGGCAGCAACAAGCGGGCTCGCCCGTCTTCCTAAGGTCGGCGACCTCCACTGTGAGCTGGTGCGGCGAGGTGACTGGCCTCGCCATAGTAGGACTGAGCAGTACTCTTACCGCAGTCAGTCGTTGTATAACAAACTTGCAAGCGTTAAGGCAGTGCGTGGCGCGTGCCTTTAGGAGGGCTAGGTTGCTTGTACAATGTAACTTAATTTGTCTTTGAGAGTAGATGGTTATTATTTTAGCTGGGTTAAACCTGGATTTGATATCTGCTGTATTAAAATTAGTTCGATCATTGCTTGCCTGATATGCCCAATTATTATTTCCGAAGGGTGCTCATGTCATTTGGTTGTCTACTTGTCTTGCATTTTGCCTTTTGCCTTTTGCCTTTTGGTAGATCACCGTCGTGTTACGAGGTTGTAGCATAGTCAAAGTATGGTTTTTTGAGATGCAATGTTTGGCGTGGTTTTCTAGTCCCGTCCCCCCTCCTCTTCAGGAAGACACAAAAAAAATCTCATATCTGATATTCACTAGTAAGTGTGCATGTGCAATGCATGTCTTAGTAAATTCAAAATTTGAATATGCAAAGCTTGATCTCCACTCTTAAAAATAAAACTTCATATATGTGAGTTGTTGCAACATACACATTAAGGGCTCCAGATCTTGGCCGAAGCCGAAGAGAATCCGCTACCGCCGCGCCACCAGGGCTTTGCCTGGTGAAGTTCCTGCTGCGGCAACCGGTAGGAGGGGAGGCGTGGGGTGGTCGAGTGGAGAGGAGGTGGCTCTAGAGGGGGAGGGAGCGGAGAGTTCTCTTCTGTATGTTTCGGTGGCTCACTTAGCAAGGTTGGCGGTGGTCGGCTTATAGAAATTATATAAGAAGAGGACATAAAAAATATTAGAGTCACCAAATCTCTAGACCACAAGACTGAAATAGAGAAGATCCTGACTTGCACATCATTCAGTTTTCACCATGGTCTAGGAATGTGACATATAAAGCTTTTGGGTGATATGAATCCAGTACAATGAATTCAATATCTTTAGACAAATTGCAAAATAGGAGAATTTGCAGTAGCTTTCGATAAGTTTACGCATCAGCTGCACTATATGAGAAATGACAGCTTTGTCACAAGTTCTAAACCTATTAAATTGTATATTGAGATAATTCACTTGTTCTCCAGAACACAGATCATCATTGTGTTAAAATTAAACTAAATATGAGGTACAATATTCCCTATAAAAAAAACTTCTTCAATCTTATTTTCCAATGATTTGTACCTATAAGCACCAGAAACCAAAATCATGATATGCAAGTGTGTTTATAAAGCCAATGGAAATAATTGGTTTTCACATGATACAAGCGATTGACATAATTCATCAAGGTTCTGAGATGCAAGTTTTTTAATCCAAAAGAAAAAATTACCACTTCCTACAGAAGAAACCATCGAACTGCTTTGATATCCCAACTTTACCACCATAATAAGTCATGAATTACGCTTACTCAATACATGGAGGTCTCGAATATTGTAGTTCAATGGCTGGTCCTTGCACGTGGAGAAGTTCAAAACTGGGAACAACAGTTTTGTTAGGATTTAATTAATAAATTAAATTAATTAAAGGGATAATTTTTCCATGAAATTTTCCTATGTCGGTTGCAATATGGCAACCGACTATCTCACACCCCCTCGAACGGGCGCGTCCCTTCCCCTTGTATATATACTGAGATCATCAATAGAATAAGAACACTTGAATCATCTGTTGTCTCTTTCGTTTGCCTCCCACTTCTACTTCTAACACATTATCAGCATGTTCGCCACTGGGCGAATCCAATCTTCTGGCAAGAACTTAGAAAGAACCCAGAGACTAGAAGAACATGCAAATCGGTAAGAAAATATTGCCTGAAGTTCTTCGCGTGCTTTCGGAAGAACAGACACCAAGGAATAGACGCACACTAGTCGGAGATCAACAATCACAGAAGAAGATCGAGAAGGAAAAAATGGTATGGATGCTTCTCCTCACCGTCTTCAATCTTGATGTGGTGGCCGTAGGCTGTCCTCCCATCTCCACCACTGTGATGTCGTCGTTGTATAGTTGCCATGGGTAACGCCAATGGCGCGACCTTCTCCCATGGACCAATGGCAGTGGCCGCCACAACGCGAACCTTCGCAACTCTTGCGTTTTCCCTTGCCTCGGCGGTGGCCAGCCCGTGGTGTCACATGGATTGCATCCTTGCGGTGCGCCGGCGACCACGACGGAGGCTGGGCGACACGCTTCGCCTAAAAACCACCCTAGGTGGCGGTGGCTAACGGACTACGGGGACCTCCCGTCACCGGCGTGGCCCCCAACGCCTTCACGACCGACGACCCCGCGCGAGCCTGAGCGTCGCTCGACCCCAACGTCATGGCGTGTGGTCTCGTCTCCCTCGTCGACACCATCTTGATGAGTGCGTGGAAGCTTCGTTTGGAGACTCCAAGAGGAAGGTATGATGAGCACAACAACAAGTTTTCCCTCAGTAAGAAACCAAGGTTATCGAACCAGTAGGAGGAAGGAAACGACTCAAAGGTGTTGATAGCAACTTGGAAACCTGCACAACACAAACTCAAGACTTTGCCCCAACGAACAGTGAGGTTGTCAATCTCACCGGTTTGCTGAAAACAAAGGATTAACTGTATGGTGTGGAAGGTAATAGTGGTTTGTAGAAAGGTAAACAGTAACAGTGGAAGATATATCAATGGTAAAGATTGGACCGGGTTCCATAGTTTACTAGAGGTGTTCTCCTTAAGATAAACAAACACATCATGCTGGGTAAACAAATTACAGCAGGGCAATTGACAGTACTGAGCAAGGTATAACAATGCAATACTAGACATTCATGATCCTATGAGATTCGATTGGGCAATACAACAAGATACATAGACCGCCATCCAACTGCATCTATGGCTAGTAATCCACCTTTAGGTTATCATCCGAACCTCCTCCAGTATTAAGTTGCAAGCAATGGATAACTGCTTTAAGCAAAGTGTGTAAGGTAAACAATCCACTTGTTCCATGAACAAGAGACCGTTGTTTTCTCCCTAGTAGCAACAACACATCTACAACCTTAGATATTTCTGTCACTTCCCTTAGATTAAATAGAGGCATGAACCCACTATCGAGCATAAGTACCCCCTCTTAGAGTCACTAGCATCTACTTGGCAAAGATAGTTACTAGAAACGGAGAGCATGCAAGATCTCAAACGACACAGACATGATAGAATCAATAAGACAAAACCATTAATAAATCTAACATAATAATCTCAATATCCATCGGATCCCCGCAAACACAACATGCATGATTACAAATAGATGATCTTGATCATGAACGGAGCTCACAAGATCTAAACATGATATCACAAAGGAGGAGATACAACCATCTAGCTACTACATGGACCCGTAGTCCAAGGTGGAACTACTCACACTTCGTACCGGAGGCTGGCATGATGAAGAAGAAGGCCTCCAGGATGATCTCCCCTTCCGCAGGGTGCCGAGAAGAGCTTCAGATCCCCCCGATCTAGGGACGATGGTGGCGGCGGCTACATGCGGTTTCGTGAAATATTGATTGGGTGCTTAGGGTTTCTGTATCGGGGGGGGAGGGGTCTTTATAGGCGAAGAGGCGAGGCAGGGGGGAAGCCAGGGCGGCCGCACCTCCCCCCAGGAGCGGGCTGGGCCCAACCACGCGGCCAGGGGGTGTGGCCCCCTGGTGGCTCCCCTCCGTCTCGTATTCAGGCTCCGTGTTCCCCACGGTAAAATATTGACTTTGACTTTTGTCCTGTCCAATTCCGAGAATATTGATTTTCTGTCTTTTCTGGAACTAAAAACAGAAGAAAACAGGCAACTGTCACTGTGACATCTTGTTAATAGGTTAGTCCAGAAAAACATATAAAAACACCTCAAATTGTAGACAAAGCAAAACAAAGTAGATACTAAACAAGCATGGAATATCAAAAATTATAGATACGTTTACAACGTATCACATCTCTTGACCAAGATCACCGTGGCAACTGGCTTCATGAACAAGGCCGGTGAACGGCGCACGAGACGGACCTTGGCTCTATAGCCATATCTCCCGGCGGAAACAAAGCTAATGTGCACGGCGGCCCTTGGCCCCCCGCAGCGGCCGGCTTGCCGCTTTGCAGCGCGCTCTACCAATCCTCGATTGGCAACCATCCCGTACAGGACAGGGGAACCTTATCCGTTTGTCCAATTTTCATAAAGGCCCATGTGGTTGCAAGAATTGGTAAACAAGAATTGCAACATGGTCAAAGGCTAATCCTGCACAACATGGTCTAGTATCTGTTGAATACTATTTGTTCTGGAATAAAATTCATGTAATAAATTTCCATGTTTATACATGCTAAGATTAATTACATCCATTATTTATAATTGAGATTTTTAATTTCTTGCAAATAAAAATCGATTCATCTTAATTGAGCTATTTTTGGTTCAATACAAGCAAGAATTGATATGCAAAAATTCAAAGTGATTTCCTTAAATTGATGTTTTTGGGATCATAAGGTGATGTGTAGATTATCTACCACTACTATTTAAGCCTACATTTTGTTATATTTTGACATAATGATTGCTTAAAGTGCTCTCCCATACATTTTATTAAGTTATGGCATGAGGCACTATAAAATGAGTATCTACTGATTTCATCAGATTATAGATTATACTCTATACCGCTGAGAGATGGACCCGAAATTCTTTTTGGGAGTATCTATAATGTGTCAAACTTAACAATTTGAAGTTCACACTAATGATTTCAAGCTCACATCTTGAAGTCATCATTAATTTTGCATAATTAATTACAACATGACCATGATGGATTTTAATTTACCAAGCGTAAATTAATATTCTATGGTCTACCCATATAGGCAACCGATGGCCGGAAGAGAGTTCGATGCGCTCGAGCTTAATGGCCACAACTACCCTATATGGGCCATGGACATCAAGATCGCCCTTGCGTCCGGTGGGATAGTGCATGCCATCCAGAGCCCGGAGGACCCCCTTCCAGCTGGAGTCGCAGCGCTGAGAGAAGAGCAGAAATATGTTGTATTGTACATTATAAGGCACCTTATCCACCAGAATATTAAGTATGAGTATTTGGTGAAAGAATCCCCATTTACTTTGTTCCAGGCCCTCAAAACACGGTATGAAAAGCAGAAGGCAGTTGTCCTGCCTGAAGCACTTCATGATTGGACTCATCTTCGATTCCAGGACTTCAAGTCCGTCGAGAATTACAATCATGAGGTTCATAAGATAAGTTCTAAGCTGCGTTCTTGCGAGAAGGAGCCTACAGATGCAAAAAAAGATAGAAAAAACTCTATCCACTATGCTCCCATCTAAAAGGCTCCATCAGCAGCAATACCGCGCTCGTGACTACCAAGTCTATTCAGACCTTATTCATATCCTACTTCAGGCTGAAAAACATGATGAGCTTCTTGCTAAGAATGGCTCTCAGCGCTCGGTTGGTTCCCAACCTTTGCCCGAAGTACATATGAATGTCACGAACGGAAGAAAGTTTGGTGTTGCCTTCAACGACAACCAACCGAACTTCAAGGGTAAGCGTAAGCGCAACCGGAACAAAAAACCTCGAAACTCAAACCGTGGTAAAGGCACCGCAAAGCCCGGTTGGTTCCCAACCTTTGTCGGAAGTTCATATGAATGAAAAAACTAGGCTTTGTGACAAGTGTGGATGCTACATGCACCCTACTAACAAGTGCAAGATCCCAAAGCATCTGGAAATTCTCTACCGGCAATCCCAAGTACGCAAAGCACCTCAAGAAAAAAGGTTTGAAGCCAACTTCAACCTTCACCCAGATAGCACATATGGAGCTGGTTGTTCGCAAGATGTTCCTCCTGGACCAGCAACACCATTACTCTCCAGCTGTCAGGGGATCCTATGAGCACAAAGAATATGATTGTTGAGTATGTCTCAAACGACATGTTTGGAGACTTTGACTAGTCCCATTATCTCTTTAGCGATCAACTTAATCATGTCCATCGGTGATGTTGTAATAGAACATAACTACTGTTGTCACAGTATATTGTATCAGCACTCTGATATAAATAAGATTGTATATAATCTATATATTTGAGAAAAGATTTTCATAGCGAAAATCCTTCAACTCGATATATAGATTTCTACGGGGGCAGTCCGATGGATGAGGAACAAGTATTTAAAAAATACCATCTCTATTGTTTGGAACGTACTACATGTACATCCCACCCGTAGTACATGTTGCATACAAAGCAATTTCATTGGTCACAAGTTGCATGAGTCCAAATTCCCTCGGTGATCAGACTTTGTGTGCACATTGTGCAACATAGGGAAGCTAATTTTGAGGCATTCGCACCTCAAAATACAAGTTGGACCGCTTCAGTTTCTTGAACACATCCAGGGAGACATTTGTTATTCCCCAACCATTGTGTGGATATTTTAAGGTATTCTTCATGGTTCTTAATTATGCATCTATATGATGCTCATACATGTGTTTTCTGTCCACATGAAGCCATGCATTTACCATGATAATGAGGGAATTAATCAAGTTATAGGCCCATTATCGATAAAGTAGAATTTGATAAATTCGCAAGGAAAATGTTACAGAATTCTCCTCATGTGCCTTCAATGAATATTGCATGGCCATGCAGATTGAAGTTCAGCACTATATCCCATACATCCACACTCATAATCTTTTGGTTGAATCCCTGAATAAGAGGATCAAACTCATTGCATGACTTTTGTCGATGAAATGCACTACCAACTTTACGTTGGAGTCATGGAGTTTTACACGCTACTGACTGGCTAGCTGCATATAGCAGTACTTCCCCTCTGCAATTGATATGTGGAAATCCTCCGAGCATTTCCCATCTGTGTAAGTTCGGATGCACTTCACGCGTACCGATCTCACCACCACAGCATACATCATTGGACCCACAGACTAAGGATCTATATGGGGTATAGATCTCCGCGAATCAACATGTACCTTGAACCCCTCATTGGGGATACATTCAGAGCCAGTATGCTAATTTTCTATATATTAAAGGATGGATTATTTCCAGGCATTAGGGGGAGACTTAATGTACCACACAGAATGCCAGGAAATCAATTGGGATTCCACATTCCACCTTATATCCACATATTTAAGAATTTGGACTGTACGTCTGGAATTCAAATATTTGCAACCCATTGCAAATAACCTGCCATATTCATTTACTAATCTCAAAGGTGTTACAAAATCCTTTAGTCTGGCTAAAAATACGCCCCGAAGAGTGGACATACCAATAAAAACCACTCAACTCCTCGTACCTGAAAAGATGGGGAGTAGTACGACCTCTAACCAGGATCTAGCTTCCTGCAAGCAGCAAAGGAAATCGAGGAGATATCCTCTAAATCAGTAAATGCAAGTCAACCTTGCGTTGATAAAACACCTTATGAGTAGTATACACCCAGTGGAAGGGAAACCTCCACAACCCTAGCTTCAGTTTACACACACTGGCTGGGACATCGGAACACCCGGACTCACGCGTATTGGAAAATCATGAAGAGTCATCATGGGTGCATGAGATTTCCTCCACCAATATTAATTCTGGAGAATCATATAACTAAGACTACAATTGTCGACAACCATTCTCTTGTATGATTGCAAAGATCCTTCAAATGATTCGGATCCAAAGACCATGGCCATGGCAGAGTGTAAACCACTCGCTCGGACTGAAACAAACAAATGATGCAATCCAATAAGAATTAGCCTCACTCTTCCAAATGAATCCCTATATATGGGATTCCATATGTTCTCTTCCAAAAAAGGAATCAGAACAGCAAGGTGGTGAGAACGCAAGGCTTGTAGCATAAGGTCGGGTTTTCGCAGAGATCTGAGACCTACTCTCCAGACACGATTGGACTCCTCAAAATTTTCCGATAATTATATCATTGGCAATGCAAAATCATCTATATATGCAGTTGATAGATGTAGTGACTATATTTCGTGTGGATCACTAGATTTGGACATGTATGGTTCCCGATGGAATCTCTATCCAAATCGAAATATAAATGCAACATGCATTGTGTAAAATCCATAAGTCATTACATGGCTTATTGTTTTCGGTATATTTTGGTACAACCGACGTAGTGAGTTCCTTATACACAAGGATTACTCCTACAATGATGATTATCCATGCGTGTTTGTCATGCATAAGGATTACTCCTGCAATGACGAAGCATGTGATTATCTAAATGACGGAATTTGAGATAAAGGATTTGGATAAATCCAATTAGTGCTTATGACTAATACTCGTGCACCTTCACTCAAGTATTATGGTCCACCAAGTTGGCCGTGTCAGAAAATATTGGATAAACTTACTATGGACAAGTCATATCCATCTCCCATGTTGGTTGTTCGATCTCTAGATGTAGAGAAAGATTCACTCAAACCACGAGATGATGTAGAAGGGATGTTGGGACTTGAAGTTCCATATCCCAGTACCATTGGACCCACCAACACAATTGGTTGGGAATCAAGAATATCTTTCGATATCTCCAAGGCACCACACATTATTTGACATGTTCATGTAATTTCAGAGAAATCTAAACTCCAATATCATCAGAATACACTGATGTTGGCTACTTGAATGATCCCCATAATGTGTACCTACATGGTATAGTGTCACTCCATTGATGTCTTTGAAATAGACTTCGGTGACTACACCTACCAATCATTCTGAAATACAAAGCCACATTGACATGTGTAGCTTTACAGAGTAATAAACCACTTACATGAGTCATGTGGTATTGGTTCTCTTGAATCATCGACCATTATCTACACATATAATGTTGCTTGTGTTGCATAGATGCAAGTAGGATACATCGAGAGAAATATCACTAAGCATATTGCCTCTAAATTGTTTTATCTCCATGAACTATAGAAGATTCAGGAAATAAACGTCTTGCGGGTCAAATCATGCGACAATAACATCGCTGATCTATTCACGAAGTCTCTATCCACTTTAACATTCTAGAAATGTTTTCATGGAATTGGTATTCGACGGCTTCAGGATTTGCAAGAATTAGGGGGAGTATCACTCTGGACTACTATTCAAAGCATCATATTACACTCCTTTTCCCTTTATGAGTTCACTATCCAGATTCTCATCAAGGTTTTTAATGAGGTAATATCAACACAAGATCATATGTCATACTTTATTTTTCCCCATCGGGTTTTTTAGGAAAGTATACATGACATATATATTGTCCTCTAAACTTTATGGGTTTTCCCCTTTTACAAGGTTTTTCTCATATGGAGTTAACACGGAGGCAATAATCATTATATGCTATATCATTTTCTCCTTATTTTCCCACTGGGTTTGAAGGAGTTTTAAAAGCATATCTAACCATTATATGTTGCACCATTTTCTCCTTATTTTCCCACTGGATTTAAAGGAGTTTTAGCAACATATCATACACACTACTTCTCGCATTTTCCCACAGGGTTTTTGGAGGAGATGATTCCAAAGATGATCAATCGCAAGGACATGAAAGGATTAGGGGGAGTGTTAGGATTTAATTAATAGATTAGATTAATTAAAGGGATAATCCTCCCATATAATTTTCCTATGTCGGTTTGCAATATGGCAACCGACTATCTCGCACCCTCTCGAACGGACACGTCTCTTCACTCGCGTCTCTTCCCCTTGTATATATACTGAGATCATCAATGGAATAAAGAACACTTGAATCATTTGTTTTCTCTTTCGTTTGTCTCCCACTTCTACTTCTAACAAGTTTGATGGAACCAAAGCAAAATATTACAGTCATAAACTTCCGTAAGGCAGAGAACAAATGTGCACTTAAATGAGTAAGCTTGCTTCCCTCTTATCAGAAAAGATCATCTTAACTGCCAATAACATACCACCACAAATAAGACAGACTACTTTAGTACGTAGATGGTATATTTGGGGTATGCCTTAAGTTTCTATATTTACCTCGAAACAGGCTTTTGTCCAGCTTTATAAATAAAGCACACAGGTGAGACCACTGCTGGGTCCGACAACACAACTTCCAAACACAACACGATACATGATGCTGGGACAGAAGCACACACACACATGCCCGAACTAAAGCAAGGAAAAAACAAAAAGAAATGGAGATGGAGACGGATCGACAAGACGAGGAAGACCGCCACCACTGTGCCCGCCGAAGAATGCCCACCACGCTCCTAGCCCTGACTCGTCAAGCACCAAGCAACACCCTCAAGAGGGAACACGACCACTGCTGCCCGAACCGGAGTTGGCCCTAGGGTTTCCCCTGGAACACTGAGGGGAGTGGGCGGAGGGTAGCCCCGATGCCCTCCAGGAAGGAAGATGCCACCCGCGGGTGGCACCGCGTCGGAGTCGGGCAAGTCAACAAGGATTTCTCCCGATACCCAATCCATAGCCCCTGGACGAGCCGTTGGATAGGAGACTTGCGATAGCGAGGCCTCGCCACCACCAACCTTTGCCACCCACGAGCATGCGCCACCCGGTACCGAATCCGCCATCATCGTCTCACCGAGTAAGCTGTCGCGAGGTCTGCAACATCGCGGTACAGGTAGAGAAAAAAAGAGAACCCCCATTACCATAGCCGCGCGGGAGGGAACTTCCTCCACTTTCGGAGGCGGTAGTCGACCGGATGCGGCCGAAAACACACCAATCCTTCATAGATTTGGCCAAGCCCAACGGGTCCATAAATCCTTCGCGGAGGCATACCAATTCCATGGTGGTCCTGCCAGGCCCCGACGGGCCCGTAAAGTCTGCAACCCCGCTGCAACAGGCTGGCCGAGGATGCTTCGGGTCTCATCGATCCTACTCGCCAAGATCTGCAGAGCAGCCAAAGCAGAGTCGGCCGACCCGCCTTACCCAGATCTAGGCCCAAATGGGCCTAATTTGGGCCGCCATGGCACTGTCCACCTCAAGCTCTATCTACCGCTGCTGCGCAGCACTGCCCCGCCGCCCACCTCCGCGCCACCGCTCCAACTCACCCCCAGCCGAAGCAGGACATCCGCCGTCCCATGCTCGCCACCGCCGAGGACCTCAGCACCACCACAGATAGCAACGCAGCAGCACCGCCGCCGAGTATATGCCGCCGAGGCCGCCACCGGCCAGCCTAGGCCCCGGCCTAGCCCCGCCGCCCGTCGTGCCGCCGTAGCAATGCCGCCCTGGCGCCCGGTGCCACGAACCGTCCCGGGCATACGACCCCACGACCACCCCCCGTGGAAGATGACGAGAGCACCCTGCCGCCGCCTATGCCGACCGGGCTTCGCCTGGGCGCGCCCTCCTAGCGGCGGTGAGGGAAGGAGAGAAGGATGAGGGGGGGGGAGTTTAGGGTTCCCTGTCGCCTCGTGGGGTCAATGATGGGAGTGGTTATCCAACTGATCCTTCTGCCTTAAGTTTCTACATTTCATCGGTAATACATATTTACCGTGGATTTACTGAATCATCTCTAGAATGGTAATAAATTTGAATCCAAAAACAAAATTATCTGCCACATATCTTTACATGACATCAGAAATAGATCAACCAAAATCAACCGTGGATCAGATCACAGATAGGACGAGTACTACAGATGTAGTAAACACTTTTTCCCCTCTTGATACTTAGAATTGCAATCACCATATTGATTTAATATATTTTTTCTCTGCCAAAGTTACTCAAGAACCTGAGCATATCCATACAAGGATGACTCCCTCCACTCCTGATTGACGATGTACTCACAAATTAGAAATTATATCCCGGCTAACTTGAAGGTGCATCTGGGATCACAAAAACAAGGAGAAATTGCTCCAGCCGAGCCCCGCGTGTCTCGCTTGCCTCCCGCGCGGGCGACGAGGCAGGCCCATGCCGCCACCGCCTCTTACCCCTCCTCCCCGCCGTCAGCCGGGGCCTTCACTGGCTAAGCCTGGCGGCCGAGGCCGGATCCCGTTTCTCCCCGCGACGGTAGAGGAGGCGCAGGTCAGCCACATGGCGCGAGTTGATTTCAAGATTAGACCATACGAGGACTCCATTGAGTTTGATGTGGTACCCATGATGGTGTGTCACCTATTGTTAGGACGGCCTTGGCAGTATGATCGCCATGTGCAACACAATGGCCGAGCCAATACCTATCACTTGGAGTTCAATGGAAAGAAAATAAATTTGCAACCTATGTCATCACATCAAATTGTAAATGAATCTCGTGAGAAAATCAAAGTGAATCTAGAGCATGTAGATAGGTGAGAGACTACTACTTCTGTGAGTGAGAGCTACCAGCCCAAATCGAGTGGTAAAAATTAGAGTGCAGGAGTGCATTCACTAGTTATAGTATCCACCAAAGAAGATATGAGAGAGTTTCGAGAGGATCCTACATCCATGCCTCATCTGCTTATGTACAAGGGTGAGGTGTTAGTTTCTAATGACATGACCCCTTTTTCTCTTGGTGTTTCTATTATTTTGTACGAATTCAGCGACGTGTTTCCATAGGAGGTACCTGATGGTTTTCCACCCATGAGCGACATAGAGCACCAGATAGATTTGATCCCCGGCGCCATGTTGCCAAACCTTGCCCCTTATAGAACCAACCCCCCAAGAAACAAAGGAAATACAGAAAAAAGGGAAAACACTTCTCGACAAAGGTTATATTGGTGTGAGCTTAAGTCCTTGTGTTGTTTATGTTATTTTAGTTCCTAAGAAAGATGGTACATGGTGCATGTGTGTAGATTGTAGAGCGATAAATAACATCACTATTCGATATCTTCATCCTATTCCATGCTTGGAAGCTATGCTGGATGAATTGAGTGGTGCTGTTGTTGTTTTCTCTAAGATAGATTTGCGTAGTGGTTATCAACAAATTAGGATGAAAGAAGGGGATGAATGGAAAACATCCTTTAAAACAAAATTTGGTTTATATGAGTGGTTAGTCATGCCATTTGGGTTAACTAATGCACCTAGTACTTTCATGAGATTGATGAACCATGTTTTGAGGAATTTTATTGGCAAGTTTGTGGTTGTGTATTTTGATGACATATTAATCTATAGCCGCAATGAATCAGAACATAGTGATCATATTAGACAAGTTTTGCAAGTGTTGCGTGATGCTAAACTCTATGGTAATCTTGAGAAGTGCACATTTTGCGAATATAAGGTCATATTTCTGGGATATGTTGTTTCTAAGCATGGAATAGAAGTAGATTCATCTAAAATTGAAGCTATTCATAATTGGCCTACTCCAATAAATGTTAGTCAAGTACGAAGTTTCCATGGTCTTGCTGGCTTATATAAATGTGAAAGACTTTAGTACTATTGTTGCAACTTTGAATGAATTAACTAAAAAGGGTGTAGAATTTGCATGGAGCGTAGCCCAAGACCATGTGTTAGAATTTCTCGGTTAACTTCTGCACCATTGCTTGCACTACCAGATTTTAATAAGCAATTTGAGATTGAATGTGATGCTAGTGGCATAGGAATTGGTGGTGTTGATGCAAGAGGGTCGTCCTATTGCATATTTTCTCATAAACTCTCTGGTGCAAGGTTGAACTATCCTATCTATGATAAATAATTATAGGCGCTTGTTAGAGTTCTTGAGGTTTGACAACATTATTTATGGTCAAAAGAATTTATCATACATTTTGATCATGAAGTTTTGAAATATCTAAAAGCTCAATCTAATTTGCATAGGCGTCTTGCTAAGTGGGTTGCGTTCATTGAGTCTTTCCCATACATAACTAAACATAAGAAAGGTAAAGACAATGTAGTTGCTGATGCTCTATCTAGGAAGAACATATTGTTAACACAATTGGATATTAAACTTCATGGTTTAGAGAGTTTGTGTGAGTTGTATGCCACTGATCGTGATTTTGCAGCGCCTTATAGCCATGATGGGTTTTTGTTTCACTGCTAACAAAATATATGTTCTAGAATCGTTTGCGGGTTTGTTCTTGTTGTAGGAATCACATGCAGGCGGTTTGATGGGCCATTTTGGGCGTGCGAATACGCTTATCATGATCGCTGATCACTTTTACGAGCCTAGGATGAGGCGTGATGTGGACAGGTTTATGAAACGATGCATTACATGTAACACGTCCAAGTCCAAGTTGAAGCCTCACGGTTTGTACAATCCATTACCTACGCCTACTACACCATGGGAAGATATAAGCATGGATTTTGTATTAGGTTTGCCTAAAACTAAAAGAAGCCATGATTCTATATTTGTGGTAGTGGATCGTTTTTTCTAACATGACACACTTTATTTCCTGCCACAAAAGCAACGATGTGTCGGATGTTACTAATATGTTTCCAAGGACATTATACGCTTGCATGGAGTACCCAAGACAATTGTTTCTAATCGTCATGTGAAGTTTATAAGCTACTTCTAGAAGACACTATGGGAAAAATTGGGAATGAAGCTACTATTCAGCACAACATGTCATCCCCAAACTGATGGTAAGACGGAGGTGGTGAATCGCACGCTATCAACACTACAACGTGCTATGATTAAGAAGAACTTGCGTGAGTGGGAGGAGTGTTTACCACATGTTGAGTTTGCATATAACAGGGCAGTACACTCTACCACGTATCTATGTCCTTTTGAGGTGGTATATGGCTTCAAACCCATTACTCCACTTGACTTGTTGCCTCTACCCATACAAGAGAGAGTAAACATGGAGGCATAAAAAAGGGCAAATTTTGTGAGGAAGATACATGTGAAGATTAAAGAAGCTATTAAAAAAGGGCAAGAGCACTGCCTATTGAGTTAACAAGAAGCGCAAGGAGATGCTCTTTCAGCCTAGCGACATGGTATGGATACATTTTCGCAAGGATAGATTTCCCGAGTTGCGTAAATTGAAGTTACTTCCATGTGGTGTTGTTCCTTACAAAGTTATTGCCAAGATAAATGATAATGCATAGACGATAGATCTTTCTATAGCTGAGTTTGGTGTTAGTATTAGTTTCAATGTTGCTGATTTGATACCATATGATGAAAAAGACCTTGAAGCATCGATGTAACACCTTTTGAAGGGGGGATGATGAGGTCATCCATACTATTCCACTATCTCCTACTCATATTGAAGAAGATGTTGCTCCGAAGAAAAAGTCCAATGAGATAAGGATTGGACCTATTATAAGGGCTTGTGCAAAGCTACTTGAAAAACAAGTGAACTCACTCTTAGTTGAACCTGATGTATTACTTAATAAGAATTTTATACTATCTAAATCTATGCATCTATGTATAATCAGCTTCGTTGATAACACAAGCACTGCACGAGGAGGATAAGAGCTGCATCATGAAGAGCATGGAGCATTACTGTGCACGAGGGAGGAGAGAAAGGCAGACACACAAGTCAATAAGGATACCACGGTCAAAGAAGAAAGGTTCAGTTCGGACTGACAAATGTGCTGAAATTGAAACGGATGTGGTTTCCTCATACCAACTCTGAATTAAGAAAATAAGTACTTGTTCAAAACATAATTTTGAAATCTTTTCAACGGGTACTCGCATGTTTCCAGGTTTATTATGAGTTGGGCGCAGAGACCAAAACAAGTCGATGGTCATTTTCTGTCAATTTACAAATAGAGTCCTTTTAAGTTAGGAAAGTAAGAGATATATTTGGTTTTGGCCCAACTCTATCTCGAAGGCTTATAAGTCATGATTTTTAGTTTAAACCATGTTAAAATAAACCAGATTGTTTTGATACGACGAACCTCTAAATTATTTTGCACCAATTCGTATCAACGATATGTTGTTCCATCAGTTACTAGGTAGGAAGGCGTGGCTTGCCGCGCGCTAGCCCGCCTACGGCGGGCAATCATATTGAACAAACGTTTCAAAAAAGTCAAGAAGAACGAATCTTATATCTAGTAAGTAACAACATAGTGGATCATACTTTAAAAAAATAGTACTGAAGCTCGAGTATCAGAATGTATATTGTCTTTTCAATCCAGAAAGGAAGGTCACGACTAATTGCTATATTAATATACATATAAGATATTCATGAAATCATCCTAGGACCTGGCAACCTCTCTAAACTGCTTGTTCTTTTATCAGATATTTTGGTCCTTTTACTATCGGTGGAGAGATTCATTTTTCTTTTTCTTCTTTTCCATCTCGGTATAGTTGAAAGTATTTCATTAATTTCTTCTGGACTGTCTTCATGTATTTGATCCCTTGGTTCACTCAAATCATTCCCAGACAGCTCTACAGAGCTTGATGGTTAGGATTCAGTGGCCATTAAGTTCTGTAGCAGCTGTAGAGAAGGGAAAAACAGATCAGTCACTACAACCTAACCTCCTTTGGCTACCCGGTTGTTATATCGAGGGCGTGGAAGACGTAGCTTATTCAACATGGCCTCTAGCATGATATTAACTGGGATCTCGACAGTCTCCGTCGAATTGCTAGAATGATGTGGAGAAAATATTAGTCCGATGAAACAAACTGAAGGAAATACATGTCTAACAAAATGCTGACCCTATGAAGTTCATCCGATTTATTAATAATTTAACTCGTCTCAATATAAATGCACATGGAAAAGGTAGTGGAAGTAACACCGAATCAATAATTCGGAGACCTATAATTTTAAGACACATATTGGCAGCTTGTACTAAAAGCAGTAAACGAGCAATGATAAAACTAATATAACCACCTATTTAAATAGCTACAAACCTAAACCAGCATTAGTAACCATGTACTCCCTCCGTCTCAAAATATAAGATGCCTAAGATTTAATCAAAAGTCAACATATTCTATGTTTGACCCAATTTATATGTAAAACTATAAACATCCACAATATCAAATTAATATCAATAAATTCACCATAAAGTATAGTTTCCCCATATGTCCATTCGATATTGCAGATATTCGTATTTTTTTTTGTATAAACTTGGTCAAACTTAAAAGATGCTGACTTTTCACTAAATCTTAGACGCCTTACATTTTGGTATGGAGGGAGTAGTAAAAAGGGACTGCAACTAAGAGAATATGCAGAGGCTAATACATACATTCTACATAGGAAAGCCAAGTCTGATAACGCAAAAGAAGCAATAGTTTGCCTTGTGAGATATTTTTGAAGACCACATGGATGAACAAAATTTAATCACCTCATCAAATCTAAAGGTAGGCTATTTTTTTCTTCGATCTCAAACAGGAGATTGACATAATTTTAATCTTGTCACTATGAATTCATATATTTTGCAATGTCTCCCTACTATAATTAAGACACCGTCTATGAACTTTAATTTTCCCAAGTGAAGGATCAGTTTTGAAGACCATCTCTACCACCTGGATGAACAAAATTTAATCACCTCAGCAAATCAAAAGGTAGGCTAATTTTTTCTTTAATCTCAAACTGGAGATTGACATAATTTTAGTCTTTCACTATGAATTCATATATTTTGTGATGCCTCCTACTGTAATTAAGACTCCATGACGGTGAACTTTAATTATCCAAAGTAAAGGATACGATTGTGCGCATCCCCAATTACTGTAAATATATCTTGAAATAGAACACTCTTCTTACATTCTCTATCAAATAGTTCCAAAAACTCTATGAAACTCCTGAGCTAGACAGGAATAATGAATTGAAACTTAAATTGACATGATCAAAATTACCGTTTACTAAAACTGAAATTGTGATGGGAAAACTACCAAAGGTGAACGGATTAAGTTCATTATCTAAGCAGCTAGATCTGTACCTCCACAGTTACAAATCAGAGACATACACGATGCATCTTGGTGTTGTCTAAGTAAAATGCATGATGATTCAGAAATATAATGGAGATATATGCCAAAAGTTAAGGCAGGGTTATTCAAAAATTGAACTGAATAAGCTCTTGTATATGAATAATAATATGTGCAACAATAAAATTAGCGTGCAATTAGAAAAGATGAGCTACCTGCTATTCATTAACTGTGTTATTGCAGGTGTCACGGGTCCATAAGTTTCTAGCGAACTGTAGTACGATGTTAACTCAAAGATCAAGAAAATCAAATTAATTAAGAAGCCAGAGGAGAAATATTCTTTTATTTTGGTCGGTTGCTATTTATCAAGAAAAGAACACTCGATTCAGCCTACTATTGTTTGGCAAGTGTGCAAGATAGAGATATCTTTAGGAACTGGAAGATTAATTGGCCGCCAACATATATTGTACTCGTTAATTTACCAGGCAAAAAACAAATACAAAAACAACTTGAAAATACTTCCCAAATATGTCATTCTTCTGAAAAAGACACGATGGGAAAAATAGTGTACACTGAAGCCTCATGCAATAAAAAAGACACGAAAAAGACAGAGTGGAGATCTCATATTTCTGTTGGTGAAATGAAAACATTAGTTTATCAAAAATGAATGCTCTCTTGCTCCACAATTGTATATATATATATATATAATTCAAGCGCTATGGATTGCAATATAGAAAAACAAAGAAGCTAAATGTAGTAGGAACATACTATATTAGTTCCTTGTGAAGCCAGACGCTAATTTATGAAAACCAAATATTCAAAGAGGCTCGACACTTTAATTTAACCAATTCATATGAAAGGCATCTCCATTTTCTACACAATATGGCCATGAGCAATGGGTTGCACATAAGACAAGCAATACTGAAGCAGAGCACTATATACAGAAAAATGCAAACACATGGAATTAGTGCTAAAATCATTTAGGTCCTTTTTCAATCAATCATGTAATACAATAGCAGAAATAGCTTTCGATCCTATCACCAATACGTGTACATCTCCTCTGACCTCTAACCATGATTAGACTATGCAATTATTACAATGTGTAGGGAATCCATAGAAATTATTTCAGGAATAATAAATTCCATTAATGTAAATATTCTTAGCTGGGCAATACATATAAACCACACCAATCATTTATACTGACTGCAGTTTCAATGCCAATAAGAAAGTTCCATTTTTCTTACTTATTAATTTCAATAATAAGACCCCGAAGAGGAATTCCATAAAAAGCTAACAGAGGAATTAGTAAAACGTTTCTTAATAATCTATATAACAGAAAATCACTACAGAAGTTTTGCCTAGTTGTAGTATAAATTCAAAAGGTAGTAAGTTCCTTTTCTGTAGCAATAGATAAAAGCATGGCTTGAAAAGAATTACAGTTCAAAAGAAATGAGGACAAACAGTTGTTCGGACTATCTATATAGGAGTTATGGGAGTCGACCTTATAGTATACCTATTATGAAGACTGGAGAGAGATAGAAGAGTACCTTGATCTGATAATGGCTACACCTTTAGGTAACAAACAGTAAAACATGCAACCAGTTTGTATGGACATGTGGATTTTTAGTACAGTATCCTCCCTCTACAAAATAGAAATGAAAAAAATTGGTATGAGTAAGAAGATCCAAGAACTGAGATCAAACTAACTCTAGAGTGTATCTGCAAATTTCAGCGATATTCTTGTGTGATGAGTGATGACTGAGCACACTGCAACCAGCAACATCAAATAAAATGTTAATTCACACCAATGACAGTGCCTCTTTGGCATGTGTGGTTGTCGGAGATAGCATCTTTATTTAAAACTCTCTGAGATGCCAATGATAGTAGTAGTAAGTTGTCCTGGAAATAATATAGAATCAGATTCAAATGGAGTATTGGACAATGTCATGTTTAGCAGTAGTTGTATCAAATCCATTTCATGTTAACTATTAGGATAACTTCCCAATTGCAATATTCTAACGCAAGGAAATATGGATGATTCAAATAAGAAATCAGAAGTCCGGTTTAACCGAACTTTGCACCTACTTTCATAAGGTCTGTCTGATTCTCTACAAATTGTCAGTTTTACAAATCCCATCCTACATAAGCAAATCATAAAGCATCCCTAACCAAATTGTAAAGCACCTCCTAACAAAACATTAAAGAATCAAGTTGTCATGAAATTCACTGGACCGAATCGCTCCGTATTGAACACATATGGTACTCCCTCCGGCCCATATTAATTGACTCAAATTTGTCTAGATTTGAATGAATCTAGACACTATTTAGTATATAGGTTCATTCAAATTTTGACAAATCAAAGTCAATTAATATGGATCGGAGGGAGTACAATTATATGTTGTTAAACATGGAGCATGACTATGGGGAAAATTTTATCGTTAGAAATAAATCTAATTTCGAATAGACATAGCAAATACTACACAAATTTGTAGATAATTTTGAATTGTCTTTCAACCTACTACAAAAGAATTACCTATGCAACAAGCAAAGGCAAAACAAATGCAAGGAACCATATAAACACATATTTTTGAATGGTAGCCATAACTCGAGATAAATATCAAAAATAGCACAACCTCACCTAGGGATTCAAATTATCGATGCCCAACCACCAGCACTCTGAGACATATAGAAGCAACACATCTGTGCACCACACTCATGGCTGGATAACTTAAAAAAATGATATGCAACACAAATAGGAGATAATTACCTACACGGCCTTTTGTTGTGAATGTATGATCAGGTGAGCAGGGTTCATGCATGCTCTCATCCCCTCATGTATAGCTATAATCTCCAACTACAAACCAATATAACCCCTGTAAAAACCAAAATACATGAAATGCAGCCTGGCCATACGAACAGCTTGGTTTACACGAGTAAAAGACAAAATACATGAATCCTTAGTATATTACAAGGATCCATCATCAACCACCTCATATGGGTAATGGTGGAATGGTAAACAACAATGGCAAGAAAAAGCCTCCAATAAACGCACATATTATGAATATGTTGTGGTATTTAAAGAAAAACTTCAAAAAAGACAAGCCAACACAGGACATATAAAGGCAGTGAAAATCCACACTAAATAGAAAACAGAATGATGGATTATCCTGCTGATAGCTGCAAGGACTGATGCGAGCAAGTTACTATAACTCATAACCAGGCAAGCAAGGAATGCAATAATAAAGTGTCATGATCAGAGACAAGAAGCAAAGATGTTGACCTGAAACAAACATACCATCGTGCATTGCACACCACTAATCCATCCAACATTCCTTGTTAAATATGGTATCCTAGAACAAACAAAAGAGGTAAATAATGGGGTAGGGATCAAATAACTCAGACATAAGAAATCAGATGTAACTGCTCCATTTAGTTGCAGCACTCAAGTTCGGTAGAAACCTTCGGGTACCAATGTGGAGGAAGAAAATATACCATAACCTTCAAAGATTGCTTCAATTCTTATAATCATAGGGAACTGAATTATTCTTTGATGTGGGAAAATGCCTAAAGAAAAGCCAGTACAGAAAGTACACCACATTAAACTCAGGTTAACTCTAGTTAGATTATCTCATGTAAGCTGTGTTTCAACCTGAATAACAATGAACTAATACATGGAAAAGACATAATGCCAACAAGTGTGTTCTTACTTGTCCTTTTGCAAATAATTTAGTTAGATATCTCATGCAAGCTATTTTTATCAACTTGCATAAGCAAGTGAAATTATGAAAAAGCCTCGGCCTAGCATCAATTTAATCTCCTACAATCTACATATTAGAAAACCAGTGCAATGACAATACTAAAAAGTAGGCCAGAATAACCTCATGTGATGTGCTTGCAACTGCCCCGCTTATAATATTCATTCAAAAAAACATGGATTTCATAACTCTACTCAAAAAAGGAGTATGATGCGGTACATGCAACCATAAGAAAGGTAATGACTGACACCATTTAAGAAACACTGAGGATGTCCGACATCATGGTTCGATGGAATAAAAAAAACATAAAATCAAATGTTGGTGAATGGGAGATTAATCTTCGCTTGGCATAGAAGAAAGCAAATGGAAGAGCTCGACTTAATTAAAGCTGACATTACCTTGGAGGGAGGTGTGTTGTTGGCCTCACACATGTGAATCAGATCTCGGAGTTACAAAAAAATAAATTTTCTTTATTTCCAAGGTTCTTGGTACTGTAACTATTCCCTGAAACCATGTCAAATAGCCTGAATATTTTACGATCTAAATCCATGGCATACTATTCAAATAATACATATTTTCAGCTATGTTAAATCATGGAACTGCTTACCACCGTCTGCCATGTCCGTCAACCTGTGTCCTTATTCTTGGTAGCTTCCATTGATTTCTGCCATTTCCACTCTAAGACTAACCATCGAAGAGACCTGATAAATAAATATCTACTCACAGAACTGCAAGTAGCCAAAAGAAATATAGTTAGAATTCCTATGTGTTTACCACTTTGTCTTGGAAAGAATAACACAAATAGCTGATGCATATGAGAAGGATGACAAATTATTTTACCATTTGTATGGTAAGATATCTAACATGTCCCTTATGCATCTGCTCATGAGAACCGAATGCTCTGCCTTGACGGAAATCCAACAAGCTCTGCCCCATACCCCTCCTAATCCAATGATCCACCTCTGAATCCATCTATGTGTTCCTGTTGCAAAGTAGATAGATAACACTAGAACCCTACTGCTCCTAATAATCTGCTAAAAATAACTGTGATAGTCTGGATGTTCCTACATACATGGAACCCATCAAAAATTGTTCCTAAAATGCAACTCCACACTACACCATGCAATCCCTCCTATTCTAGCAATCCACGATAAATATACCCCAAATCTCCATTACTCGAGACAATGGCAAGGGGTGAGACGGGGTGGGAGAGACAGAGAGAGGAGAGACGAGGGTGGGAGAGGCCAAGGGGCGTACCTGGGGGCGAGCTCTGCTACTGCCGGTTGCCATGGAGCCGGGGATGCACCGGCGGACGTCAGGCTCATCGAGCCCCTCCGGATCAGCTCTCCTCGAGGAGAACAACGGCGACGACCAGTGGCGGCTAGGGTTTTGAGCAGGGGAGGAGGAAGGGAGAAAAGAGTGACACAGGAGTGGGCAGGGAGCCGCCGTTCTGCCAGGTCGTGGTCGCCATGTGAGGAACCGACGCACAGGACCGGTGCTCGCCTTGATCGCCGTCGAGGTCGGTGGCTCGCTGTGGAGGTCCCTCCACGGCCCAAAACGACGACGGCGGCTCCGCCGCGCCCCAAGATCTCCTACCTGGGATTCGCAGTGCCACCGCGACCACCAAGCTCCTCCGCCCGCATCGCCGGCGACTCTCTGTCCTACTCCTGCAGCTTCCTCCCGGCCGACGCGCCGCGGCATCTCGCCTCCCTCGCCCGCAGGAACACCGTCGCTCAGGCCTCCTCCTGCCGTCTTCCTCGCCCTTCCAACCGCCTGCCTCCGTCTCTGCCTCGCCGAACCCGCACCCTTCTCCGTCGAGCACCTCCCCGGGCTCCTCGGCCTCGCCCTCCTCTCCGCCCGTCCCGACGCGGAGCTCCTCCGGCCGCAGCCGCCGGTCCACGTCGTCGGCCAGCCTCCTTCCCCGTCGAACTGCGCTGCTGCAGTAGCCGGGCAGCGCCCTGGCACTGCCCCTCTGCAAGCTTGCCTCTGTTTGGCGGCTAGGGTTCCTAGGAGGAGGATGCGAGGAGGACTGGGCAAGGGCAGGTGGAGGACGTGAGCAGGCAGGAGTTCGATTTTACCCCCGACACACTAGGCAAACTACGAGGTGCCACCGTGTCTCTCCCCTTCCGTCTTCGGCCGTCACAGACGAACACGTTCACAAGGTCGCTGATGAGCGGGCCATGCAAAAAGCAGGCCCTCACCATTCAATGGGGATAGCTAGGTCTGTGTGCGTGAGTGAAGAATGGGGCAAATAAGGGACGGCTGAGATCGATTTGGCAAGGCAATCAGACGGACGGGACCACACATGGCTCCTATAAGCTCCCTTTGGGGCTAGAATATTTCTTCTAGATTAGTAGATTGTAATACCGCTTCGTGGTCAACAGCTACGTGCCTAAGCGTAGAGTTGTATTCAAAGGGTTGAGAGCTGTTGCATCTGACAGCAAAGATTAGCCGAAGAGTTCTCAGATTCATCCAAGTTAACTTCACCACCTACATCACCATCTACCCCAGCTCATTGATTAGAGCATCTCTAGCAGTGCCTGTAAAAGGGGCCAAAACTGAACTTTTCCAGTGAAATAGGTTTCTGGTGCAGATCAGAGCCCGTATACCTCACCCGCCTTGTAGAAGTTATTCGGTGGCCCCTTAAACGCACGCTACGACCATCATATCTAGCGGTCGGAGAGGGCGACCCAAGCGAAACCCTATCCCTCTCCGCCACGCGCCATCTCCCTTTCCGCCGCAGTCGACAACTCTCCAACCGTCAAATCCAGCTCACCACCACCACCATTCCCTACGCCACCGCAACCAAACGCTGCACCTAACCGCCATGTGTCCCGACAACTCGTCTAGGAAGCGCCGCATCGGCTCGCGTGGCCAGCTCCTCAAAACCAAGGAGATCGCCCGCAGTCCCTCCGTCGACGCCAAGAAGCGCGCCGCGCTCCGGTGGGTGAGTTCGCCGCACATGCCAGCGTCGCTCCTCCCCTACGCCCCCGCGTGGTATAGGGGAACCACATCGGAGGCAGTCTCGTCGTGGCCACGCCCCCGTCTTCATCGAGCTCCTTCGGGTATCGCGATTACGTGACACTCGGAGAGAGCGATGGCGCCTCAATGGTCCCGCGCGATTTCTTGGACTACGACGAGGCGAAGCAGCGTGCGCTGGTGCGCCTTCGCCACCGCTCGGAGCGCAGGCACCTGCGCAAGACCGCCGTGGAGGAGAGGGTGGCGAAGGCGCACCAGCGCACGACCGCCGTGGAGGAGAGGGAGCTCGCCGAGGCGCTCCGGCTCATCGAGCGCCAGGAGGCGGAGGAGCGCGCGATCGAGCGCCTCTGGTGCCGGGAGGCAAAGAAGGCCAAGGAGGCGGCGGAGCCTCCGGTGATCCACCTCGACTAGAGCGCGGCGCCGTCTCCGCCACCGTCTGACAACGCAAAAGTCTTGGGGAGCCAAATTTTGTACATAGTGTGCGCAGATGCTGTTGTTAGATTATTTAGTATGTAATGCTGAAATCAAATTGGAATCCGCGGCTGTTCTTCCTCTGAATTTTGCCACGAAGGCTGTTCGTCCTGTGAATCGCAAATTTAAATTTTTTAGTTTGACTTTACAATCATAAATTTAAATTTTTCAGTTTGATTTCCCGCACGGCTAGAGATGCTCTTAGATCAGACCACCCCATATCAATGGAGGCGCTAGACAACTGAGTTAAGAGCATCTCCAACAACCTTTCTATATTTGCCCCCAATTGCTATTTTAGCAATCCAGCTCAAAAACATTATTAAAAGTGGTCCCCTATCAAAAAAATATAGCAAGGCTAAGTATATTTGTTATCCCATTTGGTATATTTGTAAAGTCTCTAGCCTACTTTCTAAAATTATAGCAATCCAGATTCAGTGGTCCCCTTTATTTTTCTATCCCATTAACATGTGGGTCCGGTGTGTATGTGTGGCCATGTATGTGTCTTGTCCCCATGTTATTGTTGTTAAGAGTAATTATCCCAGATAATTAGGGGATAAAATCCCCGCTTAATTAGGTGGTGCGGTTCCAGCCTGGGAACCGATATCCCCGCTCCTCGACGGTTTCTTCCTGGAGATACTCTGCGAGCCATCGATCGTGGAACTGCCTGATTAACGCCATCCTTCAGGGAACCACCGAATCTCATGTCTGATTGTATAAAAGCTTGTATTAATCATCAATAAAAGACACAGATTTCATTCTCGTCTCGCTGTCTATCCTTCTAGTTCTAATACGTTATCAGCAACCGCTCCGGTGATAACTCATCGAGGATTCCGGCGATCACCGGAATTAGAGAGAAAAGAGGTGAGAAACATGCCTCGTTCGATGCCCCTGTTCACCCGTCGCTCCCGCTTCATCGCTCGACGCCGTCGCGGAATTGGGGTCCGCCACCACGCCCTTCGCCTTGACGGCCGCCGCTACGGTGATGGGCAGTACTTCGGCCGCCGCCACGATGCAGGAGGCTACCGTGAGCGCTGCCATGGTCTGCGCGTCCCCCGTGGTGTCGGCTCGATGAACGGTGCTGCACCGGGAAGTGCCCCCTTTTGCGCCGCCAATCCTGGACTGGCTTCTCGCCGGTCCGACCACGCTGATGCTGGGGGCCGTCGATGTCGACCCTGCACTCGCGCCCCCCCGTCGCCATTCTGGTGCCAGGCACACGGATGGGTGATTTGCCCGCTGCAAGTGTACGAACATGGCATGGGACAAGCCCCAGAGGACGATGCCGCAGGCGCTGCGCTGCAGCCTCCAACGACCCCTGCAGGCATGGGCGCCGCAGGCCTGTCGCCTACCTCCATCTTCGATTTCGGAGGCCCGTCCGACGCCATCGAGCCGCACCCGCCATCTCTGACCCCCCGTGGTCGTTGAGACTGGCACCGGTGTGACGCTCCAGATGTCGTCGTCGGAGGCGCCTCGCTTGCAGGAGCGCGAGGGCGACGCGGTCGCCTTCGTCTTGGCGCCGATCGAAGCGACGCTCTTCACCTCTGACTCCGGCGTGCGCAACTTCACAAGCGCCGCCTATGGCGATGTGGTCGCGCCATCAAGGTTGCCGTCCCCGGCACCGGCCTCCCTCCTTCACTGTGTCCGAGTACACGCCATCGCCTGATGCCCTTCGGCTTCTCGCTCCCGAGCCCGCCGTCGAGCGGCCGCAGGAGCCGCGCAGGCACTTGGAGCCCAACCATGCTGGGCCTCGCCAGCGGTGTCGTGCCAGGATGCTGCCTCCCCGACGACTCCTCTTACGAGGAGGCCCGCGAGGGAGAAGCTCCGGTCGCCGGTGACTCCGCCTGCGCGGCGGTGGATCCTGGTGCGGCAAAACTCGTGGACTTGGGGAAGATGCTTCGAGGACACCGTGTGGCTGAGGACACCGCGTGCCCCAGTTTCCTTATCATTTCGTTAGTGAATAAAAAAAATCAATTCCCTGCTTTGCCGCATGCATTCAAGTACAACAGTTGCGGCTAATGCAGCGCAACACTAGTAGATTCTAGTATTTGTCTAGTTTGCTATTCTAAGTATAGTTATCTTTTAACAGCTATCTTAGTAGTAAATTATTGTGTGTTGTAAATTTGTTAAAATTAGTACATAGTACTGTTTATTTATCGAGTACTATGTGTATTTCAAAAAATATTTGGTGTAATATATTTCCGTGTGTTGTACATGTTGAGATTTATTACATTCATCGTTTGCAATTGAGATTTTCAATTTCTTGCAATAGATCAATTCATCGTCTTAATTGAGTCATTTTGAATTGATACGAGCACGAATTGGTATGCAAAATTCAAAGTGATTTCTTTAAATTGATGTTTTGGGAACACAAGGTAGTCGCCAGATCTACTGTACTGCAGATTATCACCACTACTGTTTAAAGCCTATATTTTGTCATATTTGACACTGTGATTGCTTAACAATGTGCTCTCCCAAACATTTTATTAATTCATGACATAAGGCATTAGAAGTATGAGTATCTACTGATTTCATCAGATTATACTCTCTAGTTCTGCGAGACGGACTCCGAATATTCTTCGGAGATTATCTATAATGTGTCATACTTAACAATTTGAAGTACACACTAATGATTTCGAGCCCACTTTTTGAAGTCATCATTTAATTTTGCATAGCTCATTACAACATGACCATGATGGATTTTAATTCACCGAACATACATTAATATTCTCTGGTTTACCATGTAGGTAACCGATGGCTGGAAAAGAGTTTGATTCACTCGAGCTTAATGGCCACAACTACCCTACATGGGCCATGGACATCAAGATCGCTCTTGCGTCCCGTGGGATATTGCGTGCCATACAAAACCCGGACGACCCCCTTCCGGCTGGGGCCGCACCGCTGAGAGAAGAGCAGAAATATGCTGCCTTGTACATTATAAGGCATCATATTCATCTGGATCTTAAGTCCGAGTATTTGGAGGAGGAATCCCCATTTACTTTGTTTCAGGCCCTCAAGACGAGGTATGAAAAGCAGAAGGCAGTTGTCCTGCCCGAAGCACTTCATGATTGGACTCATCTTCGATTCCAGGACTTTAAGTCCGTCGAGGATTACAATCATATGGTTCATAAGATAAGTTCCAAGCTGCGCTTTTGCGAGAAGGAACATACAGATGCGAAAAAGATAGAAAAAACTCTATCCACTATGCCCCCATATGAAAGGCTCCTCCAGCAACAATACCGCGCTTGCGACTACCAGGTCTATTCAGACCTTATTAATATCCTACTTCAGGCTAAAAATCATGATGAGCTTCTTGCTAAGAATGGCTCTCAGCGCCCGTTTGGTTCCCAACCTTTGCCAGAAGTTCATATGAATGTCGCGAACGGAAGAAAGTTTGGTGGTGCCTTCAACGGCAACCAATCGAACTTCAAGGGTAAGCGTAAGCGCAACCGAAACAGGAAGCCTTGAAACTCGGACCGTGGGAAAGGCACCGCAAAGCCAAAGTATGACAAAACTAGGCTTTGTGACAGGTATGGATGCTACACGCATCCTACTAACAAGTGCAAGACCCCAAAGCATCTGGCAATCCTCTACCAGCAATCCCAAGGACGCAAGGCACCTCAAGGGAAAAGGTTTGAAGCCAACTTCAACCTTCATCCAGATGGCACCAATGGAGCTGGTTGTTCGCAAGATGCTCCTTTTGGACCTGGCAACACCATGACTCTCCAGCAGCCCGAGGACCCTATGAGCACAGAGAACATGATGATTGAGTGCGCCTCAAACGACGTGTTTGGAGACTTCGACTAGTCCCACTATCTCCTTAGTGATCACTTTATTTTATGTCCATTTGTGATGTTGTAATAAGAACATAAGTATTGTTGTTGTCATGTATATATTATTAGCACTTTGATATAATAAAGATTGTATTCTATGTATCTAAATAAGGTTTTTCTTATTGAAAATGCTTCATTTTTATATATAGCTATCTACGGGGACAATCCGATGGAAGAGGAATTATGCCTTGTGGATAGTGCTACCACAAACTCCATACTAAGGGAGTTGAAATATTTTAAAACTCTGAAAAACATGAATGGAGATATTTTGACTATCGCTGAACGCGATACGGTAATTGTTGGCACTGCAAGTGTCATATTTATCCTCACAAACGGTACATAAGTGACAATTGAGGATGCCTTGTTGTATCCCGATTCGTCATGTACCTTAATCAGTTATCGAGATATCTGTTAGAATGGTTTTCATATTGAAACCCATGAAGACAACAAAGAAGAGTATCTGCTCTTCACAAAAGATAACGGATATGGCAAGGAAGTACTTGAAAAAAATTCCTTCTTTGTCGTCCGAACTGTACTATACGTACATCAAGCCCATAGAACATGTTGCTTACAAGGTAATCTTCCAGAATGTCGACGCATTTCAAACTTGGCATGATCGCCTAGGCCATCCCGGCATCGGGATGATGAGGAAGATTACTAGCAATTCCATTGGTCACAATTTGCATGAGTCAAAATTCCCTCGGTCGTCAGACTTTGTGTGTACATCATGTGGCATAGGGATGCTAATTTTGAGGCCTTCGCACCTCAAAATAAAAGTTGAACCACTTTAGTTCCTTGAGCGAATTCAAGGTGATATTTGTGGTCCTATCCAACCATTATATGGACCATTCAGGTATTTCATGGTTTTGATTGACGCATCTACACGATGGTCACATGTGTGTCTTCTTTCCACACGAAACCATGCATTTGCCAAGATAATGAGGGAATTAATTAAGTCACAGAACCATTATCCAAAAAGTCGAATTAAATCAATTCGCATGGACAATGCTATAGAATTCTCTTCACGCGCCTTCAATGACTGTTGCATGGCCTAGGGGATTGAAGTTCAACACTCTGTTCCATATCTCCACACTCAAAATAGTTTTGCTGAGTCCCTAATAAAGAGGATCAATCTCATTGCAAGACCTTTGTTAATGAATTACAGCTTGCCAACTTCGTGTTGGGGTCACACGGTTTTACACGTTGCTGACCTAATCCAATTACGACCAACTACATATCACAGTACTTCCCCTTTAGAATTGGTACATGGAAATCCTCCCAGGATTTCCCATCTGCGTAAGTTCGGATGTGCTACATACATCCCGATCTCACCACCACAGCGGACATCCATGGGACCGCATAGAAAACTAGGGATCTATGTGGGGTACAAATCGCCGTTGATTATTAAGTACCTGGAACCCCTTACTAGGGATCTATTCACAACCCATCACGCTGATTGCATATTTGATGAGGAACATTTTCCGGCATTAGGGAGAGATTTCAAGTACTAGAAAGAATGGCCGGAAATTGATTGGAATGCTATCGCCATTTCAACCTCTGATCCACGTACCTAAGAGACCGAACTCCAAGTTTGGAAAATCATCAATTTGCAACATCTTGCAAATAATGTGCCAGATTCATTTACTGATCTAAAAGGTGTTACTAAATCCTAGAAACCGGCCAGAAATGCGTCCGAAAGATTGGAGGTACCAACAAAAACCACGCAACTCCCTGATCCTAAAAAGAGGGGGAGTAGTACGACCTCTGACCCGAAACCTGCTTCTCACAAGCAACAAAGGAGAGAGAGGAGAAAATCCTCCAAATCAGTAAATGCAAGTCAGCTCAACGTTGACGAACACCTTATGGGTGGTATACACCTAGTGGAAGGGCAACCTCCACAACCCAGCTCTAGCTTGCACACACTGGCTGGGACATCGGAACACCTAGACTCACGCGTATTGGGAAATCACAAAGAGTCGAGGCTGCACTGCCTCTTGAGAACACCATCGTCGTCGTAGACGATGAAGTGGATGAGGCCGCGCCGCCCGCATCTCCGACCCCCTGTGGTTGTTGAAGTCGCAGGCGGCACGCCATTCCCAATGTTCCCGGCGATGGTGCGCATCCCGCGACCTCCCGACGCGGCGGCGCCCATCCCCTGACCTCCCAACGCGGCTCCCTGTGCAGCCGAACCAGACGGCGTGGCCGTCCAGCACGCGGCGACCCTCTCCCCGCATCATCGCGGGAGCGCCCGCGGCTAGACCACCTACACGACTGTGGCCCTTGGCAGAGGCAGCCCCGGTGTCGACCCGCCCGATGGCACGACGGGGCCCTCCATACGTGTGGGGTCGCACGGATGGCGTGCAGCGCCAGCATCTGCGGCCTCCGGCGCGTTGCTGCTCCACGCGGCTCACGACGGCGGCCGGCTCCAGACAACCGTGGCCTCCAGCGCGTGGCACCAATCCCGGCTCCGTTGCTGCATCAGCCGGCGGACGCGGTTACCATCTTGCTCGGTGGCCCTCAGCCCCGGCGTGGCGCCGTCTGCGCGGACCTGCCGTAGGCAGCCAGAACCATGAGCGGCGGTCTATGCCTCATGATGGTAACTGTCCAGGAGAGAAGGTAAGTAATCTTATCCCTTTGCCCATTTTTCATTTTGGTCCCTGATGTTGCAGGGATTAGCAAAATTTGGCTAAATAGTGTGCACACTAGTGAATAAATGAAACCAATCTGCTAGATGGATCGTACGTATTTGGTTTTCATAGATTAATTAAGTACTACTAGCTAGTATTTTTTAGATTATTTCAGTTCTGCACCATTTTTCTGTTGAATACTATGTACTCCAGAATATGTGTGTGATGTAATATATATTTCCATGTGTCCACATGTTGAGATTAATTACATCCATTATTTGCAATTGAGATTTTTAATTTCTTGCAAATAACAATTGATTCGTCTTAATTGAGCCATTTTTGTTCAAGACGAGCAAGAATTGAATATGCAAAAATCTAAGTGACTTCTTCAAGTTGATGTTTTGGGATTAAGGGTAGTGCACAGATCTACTGCATGCATTGCAGATTATCTCCATTACCGTGATTGCTTTAACAAGTGATCTCCCATATATTTTATTAAGTTATGACATAAGGTACTAGAAACATGAGTATCTGCTGATTTCATCAGACTATACTCTCTAAGTACTGAGAGATGGATCCTAAAATTTGTTTTAGGGAGTAGCTACAGTGTGTCATACTTAACAACTTGAAGTCCACACTAATGGTTTCAATCTCACTTCTTGAAATTACTATTAATTTTGCATAGTTTGTTACAACATAACCATGATGGTGTGTGGTTTACCAAAGCGTAAATCAATAACCTCTGGTTTACCCAAGTAGGTAACTAATGGTTGGAAGAGAGTTCGATGTACTCGAACTCGATGGCCACAACTACCCTACATGGTCCATGGACATCAAGATCGTCCTTGCATCCTGTAGGATAGTTCTTGCCATCCAGAATCCGGTGGACCCCCTTCCGGCTGGAGTCGCACCGCTGAGAGAAGAGTAGATATATGCGGCCTTGTACATTATAAGGCACAATATCCACCCAAACCTTAAGTCCGGGTATTTGGAGGAGGAATCCCCATTTACTATGTTTCAGGCCCTCAAAACGAGGTATAAAAAGTAGCAGGCAGTTATCCTTCCTGAAGCACTTCATGATTGGACTCATCTTCGATTCCAGGACTTTAAGTCCGTCGGGGATTACGATCACGAGGTTCATAAGATAAGTTATAAGTTGCGTTTTTGCGAGAAGGAACCTACAAATGTGGAAAAGATAGAAAGAAAGAACTCTATCCACTATGCTCCCATCTGAAAGGATCCTCCAGCAGCAGTACCGCGCTCGTGACTACTAGGTCGATTCAGACCTTATTCATATCTTACTTCAGGCTGAAAAGCATGATGAGCTTATTTCTAAGACTGACTCTCAGCGCCCGGTTGGTTCCCTAACCTTTGCCGGAAGTTCATATGAATGTCGCGAACGAAAGAAAGTTTGGTGGTTCCTTCAAAAGCAACCAATCGAACATCAAGGGTAAGCGTAAGCACAACCGGAACAAAAAGCCTCGAAACTAGGACCGTGGGAAAGGCACCGCAAAGCCAAAGTGTGATAAAATTAGGCTTTGTGACAAGTGTGGATGCTACACGCACCATACTAACAAGTGCAAGACCCCAAAGCATCTGTAAATTCTCTACCAGCAATCCCAAGTATGCAAAGCACATCAAGGGAAAAGGTTTGAAGCCAACTTCAAACTTCACCCAGATCGCACATATGGAGCTGGTTGTTCGCAAGTTGTTCCTCCTGGACCTAGCAACACCATTACTCTCCAGCTGTCAGAGGATCCTATGAGAACGGAGAACATGATTATTGAGTATGTCTCAAACAACATGTTTGGAGACTTTGACTAGTCCAATTATCTCTTTAGCGATCAACTTAATCATGTCCATCGGTGATGTTGTAATAAAACATAACCACTGTTGTCACAGTATATTGTATCAGCACTCTGATATAAATAAGATTGTATATAATCTATATATTTGAGAAAAGATTTCCATAGCAAAAATCCTTCAACTCGATATATAGATTTCTACGGGGGCAGTCTGATGGATGAGGAACAAGTATTTGAAAAAACACCCTATCTATTATTTGGAATATACTACATGTACATCACACCCGTAGCATATGTTGCATACAAAGCAATTCCATTGGTCACAAGTTGCATGAGTCCAAATTCCCTCGGTCATTAGACTTTGTGTGCATATTGTGCAACACAGGGAAGCTAATTTTGAGCCATTCCCACCTCAAAATACAATTTGGACCGCTTCAGTTCCTTGAACACATCCAGGGAGACATTTGTTATTCCCCAACCATTGTGTGGATATTTTAAGGTAGTCTTCATGGTTCTTAATTATGCATCTATACGATGCTCATACATGTGTTTTTTGTCCACATGAAATCATGCATTTACCATGATAATGCGGGAAGTAATCAAGTTACAGGCCCATTATCGAGAAAGTAGAATTTGACAAATTCGCAAGGAAAATGTTGCAGAATTCTCCTCATGTGCCTTCAACGAATGTTGCATGGCCATGTGGATTGAAGTTCAACACTCTATCCCATACATCCACACTCATAATGGTTTGGTTGAATCCCTCAATAAGAGGATCAAACTCATTGCATGACTTTTGTCGATGAAATGCACTACCAACTTTACGTTTGAGTCATGGAGTTTTACACGCTGCTGACTGAGTAGCTGCATATAGCAGTACTTCCCCTCAATTGATACGTGAAAATCCTCCGAGCATTTCCCATCTGCGTAAGTTCGGATGCGCTTCACGCGTACCGATCTCACCACCGCAGCATACATCATTGGGCCTACAAACTAAGGATCTATATGGGGTACAGATCTCCGTCGATCAACATGTACCTTGAACCCCTTATTGGGGACACATTCATAGCCTAGTATGCTGATTGCTTATATTAAAGGTTGAATTATTTCTAGGCATTAGGGGGAGACTTCATGTACCACACACAATGCCAGGAAATCCATTGGGACTGCACGTTCCACCTTATATCCACGTATTCAAAAATTTGGACTATACGTCAAAATTTCAAATATTTGCAACATATTGCAAATAACCTGCCATATTTATTTACTGATCTCAAAGGTGTTACAAAATACTTTAGTCTGGCTAGAAATGTGCCCGAAAGAGTGGAGGTACCAATAAAAACCACTCAACTCCCCACACCTGAAAAGAGGGGGAGTAGTATGGCCTCTAACCAAGATCTAGCTTCCTGCAAGCAACAAAGGAAATCGAGGAGATATCCTATAAATCAGTAAATGCAAGTCAACCTTGCGTTCACAAACACCTTATGAGTAGTATACACCCAGTGGAAGGGAAACCTCTACAACCCAGCTTCAACTTGCACACACTGTCTGGGACATCGGAACACCTGGACTCACGCGTATTGGGAAATCACGAAGAGTCATCATAGGTGGATACGAATTCCTCTAACTATATTGATTCTGGAGAATTTTACAACAAAAGCCTACAACTGTCGACAAACATTTATCTTGTATGATTGCCAAAACCTTCACAATGATTCAAATCCATAGACCATGGCCATGGCAGAGTGTAAACCACTCACTCGGACTGAAACAATCAAATGGTGCAATCCAAGCAGAAAATAGCCTCGCTCTTCCAACTAAATTCCCTACATGGGATCCAATATGTTTTCTTCTAGAAATAGAATGAGAACAAGGTGGTGAGAAAGCAAGTCTTGTAGCACAAGGTCGGGTTTCCGCAGAGATCCGAGACCTACTCTCTAGACATGAGTGAAATCCTCATTTTCTGATACCTATATCATTGGCAGTATAAAGTCATCTATTTGTGCAGTTGATAGATGCAGTGACTACATAGCCATGTGGATCACTAGATTTAGACATGTATGGTTCCAAAAGGAATCTCAATCCGAATCAAACTACAAATGCAACATGATTGTGTAAAATCAATGAGTCACTACATGGCTTATTGTTGTCGGCATATTTTAGTACAACCGACGTAGTGAGTTCCTTATGCACAAGGAAAACTCCTACAATGATGATTACCCATGCGTGTTTGTCATGCTCAAGGATTACTCCTACAATGATGAAACACGTGATCATCTAAAAGACGGAATTTGAGATGAAGAATTTGGATAAAACCAAATAGTTCTAGAGACCACAACTCGAACTCCTTCACTCAATTGTTATGGTACACCAAGTTGCCTATATTATAAATATTGGAGAAACCTAAAATAGACAAGTCATATCCATGTCCCATGACCGGTTGTTAGATCTCTAGACGTAGTGAAAGATTCACTCAAACCACGGGATGATGTAGAAGGGATGTTGGGACTTGAAGTTCCATATCTCAGTGCCATTGGACCCACCAACACAATTGGTTGGGTATCAAGAATATCTTTTGATATCTCCAAGGCACCACACATTACTTGATATGTTCATTTAATTTTAGAAAAATCTAAACTCCAATATGCTCAAAATACCCTGATTTTGGATACTTGAATGATCCCCATAATGTGTACCTACATGGTAGAAGTGTCATTCCATTGATGTCTTCAAAATAGACTTTGGTGACTATACCTACCAATCATTCTGAAATACAAAGTCACATTGACATGTGTAGCTTTATAGAATGATAAACCACATACATGAGTCATGTGGTATTGGTTCTCTTGCTTATGTTGCAAAGATGCAAATAGGTACATCTAGAGCAATATCACTAAGCATATTGTCTCTAAATTGTTTTATCTCCATGAACTCCAGAAGAGTCGGGGAATAAACATCTTGCGAGTCAAATCATGCGACAATAACATCGTTGATCTATTCAGGACGTCTCTACCAACTTTAACATTCCAGAAATGTTTTCATGGAATTGGTATTCGACGGCTATAGGATTTGCAAGAATCGGGGGGAGTATCAACCTGGACTACTCCTATTCAAAGCATCATATCACTCTTTTTCCCTTTATGAGTTTACTATTCAGGTTCTCATCAAGGTTTTTAATGAGGTAATATCAACACAAGATCATATGTCATACTTTCTTTTTCCCCACCGGGGTTTTTAGGAAAGTATACACGACATATATATTGTCCTCTAAACTCTATGTGTTTTCCCCTTTTACAAGGTTTTTCTCATATGGAGTTAATCGCGAAGGCAATAATCATTATATGATTTATCATTTTCTCCTTATTTTCCCACTGGGTTTTGAAAGCGTTTTAACAGCATATCCGACCATTATATGTTGCATCATTTATATCCTTATTTTTCCACTGGGTTTAAAGGATTTTTAGCAACATATCATACACACTACTCCTGGTTTTTGGAGGAGACTATTTCAAGATGATGAACACTCAAAAGGACAAGCATGGATTAGGGGGAGTGTTAGGATTTAATTAGTTCTTTTAATTAAATGTATAAATCCCTGCTTGTAATTAACCACAACAATTTTTATTTGTGCAACTTGTATGTCGGTTTGTACGTGTCCTTTCGAACAAACGCGCCTGTTGTAAGTGCCGGTTCGGGGTGCTATATATAGCCCTATTCATCATCAATAGAAGAACAGTTTTTACACCTATCATTTGATTGTGTTCTCTCTCGATTATATCTCAATCTCAACACACAGAAGCAATACCAACACCTCCCAATGTTTTCCCTATAGAGACCCGTCATTGATTTCAATGAGACATATTCTCCAGTAATGAGTGGTATCACTTTCTGATATCTTATATCTGTGGTAGTGCAAAATCATCTATCTATGCAATTGATGGATGTAGTGACCACATATCTTTACGGGTCACTAGATTCGGACATATATATGAAGGTTCCTGATGGAGTCTCTGTCCTGAATGAAGCAATAAACGCAACATGTACTATGTAAAACTAAACAAGTCTTTATACGGCTTGAAACAGTCAGGACGGTTCCTACCTGGGAACCAACATCCCGCTCCCCAACGGTTCCTTCCGAAGAAACTCTGATAGCTATCGATCTAGCAACTGCCTAATAGATGTCGTCTTTTAGAAAACCGACATATTTCCAATTGTATAAAAAATTGTATCAATCATTAATAAAGAATATAGATTTTATTCGTCTCTCGCTATCTATCCTTCTAGTTCTAATACAAGGAACGGTCTCGCCCAAGGTTCGGCCTCACAATTGCTGCAAGATAGGCTACAGACAGAATAAGTTGCAGTTTACAGGAATTAGCATATCTTGTTCCAAAAATCAAAACAATCAGGACTTTCCGGAGACGGGATGCATTAACTATTCTGATTCCATCAAATGGAGGCCGTTAGCTCAAAGGTATGTGACGTATTGGAAATCAGAAACGTCTACAAACATAGATAGCACAAATACAAAGGTACAAAGTTCAGGCAATGAAATTTAATGTTCATCACATTAAATAAAACTTGAAAAGAGTCTGCACTGTCAAATCTGGAAGATAACATAAACTAGTACCAGCTCATCTCGTGTTCATATTCAAATAAGAAATAACTGATTAAGAAAAAAGTCAAACTCTGAACTATAAACAGAGACAAAAACTAGGATCACAAGGGCCCTGCTGCCTAAGTAGACACATCTAAAACAATACAGGGAATGCATAAGAAGAGGCTAAACTCACGGTGTGGACATATGAGAAAAATGATTGTTGAGAAAACCATAATACCAATTGATGACTCAACTGCCCATTTCTCCCAAATTTGTATACAGGCCAGTACACACAATTATCAGTGCAAAGCCAATCATGATAGTCCTGCATCTAGAGCCAACAAGATGCAAAACTCCAGAAAGGAGAAAATTACCAGGCATCAAGTATTCCAAGAAATCCATCAACAAATCAGGACTCATGAGCTTATATATGTAGATCCAGACTTAAAAATCGCAAGAAAATACAGCTGAAGCCAAATGAGATGAAAATGATTGTTGGAGAAAACAGATTATCAAGCTTAATCCAACTGCTCACTTTCCTCAAATTAATATAGCAGAAAGCACTTTCGGCAAGAAATGCATAGCACAAAGCATTAACCGATACACACTTATCCTGCAAAGCACAAGCAAAAGGGCAAAAAAGAAGTATACACTTATCCCGGCAAAAAAAAGGTTTAACTAAAATCCTACAAAGTGCAGAAGAACACAAATTTTTCATTTAGTCTGTTAGATGGGAGGAAAATGATTGTTGGAGAAAGCATATAAGCTTAACCCAACTGCCCACTTTCCCATGTTGATATAGCAGGAAACACTTTCAGCATAAGACGCACATAAAAAAGCATCAAGCTGATACACACAATCCTGCAGGATGAACAAATATACCAATGTTGGCATCAAGCTACCTACAAATTATTGATAAAAATGATTGCCAGGCATCAAATATTCCAAGAAATCCATCAACAAATCAGGAGTCATGAGCTTATGGATGTAGATCTAGACTTAAAAATCGCAAGAATGTGCATCTGAAGGCAAATGAGACGAAAATGATTGTTGGAGAAAACAGATTATCAAGCTTAATCCAACTGCCCACTTCCATCAAATTAATATAGCAGAAAGCACTTTTGGCAAAAAATGCATAGCACAAAGCATTAGCCGATACACACTTATTCTGCAAAGCACAGGGTCAAAAAAAGTAAACTAAATTACAATTATGCAGCAAAGCAAGGGCAAAAAAAGTTACTAAAATCCGTAGAGGTACACAAATGTTTCATGTAGATGAGAGGAAAATGATTGTTGGAGAAAGCATATAAGCTAGACCCAACTGCCCACTTTCCCCATGTTGATATAGCAGGAAACACTTTCAGCATAAGACGCACATAAAAAAGCGTCAAGCTGATACACACAATCCTGCAGGATGACGAACAAATATACCGATGTTGGCATCAAGATACCTACAAATTACTGATAAAAATTATTAAGCAACAAAACATAAACATATAGAAAAGGCATATTTGTAGCACTCCAGTATACTTATCATGACACTTGTCATCAGATCACCAAGCATTCTAGCAATAGGATAGTAATAAGGACAAAATCGTAAAGGCTTATATTAAGTTGCTGGTGTTTGCAACTTTAAAAGGCAAAGCTCTTCTGTTAATAGACACTTCTTTTCGTATATAGAAGCATAACTAAAAAATATGAAATCCAAGCATTAGTCCAACTAAACCCCTAAACAGCTAAAGTTTTTAACTTGAGCAACAACAATTGCTCACTTCTAAGCAACTGCTATTTCTGTTGCAAGAGGCCTCAATAACTCATCCTCATCCTTTGGGGGATGGATGGTAACAAGGTCTGGTAAAGGTGTGGATGGTCCATGTTTGCCCTTCGGATCCCAGTCAAGCATAATCTTAACCTTGATACCAAGCACACCCTGGAAGCAAGTAAGAAACAGATCATGAAGCTAGTTACATGAATAAACCTTACCATTGATTTGTCGTCCAGACTGTACTATACGTATATCAAGCCCGTAGAACATGTTACTTATAAGTTAATTTTCCAGAATGTTGACGCAACTTGGCATGATCGCCTAGGCCATCCCGGCATCGAGATGATGAGGAAGATTACTAGATATTCCATTGGACACAATTTGCATGAGTCAAAATTCCCTCAGTCGCCAGACTTTGTGTGTACATCATGTGCCACAGTGTAACACCCTCAGAATCGGATCTATGCAAGTTTGAGCAAAATTCGCCAAACCCGCATAGAAACGATTCAAAGGTGCCCACCAGGCACTTCCGTGCGGGTGGAAAACGAAGTAATAACATTACACAACAGTCCTCGATGGGACCCACAAACAGATATATATAACAGCGACTCAATGAGTCAAGAATACAGATATAATATACAAAGATCCAAATCACCTTGAAAACGATAGAGCGTCCAGCTACGGACAAGATGCAAATGGGGCTAAGAGCCCTGAAGAATAACCAATGGCGTCCATAACCCCTGAGGCCAAGCGGAAGGGTAACCCCGCTAATGACGTTGATCTCAAAACCTGCTTAAACAAAGGGTGCCGACAAAGGGCAAAGGAAAAGAAGGAGCGCCGATCGAGGCCAGACACGGCGAGGCTAGAATTCGGCGGTCCTCGCCTACATAGGTATAGTGGTGGCGGCGGCAGCGACATGCACTAAACAACCTATAGAGACTCGATACAATGGCGGCTATCGAGAGGGTGAGAATAACCTATCCGGATCCAACCAAGCTAACACCAAACAAACCCATCCTGGTGTTTCCCCTCGAGACCAAACGAGGAAGTCAACCGAGAACTCACACCGTTGGCTTTTACTTATTGATTATCGTTGCAGCAATTCTAGTCGGTATAGATAATCGTCACGATAAAAGAAGCGATGGGCCCTTTTAGTTAATCATTCCGTTGTAGTTGCAACAATTACTAATCGATCTGAGATAGTATGAGATAAACCCAAAACCCAGCGCTTGTTGGTACTTTTATTCAGCCATTCCGTTGCGTTGCAATACTTACTAGTCGGTACAATGGTATAGCGACACTCCAAACAAGCAGTTGTGGGCGATTAATTAGCCATTCCATTATAGTGAAGCTGATTACTAGTCATTATAAAGTCAAATTTACAGCAATAAACTTTAGTTATGCTTGTCTAAGATCGAGATACTTTGCTCCAAGTCGTCCATATCCGCGGACACGGCTTTTAGAAAGTTTTACCCGGCCGGGGTGCACCAATAGCAACACACGCTCGATCAACCTCGGAAAAACCAACTCAAAACCCAACGAGGCTTTCACGGTGAACAATCACAGATTCAGAAATATTTCAGGGCCACCCTTGGAGTCTACCATAGCAAGTAAGCAAGCTCAGACGGACTCAAGGTTTGCGACAATGGTCAGTACGATCGGGAACCCGAAAGTGTGGCTGGGCTTGTCGATACCGAAAACATTCCGCTTACCTAAGCGATGCAGTGTGCCCTCGCACAATCGTAAATACATAAGTAGCATGGCATAAGTACATGATAGTAAATAAAACCTCAAACTAGTTTGTGGCCCCAAGAAATAAGAATGAATCAAGCTCGCTCGGGGGTCCCATATACCTCCCGGATGTGGATAGCGCGATAAATCAAGGAACAGGTATCAAGTACTCGGGGTCTTACGGGACACAAGTGGGCGTTCGGAAACCAAATATTTTCTATCACCCACCGATGCCTCTGCTTATTTCAATTTTAGTTGTTAAACAGAAATTAAAGTGAATGATAAGTAAAGCTATGATCATCTCCATCATCAACATGCGACAATACATCAACAACTGTGGCACTTGAAGACACGCAACAACAATATAGCAAGCGACTATGACGCGCAAGACCAGCTATCTACCAAACAACAGGCAATAGGATGTGTCCAAGGCAATATAGGGCTGCACGGTATATCACAGGTACGGAAACTAAAGCATCGCAACACAGATAGCAATAGATCAACAGGAGGGAATAAATACTATAAAATGAAGATAGGTAGAAAGAGGGAGATGCTCGCCTGAAAACATTGTCGAAGGTTTTCCCCGAAGATCGGGGCGAAGCTCACATCAACTCAACGGCCTCATCCGCGAAGAAGCAAAACACTAGAATAAACGCCGGATGCAATATTTAATACTAAGGCAGAAGATCGGCATGATGCATGTATGATGCATGGCATGGCAAAGAGGCGATGCAATTAGGTCATATTAAGCGGAACCGGGGTCCCGACAATTAGTTAGGTGGTTCATGTTATTTAGAAACCCCGCATTTTAAATGTTGTATTAACATGGCAAATAATAGCACCGGGTTCGCTACACAAATTTAAATGAGGCCAATATAAGGCTAGATTTGCCCGCATATGGGCCCCATATTTATTTATTAGGTGAATCGGCATAAGGCCCCCAAACCACATGAGATGCATGCGAGATGAATGATTATTATGCGACAAGTTGATATCATTTATATAAAAAAAATAGGGTATCGAGGAAAAAGGTCACACATTAGGGTCTCGACGGTCTTGGGGTTCCGGGGTTCGGGGTCAGGGTCCATGGTCCAGGGTTCGGCGAGGTCGTTCTCGGACTCAGGGGTAGGTCTTGGCGCATCCGGGGTCTTCGGGTCATGTTGTCGGTCTTGTCGTCCCTCGCGGGGACCTTGGCGTTCCGAGGGGGCGTACTTGGTCTGGCGTCGGGGCATCGGACTCGCCCTAGCCGATGTCGAACTTGTCGGGTTCTCGTGTCGGTTCGGTCTTGGCATTCGGGTGAAGCACTTGTCGCATCCATGGTCGTGTCGGCGGTCTTGTCGTTCCGTAGCGCAGATCTTGGGAAGGTTCGGGGTTCCACGGGTTCGGCTCGACAACCGGACTCCGGGAACGGTTCTTGGCGTCCGTGTGGAAGATCTTGTCGCGGCCGGGAAGCAGAGCTTGGGTCGGGTGGATCTTGGGTGTGGCGCTCGAGTTGCATCGACACCTCCACGCATTGCTCCGCGGGTGGTCATCCGCAAAGGGGCCAACACCGGAACGCTGCACGGAGGATGTTCCACCTGGTCATCACCACAAACGCCCTTTGGCCAAACCGAAGCTGCCAAGATGAACAAGGCGCGGACGATGGTCGAGCAGGCGGCCAGGTGGGGTCCGCGGTCGCCGGGGCTCGCCGCAGGGAGCCGAGGACGGCCGAGGAGACGGAGAGGAGGGTCGCCCGGCCTGCACGGGCGACGCAGCACGCGGCGGGCTCGAGCAGAGGTTTGAGGCGGGCGTGGGGCGAAGCTCACAGCGGTGGCGCTTTCAGCCCGGCCCGGGAGGCGGCCGGGCGAACGAGCCTTGACGGAGGCAGGCGGCGGCTCGGCGGGGCATGGCGAAGCGGCAGCCGCGAGAAGGAAGCGTAGCTGGCAGCCTTGTGCGGGCGGAGGCCGGCGTGGCGCGCGAAGGAACGTGGAAGGGTCGCCCGGCACAGGAGGTTGGGCGCGGCTGGCGGAGGTGGAGGCGTGCTTTCGGCGGAGGCTGGGCGGCGTCGGGCGATGGCGGGTCGAGCGGCGCACGCGGTGAGTCGAGGCCGGCGGCAGCGATCTTGGACGAAGCGGCTCGGGAGGCGAGGCGGGGCGCTCCTGCGCATGGCAATCGCTGGCGAGCGAGGTGGCGGAGGATCTCGGTGAGGCTGGCGGAGACACGCGGCGGGACGGCGGCCAGGCAGCGGAGGTGCTTGGCCGGCGGATGGCGGTGGGCGGCGGCGAGGGATCTGCGTGGCCCGGGGTCAGGCGGGCCAGGGGTTCTTGATGTGGCGTGAGCGGCCATGAGGAGAGAGGAGCTGGAGGCGGGCGGGCGGCTCGGCCGGGAGGTAGGGAAGGGGCTGCGTCAGGGGACGGGTGGGACCAGCAGGCGGGAGCCGGGTGGGGAGTGGCTGGGGATCGGGTGGGCCTGGCGTGGTGGCTGTGTGGTGTGCTGTGTGTGCGTGTGTGGGGAGTGGGTTTAGAGAGAGAGGGAGTGGGGGTGGACCAAGTGGCAAGCTAGGATTGGGTAGAGGGGAAGGTTAGGTGAGGTGGCAGGATGCTATTGGAGGGAGTGAGGTGGAGGGATGGGTTGGGTAGTTTTCTGGGTAGCTGTAGGAATAAGGGGTGGGCCGATCTGAAAAGTGGGGGTGGTCGTTCGGGTCGATACGGCCCGTTCGACTGCCCCCGCTAAAAATAATATAATATTTTATTTGTTTTAAACAAGGCTTTTGCAAACCGATACCGGGCAAAACAAAACATTCCGGCGACCCGGGTTTGATATTTGATTAAAGATGGGGCGTTTAGAAAACAAAAATAGGTTTTCGAAATTAGTTTTTGACAAACAACATATGATGATGACGATGCAATGCACAAATTCAACGCGATTTTCTAGTAGTGGTTTTGTGGGATGCCACACACAGGGATGCTAATTTTGAGGCCTTCGCACCTCAAAATACAAGTTGAACCACTTTATATCCTTGAGCGAATTCAAGGTGATATTTGTGGTCCTATCCAACCATTATCTGGACCATTCAGGTATTTCATGGTTTTGATTGACGCATCTACACGATGTTCACATGCGTGTCTTATTTCCACACGAAACCATGCATTTGCCAAGATGATGAGGGAATTAATTAAGTTACAGACCCATTATCCAAAAAATCGAATTAAATCAATTCGCATGGACAATGCTGCAGAATTCTCTTCACGCGCCTTCAATGACTATTGCATGGCCTTGGGGATTGAAGTTCTGCACTTTGTTCCATATGTCCACACTCAAAATGGTTTCGTTGAGTCCCTAATAAAGAGGATCAAACTCATTGCAAGACCTTTGTTAATGAATTGCAGCTTGCCAACTTCGTGTTGGGGTCACGCGGTTTTACACGCTGCAAACCTAATCCAATTGTGACCTACTGCATATCTCTGTACTTCCCCTCTGCAATTGGTACGTGGAAATCCTCCTAGCATTTCCCATCTGCGTAAGTTCGGATGTGCTACATACATCCCGATCTCACCACCACAGCGGACATCCATGGGCCTACACAGAAAACTAGGGATCTATGTGGGGTACAAATTGCCGTTGATTATTAAGTACGTGGAACCCCTTACTGGGGATCTATTCACAGCCCGTCACGCTGATTGCATATTTGATGAGGAACATTTTCTGGCATTAGGGGGAGATTCAAAGTACCATAAAGAATGCCAGGAAATTGATTGGAATGCTATCGCCATTTCAACCTCTGATCCACATACCCAAGAGACCGAACTCCAAGTTCGGAAAATCATCAATTTGCAACATCTTGCAAATAATCGCGATTCATTCTTGATCCAAAAGGTGTTACTAAATCACGAAACCGCCAGAAATGTGCCCGAAAGAGTGGAGGTACCAACAAAACTACTCAACTCCCGATCCTAAAAGAGGGGAGTAGTGCACCGACCGGAACCTGCTTCTCGCAAGCAACAAAGGAGACAGAGGAGAAAATCCTCCAAATCAGTAAATGCAAGTCAGCTCAACGTTGACGAACACCTTATGGGTAGTATACACCCAGTGGAAGGGCAACCTTCGCAACCCAGCTCCAGCTTGCACACACTAGCTGGGACATCGGAACATCTAGACTCACGCGTATTGGGAAATCACGAAGAGTCACCAAGCGTGCATGAGATATCCACCAACTATATTAATTCTGGAGAATCATTCAACTGTAAGTCTACGATTGTCGACACTTATTTTTCTGCTACAATTGCGGATACCCTTCTCAATGATCATGATCCAAGGACTATCGTTGAGTGTGAGAAATGCTCCGACTGGCCTAAATGGAAGGAAGCAATACAAACAGAACTTGCTTCGCTCAATAAAAGGAAGGTATTCACAGAAGCAATACCAACACCTCCCAATGTTTTCCCTGTGGGATTCAAATGGGTTTTCCTCCGGAAACGGAATGAGAACAATGAGGTGGTGAGATACAAAGCGAGGCTCGTAGCACAGGGTTTCACGCAGAGACCCGGCATTGATTTCAATGAGACATATTCTCTAGTAATGAGTGGTATCACTTTTTGCTATCTTATATCTTTGGCAGTGCAAAATCTTCTATCTATGCAGTTGATGGATGTCGTGACCGCATATCTTTACGGGTCACTAGATTCGGACATATACATGAAGGTTCCTGATGGAGTCTCTGTCCCGAATGCAAGCGCTAAACGCAACATGTACTGTGTAAAACTAAACAAGTATTTATACGGCTTGAAACAGTCAGGACGGATGTGGTACAACTGACTTAGTGAGTTCCTTCTTCAGAAGGGTTACTCCAACAATGATGACTGTCCATGTATCTTCATCAAGAAGTCCTCTTCATGATTTTGCATCATTTCAGTGTATGTCGATGATCTCAACAATATTGGCAACGCACATGATATTTATGAAGCACACAATCATCTAAAGACATAATTTGAGATGAAGGATTTAGGTCAAACCAAATTTTGCTTGGGTCTCCAACTCGAGCACCTTCCCTCAGGAATAATGGTACACCAAGCTGCCTATATCCATAAAATATTAGAGAAATTCAATGGATAAATCCTATCCATCTAAAACTCCCATGGTGGTTCGTTCTGTAAACGTAGGGAAATATCCATTCAGGCCAAGGGATGATGGAGAAGAGATGTTGGGACCCGAGGTTCCATATCTCAGTGCCATTGGAGCGCTCATGTATCTTGCAAATTGTACAAGATCTGACCTCGCATTTAGTGAATCTACTTGCTAGACACATCGCAGCTCTCATGAAACGCCATTGGTCGGGAGTCAAGAATGTCTTTCGATATCTCCGAGGCACAAAGGATCTTGGCCTATATTTTTAGTTTCATAGAAATCTGGACTCCATTATGATCGGATACACTGATGCTGGCTACTTATCTGATCCCCATAATGCCAGGTCGCATACCGGCTTTGTGTTCCTACATGGTGGAACTGCTATATCATGGAAGTCTTCGAAATAGACTCTGGTTGCCACTTCTACCAATCATTCTGAAATAATTGCATTATATGAGGCATCACGCGAATGTGTGTGGCTTTGCAGAATGATAAACCACATACAATAGTCATGTGGAATTGGTTCTATCGAATCACCTTCCGTTATCTATGAGGATAATGCGGATTGTGTTGCACATATGCAAACAGGATATATCAAGAGCAATATCACTAAGCGTATTGCCCCAAAGTTGTTTTATCCTCATGAACTCCAAAAGAGTGGGGAAATAAACATCTTACAAGTCAAATCATGCGATAACCTCGCCGACTTGTTTACAAAGTCTCTACCAATTTCAACATTCCAGAAATATATTCATAGAATCGGTATGCGACGGCTTCAAGATTTGCAAGAATCAGGGGGAGTATCTTCTTGAACTATTCATGTTCAAAGCATCATATTACACTCTTTTTTCCCTTAAATGAGTTTACTTTACAGGTTCTCATTAAGGTTTTTAATAAGGTAATATCAACATAAGATCATATGTCATACTATCCGTTTTCCCCTATAAACGACATATTTATTGACCTCTAGATTCTATGGATTTATTTTATATTGAGTTAATAGAGGCGATAATCATTATATGTTGTGCCATTTTCTCCTTATTTTCCCATAGGGTTTTTGAAGGAGTTTTAACAACATGTCCTATCATACTCCTCATATTTTTTCCACTGGGTTTTTGGAGGAGATTTAATCAAGATGATGAGTTGTGATACAGTCAAGTGGTGATTAGGGGGAGTGTTAAGAGTAATTATCCCAGATAATTAGGGGATAAAATCCCGGCTTATTTAGGAGGTGCGGTTCTAGCTTGGGAACCGACATTCCCGCTCCTCGACAGTTTCTTCCCGGAGATACTCTGCGAGCCATCGATCGTGGAACTGCCTGATCAACGCCATCCTTCAGTGAACCGACGAATCTTATGCATGATTGTATAAAATCTTGTACCAATCATCAATAAAAGACACAAATTTCATTCTCATCTCGTTGTCTATCGTTCTAGTCTAATAATTGTAAGTGCTGAGAAATATAGCAATCCAGATTTAAGAATGGAGCCAAAGCAAAGTGGTTTATGAATTGCTATACCTTCTCTCTCTACTTGGTATACCCCGTTTTTAGCAATCTATTATAGAAAGGCTTTTGAAGATGCTCTGAAGAGGGGGAGAGAGCAATTTGGCCAAAATCTTTTTTTTCTGTTCACGTTACCGTTTTCCCCGTGTAGGACAATGAACTTATTCAAGAGTTAAATTTGTTATACAAGTACCCAATAAAAAATCAACATGAACAATATGAGGGTACTCATGAGCTATTCCAATCAATTTGTGCAGGGGGTAGCTGTTTGCATCTGTATATTTGAGATAGCAAGGTGTTAAAAATATCCCAGGAAAATCAGGGATAAAATCCTCGCTTAACTGGGAGGGTGCGGTTCCTACCTGGGAACCGACATCCCGCTCCCTGACGGTTCCTTCCGGAGAAACTCCGATAGCCATCGATCTAGGAACTGCCTAATCGATGTCGTCTTTTAGAGAACTGACATATTTCCAATTGTATAAAAAGTTGTATCAATCATCATTAAAGAATATAGATTTCATTCATCTCTCGCTGTCTATCCTTCTAGTTCTAATACGTTATCAGCACCTGCTCCGGCGAGAGCCCTTCGAGGATTCCGGCGATCACCGGAATTAGAGAAAAGAGGTGAGAAACATGCCTCGTCTGATGCCTTGTTCCTCCGTCGCTCGATGCCGTCGCGGAATTGGGGTTCGCCACCATGCCCTTCGCCTTGACGGCCGCCGCTATGGTGATGGGCAGTACTTCGGCCGCCGCCACGGTGCGGGAGGCTACCGTGAGCGCCGCCATGGTCTGCGTGTTCCCCGTGGTGCCCAACGGCGGCCGGCGCCGTAGTGCCCTTTGTGCGCAATCCCGGCCGGCCAATCCGCGCTTCGCTGGTCGGCCGCGCCGCCGGGGGGTCGGCGTCGACCCTGCACTCGCGCCTTCGCCGCCGCCATTCTGGTGCCAGGCACACGGATGGGTTGTTTGTCCACTGCACGTGTACGTACACGGCATGCGACAAGCCCCAGAGGACGACGGCGCGGGCGCTGCGTTGCAGCCTCCAATGGCCCCTGCCGGCATGGGCGCCGCAGGCCTGTCGCCCACCTCCGTCTTCGACTTCGGAGGCCCGTCCGACGCCATCGAGTCGCGCCCGCCGTCTCCGACTCCCGTGGTCATTGAGACTGGCACCGGCGTGCCGCTCCAGATGCCACCGTTCGAGGCGCCTCACTTGCAGGAGCGCGAGCGCGGCGCGTTTGCCTTCATCTCGGCGCCGACCGGAGCGACGCCCTTCACCTCCGACTCCGGCATGCGCAGCTTCACGAGCGCCGCCCATGGCGACGCGGTCGCACCACCGAGGCTGCCATCCCCGACACCGGCCTCTCCTCCTTCACCGTGCCCGAGTTCCCGCCGCCTCCTGATGCCCTTCGGCTTCCATTGCCGTCGGCCCAGCGGGCGTGGCCGAACTTAGATCCTAGCCATGCTGGGCCTCGCCGGGCCAGCGCCAGTTCCTCCTCTCGGTGACTCCTCCGACGAGGAGGCTCAGCCGCCGGTGAACTCCGCCAGCATGGCTCTGGTGCAGGCAGGTGCGTGGCCTCTGGTGGCAGGTTCTGGAACTCGAGAGGTGTAAGATCCTCCTTTATAAAGGAAAAGGATCCTGTGATTGCAATGCTAGTCCCGGATCATTGCTAGCATCCACGATTTAAGATGAAGTACACATATACAAAGGTCATTATTAGGGCATTTCGGAGACAAACATAGTCTTTACAACTCCAAGGCCACAGGCCTAGTACAAGAGTTTGAATAAGTAAATAAATAAAGTCTTCATCTTCATGTGCCACAGCAAACATGTTGAGTGTAGACTCATGACTCCTAATCCTTATCGAGTAACTTGCAACATTACAAGTTCTGACCATGGGTCAATACATTGGAATAGTATTGGCAAGTGATACCTTAGTATAATTTAGGTGGACTAGATACTATATGCAAATTTGGCTAAGTGTAGCTTGGCTTGCTTTGCTCAAAATAAGTTTTGCCTATTAGTTGAAATCACTAAGTTTTTCTTTGTCAAAACTTTTCCCAAGAAACCACCAATAGACATTGAGGTCCTTCACCCTTGTTCACCCACAAGTTTTACTTAGAAATTGGGATGAGGAGATTCTTGATAGCTTCCATGTCTTGATGCTCAAGTTGTCCTTTTCCAGGGACATGGCTAAGTACTTAGATTTTTCCATCTGCAGAGGTTGTGCACTTTCCCCACCAGACTTGATTTTCACCAAGACAAGACCTTTCAGAAGCCTTTCCTTAGACCAAATGGACGCATTCCAACCTATCATTCCCACTACCACCAACTGTCCAAATGGCTAAGTTCTAGCAACCTATATGATCCAGGCAGAGCCCATATTGCCAAGTGGCTGCACTAGAAGCTTCTCAACACTTGGCCTCTAAAATCTCTTTGTCCCTGGGTGGCTTTCCACAAGTGATATACACAAGGTTCAACAGTCCCCTAGCCTTGTGTAACCACTCAACACAAACCATTTCTTCCATTCCACCCAGGTGTTTCATTTACTTAGTTGTTTTATTAGGCAAAACATAAGTCCAAAGACTTAGAAATATTTTCATCATAACATGTATATTTCACCAACCCTTGGTTGCTACTAGCTAGGCTAAGCATGGTATAGATAAGCATCTTAACTTAGAAATTTCCTAGCAATTCTACAACTACTAGGATTTCCCAACATGGCATATAAGTAAAACATAGCATGCAAGACTAGCACAATATTTCTAATGCTTAGTTGAAAACATAGGGATAAAAATATTCATGAAGTACCACTTGCCTTGGTAGTTTGGAGAGTAGTTACACTCTTCACATTCACAATCACAATCACTAGCACCAAAATCTACACAAAGAATTATAGCAACAAATCACATACAAAACATATACAATCAAAAATATATGCATGCATGCAAAATGATATGTGATGATTTTTAAAACTCAACAAAGCAAGTATACAATACTGGTTCATAAACAAGTTAAAAACTTGCCAAACAACATTTATTTAATCCCTAAAATATTTCCTAAACAATTCATAAACTCAAATTAGCCCTACATAAGTTTCTGCAAATAAAACCATTTTAACAGAAGCAAAACATTAAACACATTGCATAAATAGAAAGGGCTTGCTCCCCTGATTCCATTGATATAAAATTTGTTAAATTCTAACGTGGGGATCAAAAGTTATAGCCAAAACAAATTTGAACATCTAACAGATTCAAATCCAGCTTTAAATCTAAACCACTGCCACGCGTCTTAATCTAATTGTCCCGTACCGCTTCGCTTAGGATCGCGTCTGTGAGTCGTTAGATCAACATAATCTGCACGGCCCAGATCTAACTATACCGTTTCGTTAAGTGATCTAATCTCGCGCGCTGGATCCAGATCCAACGGCCCTGGATCAAACGACCAAATTGCGGGAGGCGGTGGCTCGGCGGCGGCGCTTGGCGCTCTGGTGTACAGGGTCGACGGAGGTGCTTACCAGGAACGTGACGATGCGCTGATGCTCAACCTGGTGACGGCTTGGCAAGGGGCGCACGGGGACGGTCGCTGGAGCTCGTCGGAGTTGCGGGCGTCGTCTGGCTTGGGTGGACGACGACGTTGGCGACGCTCCTGGTCACCCTAGCATGTACAAACAGCATCAGGAGATGCGCAAGACTACGGCGAACAGGATCGTGTGCATCAGAGGCGGAGGGGAACAAAGGGCTCACCGAATTTGATCGCCGGAGTTGAGGATGTCGTCGGGGGCTTGCTGTGCTTGTCGAAGACGATGACCTGGGGTGGTACAGAAGGAACCAATGGTGTCAGTAGATGCGCAAGGAAGTGGCGAGACTGTCTGTAAGAACCAGAGGGAGAGGGGCACACGGGGCTCACCGGAATCGGTCGCCGGAGTGCTCTCTGTCTACGGCGGTGCGAGGATGAATGCGGGCAGCCTGGGGGCGCTTTGTGCTCGGAGTTTGGGGGGAAATGGAGAGGCGGCAGAGGGGGTTTAAGTAGGCCAGGCGGGGGCGTGAATTACTCCTGCAATCAACGCGAATTGACGAGCGAATCAACCAGGTAACGCACGACGTGATTTGGGGAAGAACATGTCGCGGTGAGGGTGGAGACGACGACGCTGTGTGGGCCTTGGCTGTCAGCGGGACAAACAGAGGGGGGGTAGGTCCTGCCTGTCACTTTCAGTGGTCAAGGGGTGAGTGAAGGAAAAGCAGTTCGCGGGGTGGGCTGGGCTTATTTGGGCAGTTGGGCAAGGCTTTGAAGCTTTTTCTTTTAAGCTTTTTCTTTTTCTGTTTGCTTTTCTAAAATGGTTTTCAAACTTTATTTCAAATCTGTTTGATTCCAAAACTTTTTAGGATTTTTGTACAATAAATCTGTACTCAAATAAGTGTCAAACACATCTGTTCACTCAACACACTTGGGGTCTTTTGAAAATAAAATAAAACCATGCCTTTATGAGGTGTGATAATAGGCATAGAATTGGTTTTTATTTCATTTTTTTGCTTTGAGACCTTGCTCAAGTTTTTGAAATCACTTGAGTTTGGATTCTAAACAATACTGGATGATTAACAATATCTTTCTCAAAAACAAGTAGCACAAAGGCTTGAGTAAACTTACATAAAATATTGAGAAATAATGCTTCTATTTTGAAATGTTTTGTTTGAAATGAAACTCATATGATCATGGATGCATGGATGATATGCATGAGTTTGAAACATGATTTTAGGGATGTTACATAAGGTCACCGCGTGGATTTAAGGAAGATGCGCGAGGACACCGCGTGGACAAGTAAAATGCGTGGCCCAGTTTCCTTTATCGCTTTGTGAATAAAAAAACTGCTTTGCACTTGTTGCGCTATGTGTTGATAGTTTGCTTAATGCAAATTGTGTGTTGTGCGCAGCGCAGCGCAGTTTCAGTTTCTCGCTAGTTTGCTTACTAAGTATAGTTTTTTTATCAGCTATCTTAGTAGTAAATTCAGTTAAAATCAGTACATAGTACTGTTTATTTGTCGAGTACTATATGTATTCTAAAAAATATTTGATGTAATATATTTCCGTGTGTGTGCACATGTTAAGATTTATTACATTTATCGTTTGCAATTGAGATTTTCAATTTCTTGCAATAGATCAATTCATCGTCTTAATTGAGTCATTTTGACTCGATACGAGCACGAATTGGTATGCAAAATTCAAAATGATTTCTTTAAATTGATGTTTTGGGAACACAAGGTAGTGTCCAGATCTACTGCACTGCATATTATCACCACTACTGTTTAAAGCCTATATTTTGTCATATTTGACACTATGATTGCTTAACAATATGCTCTTCCAAACATTTTATTAAGTCATGACATAAGGCATTAGAAGTATGAGTATCTACTGATTTCATCAGATTATACTCTCTAGTGCTGCGAGACGGACTCCAAATATTCTTTGGAGATTATCTACAATGTGTCATACTTAACAATTTGAAGTTCACACTAATGATTTCGAGCCCACTTCTTGAAGTCATCATTTAATTTTGCATAGTTCATTACAACATGACCATGATGGATTTTAATTTACCGAACATAGATTAATATTCTTTGGTTTACCATGTAGATAACCGATGGCTGGAAAAGAGTTCGATTCACTCGAGCTTAATGGCCACAACTACCCTACATGGGCCATGGACATTAAGATCGCTCTTGCGTCCCGTGGGATATTGTGTGCCATACAAAACCCGACGACCCCCTTCCGGCTGGAGCCGCACCGCTGAGAGAAGAGCAGAAATATGTTGCCTTGTACATTATAAGGCATCATATTCATTCGGATCTTAAGTCCGAGTATTTCGAGGAGGAATCCCCATTTACTTTGTTTCAGGCCCTCAAGACGAGGTATGAAAAGCAGAAGGCAGTTGTCCTGCCCGAAGCACTTCATGATTGGACTCATCTTCGATTCTAGGACTTTAAGTCCGTCGGGGATTACAATCATGAGGTTCATAAGATAAGTTCCAAGTTGCGCTTTTGCGTGAAGGAACCTACAGATGCAGAAAAGATAAAAAAACTCTATCCACTATGCTCCCATCTGTAAGGATCCTCCAGCAACAATACCGCGCTCGCGACTACCAGGTCTATTCAGACCTTATTCATATCCTACTTCAGGTTGAAAAGCATGATGAGCTTCTTGCTAAGAATGGCTCTTAGTGCCCGGTTGGTTCCCAACCTTTGTCGGAAGTTCATACGAATGTCGCGAACGGAAGAAAGTTTGGTGGTGCCTTCAACGGCAACCAATCGAACTTCAAGGGTAAGCGTAAGCGCAACCGAAACAGGAAGCCTCGAAACTCGGACCGTGGGAAAGGCACCGCAAAGCCAAAGTATGACAAAACTAGGCTTTGTGACAAGTGTTGATGCTACACACATCCTACTAACAAGTGCAAGACCCCAAAGCATCTGGCAATCCTCTACCAGCAATCCCAAGGACGCAAGGCACCTCAAGGGAAAAGGTTTGAATCCAACTTCAACCTTCATCCAGATGGCAACAATGGAGCTGGTTGTTCACAAGATGCTCCTTTTGGACTTGGCAACACCATGACTCTCCAGCAGCCCGAGGACCCTATGAGCACGGAGAACATGATGATTGAGTACGCCTCAAACGACGTGTTTGGAGACTTCGACTAGTCCCACTATCTCCTTAGTGATCACTTTATTTTATGTCCATTTGTGATGTTGTAATAAGAACATAAGTATTGTTGTTGTCATGTATATTGTATCGACACTTTGATATAATAAAGATTGTATTCTATGTATCTAAATAAGGTTTTGCTTATTGAAAATTCTTCATTTTTATATATAGCTATCTACGGGGACAATCTGATGGAAGAGGAATTATGCCTTGTGGACAGTGCTACCACAAAATCCATACTAAAGGAGTTGAAATGTTTTAAAACTCTGAAAAAGATGAATGGAGATAATTTGACTATCGTTGAACGCGATACAGTAATTGTTGGAACTGCATGTGTCATATTTATCCTCACAAACGGTACACAAGTGACAATTGAGGATGCCTTGTTGTATCCCGATTCGTCATATACCTTAATCAGTTATCGAGATATCCGTTATAATGGTTTTCATATTGAAACCCATGAAGACAACAGAGAAGAGTATCTGCTCTTCATAAAAGATAACGGATATGGCAAGCAAGTACTTGAAAAAATTCCTTCTTTGTCGTTCGGACTGTACTATACGTACATCAAGCCCATAGAACATGTTGCTTACAAGGTAATCTTCCAGAATGTTGACGCATTTCAAACTTGGCATGATCGCCTAGGCTATCCCGACATCGGAATGATGAGGAAGATTACTAGCAATTCCATTGGTCACAATTTGCATGAGTCAAAATTCCCTCAGTCGTCAGACTTTGTGTGTACATCATGTGCCACATGGATGCTAATTTTGAGGCCTTCGCACCTCAAAATACAAGTTGAACCACTTCAGTTCCTTGAGCGAATTCAAGGTGATATTTGTGGTCCTATCCAACCATTATATGGACCATTCAGGTATTTCATGGTTTTGATTGACGCATCTACACGATAGTCACATGTGTGTCTTCTTTTCACACGAAACCATGCATTTGCCAAGATAATGAGGGAATTAATTAAGTTACAGGCCCATTATCCAGAAAGTAGAATTAAATCAATTTGCATGGATAATGCTGCAGAATTCTCTTCACGCGCCTTCAATGACTATTGCATGGCCTTGGGGATTGAAGTTCAGCACTCTGTTCCATATGTCCACACTCAAAATGGTTTCGCTGAGTCCCTAATAAAGAGGATCAAACTCATTGCAAGACCTTTGTTAATGAATTGCAGCTTGCCAAATTCGTGTTGGGGTTACGCAGTTTTATACGCTGCTGACCTAATCCAATTGCGATCTACTGCATATCACAGTACTTCTCCTCTAGAATTGGTACGTGGAAATCCTCCCAGCATTTCCTATCTGCGTAAGTTCGGATGTGCTACATACATCCCGATCTCACCACCACAACGGACATCCATGGGCCCACATAGAAAACTAGGGATCTATGTGGGTACAAATCGCTGTCGATTATTAAGTACCTGGAACCCCTTACTATGATCTATTCACAGCCCATCACGCTGATTGCATATTTGATGAGGAACATTTTTCGGCATTAGGGGAGATTTCAAGTACTAGAAAGAATGCCCGGAAATTGATTGGAATTCTATCGCCATTTCAACCTCTGATCCACGTACACAAGACCGAACTCCAAGTTCGGAAAATCATCAATTTGCAACATCTTGCAAATAATCTGCTAGATTCATTTACTAATCTAAAAGGTGTTACTAAATCCTGGAAACCGGCTAGAAATGTGTCCGAAAGAGTGGAGGTACCAACAAAAACCACTCAACTCTCTGATCCTAAAAAGAGGGAGAGTAGTACGGCCTCTAACCCGGAACCTGCTTCTCGCAAGCAACAAAGGAGAGAGAGGAGAAATCCTCCAAATCAGTAAATGCAAGTAAGCTCAACATTGACGAACACCTTATGGGTAGTATACACCCAGTGGAAGGGCAACCTCCACAACCCAGCTCCAACTTGTACACACTGGTTGGGACATCGGAACACCCAGACTCACGCGTATTGGGAAATCACGAAGAGTCATCAAGGGTGCATGAGATATCCACCAACTATATCAATTCTGGAGAATCATTCAATCGTAAGTCTACGATTGTCGATACTTATTTTTCTGCTATAATTGCTAATACCCTTCTCAATAATCATGTTCCAAGGATTATCGTTGAGTGTGAGAAACGCTCCGACTGGCCTAAATGGAAGGAAGCAATACAAGCAGAACTTGCTTCGCTCAATAAAAGGAAGGTATTCATAGTGTTAGGATTTAATTAGTTCTTTTAATTAAATGTATAAATTCCATCTTTTAATTAACCACATCAGTTGCTATTTGTGCAACTTGTATGTAGGTTTGTACGTGTCCTTTCGAACAGACGCGCCCGTTGTAAGCGCCGGTTCGGGGTGTTATATATAGCCCTATTCATCGTCAATGGAAGAACAGTTTTTACTCCTATCATTTGATTGTGTTCTCTCTCGATTATATCTCAATCTCAACACGTTATCAGCACGCTCTCATCATCTGAGCGATTTCGAGAAGAACTTGGAGGAACATCGATGAAAGGAAATTCTACAGGCAAAAGGTAAGAAGAAACAATGCCTGGAGGGATTCTTTCCATGTTCCTCTCGCGCACATCGTTTGGCACTCCAGTCGAGGCTGCACTGCCTCTTGAGAACACCATCGTCGTCGTAGATAATGAAGTGGATGACGTCGCGCCACCTGCATCTCCGACCCCCTGTGGTTGTTGAAGTCGCAGGCGGCACGCCATTCCCAATGTTCCCGGCAGTGGTGCGCATCCCGCGACCTCCCTACACGGCGGCGCCCATCCCGCGACCTCCCTACGCGGCTCCCTGTGTAGCCGAACCCGACGGCGTGGCCGTCCAGCATGCGGCGGCCCTCTCCCCGCATCATCACGGCAGCGCCCGCGGCTAGACCACCTGCATGACCGTGGCCCTTGGCAGAGGCAGCCCCGGTGTCGACCCGCTGATGGCGCGACGGGGCCCTTCATACGCGTGGGGTCGCACGGCTGGCGTGCAGCGCCCGCATCTGCGGCCTTCGGCGCATTGCTGCTCCACCGGCTCACGACCGCGACCGGCTCCAGACAACTGAGGCCTCCAGCGCGCGGCACCAATCCCGGCTCCGTTGCTACATCAGCCAGCGGACGCGGTTACCATCTTACTCGGCGGCCCTCGGCCCCGGCGTGGAGGCGTCTGCGCGGACCTGCCGTAGTCAGGCAGAACCATGAGCGGCGGTCTATGCCTCACGAATGGTAACTAAAAGGTAAGGAATCTTATCCCTTTGCCCATTTTGCATTTTGGTCCCTGATGCTGCGGGGATTAGCAAAATCAGGCTAAATAGTGTGCACACTACTGAATATGAAACCAATCTGCTAGATGGATCGTACGTATTTGGTTTCAATAGATTAATTAAGTACTACTAGCTAGTATTTTTCAGATTATTTCAGTTGTGCACCATTTTTCTGTTGAGTACTATGTACTCCAGAATATGTGTGTGATGTAATATATATTTCCATGTGTCCACATGTTGAGATTAATTACATCAATTATTTGTAATTGAGATTTTAAATTTCTTGCAAATAACAATTGATTCGTCTTAATTGAGCCATTTATTTCTTGCAAATAAGAATTGAATATGCAAAAATCTAAGTGACTTATTCAAGTTGATCTCCATTACCGTGATTGCTTTAACAAGTGATCTCCCATATATTTTATTAAGTTATGACATAAGGTACTAGAAACATGAGTATCTGCTGATTTCATCAGACTATACTCTCTAAGTACTGAGAGATGGACCCTAAATTTTTTTAGGGAGTATCTACAATGTGTCATACTTAACAACTTGAAGTCCACACTACTTGTTTCAAGCCCACTTCTTGAAATTACTATTAATTTTGCATAGTTCGTTACAACATAACCATGATGGTGTGTGGTTTACCAAAGCGTAAATCAATAACCTCTAGTTTACCCAAGTAGGTAACTAATGGCTGGAAGAGAGTTTGATGTACTCGAACTCGATGGCCACAACTACCCTACATGGTCCATGGACATCAAGATCGTCCTTGCATCCTGTGGGATAGTGCGTGCCATCCAGAACCCGGTGGACCCCCTTCCGGCTGGATTCGCACCGCTGAGAGAAGAGTATATATATGCGGCCATGTACATTATAAGTCACAATATCCACCCAAATCTTAAGTCCGGGTATTTGGAGGAGGAATCCCCATTTACTATGTTTCAGGCCCTCAAAACGAGGTATGAAAAGCAGCAGGCAGTTGTCCTTCCTGAAGCACTTCATGATTGGACTCATCTTCGATTCCAGGACTTCAAGTCCATCGGGGATTACGATCACGAGGTTCATAAGATAAGTTCTAAGTTGCGTTTTTGCGAGAAGGAACCTACATATGCAGAAAATATAGAAAGAAAGAACTCTATCCACTATGCTCCCATCTGAAAGGATCCTCCAGCAGCAATACCGCGCTCGTGACTACTAGGTCTATTCAGACCTTATTCATATCTTACTTCAGGCTAAAAATCATGATGAGCTTCTTGCTAAGAATGACTCTCAGCGCCCGGTTGCTTCCCTAACCTTTGACGGAAGTTCATATGAATGTCGCGAACGAAAGAAAGTTTGGTGGTTCCTTCAACAGAAACCAATCGAACATCAAGGGTAAGCGTAAGCACAACCAGAACAAAAAGCCTCGAAACTCGGACCGTGGGAAAGGCACCGCAAAGCCAAAGTGTGATAAAATTAGGCTTTGTGACAAGTGTGGATTCTACACGCACCATACTAACAAGTGCAAGACCCCAAAGCATCTGAAAAATCTCTACCAACAATCCCAAGTATGCAAAGAATCTGGAAATTCGCACATATGGAGCCGGTTGTTCGCAAGTTTTTCCTCCTGGACCTAGCAACACCATTACTCTCCAGCTGTTAGAGGATCCTATGAGCACGGAGAACATGATTATTGAGTATGTCTCAAACAACATGTTTGGAGACTTTGACTAGTCCCATTATCTCTTTAGCGATCAACTTAATCATGTCCATCGGTGATGTTGTAATAAAACATAACTACTGTTGTCACAGTATATTGTATCAGCACTCTGATATAAATAAGATTGTATATAATCTATAAATTTGAGAAAAGATTTCCATAGCGAAAATCCTTCAACTCGATATATAGATTTCTACGGGGGCGGTCTGATGGATGGGAACAAGTATTTGAAAAAACACCCTCTCTATTATTTGGAATATACTACATGTACATCACACACTAGAACATGTTGCATACAAAGCAATTACATTGGTCACAAGTTGCATGAGTCCAAATTCCCTCGGTCATCAGACTTTGTGTGCACATTGTGCAACACAAGGAAGCTAATTTTGAGCCATTCCCACCTCAAAATACAATTTGGACCGCTTTAGTTCCTTGAACACACCCAGGGAGACATTTGTTATTCCCCAACCATTGTGTGGATCTTTTAATGTATTCTTCATGGTTCTCAATTATGCATCTATACGATGCTCATACAAGTGTTTTCTGTCCACATGAAATTATGCATTTATACCATGATAATGCGGGAAGTAATCAAGTTACAGGCCCATTATTGAGAAAGTAGAATTTGACAAATTCGCAAGGAAAATGTTGCAGAATTCTCCTCATGTGTCTTCAATGAATATTGCATGGCCATGTGGATTGAAGTTCAGCACTCTATCCCATACATCCACACTCATAATGGTTTGGTTGAATCCCTCAATAAGAGGATCAAACTCATTGCATGACTTTTGTCGATGAAATGCACTACCAACTTTACGTTTGAGTCATGTAGTTTTACACGCTGCTGACTGACTAGCTGCATTTAGCAGTACTTTCCCTCTGCAATTGATACGTGAAAATCCTCCGAGCATTTCCCATCTGCGTAAGTTCGGATGCGCTTCACGCGTACTGATCTCACCACCGCAGCATACATCATTGGGCCCACAGACTAAGGATATATGTTCGGTACAGATCTCCGTCGATCAACATGTACCTTGAACCCCTAATTGGGGACACATTCATAGCCTAGTATGTTGATTGCTTATATTAAAGGTTAAATTATTTCCAGACATTAGGGGGAGACTTCATGTACCACACACAATGCCAGGAAATCCATTGGGACTGCACGTTCCACCTTATATCCACGTATTCAAAAATTTGGACTATACGTCTAAAATTCAAATATTTGCAACATATTGCAAATAACCTGCCATATTTATTTACTGATCTCAAAGGTGTTACAAAATCCTTTAGTCTGGCTAGAAATGTGCCCGAAAGAGTGGAGGTACCAATAAAAACCACTCAACTCCCCACACCTGAAAAGAGGGGGAGTAGTATGGCCTCTAACTAGGATCTAGCTTCCTTCAAGCAACAAAGGAAATCGAGGAGATATCCTATAAATCAGTAAATGCAAGTCACCCTTGCGTTGACAACCACCTTATGGGTAGTATACACCCAGTAGAAGGGAAACCTCCACAACCCAGCTTCAGCTTGCACACACTGGCTGGGACATCGGAACACCTGGACTCACGCGTATTGGGAAATCACGAAGAGTCATCATAGGTGGATACGATTTCCTCTAACTATATTGATTCTGGATAATTTTACAACAAAAGCGCCTACAATTGTCGATAAACATTTATCTTGTATGATTGCCAAAACCTTCATAATGATTCATATCCATAGACCATGGCCATGGCAGAGTGTAAACCACTCACTCGGACTGAAACAATCAAATGGTGCAATCCAAGCAGAAAATAGCCTCGCTCTTCCAACTAAATTCCCTACATGGGATCCAATATGTTTTATTCTAAAAATAGAATGAGAACAAGGTGGTGAGAAAGCAAGGCTTGTAGCACAAGGTCGGGTTTCCGCAGAGATCCGAGACCTACTCTCCAGACATGAGTGGATTCCTCATTTTCCGATACCTATATCATTGGCAGTATAAAGTCATCTATTTGTGCAGTTGGTAGATGCAGTGACTACATAGCCATGTGGATCACTAGATTTAGACATGTATGGTTCCAAAAGGAATCTCAATCCGAATCAAATTACAAATGCAACATGATTGTGTAAAATCAATGAGTCACTACATGGCTTATTGTTGTTGGCATATTTTAGTACAACCGACGTAGTGAGTTCCTTATGCACAAGGAAAACTCCTACAATGATGATTACCCATGCGTGTTTGTCATTCTCAAGGATTACTCCTACAATGACGAACGTGATCATCTAAAATACGGAATTTGAGATGAATAGTTCTAGAGACCACAACTCGAACTCCTTCACTCAATTGTTATGGTACACCAAGTTGCCTATATTATAAATATTGGAGAAACCTAAAATAGATAAGTCATATCCATCTCCCATGACCGGTTGTTCGATCTCTAGACGTAGAGAAAGATTCACTCAAACCACGGGATGATGTAGAAGGGATGTTGGGACTTGAAGTTCCATATCCCAGTGCCATTGGACCCACCAACACAATTGGTTGGGAATCAAGAATATCTTTCGATATCTCCAAGGCACCACACATTACTTGATATGTTCATTTAATTTCAGAGAAATCTAAACTCCAATATCCTCAAAATACCCTGATGTTGGCTACTTGAATGATCCCCATAATGTGTACCTACATGGTAGAAGTGTCATTCCATTGATGTCTTCAAAATAGACTTTGGTGACTATACCTACCAATCATTCTGAAATACAAAGCCACATTGACATGTATAGCTTTACAGAATGATAAACCACATACATGAGTCATGTGGTATTGGTTCTCTTGAATCACCGACCATTATCTACACAGATAATGTTGCTTGTGTTGCAAAGATGCAAATAGGATACATCAAGAGCAATATCACTAAGCATATTGTCTCTAAATTGTTTTATCTCCATGAACTCCAGAAGAGTCGGGAAATAAACATCTTGCGAGTCAAATCATGCGAAAATAACATTGTTGATCTATTCAGGAAGTCTCTACCAACTTTAACATTACATAAATGTTTTCATGGAATTGGTATTCGACGGCTATAGGATTTGCAAGAATCGGGAGGAGTATCACCTTGGACTACTCCTATTCAAAGCATCATATCACACTCTTTTTCCCTTTATGAGTTTACTATTCAGGTTCTCATCAAGGTTTTTAATGAGGTAATATCAACACAAGATCATATGTCATACTTTCTTTTTACCCACCAGAGTTTTTAAGAAAGTATACACGACATATATATTGTCCTCTAAACTCGATGGGTTTTCCCCTTTTACAAGGTTTTTCTCATATGGAGTTAATCGCGGAGGCAATAATCATTATATGATTTATCATTTTCTCCTTATTTTCCCACTGGGTTTTGAAAGAGTTTTAACAGCACATCCGACCATTATATGTTACATCATTTTCTCCTTATTTTCCCACTGGGTTTAAAGGAGTTTTACCAACATATCATACACACTACTCCTGGTTTTTGGAGGAGACTATTTCAAGATGATGAACACTCAAAAGGACAAGCATGAATTAGGGTGAGTGTTAGGATTTAATTAGTTCCTTTAATTACATGTATAAATCCCTGCTTGTAATTAACCACAACAGTTGTTATTTGTGCAACTTGTATGTCGTTTTGTACGTGTCCTTTCGAACAAACACGCCCGTTGTAAGCGCCGGTTCAGGGTGCTATATATAGCCCTATTCATCATCAATAGAAGAACAATTTTTACTCCTATCATTTGATTGTGTTCTCTCTCGATTATATCTCAATCTCAACACACAGAAGCAATACCAACACCTCCTAATGTTTTCCCCGTAGAGACCCGGCATTGATTTCAATGAGACATATTCCCCATTAATGAGTGGTATCACTTTCCAATATCTTATATCTTTGGCAGTGCAAAATCATCTATCTATGTAGTTGATGGATGTCGTGACCACATATCTTTATGGGTCACTAGATTCGGACATATACATAAAGGTTCCTGATGGAGTCTCTGTCCCCGAATGCAAGTGCTAAACGCAACATGTACTGTGTAAAATTGAATAAGTCCTTATACGGCTTGAAACAGTCGGGATGGTTCCTACCTGGGAACCAACATCCCGCTCCCCGACCGTTCCTTCCAAAGAAAATTCGATAGCCATCGATCTAGGAACTGCCTAATAGATGCCTTCTTTTAGAAAACCGACATATTTCCAATTGTATAAAAAGCTGTATCAATCATCAATAAAGAATATAGATTTCATTTATCTCTCGCGATCTATCCTTCTAGTTCTAATACAAGGAACGGTCTCGCCCAAGGTTCGGCCTCACAATTGCTGCAAGATAGGCTACAGACAAAATAAGTTGCAGTTTACAGGAATTAGCATATCTTGTTCCAAATATTAGAAAGTATCGAGAGGCAAACGAGAGACAGAATGAATGGAAAGAATCAACTCTCTTTATTGATGAATGAATCAGTATATATACAAGGGAAGGTCGGTTTTGGGAATGTCGGTTCCGGGAGGCAGCGCTCGAGGAATCCTAACCGCCCGACAGTTCCACATATGTGGGATTACAGGAGAGGGTATTAACCCTTAATTAACTACGTTTAATTAATTCTAACACTCCCCTTAATCTCCGCTTCATTGCAAGATCCATCATCTTGATTCAAGTCTCCTCCAAAAATCCTGTGGGAAAAATGTGAGGAGTATGGTAGGATATGCTGTTAAAACTCCTTCAAAAACCCTGTGGGAAAATAAGAAGAAAATGGCATAGCATATAATGATTATCGCCTCTGTTAACTCAATATGAAATAAATCCATAGAATCTAGAGGTCAATAAATATGTCGTTTATACCATCTTAAAAACCCCGATGGGGAAAACGGATAGTATGACATATGATCTTATGTTGATATTACCTCATTAAAAACCTTAATGAGAACCTGAATAGTAAACTCATCAAGGGAAAAGGAGTATAATATGATGCTTTAAACGGGAATAGTTCAGGAAGATACTCCCCCTGATTCTTGCAAATATCGAAGCCGTCGCATACCGATTCCATGAATATATTTCTGGAATGTTGAAGTTGGTAGAGACTTCGTAAACAAGTTGGCGAGATTATCACATGATTTGACTTGCAAGATGTTTATTTCCCCACTCTTTTGGAGTTCATGAGGATAAAACAACTTTGGGGCAATATGCTTAGTGATATTGCTCTTGATGTATCCTGTTTGCATCTGTGCAACACAAATCACATTATCCTCATAGATAATGGTTGGTGATTCAATAGAACCAATTCCACATGACTGTTATATGTGGTTTATCATTCTGCGAAGCCACACACATTTGCGTGATGCCTCGTATAATGCAATTATTTCAGAATGATTGGTAGAAGTGGAAACCAGAGTCTGTTTCGAAGATTTCCATGATATAGCAGTTCCACCATGTAGGAACACAAAGTCGGTCTGCGATCTGGCATTATGGGGATCAGATAAGTAGCCAGCATCAGTGTATCCAATCATACAGGAGTCCAGATTTCTCTGAAACTGAAAGTATAGGCCAAGATCCTTTGTGCCTTGGAGATATCGAAAGACATTCTTGACTCCCAACCAATGGCGTTTGGTGGGAGCTGCGCTGTGTCTAGCAAGTAGATTCACTGCAAATGCGAGGTCAGGTCTCGTACAATTTGCAAGATACATAAGCGCTCCAATAGCACTGAAATATGGAACCTCGGGTCCCAACATCTCTTCTCCATCATCCCTTGGCCTGAACGGATCTTTCCCTACGTCTAGAGAACGAACCACCATGGGAGTTTTAGATGGATAGGATTTGTCCATATTGAATTTCTCCAATATTTTCTGGATATAGACAGCTTGGTGTACCATTATTCCTGGGGGAAGGTGCTCGAGTTGGAGACCCAAGCAAAATTTGGTTTGACCCAAATCCTTCATCTCAAATTCTGTCTTTAGATGATTGTGTGCTTCATCAATATCTTGTGTGTTACCAATAATGTTGAGATCATCGACATACACTGAAATGATGCAAAATCCTGAAGAGGACTTCTTGATAAAGACACATGGACAGTCATCATTGTTGGAGTAACCCTTCTGAAGAAGGAACTCACTAAGTCGGTTGTACCACATTCGTCCCGACTGTTTCAAGCCGTATAAATACTTGTTCAGTTTTACACAGTACATGTTGCGTTTAGCGCTTGCATTCGGGACAGAGACTCCATCAGGAACCTTCATGTATATGTCCGAATCTAGTGACCCATAAAGATATGCGGTCACGACATCCATCAACTGCATAGATAGACGATTTTGCACTGCCAAAGATATAAGATATCGGAAAGTGATACCACTCATTACTGGAGAATATGTCTCATTGAAATCAATGCCGGGTCTCTGAGTAAAACCCTGTGCTACGAGCCTCGCTTTATATCTCACCACCTCATTGTTATCATTCCGTTTCCGGAGGAAAACCCATTTGAATCCCACAGGGAAAACATTGGGAGGTGTTGGTATTGCTTATGTGAATACCTTCCTTTAATTGAGCGAAGCAAGTTCTGCTTGTATTGCTTCCTTCCATTTAGGCTAGTCGGAGCGTTTCTCACACTCAACAATAGTCCTTGGATCATGATCATTGAGAAGGGTATCAGCGATTGTAGCAGAAAAATAAGTGTCGACAATCGTAGACTTACGGTTGAATGATTCTCCAGAATCGATATAGTTGCTGGATATCTCATGCACCCTTGATGACTCTTAGTGATTTCCCAATACGCGCGAGTCTAGGTGTTCCGATGTCCCAGCCAGTGTGTGCAAGCTGGAGCTGAGTTGTGGAGGTTGCCCTTCCACTGGGTGTATACTACCCATAAGGTGTTCGTCAACGTTGAGCTAACTTGCATTTGCTGATTTGGAGGATTTTCTCCTCTCTCTCTCTCCTTTGTTGCTTGCGAGAAGCAGGTTCCGGGTCAGAGGCTGTACTACTTCCCCTCTTTTTAGGATCAGGGAGTTGAGTGGTTTTTGCTGGTACCTCCACTCTTTCGGACGCATTTCTGGCTGGTTTTCAGGATTTAGTAACACCTTTTAGATCAGTAAATGAATCTGGCAGATTATTTGCAAGATGTTGCAAATTGATAATTTTCCGAACTTGGAGTTCGGTCTCTTGGGTACGTGGATCAGAGGTTGAAATGGCGATAGCATTTAAATCAATTTCCGGGCATTCTTTCTGGTACTTGAAATCTCCCCCTAATGCGGGAAAATGTTCCTCATCAAATATGCAATCAGCGCGACGGGCTGTGAATAGATCCTCAGTAAGGGGTTCCAGGTACTTAATAATTAACGGCGATTTGTAACCTACGTAGATCCCTAGTTTTCTGTGTGGGCCCATGGATGTCCGCTGTGGTGGTGAAATCGGGATGTATGTAGCACATAACTTACGCAGATGGGAAATGCTGGGAGGATTTCCACGTACCAATTGCAGAAGGAAGTACTGTGATACGCAGTAGGTCGCAATTGGATTAGGTCAGCAGCGTGTAAAACTGCGTGACCCCAACACGAAATTAGCAGGCTGCAATTCATTAACAAAGGTCTTGCAATGAGTTTGATCCTCTTTATTAGGGACTCAGCTGTAAGAAATCGAAAGTAGAAAGCGATGGAAAGAATAAATAGTCTAATGTTTATTGATCAAGTGAATCCTTATATACAACTGGAACGGACGCTTGTCTCACGACGCGTCGTTTCAGAAGGCGGTTTTCTGGAGGCGATGCTCTAGGACCGAATAACCGTATGACGGTTCCCACGTACGTGGGTTACAAGTCCGGGAATTATCTCCAGAATAAAAGGGAATTTTATTTGTAACACTCCCCCTAATTACCGCTTCACTACATAAGGATCCATCATCTTGATTTAAGTCTCCTCCAAAAACCCTGTGGGAAAAATGTGAGGAGTATGGTAGGATATGCTGTTAAAACTCCTTCAAGAACCATGTGGGAAAATAAGGAGAAAATTGTTAGAAATAAAATTCTCTTTTATTCTGAAGATAATTCCCGGACTTGTATCCCACGTACGTGGGAACCGTCATACGGTTATTCGGTCCTAGAGCGTCGCCTCTAGGAAACCGTCTTCTGAAACGACGCGTCCTTAGACAATCGTCCGTTCCAGTTGTATATAAGGATTCACTTGATCAATAAACAAGAGACTATTCATTCTTTCCATCGCTTTCTACTTTCGATTTCTTACACGTTATCAGCACTTTCGCTCTCCCAGCGAACGTCCAACGAGATTGACAAGAAAAGGTGAGATGCCTCGCCTACCGCTGTTCCTCCGCCGCCTGCTGCGGGATGAACGCCGTCGCCGCCACTCCGTCGCTCGCCGCATGCGCGGTTTCGGAGAACGACGCCGCTTCGACGGCCGACGCTACGGCGTTGGAGGCTTCATAGGCCGCCGCCACGGCGCTAGGGGATACCGGGCGCGCCGCCACGGCATGGGCCGTTTCCGTGGCCTGGGCATCCACCACCGGACCGGTGCCGGTCCGGCAACCGGCGTCGCACCTCCGCTGATTCCCTCCGTGCCCGTCACTCCGCGAGCGCCGGAAGTCCCGGCCTGGCTTCTCAATGGCCCTGCCCCGTCTCTGCTCGGGACCGACGAGAACGCCGACCCGCCATTGGCAGCGCCGCCTCTGGCGTTCTGGTGCTCGGAGCATGGCTGGGTCATCTGCCCCCTGCATCTGTACGGCTCCGCCACCGGCGTGGACGCCGACGGGCAGTCGCCCACATCAGTCTTCGGGTTTGGCTCGACCAGCGCAGTGGCTGCCAACGCCGACAGCGCCGCACCACGCCTTTCGTCTCCGACCCCAGCGGTCGTCGAGACAGAGGGTGATATCCTCGCGTACGGGTCAGCACCGACCGAGGCCCCCATCTTCACCCTCGGCAACGGCGTGAGGACCTCGACGAGCGCTCCCATGGCGCCTCCGTCTTTGTCGGGCGTCGATGCCGGTGCGCCGCGGCTGCCGTCCCCAACTCCGGCCATGCCCCTCCTTCACCACGCGCAAGCACCCGCCGTCTCATCCGTGGCCTCCGCTGGCTGGCGTCGGCGGACTTCGCCAGCGGCGGCCGCGCCGCGATCGACTGGAGCTTGTCCGCGCTCGGGCTAGCGGATGGCGCCTGTAACAGCGTCGCCCCGGGGACCCGGCTCCCTTGGGAATCCTCCGACGAGGAAGAGAGCGGCCAGAGCGCCGCTCGTCGCTGGTGAATCTGCTGCAGCGGAGGAAGATGCGTGTGGTCGCTGTTTCGGTAGAGGATTTGGGGATGGATTGACTTCCGTCCTTATCTTCCCGTATACGTACTGTATATGGAGACTAATTAAAGTGTGTTGCCTAGTACAGCACGACACATGCGGCTTGCTCTGCTAGTACTTGATTTAGTTGTTTTATTTCAACTTGCTAGTACCAGATTAGTTTTCTAACAATAAGTTTTAGAAGTATTTTTTTTACTTTCTGCTTTAGACACTGTTGCTTTAGACACTGTTGTTAGTACTGTTTATCTGTCGAGTATTATGTGTATTCCAAAAATTGTGTGATGTAATATATTTTCGTGTGTGCACATGTTGATATTTATTACACTCACCGTTTGCAATTGAGATTTTCAATTTCTTGCAAATAGATCAATTCATCATCTTAATTGAGTCATTTTGACTTGATACGAGCACGAATTGGTATGCAAAATTCAAAGTGATTTCTTCAAATTGATATTTTGGGACCACAAGGTTGTGTGTTGATCTACTGTTCTTACAGATTATCACCACTACTGTTTAAAGCCTACATTTTGTCATATTTGACACTATAATTGCTTAACAATGTGCTCTCCCAAACATTTTATTAAGTTATGACATAAGGCATTAGAAGTATGAGTATCTACTGATTTCATCAGATTATACTCTCTAGTGCTGTGAGACGGACTCCGAATATTCTTCGGAGATTATCTACAATGTGTCATACTTAACAATTTGAAGTTCACACTAATGATTTCGAGACCACTTCTTGAAGTCGTCATTAATTTTGCATAGTTCATTACAACATGACCATGATGGATTTTAATTTACCGAACGTAGATTAATATTCTCTGGTTTACCATGTAGGTAACCGATGGCTGGAAAAGAGTTCGATTCACTCGAGCTTAATGGCGACAACTACCCTACATGGGCCATGGACATCAAGATCGCTCTTGCGTCCCGTGGGATAGTGCGTGCCATCCAGAACCCGGACGACCCCCTTCCGGCTGGAGCCGCACCGCTGAGAGAAGAGCATAAATATGCTGCCTTGTACATTATAAGGCATCATATTCACCCGAATCTTAAGTCCGAGTATTTGGAGGAGTAATCCCCATTTACTTTGTTTCAGGCCCTCAAGACGAGGTATGAAAAGCGAGCGGTTGTTACGCGAAGCACTTCATGATTGGACTCATCTTGATTCCGAGGACTTTAAGTCCGTCGGGATTACAATCATGAGGTTCATAAGATAAGTTCAAGTTGCGCTTTTGCGAAGGAACCTATGAGATGGAAAAGATAGAAAAACTCTATCCACTATGCTCCCATCGAAAGGCTCCTCCAAAGACAATCGGCGCTCGCGACTACCAGGTCTATTCAGACCTTATTCATATCCTACTTTAGGCTGAAAAGCATGATGAGCTTCTTGCTAAGAATGGCTCTCAGCGCCCGGTTGGTTCCCAACCTTTGCCGGAAGTTCATATGAATATCGCGAACGGAAGAAAGTTCGGTGGCGCCTTCAACGGCAACCAATAGAACTTCAAGGGTAAGCGTAAGCGCAACCGGAACAGGAAGCCTCGAAACTCGAACCGTGGGAAAGGCAGCGCAAAGCCAAAGTATGACAAAACTAGGCTTTGTGACAAGTGTGGATGCTACACGCATCCTACTAACAAGTGCAAGACCCCAAAGCATCTGGCAATCCTCTACCAGCAATCCCAAGGACGCAAGGCACCTCAAGGGAAAAGGTTTGAAGCCAACTTCAACCTTCATCCAGATGGCACCAATGGAGCTGGTTATTCGCAAGATGCTTCTCCTGGATCTAGCAACACCATGACTCTCCAGCAGCCCGAGGACCCTATGAGCACGGAGAACATGATGATTGAGTACGCCTCAAACGACATGTTTGGAGATTTCGACTAGTCCCACTATCTCCTTAGTGGTCACTTTATTTTATGTCCATTTGTGATGTCGTAATAAGAACATAAGTATTGTTGTTGTCATGTATATTGTATCGGCACTTTGATATAATAAAGATTGTATTCTATGTATCTAAATAAGGTTTTCTTATTGAAAATTCTTCATTTTTATATATAGCTCTCTACGGGGACAATCCGATGGAAGAGGAATTATGCCTTGTGGACAGTGCTACCACAAACTCCATACCGAGGGAGTTGAAATATTTTCAGACTCTGAAAAAGATGAATGGAGATATTTTGACTATCATTTGGGCCGATCTGATAATTGTTGGCACTAGGCGTGCCATATTTACCCTCCCAAACGGTACACAAGTGATAATTGAGGATGCCTTGTTGTATCCCGATTCGTCACGTACCTTAATCAGTTATCGAGATATCCGTAAGAATGGTTTTCATATTGAAACCCATGAAGACAACAAAGAAGAGTATCTGCTCTTCACAAAAGATAACAGATATGGCAAGCAAGTACTTGAAAAAATTCCTTCTCTGTCGTCCGGACTGTACTATACGTACATCAAGCCCGTAAAACATGTTGCTTACAAGGTAATCTTCCAGAATGTTGACACATTTCAAACTTGGCATGATCGCCTAGGCCATCCCGGCATCGGGATGATGAGGAAGATTACTAGCAATTCCATTGGTCATAATTTGCATGAGTCTAAATTCCCTCAGTCATCAGACTTTGTGTGTACATCATGTGCCACATGGAAGCTAATTTTGAGGCCTTCACACCTCAAAATACAAGTTGAACCACTTCAGTTCCTTGAGCGAATTCAAGGTGATATTTGTGGTCCTATCCAACCATTATCTGGACCATTTAGGTATTTCATGGTTTTGATTGACGCATCTACACGATGGTCACATGTGTGTCTTCTTTCCACACGAAACCATGCATTTGCCAAGATAATGAGGGAAGTAATTAAGTTCTGCCCATTATCCGTAAAGTTGAATTAAATCAATTCACATGGACAATCTCAGAATTCTCTTCACGCCTTCAATGACTATTGCATGGCCTTGGGGATTGAAGTTCACACTTTGTTCCATATGTCCACACTCAAAATGGTTTGTGAGTCCCTAATAAAGAGGATCAAACTCATTGCAAGACCTTTGTTAATGAATTGCATCTTGCCAACTTCGTGTTGGGGTCACGCGGTTTTACACGCTGACCTAATCCAATTGCGACCTCGCATATCACGGATACTTCCTGCAATTGGTACGTGGAAATCCTCCCAGCATTTCCCATCTGCGTAAGTTCGGATGTGCTGCATACATCCCGATCTCACCACCACAGCGGACATCCATGGGCCCACACAGAAAACTAGGGATCTATGTGGGGTACAAATCGCCGTCAATTATTAAGTACCTTGAACCCCTTACTGGGGATCTATTCACAGCCCGTCACGCTGATTGCATATTTGATGAGGAACATTTTTCGGCATTAGGGGGAGATTTCAAGTACCAGAAAGAATGCCCGGAAATTGATTGGAATGCTATCGCCATTTAAACCTCTAATCCACGTACCCAAGAGACCGAACTCCAAGTTCGGAAAATTATCAATTTGCAACATCTTGCAAATAATCGCGATTCATTTCTTGATCTAAAAGGTGTTACTAAATCGAAACCGGCCGAAATGTGCCCGAAGAGTGGAGGTACCAACAAAAACCACTCAACTCCCGATCCTAAAAAGAGGGGAGTAATGCGACCTTGACCGAACACCTCGTAAGCAACAAAGGAGAGAGAGGAGAAAATCCTCCAAATCGATAATGCAAGTCAGCTCAACATTGACGAACACCTTATGGGTAGTATACACCCAGTGGAAGGGCAACCTCCACAACCCAGCTCCATCTTGCACACACTGGCTGGGACATCGGAACACCTAGACTCACGCGTATTGGGAAATCACGAAGAGTCATCAAGGGTGCATGAGATATCCACCAACTATATCGATTCTGGAGAATCATTCAACCGTAAGTCTACGATTGTCAACACTTATTTTTCTGCTACAATTGCTGATACCCTTCTCGATGATCATGATCCAAGGACTATCGTTGAGTGTGAGAAACGCTCCGACTGGCCTAAATGGAAGGAAGCAATACAAGCAGAACTTGCTTCGCTTAATAAAAGGAAGGTATTCATATAAGCAATACCAACACCTCCCAATGTTTTCCCTGTGGGATTCAAATGGGTTTTCCTCCGGAAACGGAATGAGAACAATGAGGTGGTGAGATACAAAGCGAGGCTCGTAGCACAGGGTTTCACGCAGAGACCCGACATTGATTTCAATGAGACATATTCTCCAGTAATGAGTGGTATCACTTTCCGATATCTTATATCTTTGGTAGTGCAAAATCGTCTATCTATGCAGTTGATGGATGTCGTGACCGCATATCTTTACGGGTCACTAGATTCGGACATATACATGAAGGTTCCTGATGGAGTCTCTGTCCCGAATGCAAGCGCTAAACGCAACATGTCTTGTAAAACGAACAAGTCTTTATACGGCTTGAAGCAGTCGGGACGGATGTGGTACAACCGACTTAGTGAGTTCCTTCTTGAAGGTTACTCTAACAATGATGATGTCCATGTGTCTTCATCAAGAAGTCCTCTTCAGGATTTTGCATCATTTCAGTGTATGTCGATGATCTCAACATCATTGGCAACGCACAAGATATTGATGAAGCACGCAATCATCTAAAGACAGAATTTGAGATGAAGGATTTGGGTCAAACCAAATTTTGCTTGGGTCTTCAACTCGAGCACCTTCCCTCAGGAATAATGGTACACCAAGCTGCCTATATCCAGAAAATACTGGAGAAATTCAATATGGACAAATCCTATCCATCTAAAACTCCCATGGTGGTCCTTTCTCTAGACGTAGGGAAAGATCCGTTCAGGCCAAGGGATGATGGAGAAGAGATATTGGGACCCGAGGTTCCATATCTCAGTGCCATTGGTGCACTCATGTATCTTGCAAATTGTACGAGACCTGACCTCGCATTTGCAGTGAATCTACTTGCTCCCCATAATGCGGATCGGAGTCAGAATGTCTTTGTGTTCCTACATGGTTGGCTGCTATATCATGGAAGTCTTGAAGCAGACTGGTTGCCACTTCTACCAATCATTACGAAATAATTGCATTATATGAGGCATCACGCGAATGTGTGTGGCTTCAGAATGATAAACCACATATCTTGATCATGTGGAATTGGTTCTCGAATCACCTACCATTATCTATGAGGATAATGCGACATGTTACGAGATGCAAACATGATATATCAAGAGCAATATCACTAAGCATATTGCCCCAAAGTTGTTTATCCTCATGAACTCCAAAGAGTGGAAATAAACATCTTGCAAGTCAAATCATGCGATAATCTCGCGACACATTTCTGAAGTCTCTACCAACTTCAACATTCGAAATATATTCATGGAATCGGTGTCTGACCGAGATTTGCAAGAATCAGGGGGAATATCTTCCTGAACTATTCCTGTTTAAAGCATCATATTACACTCTTTTTTCCTTAAATGAGTTTACTTTACATGTTCTCATTAAGGTTTTTAATGAGGTAATATCAACATAAGATCATATGTCATTCTATCCGTTTTTCCCCTTCGGGGTTTTTAAGATGGTATAAACGACATATTTATTGACATCTAGATTCTATGGATTTATTTCATATTAAGTTAATAGAGGCGATAATCATTATATGCTGTGTCATTTTCTCCTTATTTTTCCACAAGGTTTTTGAAGGAGTTTTAACAGCATATCCTACCATACTCCTCACATTTTTCCCACGGGGTTTTTGGAGGAGACTTAAATCAAGATGATGGATCCTTATGTAGTGAAGCGGTAATTAGGGGGAGTGTTAGAAATAAAATTCCCTTTTATTCTGGAGATAATTCACGGACTTGTAACCCGTGCGTGGGAACCGTCATCTGATTATTCGGTCTGGGCGTCGCCTCCGAGAAATCTTCTGAAGCAGCGTCCTTAGACAAGCGTCCGTTCCAGTTGTATATAAGGATTCACTTGATCAATAAACAAGAGACTATTCATTCTTTCCATCGCTTTCTACTTTCGATTTCTTACAAAAATGACACAGCATATAATGATTATCGCCTCTATTAACTCAATATGAAATAAATCCATAGAATCTAGAGGTCAATAAATATGTCGTTTATACCATCTTAAAAACCCCGATGGGGAAAACAGATAGTATGACATATGATCTTATGTTGATATTACCTTATTAAAAACCTTAATGAGAACCTGAATAGTAAACTCATCAAGGGAAATAATATGATACTTTGAACAGGCATAATTCAGGAAGACACTCCCCCTGATTCTTGCAAATCTCGAAGCCGTCGCATACCAATTCCATGAATATATTTTTGGAATGTTGAAGTTGGCGAGACTTCGTGAATAGGTCAACGAGATTATCACATGAATTTACTTGCAAGATGTTTATTTTCCCGCTCTTTTGGAGCTCATGAGGATAAAACAATTTAGGGGCAATATGCTTAGTGATATTGCTCTTGATGTATCCTGTTTGCATCTGTGCAACACAAGCCGCATTATCCTCATAGATAATGGTAGGTGATTCGATAGAACCAATTCCACATGACTTTTGTATGTGGTTTATCATTCTGCGAAGCCACACACATTCGCGTGATGCCTCATATAATGCAATTATTTCAGAATGATTGGTAGAAGTGGCAACCAGAGTCTGTTTTGAAGACTTCCATGATATAGCAGTTCCACCATGTAGGAACACAAAGCCGGTCTGCGATCTGACATTATGGGGATCAAATAAGTAGCCAGCATCAGTGTATCCAATCATATCGGAGTCCAGATTTCTCTGAAACTAAAAGTATAGGCCAAGATCCTTTGTGCCTTGGAGATATCGAAAGACATTCTTGACTCCCAACCAATGGCGTTTGGTGGGAGCTGCGTTGTGTCTACACGCAACCATTTTGAGTGTGGACATATGAAACAGAGTGTTGAACTTCAATCCCCAAGGCCATGCAATAGTCATTGAAGGCGCATGAAGAGAATTCTACAGCATTATTCATGCGAATTGATTTAATTTGACTTTCTGGACAATGGGCCTGTAACTTAATTACTTCCCTCATTATCTTGGCAAATGCATGATTTCGCGTGGAAAAAAGACACACATGTGACCATCATGTAGATGCATCAATCAAAACCATAAAATACCTAAATGGTCCAGATAATGGTTGGATAGGACCACAAAAATCACCTTGAAATCGCTCAAGGAACTGAAGTGGTTCAACTTGTATTTTGGGTGCGAAGGCCTCAAAATTAGCTTCCCTATGGCACATGATATACACAAAAAATCTGATGACTGAGGGAATTTGGACTCATGCAAATTATGACCAATGGAATTGCTAATAATCTTCCTCATCATCCCGATGGCGAGATGGCCTAGACGATCATGCCAAGTTTGAAATGCGTCAACATTCTAGAAGATTATCTTGTAAGCAACATGTTCTACGGGCTTGATGTATATACGGTACAGTCCGAATGACAGAGAAGGAATTTTTTCAAGTACTTGCTTGCCATATCCGTTATCTTTTGTAAAGAGTAGATACTCTTCTTTGTTGGCTTCATGGATTTCAATATAAAAACCATTCTTACGGATATCTCGATAACTAATTAAGGTAGTGACGAATCAAGACATCCTCAATTCTCGCTTGTGTACCGTTTGGGAGGGTAAATATGGCACGCCCAATACCAACAATTACCGTATCGCGTCCAACGATAGTCAAAATATCTCGATTCATCTTTTTCAGTCTAAAAATATTTCAACTCCCTCAGTATGGAGTTTATGGCAGCATTGTCCACAAGGCATAATTCCTTTTCCATCGGATTGTCCCCTTAGAGAGCTTCTTGCCGGACGATCAGTTCTCCGATTGCTCTCTCTCTCCGTAGAGAGAGGTGCTTATAACGTATTAGAAAGTATCAAGAGGCAAACGAGAGAGAAAATGAATGGAAAGAATCAACTATCTTTATTGGTGAATGAATCAGTATATATAGAAGGTCGGTTTTGGGAGTTCCACATATGTGGGATAACAGAAGAGGGGATTAACCCTTAATTAACTACATTTAATCAATTCTAACACCAAAAATCAAAACGGGATACAGTAACTATTCTGATTCCATCAAATGGAGGCCGTTAGCTCAAAGGTATGTGTCATATTGGAAATCAGAAACGTCAACAAACATAGATAGCACAAATGCAGAGGTACAAAGTTCAGGCAATGAAATTTAATGTTCATCACATTAAATAAAACTTGAAAAGAGTCTGCACTGTCAAATCTGGGAGATAACATAAACTAGTACCAGCTCATCTCAAGTTCATATTCAAATAAGAAATAACTGATTAAGAAAAAAGTCAAAACTCTGAACTATAAACAGAACCAAAAACCAGGATCACAAGGGCCCTGCTGCCTAAGTAGACACATCTAAAACAGTACAGGGAATGCATAAGAAGAGGCTAAACTCACGGTGTGGACATATGAGAAAAATGATTGTTGAGGAAACCATAATACCAATTGATGACTCAACTGCCCATTTCTCCCAAATTTGTCTAGCAGGAAACAAATACAGGCCAGTACACACAATTATCAGTGCAAAGCCAATCATGATAGTCCTGCATCTAGAGCCAACAAGATGCATAACTCCGGAAAGGGGAGAATTACCAGGCATCAAGTATTCCAAGAAATCCATCAACAAATCAGGACTCATGAGCTTATAGATGTAGATCCAGACTTAAAAATCGCAAGAAAATACAGCTGAAGCCAAATGAGACGAAAATGATTGTTGGAGAAAACAGATTATCAAGCTTAATCCAACTGCCCACTTCCCTCAAATTAATATAGCAGAAAGCACTTTCGGCAAGAAATGCATAGCACAAAGCATTAACCGATACACACTTATCCTGCAAAGCACAAGCAAAAGGGCAAAAAAGAAGTATACACTTATCCCGGCAAAAAAAAGTTTTAACTAAAATCCTACAAAGTGCAGAAGAACACAAATTTTTCATTTAGTCTGTTAGATGGGAGGAAAATGATTGTTGGAGAAAGCATATAAGCTTAACCCAACTGCCCACTTTCCCCATGTTGATATAGCAGGAAACACTTTCAGCATAAGACGCACATAAAAAAGCATCAAGCTGATACACACAATCCTGCAGGATGAACAAATATACCAATGTTGGCATCAAGCTACCTACAAATTATTGATAAAAATGATTGCCAGGCATCAAATATTCCAAGAAATCCATCCACAAATCAGGAGTCATGAGCTTATGGATGTAGATCCAGACTTAAAAATTGCAAGAATATGCATCTGAAGGCAAATGAGACGAAAATGAATGTTGGAGAAAACAGATTATCAAGCTTAATCCAACTGCCCACTTCCATCAAATTAATATAGCAGAAAGAACTTTCGGCAAAAAAATGCATAGCACAAAGCATTAGCCGATACACACTTATTCTGCAAAGCACAGGGGCAAAAAAAGTAAACTAAATTACAATTATGCAGCAAAGCAAGGGCAAAAAAAGTTACTAAAATCCAGAGGTACACAAATGTTTCATGTAGATGAGAGGAAAATGATTGTTGGAGAAAGCATATAAGCTAGACCCAACTGCCCACTTTCCCCATGTTGATATAGCAGGAAACACTTTCAGCATAAGACGCACATAAAAAAGCATCAAGCTGATACACACAATCCTGCAGGATGAAGAACAAATATACCGATGTTGGCATCAAGCGACCTACAAATTACTGATAAAAATTATAAAGCAACAAAACATAAACATATAGAAAAGGCATATTTGTAGCACTCCAGTATACTTATCATGACATTTGTCATCAGATCACTAAGCATTCTAGCAATAGGATAGTAATAAGGACAAAATCTTAAAGGCTCATATTAAGTTGCTGGTGTTTGCAACTTTAAAAGGCAAAGCTCTTCTGTTAATAGACACTTCTTTTCATATATAGAAGCATAAATACAAAATATGAAATCCAAGCATCAGTCCAACTAAACCCCTAAACAGCTAAAGTTTTTTACTTGAGCAACAACGATTGCTCACTTCTAAGCAACTGCTATTTCTGCTGCAAGAGGCCTCAAGAACTCATCCTCATCCTTTGGGGGATGGATGGTAACAAGGTCTGGTAAAGGTGTGGCTGGTCCCTGTTTGCCCTTCGGATCCCAGTCAAGCATAATCTTAACCTTGATACCCAGCACACCCTGGAAGCAAGTAAGAAACAGATCATGAAGCTGGTTAAATGAATAAACCTTACCATTGATTTATAGCAACTAATTTCATGTTAAGTAGTAAGCCCCAAACCTGTCTCAGAAGAACATGCCTCACAGCTCCATCGATATACTGGTTGACAGGATGGCCAGAAGAGATCATATACCCATCCTTGAACTTCATGGATTTAGCACGCTGTGCCCTAAGCTTCCCACTCACAATAACCTGTTAAAACAGAACTATCTATCAGTACATGAGCTAAATTGTCCCAAATCAATAGACAAACTTTAGTTAACAGGATAGGTACCTCACAGCCCTTGGCACCACTTTCCATGACAAACCTGAGTACACCATAGCATGCCCTGCAGATACATGGACTTATTTAGCCAGAGAGCAACAAAACAACAATTGATCAGACTTCTACAACAATACGAAATCTACTTAGCAATTTCATAAGCCCATCCTAACATAAGGAAAAAAAGAAATTTGTGTAAGCATATACAGATAATGAGGGCAACCAGTTAAGGACGCATTCAAAGCCTATTAGATAAAGCTTCCAGCAAATGAAGACTGATTGGTGCAGGTAATTTAGTCATCTTCCGACACAAAGTTGGCATGCAGTGACCTATTTGCTTTATAGATGACATGGGAGTAAAGCTAACAACCACACGAACATTATAACTAAAACAAGATACATTATCTGTATATGTAAGCAAATACAGATAATGAGGCCAACCAGTTCAGAACGCATTTGAAGCCTGTTAAGATAAAGCTTCCAGCAAATGAAGACTGGTTGGCGCAGGTGATTTAGTCATCTTCCGACACAAAGTTGGCATACAGTAACCTATTTGCTTTATAGATGACATGGAGTAAAGCTAACAACAGCACCAACATTATAACTAAAACAAGATCCATAAGGGAATATATGGTCATATTCCCTCCAAGGCAGTACACAATGGAACAATAGCAATTCCCACTGCTTGAAAAGTGCAATAGAGGGTAGCGATTGATTTATGTCACCATCGAACACAGGCCTGGCGGGCAAAGAGCCAAGCCTGTTGTGAAGATGACATGGAAGTACGCTATGCAATAATAGCACCAGTTTCAGTGTGTATGGATTCGATAACAACCTTCGGACAGCGAGACCACCGAGGAGCTTGTAGCGGAGTGACTCAGCCTGGGCGACGGCGCAGAGACCACGGTTCATGACCTTCTCGGCGTAGAGCTCCACGCCGCCGTCCGGAAAGTTGAAGCGCTTCTGCACAACCGACGTCAGCTCCCGAATCCTCCGGCCCTTCTCACCTGAAGGTCATAGATCACGACAGCCGAAGCAACAAAATCTCAGATCCGCATCCATCGAAACAAGTAAAACATAACGGATATTTGCTGCTCTGACGGGTATGGGCGTCCAGAAATGAACGTACCGAGGACGTTCTGTGTGCGGGTGGCACGGATGATGATCTCGGTGCGCATGGGGGTGACCCGGATCTCGACGCCGGCGAAGCCGTCCTCTCCGAGCTCGCGGGTCAGCATCTCGTTCAGCTCAGCCAGGAACACGCCATCTGCGACGAACTGCGAGCGAGCAACGGGGCGTCAAATCTAAATGTTACGGGAATCAGACTGGGGATCGAAGGGGGAGAAAGCTCCGACTCGTACCTTACGCTTCTTACTGATCTGTTGAGCCATAGTGGAGAACGGAGGGGCACGGCGGCGTAGAACGCTGAGGAGGAGGAGGAGGAGGAGGCGGCGGCGGAGGATAAACCCTAGATTTCTATTGGAACAGCAGGGGAGCGGATGTGAATATATAGATTCGAGGTGAATCGGGAAGTAGGGTTTAGTTCGAAATGTTTAGGCCGGCCCGAGCGATTAGCCGCAACGGACCGACTGGGCTGGTCCTTGCTGGTCCGAGCACTATAGTTTTTCTTTTTTTGCGAATAGAAAAAATGCCTGTACGATTGCAACGGGAAAAAAAGTTGCCGTACAAAAAGCTAATTCTCATTACCATATCAAGATGACTTGTTAATGTTTTAGCTGCCATGTTATTTTTGTTGTCCAGTCATCTTTTGTAGGATAACTATTAGAACGTTTTATGACGATGAGGCAATGCTCTTCACATCCAAGCGTGGGATGTGCTAACCCTGCCGAAAACAAAGGGGGCATGGGAATACCTAATGCCCATCTTGATAATGAGATAGTGACGCTTAATCTGGTCTCCCAGCTGCTAACTTGCGCTGCAGGTTTATATTTTTCCTGACCCCTCCCTCCCTGCGTTGCGCCAATGCATTGACGTGTTAAATGCTTGCTAAGAATAAATAATTAAAAAATTACAAAACCATATAGACTGCAATTGTACTACTGTTTCTTCTATGATTGGTTCTAGCAGAACTAAGATATATGAGCATACATGTAGAATATCGTTGTGAAGTTGTGTCAAAGTAGTTCCTGCTTTGACGCGCCTAGTCTCTCTAGTCTCTCAAGGTGTCCTCTTGATAATTTTGATTCAGCGGAGAAAAGAAAAGAAGGATGTGCCCTGAAGTGGAGAAGTTCAGAAGCAGTTCAAGAAAGAGGGGGCGTTTGGCTTTTGGCTTGCTCTAGCAAAGCGGCGGCGACGCTTGGGGAGGTTTCTAGCGAGACACATACGTCTTCCACATCTTCCATTGGGGAGGCCGCGTCAAGGGCGATACCAGAGGTGAGCGAATTGGTGAGCAATATCGATCTAAGTACTCGATGAATCGCCATGGCTCGGTACTTCTCGGTGGCCACGACGGCCTCGTTCATGATGGAGGCTTCGGGAGACCGGGGGTCCACGTCGTGATCGAGGTTGGTCGGCGCCTTGTAGAGCGGTCACGCCATGGATGCGGCCGGCCGGCAGGCGGCGATGATGAACTATCAGATTAGTCCGGGGCTTTTCGATGACATCAGATAAATCCTGGTCAAGGTTTCGCCGAAGATCCGAAACCACTCCCGGTGGTCGTGGACTCGTGGTCGACATCACGTTGCAGTTGCCCATATATGGAACCAGGGTGTGAGAGTTTGGAACACGCTAGCTACGAACATGGAGTATCGGATCGTCTCATGGTCATGGATCACAGCGTGTATGTATAGGGAACCAACGACACACACGTTAGGAAATCCTATATGGAGTTGTTTTGTTTGACCGAAACTTGGGGCTAGTTGTAGTCGTGGACGGTCAAAACTCTAATCCAAGTAGGGCTAAAGGCAAAGCGGACGCGACCAGATGCAAGACGTACAAAAGCGGCACAATACGGTTTTTATTCAGCACTTATCGGTTAGGTACAAGGTGGTAATATGTGGTTTGGTGGGAGGGCAAAGTTGTCTAAAAAAGTGTTGGACCGGGAGAAACACTTCGTGCTTTATTATTAGGTATAAGCAGACTTACCTCTTTTTTTTAAATTTATCCCATCGCGATGCAAAGGGGATTAGAAGTAATAAAGATTACAAATAAAAGCATCTAACGATGCAAAGAGGATTAAAAATAATAAAGATTACAAATAAAAGCATCTAGCGGTGACTCTTGTCCCTCTATCACTGGAGCCGGACAAAGCTTGTCGTAGTACACTGATAGGAAGTCGTCGTGCTAAGAACCCGAAGGACCAACACATCAGAGCGGTCACCGTTGTCAATGATGACAACCGTAAATCGGAAGAGACTTACTAAAACCATATAAACAAACACGAAAACCAATCAGATCCTAGATCCTAGACAATTCACGGGACAAACAGACTTCACGCACCCTCCGCCACCACTGGAGCAAGGATAGGAAGGGGAGGACTAGCTACAGCCAGAAACCTACATCCATAACCTTGATATCCTTGATCAAAGAGCCAACCTATGGGCAATCCTGGGTCAAAGAGTTGAGGCGTTCTTTTTTACGTGTTAAAGAGGGATGCAACACGAGAGTTGATGCGTTGGATGAGGACAAATAGTCGCCAGGGATGCAACACGAGTTTTTTTTTTTGAGGGAGCAACACGAGAGTTGATGCGTTGGATGAGGACAAATAGTCGCCAGCTCCTCGGCGATCTCTAGAGAAGTAAAACCCATAAGAGGTAAACTAGCTACAGCCAGGCACCTTCCAGTACTACTACTAACCCGGAGCACAGCTCCCATGGCCATTCAACAACAATGAGCAAAGAGCACTGCATCATAGTTAGGCGGACTTCAAGTTGTAGCAGCAATAAATGATCATGTCGACGTAGGTACATTTTCACACTTGTTTATCGCTAAGCACAAAGAGGCTTGAGGCTAGGAAGAAGCAGGGAGAGAAGCTAATATGGTGATATGGAGGTATATTCGGTGTCTGCTGGGCTCGGAAACAGTTACCACACAAACCACCCAAAGCTGTAGAGATTTTTTTTCCAACTGCTCTGCACCACGACACAAGGTTGGTCTTGCTCGTATAATTTTCCCACAATTGTTATTAGAGACCCGAACAAAAAGAGAGAACCATGCAAATCAAATATCACAGAACATGAATGAAGCTTCAGCCGACAGTTCATCAAAAGACAAAAACAAAGACAGCACCCCAAAAGTTGGGCTCAATCTAGACCGGAATATCATAGCATGTAATAATCCCGGCACTGTTAGCTTTGAGTGAGCAGCACAAGCATCGAAAGACAGTCAGCCTATACAAAGGTGCTAAATCTCACACATTGACTTAGTTCTCATAAAATACGACTGACTGCATACATATCAGTTTTGACTTAACACATCAGCTCAGGTACCAAACCAGAAGTAGGTAAGCTGAAATATCACTGAGATTTCGCAATTGGTTCAAGGGCTTCAATCATCACAACGCTATTTCCTCTCAGAACCTGAAGAAGTTGTTACAGCACGATAAGTTGAGAAGTTGATAAAGTATTGCCAAGATAATCTAGCAGGACATTTAGATCAAGGTATGTCCTAACTGTCAGTAGAGCACTGTGTGTCTCGCCATTAAAGAACAAATGGAAGAAAAAATTACTCACCACCATCCCTATGTCGTTCCTTTCATCTCCATTGACCTCCACAGTGTTGTCCACAACCAAATTCATGAACTGGTCGAACCCTCTAAGCGTACCAATGACAACACGGTTTGCGTTCAGCTTGACTGGAAACAATAGACCAGAGAATCAGTGAGTATAAATAACCCATTAAAGCAGAGGAGGAAAAATAATGCATAGTTAAACATCACTTTACAGGACTATTACAGACAATAGGAAACTTGAAAATTTTGATCAAAGTGCATAGTTCTTTTTTCCTTGAGAAATTTAGAGCTTGAAACAGAAAATAGGAAAAATGCAGCTCCCGGGACTGAATTTTATCAATTTATGAATGACAAGGTATTTAAGTACAGTAGCTTAGTCTAAAGACCAAGTTCAAATGATTAACTACTTACTAACACCATCAATAGCTTTATCTAAGCATCTGTCACCGTATAGCACTTCCAAAGTCAGACAACACAACTATTCCAGGCTGTAGTACCAACCATGTTCAGCTAGAGCGTAACATTCAGATGAGAAGTACAAAGTAGAGAGTGGCTCAATAACAAAATAGAAAGAGGGAACGCTGAATTGAGGGGAAACAAACTAAGTGGAATTTGGGAGAATAATTCCTAGAATTCGCAGGTACAACCATGTTTAATGTTTTTCTGTATGGACATATAAGTTGACCAGGAATGTATGTCATTCATAACGTAAACAAGGTAAAATCTCCGTCCAAAATATCTAACATGGTCTGTTTTGGGATGAATAAATATATAAATTAATTAAAAGGAGGACATGTGACCCAGAAATGAGCTACTATCAAATATGACACAAAAACTTGGAAACACAATCTGTAGCTTTTTAAGAAGTTTGTCATTTAGGGCAGCAAACTATGTAAACTAAGCAACCCATGAAATAAATTGCAAGAATACATATCATACTTCACAGAAAACCAAAATAATAAAAATTGAGCAATGGAAAACTTTCAATTTTTTTAGAACATGACAAGTTCCAAAGAATACACAAATTGCAAATGCCAAGATGTGCACAAATATCTGAATGTGCAGGTTGGTAATATCATAAGACTGCACCTATGCAACAGAACTGAACCGTAAATGCCCTATCAGAGTAACTATGACAAAAAAGCTTCATTTGGAAATAAATCCATAGCTTTGCTATGATATCATCATTTAGGGCATTTACATCACCAACATAAGAAACTGCAAATCCGGGCAGCAGAACATATCCGTGGCTAATTACAAGCATAATCACGTTCATACATAAGTACATACCTACAGTCAGCTATTTTCATAAATCAAAAGAAAATCAAGATCCAAAAAATTTTAGAACATGACAACAGACTCCAAAGAATACAGAAAGCAAATGCCAAGATGTGCACAAATATTTGAATGTGCAGGTTGGTAATACCATAAGACTACACCCTATGCAACAGAACTGAATGGTAAATGCCCTATCAGAGTAACTATGACAAAGAAGCTTCATTTGGAAATAAACCCATAGCTTTGATATGATATCATCATTTAGGGCATTTACATCACCAACATAACAAACTGCAAAGCCAGGCATCAGAACATATCCATGGCTAATTACGAGCATATTCACGTTCATACATAAGTACATATCCGTGGCTAATTACAAGCATAATCACGTTCATACATAAGTACATACCTACAGTCAGCTATTTTCATAAATCAAAAGAAAATCAAGATCCAAAAATTTTTAGAACATGACAACAGACTCCAAAGAATACAGAAAGCAAATGCCAAGATGTGCACAAATATCTGAATGTGCAGGTTGGTAATACCATAAGACTACACCCTATGCAACAGAACTGAATGGTAAATGCCCTATCAGAGTAACTATGACAAAGAAGCTTCATTTGGAAATAAACCCATAGCTTTGATATGATATCATCATTTAGGGCATTTACATCACCAACATAACAAACTGCAAAGCCAGGCATCAGAACATATCCATGGCTAATTACGAGCATATTCACGTTCATACATAAGTACATATCCGTGGCTAATTACAAGCATAATCACGTTCATACATAAGTACATACCTACAGTCAGCTATTTTCATAAATCAAAAGAAAATCAAGATCCAAAAATTTTTAGAACATGACAACAGACTCCAAAGAATACAGAAAGCAAATGCCAAGATGTGCACAAATATCTGAATGTGCAGGTTGGTAATACCATAAGACTACACCCTATGCAACAGAACTGAATGGTAAATGCCCTATCAGAGTAACTATGACAAAGAAGCTTCATTTGGAAATAAACCCATAGCTTTGATATGATATCATCATTTAGGGCATTTGCATCACCAACATAACAAACTGCAAAGCCAGGCATCAGAACATATCCATGGCTAATTACGAGCATATTCACGTTCATACATAAGTACATACCCGTGGCTAACTACAAGCATATTCACGTTCATACATAAGCACATACCTACAGTCAGCTATATTCATAAATCAAAAGTATATCAAGATCCAATTTTTTTAGAACATGACAACAGACTCCAAAGAATACACAAATTGCAAATGCCAAGATGTGCACAAATATCCGAATGTGCAGGTTGGTAATACCACAAAACTACACCTATGCAACAGAACAGAACCGTAAATGCCCTATCAGAGTAACTATGACAAAGAAGCTTCATTTGGAAATAAACCCACAGCTTTACTATGATATCATCATTTAGGGCATTTACATCACCAACATAACAAACTGCAAAGCCAGGCAGAAGAACATATCCATGGCTAATTACGAGCATATTCACGTTCATACATAAGTACATACCCGTGGCTAACTACAAGCATATTCACGTTCATACATAAGCACATACCTACAGTCAGCTATATTCATAAATCAAAAGTAAATTAAGATCCAATTTTTTTAGAACATGACAACAGACTCCAAAGAATACACAAATTGCAAATGCCAAGATGTGCACAAATATCCGAATGTGCAGATTGGTAATACCACAAAACTACATTTATGCAACAGAACAGGACCGTAGATGCCCTATCAGAGTAACTATGACAAAGAAGCTTCATTTGGAAATAAACCCATAGCTTTACTATGATATCATCATTTAGGGCATTTACATCACCAACATATCCATGTCTAATGACGAGCATATTCACGTTCATACATAAGTACATACCTACAGTCAGCTATTCAGAAACCAAAAGTAAATCAAGAAACCTTGACAATTTCTGCTTAACTAGCAGAACAATTCTTCAGCCAAATTATTTTTTCCTTATTTGGCTTTTTTGGGGGGATACTTTATTGGTTGCACCAACATTAGAGTGCAGACACAGGTACAAGTAAACCAGCACACAGAATACCCCAAAGGAATAAAACATAATGAAGATTCTACAATTTCAAAAAGGACCATTATTGAATATCATATACCAGTACTAGGTACAATTTACTAGTCACGCAGTAAGTACAAATACAAACATAATATTCTTGTAAGTTACACTTAGCACATCAGTTGATCTTCATTTCCCAATAACAGTACTAGTTTTGCAACCCTCTGCGCTTACTCTTGCCGCTAATCTAGCGCCGGGAGATAGTGCCCCGCACTGCCTCCACCAAAAAAAAAACGAGCGCAAGCGCCAGCGGAAGCTTCACAAAATCTCGGGATGAAGCCGAGATCGACCGGTACGGACTGGAAAAATCGGCTAGCGTCTACTTTTAACGCCCCCGTTAAACATGCCCTAATACCAGCGCATAGACGTCCCAGAATCCTAAAAGATAAATCTCGCGCCTGACAAATATTATAACAAAAAAAACATCATAAATCAGATAGGTAGACTTACTCTGTAGCTTTTTGTCCATGTACCTGCAAATCCAAGAAAAATAGCATTAGAATCGCACGGAAAAAGAAAAAACAGGCGAAATAGATCTAGGTCGAGAAGAAAAAGGACGGGAGATTACTTCTTCAAATCCGGCGGCTGCCCCGATCGGCTCATGGCGTCTCTCCAACGGAAGATCTAGAACCTCTCTACTCGACTAGACCCAAACCTTGAGAAGAGGAGAGAAGAGGAGGAAGTAGCCGCCGCTTGAACCCTGAACCCTAAATAAGGGGACGAGCCGCCTCTCCGAAAAGATCTACCGTCTACGACCTCCACAAGGTGTTAATCTGATATAGTCAATGACACGTGGGCCCTATGCTACTCACGAATCGCACACAAACAGACTCGCAAAGCATGAGAGCTATGAGGCTTGAAGAGAGAAATAATGAGAACAGAAGGGTGTATCTGCAAAACCTACTACCGGAGGTCCGGAGCCCACCACGGCGCACAGACGCGCACTCCTCTGAGCTCTGTACTCTACCGCGTGCGGGGAGCAGATGAGAGCCGGGGATCCCGCCGGCGATGCGGGGCCCAGCTCCCGCGGCGGCGCCCGAGGCGGGGCAGCCGCGCGTCCGCGGCGGTTCCCAACGGCGGCGCAGCCCGAGGTCATGCGCGCGGCGGAGAAGGACGACAGCTATGCCGCCCACGTCACCGAGGCTTGCCGCGACGCCTTCCGTCAACTCTTCGGTTTGCGACCTCCCCCACCCCACCCCCACTGCTATGTCTGGGATTTGGTTTTGATTAGGCGTTTTGGTGATGATGCAGGTACCAGGATTGCCGTTGCTTACCAGAACGAGGTGAGTGCTAAATTGCCTATGTTGGCATGTGGTCCTACTTAGTTTGTGGAAATTGGTAGCTATTGTATTCTGCTCGAAACTTCACATCTTTGAGCGTTGGTTGCTAGTTGCTACATGCCTAATAGTATCGTGAATGGTTCATATGGACTCTGTTTACTTGGATACTAGTAGTTGAAATTATCCAGCTGTTGGATATCCGTTTATAGTTATAGATTTAACATGATTGGCGGTGATAATGGATGTTTTCAGAGGTTGATATTTTCGTGGGTAAGTTTTGCAGAACACCTAGTAAAGATCACACGATCTAGAGGTTTGCGATATGGCTAACCATTTACTTTGCTGGTTAGTGAGCAATTTATGTTGGATTTCACCCACGACACGACACACTCAGAAAACGGTTAGCCACCGGCTCGTATCATGCCCTGTTTTTTCTGTTTAATTCTATTTTTCTAAAAAACGTTGCCAACGGGGGAATGATCCCTCCCTTGGTTATACGTTGTTAGGTAGGTGAGACACCCGGTTTATTCGAGCATGCCTCAGCGGCGACTCAAAAGTCTTCCATATCTGGGACTCGAACCCGGGCGGGCTGGCCTCCACACCCGGAGTATCAGCCACCAGGCCAGCGCCTGGTCCTCAAAAAATGAGACCAACCAGGACTAGCCCTTTGGTGGCATAATTTGATAGAAGAAACAACCTGAGCACCTGCGGAGTCTGGGACTCGAACACAGACGGACTGGGAGCGCACTCGCTCTCCTTGCCAACAGGGTGGCACCCTGTTAATTCTATTTTTCTCAAACTCTCATGATTACAAAACTCACGCCCTAGGCTGTGCTTGTATACATAGCCCGACCCTCTCAACCATGTTCTATGCGGATGCAAACTAGTTTTACTTTCTTAAACAAGCTACTCACTATGCTAATCCATCACGGACTAGGACTACACGTACAGACCAACATAGACTAGGACACAGTTCACTTACTTATGACTCCACATGAAGGCAACTAACACGTTTAGACATCTCATACTAGGACACGGTGACTTTCCATATGTAGTCTGGACACATGGATAACTAATCAAACGTATCAGGGCAAGATTATTTCCAACAATTTAAACATTAATAAATGCTAACAGCTAAAGTTTTCATCTAAGATAGTTAGTCTGCCATTCTGCATCATACTCCAAATAGCTAGTTCTGTCAAGTTAGTTTGATTCACAGATTATTTGTTGTATCTTATGTTCGATGCTTGAAATTACTTTTTTTAACTGGATAATGTCAATATGGCATTTGTATGGTGTTGAATCTCAGTAGAGTAGGATTGTTGTGCTGGATAAAACAAAACAAAATCCTGTCTGAGCTGCATCTTCCATAGAGCTTCTGCACAGAGAAGGGGCTTGAGTATTGTTCTCTCTTTATTTCCTTTTTTATGCCAACATTCATATTATTGGCATTTACATATTCATGTTTACTTATTTAATTTATAGAATGTGGCAGAAACTTACGTCGATCTGAACTTCTACAGATAAAACTTCTTGGCCAGTCCCTTTATTACTTGCTAACAACAGGCTCAGGCCAGCAAACACTTGGAGAAGAATATTGTGATATATCTCAGGTCATATTGCCTTTTCTTCTTCAGCATCGTTTATGTTTTTTAACAAGGACAAAATTTATGTACCTTTAAGTGTCTGCTTCCAGCTATTTCATCTGATACTTGGTAGTGTATTGGTGGCCCATACTTTATCTGTTGCCATTGAGCTTGTAGCCTTTCTCTGTTTTGCGCAAGAATCACAAAAGAAATCTAATGACGTGGATATGATTTACTTATGAAGACTTTTCGTCTGACATTAAACATTATACTGTTTTAGTTTACTAGATGGGCCTATTGGTTAGCCAATTAATTGAAAGATCCCTCCAAAGTTTTAAAAAAAGGCAAGGAACACCAAGTGTGATGGCCAGTGAGATGATCAAATCTGTTTGTTCTGTATCTTGTAGAATTTGAGGCAGAAAGTTAGTCTATACCATTAGAATCTTGAGGACTATTATTAATGTATTATGCTGATGCATATATGTTCTGATTGAGCTGTTCAGGTTGCAACCTCACATGGACTTCCGCCCACACCTGCTAGGCGGATGCTTTTCATTTTGTACCAAACTGCTGTGCCCTATCTTGCTGAAAGAATCAGGTATGTTAGTCATAAATTTAAATACAGTCCTTTAACCAATATTCTCTTTGCTGGAAGAAGTTGATCGCAAATTTTCTATTCACTGATTTTAACAGTTCGAGAATTGTCTCTCGTGGTATTTACCTCGATGACTCTCAGCTTGATTATCATCATGAAAGTGATAACTCTAGTGGAGGCATTGCACAATCCTCTACAAATACAAATGACGCTTCAGCAAGCTTGAGTTTTTCTACTCTCTCAAGGTTGAGAAGCAGAGCTCATGCCTTTTGGCTATGGATAGTTCAGAAATGGCCTTCGGTACGAAATTGTTGTAGTTCCTATGTGCATCTGTATTTTTATATGAAAATCTTCCTAGTTTCACTCATTGAGAAATGAGAAAAGTTGTTTTAACACTAATAAGATCCTTTCTTGTCTAACTACTATACGTTGTGTCTTGTCTGTTCCTAGATTCTGCCGCTTGGTCAAGATTTTATACAGTTGGGTATCCGGACAAACCTGATGTTCTTCTATTTTGAAGGTATCTTATGCTCTATAGGAATGTAAAATCATTTTCTATTTGAGATATATTTCAATTGATTGTTATTATGGGTTGGTGTAACAAGTAACAACTGAAACTGTTCTGTTTCTCATGTCTGCTTACTGATCACCTTAAAGTCTTGGAACCTGAAATTTTTGTGTGGCCAGAGGGAAAATTAAAATCACCGGGCTGACTCTTCCTGGCAAACTCAACTCACTCAATTTATCATAATGTTATGCTGCATATCAGAACACTGTCACACATTAATACATTCATAGACACTGTTGCTGTCTTGCTGCAATTCTGTTATTCAAATTATCTATGATAGGATTGAATGGCTTGTTAATATTGCTTACCTTCAAGCATTAAACAATGGGTGACGCTGGCTGATAATTAGTTGGTTACATCCTATTTCTTATCATGTCAGTTGGATCTGTACTAACTACTACTACTCCGTTCCACAATATAAGCCTTTTTAGCAAGATATTTAGCTTGCTAAAAAGGCTTATATTGTGGAACAGAGGAAGTAACTATTAGGTATTTGATTACACCTCTATATAAATTTCCTTTGCTGTAGGGTTATATTATCATTTATCAAAGCGAGGAGCTGGTATTCATTATGTATTCATTGGTAAGCCAATGAATCAGAGACCCAGGTACCCTTCTATGTACTTATTTACTTTTCCTAAAAGACTAACTAAATGAACTCACACATAAACAGATCATACATCCATTGTGCTATAAAATTACACGCCACAATTGAATTTGAGAATGCAAATGATAAGAAAAATTATCAGGATCTCTCGTGTTTTGTACTATCTTCACCCTATCTTCCTTCTAGTTATAAATTCTCCAGATGTTAAGTGTAATTTGCTACATTTACAGGTATCAAATATTGGGCATCTTCTTGCTGATTCAGCTGTGTATTCTTGGCGCTGAAAGACTCAGAAGAAGTAACTTATCATCAATAGCTAGTTCCATTAATCAAATTTCATCTGGAAGCTATCCTTCGTCTACGGGTACACTCTTTTACTGAGGTTATTTGAACTAGTACTATTTTTATTTAGTGAACCAATACCTATTTTTTTATAGATTCACTGCAAACATTCTTTTATTATTAAGTTGAACCTCTGAGTTACTTCATTACAATGATACAAATATATCGGATATATTCATACTACTCCCAGGTGTAGTTATACCCACGTGTGTTTCACACAATCTAGGTACTCCCTCCGTCCTAAAAAGGATGTTGCAGAGTTGTCAAAATTTGCATGAATCTAGACACGTTTTAGTATATAGATACATTCCAAATTTTGACAAATCTGAGACATCCTTTTTAGGATGGAGGGAGTAGTATTTATCATACCTGAGAGTATGTACGTGTAGTATGAAGTATACAAGACTTTCGGTAGTATATATACTACTTTTTAGGTAGTATGTACATTTTTTTTCACATACTCCTTTTTTATATACAAATTTGAAGGTATTTCAAATATACGTAGTATAGTGCAAACTATGGCCCACTTGCAATTTTTTCACGTAACTTGCTTTGAACTATCTGAGATATAGTATGTAAACATAGTCAAACTGGTAAAGTATCACATATACGTCCGCATGTAGGGATGCAGGCGGACGTCCACTAGACGATCCAGACCTGTCCGCCTAATCCAACTCGTTGCATGCACTTAATCACATACTCACTAACACTTAATCAATTCCTTGCATGAACTAATCTAGCGGTCAGTCCGCCTCGTCCGCCGGACGGTCCACCTGCATCCATATCCGCATGGTAGTATATGAGGGTCTGTGTAACTACACCCAGGAGTAGAAAGTATTTAACCCAAATCTTTGTGAACGGTGAAACAGGTCGGAGTGTCCCTGTTCTAAACGAAGATGGAAATATCATCACTGATATCCGCCATGGTAAAGCTGTAGATTTGGCTTCTGGTTCAGAGGTATTTGTCTTCAGATAGATGTTCTTGAATTTGAATGACTTCTTTTGTGTACCTAAGAACCATCGGAAAATGAACTACGCTCCATTAACCAAACTAATCTCCACCTTTGTATTGGAAACAGTCAGTTATATATTACATGTTGTTCTTCAGATGCACCTCGTGATGCATTTTTCTTGACAAATCAAGATCTGGAATCCAAAAATGTTAGTAAAATTTTTTAGTAGTCCTAGAATTGCATATGCTTCCAACCATTTATATTTAAAATTCTGTACATGCAATCTATTGAGTGGTGCTAATGTCTTGTGTGATGTTCAGGTGTCCAGTAGCAAGAGCAAATGCACTCTCTGTCTCAGTACCCGTCAGAATCCTACTTCCACAACCTGTGGCCATGTCTTCTGCTGGTAAAATTTGTCTTTTAACTGCTATATGTCTGTAAGCAAACTGGCTTTCAACCCTTCAACCCTCTCTTGATTGGTATGAACTCATGGCATTACGTGCAGGAACTGCATAATGGAGTGGTGCAACGAGAAGCCTGAGTGCCCCCTATGCAGAACTCCTATTACCCATTCAAGTTTAATTTGCATATATCACTCGGATTTCTAGCATATCAATACTTGCAATAGAAAGGGATCTTATGATTCCCCTCAGACTCCATACTTTCATCAAGACGAAGATATTATTGATACCAAAAGAAGAATGAGTAGATGACCATTCGATGAAGTCGAAGAAGATTCGAGCTGTAGAGAAAATCAATAGCACTAGGACCAGTCTCAAATAAACAAAAGAAGTTGCAGTGCAAACAGATACCCTTGTATAAGTACATTCCAGACACAAGTGAATTTTGTAGGGTAGAATGAAGAATGACTAGGATCAGAGAGCAGTTGAGCTTATCTGATACATTGTTGATGTTTTCTGTACACCTCAATCAGGTGGTATCGTCTTCTGATTGGCTTGTACCCCCGTGTATTCCTGCCATGTCTGCATTGAACATTTAGAGGGCATGTTGGAGATCTTGTGGGACTGTTTTACTTATACTCAAGATCAGTAAATTTAAGTTAGGTTGGCTGCTTTTGTTTTTAAGTGGAATGTACCCACTAGCTGGATCATGCTAACTAGAAGCATTTTATGGTCAAAGATCTTCTGATCACTGATTTTCATGATGTAGTCAGGCAAGGTTCATCCTGTACTCGATACAGAATATCCTGATTGACATGACCATGGAATACCAACTAACGCTACAAATCCAAAAGCAGCTGCATCACATCCCAACAGACATTCTGTAGTTGAAGGTTTGCTTCAGCTTGATGTCATACTACCTTTTTCACATGTTGTATCCTCTTAACACTATTTTTGATCTACCAGACTTAGGCCTTGCTAGCTAGCAAATGTTCTCCCACATTACAAAGTAGTTGATGAGATTGCAAAAGCCTAATTCATTTGTTACAATACAAGTGATTAACTGATTATCTACTGTCACGCTCTGGCTATGTGCCTCCCACCCAAGCAAGGAGGAGAAGACACATTACACCTGTCCTTAGCAACACCAACTGCCCACTTGTTTGTCGGGTAGCTCTGTTTTCTTCTATTTAGCCCCTGATTCAGAGGGAGAACGATATGCTTGTATTATTGGGTTAAACCCTAGCCTCGGCTCTACCTTTCCTCTGCAATCCTACAATTTTGCTATAATAGACTTCACAATCTAAATCCATCCTCTGTTCTTGAGCCTAGCTCTGTAGTTTTGCTTGTTCATCAGGCTTGTGCCTGCCAATGGTATCAGAGACCTTTTGATCCTTGGAGGCGTATCGATTCGACAGCATGGTAGGGTTGGGCTCTCTCGTAAAATCCCCTCATGTTGTTCTTGATTCCGGCGGCGGTGTGCGGCTTATTGGTGGTGGTGTGCGGCATAGCTCGGGTGTAGATCGAGGGTTAAGGAAGTGGTTGTTGAAGAACACTTCTTCAGTGGTAAAATCCCACCTTCCCACCCTGATCCGTGCATCATCGGAGGCGGCGCGGTGCTGGCGGCGACGACGGCGGCGGCTGAATCTCCAAATCGAGTCCGGTTGTGAGTTTTTGCTCACCTAAAATTCACACTCGTCCTTGGAAGATCGATTCAATTGGAGGTCCAGTAAGAACGATTCTTGCTAGTAACACTACCTCATGTTGCCATGAAGCAAACAACCCTCTTGGAAGATACTGGTATGCTCGAACTCCAATCCTTGCAATTGGACATCAAAACTATGCAGTCATATAGGAAGAGGATAAAAATGAGTTCCTTGAATTAGTGCAACTGTGCAATCCAATTTTGTGAGTATACAGAAAAATTTCATTGCAATTCAGTCAAACTTCGAGAAATTATTTGTGGCAAGGGATGAGGAAAACATCAAAAACAACATGGAAACAATGGATAAGGCAGCTGGTACAACAAGCAACCATCCCAACACCCCACCAAACCCACACTATCATTTAGCCAACTTAGTGAAAGCAACTGTTGCAGGGTCTTCTAAACCAATTGGCACATCTACCTTACATGACATGGCTGGCAGAGAATTAATGATGGATGGCTCTCCAAAAATGCCTTACAGACACCCCCACTTTGCAAAGCAAGTTGTTGATCCTACTGGTAAACAACCAATGCACCAACACAAAGAAAATACTAGCAATCAGGTGCAGACCATGACAATAAAACAATTTCAAGAAGCTGATTATGAGGAGCAATTTGAGAACACAAATAGAAAGCTGTTGAACATGCAACAAAGGCAAAGGGATAATCTGCATCAACAAGACCAAAGAAGGGGCATACCTGTAGTTAAACCAGCCAAAATGAACATCCCATAATTTGATGGAACTGATGTAGATTCATGGATTCAAACAATTGAGTTGTAATTTGACTCTTCAAGAACACCCTTGAAAAATAGAACATAAGTGGCAGTCACTTACTTAAAAGGGGATGCTATCCAATAGTGGAGAGGAACTATGGTGCTACTAATACACTTTGGCATAGATTCTGTAGAATCATTGAGGGTAGATTTGCTGAGGCATCCATCTGTGACAATGTGAGAAACTTTCATGCCCTCACACAAACATCTTCTGTTGCAATTTACATTCATAAGTTTGAAGCAGCAATGAACCTTATGAGAAGAGATAACCCTGGTGTGGCACCCCGCAAAACCACTACTAGAAAATCGCGTTGAATTTGTGCATTGCATCGTCATCATCAAGTGTTGTTTGCATAAAACTATTTTTGCAAAGCCCGTTTTGTTTTCTAAAACGCCCCATCTTTATTCAAACACCAAAACTGGGTCCCCGGAATATTTTGTTTTGGCCGCTATCGGTTTGCAAACGGTGTTATTAAAACAAATAAAATTTATTTTATTTTAGTAGAGCGATCGAGCAGGCGACCGACCCGAACGACCACCCCCAGGAAACTAAAACGGTCCACCTAACCGCCCTTCCAAAACCTACAGCTACCAACTAACCTACCCACCCAATCCCTCCACATCACCCCACCCAATCACCGGACGCCACATCAGCCACCCCCATCTCCTCTCCCGAGCTCGCCTCACCGGCGCGTCCGGCCGCGCCTCTGCCACCTCATGGCTCTCCCATGCGTCGCGCCTCCACTGCCATCCCCGGCGCTCCATGTGCGGCCTCTCTCTCTCTCCGGCAGTGCCATGGCCGCCAACCATCCGCACCCGCGCCCGCGTCTTGCCCAGCCATGACCCGCCTCGCCGCCGCCTCGGCCACCCTCCACCCCGACGCCCCTCGCCTCAATCTCCTCCTCCGCCCGCAGCTCTGGCTTCCACCGACCACGCTGGCAACCGCCTTGGCGTCTCTGTGTCGCCCGTGGCAAGCCTTCTCGCCCGCCGTCGCGGAGCCGCGCGTTCGACCCGGGCCCGCTGAGCCCGACCGCGACCAGCGCCGCCGCGCTCGCCTCCCTCGCCCGCCGGCAACCTCCGCCTCTGGCGTGCTCATGGGCGCCCGGCCGTGTCGCGCCGTCGCCCGCTCTGCTCCGTCGGCCCGCCGACCTCCCTCCCACGGTCACCTCCGGCGAAGTCGCATCGGCGCTGGCGGCCGCCTCGGCCCCTGCCCGTGTCTGCGTTCCTGGTCGCGTCGGACGGTCTCGGCCTTCCCGGGCCCGCTCTGCTGCCGTGCGTGTGCAGCGACAAGACACACGGGCGCCCTCCTGGTGTTGTCAACAGGGGTCCTACGGTGGTGTTGATGGTACTGCAAGATGGAATCTCGGCAACAATCCTTCCGGTGAACAAGAGCTGCAAGACGGACTAGTACCCCGATAAGCCACCCGTACATGCGCTGCCAAGACCAAGTTCGCCATCGATAGTTGAAGCCTCGATACCCCAAGCTCTCCTTCGCGGTACCCGAAGACCGATCTTGGGGCGCCATGAACGCCTTCACGGACGTCGAGGCCTCCTACCCAGAACCCGAAGACACCGAGACCCCAAGATCGGCGACATGGAACGGACGAGGTCTACTACATGGACCCTGAAGACCGATCTAGAGCGCCAAGGCCTTCGCATGGAGTCGACAAGATCTTCCGGAAACACCAAGATCAACTGCGCGGCCCCGACAAGAACTCCTTTCCGCATCGAGGCCCGAGGACCGGAACGCCAGTTTCTCCACCTTGAACGCCATGACCGTCTACGCGGACCCGAAGACCACGCATGCGACAAGAACGACACCGACCAGAAAGGATCCGATGTACCCCCGACGCCAAGCCAAGTCCTCCTTTTCGAATGCGACAAGATCTGCTCCGCTAACCGAGAACGCTTCCGTCGAGACCGAACCCGTCGAACCCTGGACCCCGAGACCGACCCCGAACCCCGGAGACCCAAGATCGTCGAGACCCCTAATGTGTGAACCCTTTTCTCGAGCCCTATTTTATAATATAATAACTACTTGTTGCATATTAAAGTGTCATCTTGCATGCATCTTGTCATGTGGTTTGGGGGCCTTCCGCCGATTCACCTAATAATTAAATATGGGGCCCATATGCGGGCAGATCTAGCCTTATATTGGCCTCATTTAAATTTCTGTAGCGAACCCGGTGCTATATTTTGCCTTGTTAAGCAACATTTAAATTGCGGGGTAGTTAAACAACATAAACCACCTAATTAATTGTCGGGGCCCCGGTTCCGTTTAATATGACCTAATTGCATCGCACCTTGCCATGCCATACATCATGCATGCATCATGCCGATCTTCTGCCGTTGTATTAAATAGTGCATCCGGTGTTTCTTCTAGTGTTTTGGTTCTTCGCGGATAAGGCCGTTGAGTTGATGCGAGTGTCGACCCGATCTTCGGTTGAACCCTTCGACAATGTTTTAGCGGTGACATCTCCCCCTTTCTACCTATCTTACTTTTATAGTCTTTATTCCCTCCTGTTGATCTATTGCTATCTGTGTTGCGCTGCTCTATTTTCGTGCCCGTGATATCCCTTGCAGCCTTATATTGCCTTGGACACATCCTATTACCTGTTGTTTGGTAGATAGTTGGACTTAGCGTCGTAGTTGCTTGCTCAAGTCTTGATGTGTCGTCATATGCCATTCTGATGTATTGCCGCATGTTGATGTTGGAGATGATCATAGTTTTACTTATCGTTCACTTTAATTCTGTTTAACAACTAAAATTGAAATAAGCGAGAGGCATCGGTGGGTGATAGATAATATTTGGTTTCGAGCGCCCTTGTGTCCGTAAGACCCCGAGTACTTGATACTGTTCCTTGATTTATCGCGCTAACCACATCCGGAGGTATATGGGACCCCCAGGCGAGCTTGATTGGTCTTATTTCTTGGGGCCACAAACTAGTTTGAGGTTTTATTTACGATCTTGTACTTATGCCATGCTACTTTACGTATTTAAATTGTGCGAGGAGCACTGCTGTCTTTATTTAGGATCGGGACACGATTCGCGGTGTGTAAAGCCCAGCCACTTCGGGTTCCCGATCGTTCTGTAGTATACCCAAACCTTAAGTCCGTCTGAGCTTGCTTGCCGTTCGGATTCTACTTAAGGGTGGCCTGAAATATTTCTGAATCTGTGATTGTTCGATCGTGAAAGCCTCGTTGGGTTTTGATTTGGTTTTCGAGGTGGATCGAGCGTGTGTTGCTATTGGTGCACCCGGCGGGTAAAACTTTACGAAGCCGTGTCGCGGATATGGACGACTTGGAGCATAGTATCTCGATCATAGACAAGCATAACTAAAGTTTATTGCTATAAATTTGACTTTATAATGACTAGTAATCAGCTTCACTATAACGGAATGACTAATAATGCCCACAAATTTGCTTGTTTGAATTGTAAACTGCGACACCATTGTACTGACTAGTAAATCTTCTAGCGGAACTCTAGCGGAATGGCTGAATAAAAGTACCAACAAGCTGGGTTTTGGGTTTACCTCATGCTATCTGTCGAGTAGTAATTGTCACAACTTCAAGCGGAATGATTAACTAAAAGGGCCCTTTGCTTATTTTATCGGGACGATTATCTATACGACTAGTAATTGCTAGCGATAACCAAATAAGTAAAGCGCCAACTGAGTGGTTCCTCGGTTGACTTCCTCGTTTGGTCTCGAGAAACACCGGGATGGGTTTGTTTGGTGTTAGCTTGAGTTGGATCCGGATAGGTCATTCTCACCCTCTCGATAACCGCCCGGTTGTATCGAGTCTCTATAGGTTGTTTAGTGCATCTTTGCCGCCGCTTGATCCACCATACCTATGTAGGCGAGGACCGCGAATTCTAGCCTCGGTGTCTTGGCCTCGATCTTGGCGCTCCTCTTTTCCTTTGCCCTTTGTCGGCACCCTTTTGTTTAAGCAGGTTTTGAGATCGGCGTCGTTAGGGTTACCCTTCCGGCTTGGCCTGGCGGGGTTATGGGCGCCATTGGTTATTCTTGAGGCTCTTAGCCCCATTTGCATCTTGTCCGTAGTCGGACGCTCTATCATTTTAAGGTGATTTGGATCTTTGTATATTATCTGTATTCTTGACTCTTTGAGTCATTGTAATATATATCATTACTGTGGGTCCCATCGAGGCTGTTGTGTAATGTTATTACCGTTTTCCACCCTTGAAAGTGCTGGTGAGCACCTTTGAATCGTTTCTGCGGGTTTGGCAAATTCGCTCAAACTTGCATAGGTCCGATCTGAGGGTGTTACAGTGGTATCGAGCTCGCGATACCCACAAGTCCAGCCTGTAGGATAACCTAGCTAACGAAGTAGAGTGTCAAAACTATTTTGCAACGGTTGGATAGTTACGATTAGGGATTTTACTCCTTACCGCTATTCTCCTCTTATCTCGGCGTGTTTTGAATCGCTCTCTTCTCTCAATTCTCGTGGTTGGGTTTGTCGTACCTTGAGGGCCTCGCTTTCTCCCTTTGTAACGGAGGTGCTACGATCATCAATTTGCAACTTGCATTGTACCCTTCATCCAATCTTTGTTCTTGAGCTCTTTATCCATATGTGTTCCTTCTTTGGATATCGATTGTCGTTGAAAAACATATGAGAAGGACGAGCTTTGGTGAAGTTGGGGTTAACCTTGAGCATGTGTTGTTCATGCCAATGGAACCACATGAAACCTAATCGGTGTGTCTTTCATACGATTTACTTGGCAACACTCCCTTGTTTAGAACCTCGCTTGAGATCTTGATCTAATTAGAGTTGGATGCTTAATCAGTAATGGTTTGAGTGCGGGATGGAGTAGCTACCCTACCACTGCTCTTATCATTCGCTCTTGTATGTCGAATCAGTGGGTCCAGCAATTTTACTCCGTCCACGGAAGTTAGGGGTGGCTTTATCTGCGATACCTCTACCTTCGACCTTTTGTTCCCGGAGTGTTCTCTCGACGATCAGGAGCCACGACCCTTTGTTGGTGGTGTCGCCGTTTTCAAGATGAAGAATGAACCCTTGTTAGTGGTGTCGCGAGGATCTACACGAAGCGAGAAGACGCAGATCGCCGACCTTCCTTCAGGTACCATGAGGCGGATCTCGAGGGCGAGATCCATTGTTAGTGGTGTCGAATTGTGGCACCCCGCAAAACCACTACTAGAAAATCGCGTTGAATTTGTGCATTGCATCGTCATCATCAAGTGTTGTTTGCATAAAACTATTTTTGCAAAGCCCGTTTTGTTTTCTAAAACGCCCCATCTTTATTCAAACACCAAAACTGGGTCCCCGGAATATTTTGTTTTGGCCGCTATCGGTTTGCAAACGGTGTTATTAAAACAAATAAAATTTATTTTATTTTAGTGGGGGCAGTCGAACGGGCCGACCGACCCGAACGACCACCCCCAGGAAACTAAAACGGTCCACCTAACCGCCCTTCCAAAACCTACAGCTACCAACTAACCTACCCACCCAATCCCTCCACATCATGTGCGGCGACAAGACACGGGCGCCCTATGGTGTTGTCACTTCCTACGGTGGTGTTGATGGTACTGCAAGATGGAATCTCGGCAAACAATCCTTCCGGTGAACAAGATTGGATATGACTTGATCCTAGGGGTAGATTGGATTTATCATCATAGTCCAGTACAATTGCATTACAAGAAGATGCAACTGAAAGCAACTACTAGTACTGGTGTAATAGTAACTTTCAATGATGAAACACTACCATCAAGTACAAATATTAAAGAGAGCAAGCAACTGAACAAACTATTGCTACAAGGCATATGTGGAGCTGTCTTAATGATGAAACAAGTTGAGGAAACTAACAATATAGAGGTCACTTATCCTGCCCCGATACAAAAGCTCTTGGATAAATATGCCGATATATTTACCACTCCAATCGAATTACCTCCAAGGAGGAATTGTGACCACACAATACTACTACTGTCGGACGCAAAGATTGTAAATCAAAGACCTTACAGGTTACCTCATCACCAAAAGGATGCAATGGAAGAGATAATAAAGGAACTGTTACTAATATGGACAATTAGGGATAGTTGCAGCCCCTATTCTTTACCAGCCATCTTAGTGAAAAAGAAGGATTTGACATGGAGAAAAATGTACCGATTACAAAAAATGAACTTGCATACAGTCAAAAACAAGTACCCCATCCCCATCATTGAAGATTTGTTGGATGAACTTGCTGGAGCACAAATATTCTCCAAAATAGATCTCAGAAGTGGATATCACCAAATACAAATGAATGAGGATGATATCAGCAAAGCAACATTCATAACTCATGTAGGGCATTATGAGTATGTGGTCATGCCGTTTGGGTTAACTAATGCCCCGACCACATTCCAAAAACTGATGAACAGTATACTAGCCCCAATTCTGAGAAAATTCACACTAGTTTTCTTTGATGAAATTCTAATTTACAGCAAATCAATGCAAGATCACATTGACCATTTGAAGCAAGTATTCTAGATCCTCAGGCAAAACAAGCTCTTTGCTAAACTACAAAAGTGCACCTTTACTCAGAGCAACATCGAATACTTAGGTCATATTATTACTGGTAAAGGAGTATCAATAGTTCTAAATAAAATTGACGCGATAGTTAAGTGGCCAACGCCAACAAATGTCACACATTGAGAAGATTTTTAGTCCTCACTGGATACTACAAAACATTTATCAAACATATGGGATCATTTGCAAGCCATTGTTTTTAGCATTAAGAAAAGATGGATTTCTGTGGAAGGAGGAACAACATATTTCCTTCAACAAACTGAAACAAGTGATGAGTCAATCCCCAGTGTTAGCCCAGCCAAAATTTTCATTACCATTCACATTGGAGGCAGATGCATGTGATTATGGCCTAGGGGCAGTCCTGATGCAAAAAGGACAACCCATTTCCTTCTTGAGCAAAGCAATAGGCCCTAGAGCTACTGGATGCTAAACTTATGATAAAGAAGCTATGGCAATACTCGCACCACTCAAGCAATGGAAACACAATTTTGCTACTTCTTCTATGGTTATAAAGACAGATCAACAAAGCCTTAAATATTTGCAAGAGCAAAAACTCACAGAAGGAATACAACATAAGTTACTAGTGAAATTGTTGGGCTACAATTATACCATATAATATAAGAAGGGCAAAGAAAATAAGGTAGCTGATGCTTTGTCCAGAATGAAACACGGAATTACTGCCCTATTCACATCTACAACTATCCCTGTGTGGATCACAGACGTAACAGACTCCTACGTGAATGATGACAAATGCAAAGAACTCATGCAACAATTGACTGTGTTAGTAGTTGATGTCTACGCACTTCTATTCTTGTAGACAGTTGTTGGGCCTCCAAGTGCAAAGGTTTGTAGAACAACAGCAACTTTCCCTTAAGTGGATTACCCAAGGTTTATCGAACTCAGGGAGGAAGTGGTCAAAGGTATTCCCTCTCAAGCAACCCTGCAATCAAGATACAAGAAGTCTCTTGTATCCCCAACACACCCAATACACTTGTCAGCTATATAGGTGCACTAGTTCGACGAAGAGATAGTGAAATACAAGTGGTAACGGTGCTAGGAAATAGCTTCTGACTTGTTGACGTGGGGTAACGGTGCCAGAAAAGAGCTAATGGCATGGAGGAAAGGAAAAATCCTAAAACCTCCTCGGCAAACGGAACAAAGATGGAAGCAAACGGTGTTTCAATGCTTAGAAACAAGGCCTAGGGATCATACTTTCACTAGTGAACACTCTCTCATATAAATATCCTCTCTTCATGATACTACTCTTAACTACTCTTTGGTTGGACACTCTAATCCATGGTAGGGCTATAACAGCACACCTCAAAGTCCGCCTTCCCCAGTCTAGATAACCTCACACTGTCACCTTGAGCACTAGATGGTTCCAACAAACACCACAATTTCATAGAGACATCCAACTCCAAATATAACTCATAACAAATATTCAATCTAGCCAAAGTGCCACACACGGTATGCCCGCTGTCACTTTCACACACGTGGGGAAAAGCATAGATCTATTAAAGCACAAAGAGTATTTATGTAGACTCAAGCCTAAGTGCCACCATGGCGTGCATGATGTCACTTTCACACACATGGGGAGAGCAGAGATATAATGAAGCACTTGAGTAGCAAGGTAGATCTACTTGATTACAAAGCTCATGCCCACAACAGGATCATGCATAGAGAGAGAGATGAACACATAGCTACCGGTAGAGCCCTTAGCCTCGAGGAAGAACTAATCAATCCTCATCATGGGAATCAACAACGATGATGAAGATGGTGGTGGAGATTGATGGATATGGCTCTAGGGGCACTTCCCTGTCCTGGCAGGGTGCCGGAATAGAGACTTTCTGTCCCCCGAATCTCCCCTTCGGTGGCGGCGGCGGCGCTGTGGAGGTTTTCGTGAATTTCCGCCAGATGATTTAGGGTTTTTGGGTCGGAGACTTCTTATAGGCAAAGGAGGCAAGGTCGGTGGAGGGCCAGGGGTCCCACACCCCCTATGGACGCCTCCAGGGCTTTCCCGCGCCTAGGGGGTGCGACCACACTATGGCCCCCCTCCGTCTCTGCTTCGTGGTTCCGTGTTGCTCCGGGAAAAATAATGACTTTGGCTTTTGTCCCGTCCAATTCCGAGAATATTCATTTTTTAGCTTTCTGAAACCAAAAACAGCAGATAACAGGCAACTAGCACTGTGGCATCTTGTCAATAGGTTAGTTCCAGAAAGTGTATAAAAATACCTCAAAGTGAAGACAAAACAAAGCAAAGTAGATACTAAACAAGCATGGATCATCAAAAATTATAGATACATTTCCGACATATCAAGCATCTCCAAGCTTAACTCCTGCTCGTTCTCGAGTAGGTAAGTGATAAAAATAATAATTTTTGAGGTGACATGCACCATCAAAACCAAGATCAAACCATTTGCAAGCATTGAAAGCTGGGATCAAAGAACTCTAAACATGTGCATGAAAGATGGAGTTCTAACAATAGGACAAAGTAACTATGCATGCAACATGAAAGGCTACAAACAAAGATCATGAATAACATGCATTGAAAATGTTTGTTTGTTTCACATACAGAAAACATGACATAGTGGCAATCAGCTTGTCCCTCATAGAGTAGCAAATAGATGCATAGGACACCTTCAAAGTTCACAAGGGTGACTAGAAACAAGTATCACAACAACAAGTAATATCACAATATGCATTAATCAATAATTTTTGGGACACTGCACACAGAATGACAACTATGCTCTCTTAAAGGTGCCTAAAGGTAGAAGGTGGAGACTCAATAATAGTGGAAGAAAGACCCTTTGTAAAGGGAAGCAGGGATTTCAAGTTTCAAAAAAAGCTTCCAAAAATTATGGTACTTGTTAGCTTTCAGCCCTCATTGCCCCTATCATAATCATCTTTAAGTGATTAAGGTTAAAGTGAACAAACTATGGAGTATATGCTTGACAAAGTATAAGTTGGCAATCTCAAGTCCCTTGAATACGAGGGCCACACCTCATGCTACTCAACTTCAATCACCTGTAAGTTCTTGTCATTGTAAGTACATGCATATCATAGAGAACCGCCAACGGGGTACCCCTTGCACATGATACATGAGCTATCCCATAACCAAAATGACAAGTGTCATGGTGGTGGCACGTTAGATGCCATGGGTAGGCTAAAGTATGGGGCCAATGGATGCTAGTGGGATCTGGGGAGGGAAGATGTAGTGATTTCTACACACAACAAGCTAGAACACAGATCTTTATTTCTCCTCAATCAAGCTACAAGTGCTCCTTGAGCTGTATCAGAGAGAGGAGGAAGAAGGTTACAACACGAGACCTCACGTGTCAAAATGAATCGATCCCTTCTCCAGGAAGCTCTGCCCCTCCTTATAAAGGGATCCCTCAGTTCACTCTAGGGCTGACGTGGACAAGCATATTCTCGGAATATGCTTGTCCCAAAGTGGTAACTCGGCGGACCTCTTTCCATGTCCCCCCTCTATTGATGGCAAAGACTCAGAACCCCCCACATGTGAGCCTCGGGCTTGCCCACTGTTACCTCCATGACGCTTGTCTGCCCCTCTGCGGCTCTGCTCTTTGTCTGTAGCGCTTGGCTCTGTGCAGATTCCATCTAGGCAGTAGCTATGGTTTGACTTTGGGAACCATCTCCTTCTTATGCAAGCTTCCCGTTACTCGGCCTCACCTCTCGTAACTCGGCTCGACGCTCACCTACAATTAAGTTAATCAACCTGACTTGGCTGACCTACCCCATATGTCGGCCGAGTAAGGTATCAACAGCTCGATTCACGGTAAACCATGCCCGATTCGGCCGTTCCTTAAATAACCTGGCCGAATCAACTCAAGACCCGGCCTTGTGTAAGGAAAGCTTCTCCCCTCTCTCTGCTATCTTGACCCTACCTAGGGTCATCCCCCCAACATTAGTCCCCGAAGCTAGTGCGGTCATGCTGGATACTTCGGCCGGACCACATCAGTTTCCATATACTCTTCCTTTCCGATGTATTATCCGAGGTATCTCTCAGCCGACGCTCTTTTTGATTTATCTCATGTTCGTTCGCCCTCCTATACCGAAGTGCGATTTATTTTCCACGTTGTTCCTTTTTCTTCGGAGTTTCTCCTTATCTTCTTGAGTAAGCCTCATCCTACGTGTACCAATTATTACCTTTGTCTCGTTTTTTGTACTGCTACAGTGTAGGCTGACACGCTATAGTGATTACTGCGTCTGTCGCGTCCACGCTGTGACGCTTCAATAAACGCAACGGTCACACAGTTTGATATCCTCTCGCTCGGTGTGCCCCTTTCTGTGGCTCCACTCATCGATCGTGGATGCGCGATAGATGCGTCCGCGCGGTTACCGCGGCGCATCGACAATCCCACTACCACTCACCCTATGCGGTTATAAGAAGGGGAGCGGGGGTGGGTCAATTCACTTTCCCCTTCCCCACTCCCTTCGTCTTCTTCCCAGCGCCGCCACGGTCGTTGTGCTCCAGTGCCCGCGCTACCGCACCTTCTCCTCGACGACCACGCCGCCACTCTTCTGCTCTTGCGAGCTCGTCGCCGCATCCCCATTCTTGGGTCCTTGTCGCTATGCTTCTCCGCAGCATTTCGCGCCGCCGCCGCTAGGTCCCTGCCCTAGGCTCTCTTCTTGTTGTTCTCAATCTCCTGCGGCAGTTCTTTTTCTGCCCCGCCACCGCGTTTGCCGCCGTCGTGACGGGGCCTTGGGTTTCTAGGCCTCTCCCCACCACCATTTCTTCCTCCGTCGACTCCTCCGATGAGCCTATGTCTATCTTTGTTAGCGGCGCCATCGTTGGGGAAGAAGAGCTTATGGCGGGACCAGAACGGGGTTCATGGCAAGGTTCTACGGTCACTCGCCAAGAGATTGAGTGGCTGCACAAGACCCGCCGAATTCCTGCCGAGGTAAACTGTCGCTTACCCGACAAAGAATATTCCTCCGTACTCGAAGATGGCGAGTACGTAGTTTTCATGTCGCACTTTGCCAGAGGATTTGGCCTCCCTCTTAGCGATTTCGCTAGGAACTTTCTAGATTACTTCGGTCTTCAGTCGCATCATCTGCGAGCTAATGCTGTAGCCTTTATCTCAGCTTCTGAAGGATACTTCGGCCTTTGGCCTTCCGTAGATGTATGTGTTGGAGATATTCCCTAGAGGCAATAATAAATGTAGTTATTATTATATCTTTGTGTTTATGATAAATGTTTACATTCATGCTATAATAGTATTAACAAGGAAACATTAATACTTATGTGATTTGTAAACTTAAATTGAAGTCCCTAGTATAGCCTCTATACATCACTAGCTTGTTGGTTGATAAATGATTGTGGTTTCCCTATCATGAACATTGGGATGTTATCAACAACAAGATCATATCATTAGGAGAATGATATGGTGGACATACTCCTATAGATAAGCATAGCTTAAAGATCAAGTCATTTTAATAGTTCAATTGCTATATGCTTTCTGATACATAGTAATCTAATTCCTTCGACCATGAGATCATGCATATCACCTTTCTCGGATGGATGCTTTGATGACATCAAACACTACACCAATCGGGTGGCTATAAAGGTGGCATTGAGTGTTCGGAAAGTATTGATTGAAACACATGGATCAAGAATGGGATTTGTCCATCCATATGATGATAGATATACTGGGCCCTCTCGGTGAAATGTCATCCAATTAGCTTGCAAGCATGTGAATGGCTCACAGGGATCACATATCACGGGAACAAGAAAAGAGTACTTATCGAACGAGGTTGAACTAGGTATGCAGAGATCGAGCGATCATAACCTCGGATAAGTAAACTATCGTGAGACAAAGGGAAATTGATATCGTATGTAAGTGGTTCATTCGATCATAAGTAATCATAGAAATATGTGGAGTCATATGAATTTCCAGATTCCTCTATTGGTTATTGATCGGAGAAGTGTCTTGATCATGTCCGCATAATTCACGAACCGTAGGGAGACACACTTAAGGATTCGACGTTGTTTGAGTAGTTATGGAATGATGAGAAAGAGCCTGAATGTTGTTCGGAGTCTCGAACGGGATTCGGGATATCACGAGGAGATCCGGAATGGTCCGGAGAATAAGATTCATATAAGGAAAGTCCCGTTTCGGAGTTGGAGAATGATTCCGGTGTTTTCATCGGGAATGTTCTAGAAGGTTCCGGAATGTCCGGCACTCCGGGGGGGGGGGGGGGGTACATGAATGTGTTATATCAAGTTGGTATGATTTCATCATGTATTCGGTGTCATCGCTGATCAAAATAGAGGGTTTATTCAAATCCTAGTTTGAAAAGTCAAACGGCTAGTTTGAAAGTCAAACGACAGTTTTTGGAAAGAGGAGGAGTGGGAAACTGAGTTGGGGAGGAGTTCCCTCCTCCAACCGGCGACGCCCACCCAAGACGAGTTGGGGAGGGACTCCCCTCCCTCCCCTTGGCCGGCCGGCCCCTCCACCTATATAAGGAGGGGCAGGGCTCCCTCCTAGAGACACACAAGATCCTCTCCTCCAAACCCTAGTACCAAGACGCCGCCGCCTCCATAGCCACCGCCGGCCCTAGGGAACTCGCCGCCGCCGCCTAGGTGAAACCCCAGACGCCTGCCTAGCCCCCTCCTCGGCGTGTCTAAACCCTAGATCGTCGAGGGACTCTCTCATACTCCACCATACTCGCTCCGGCTTTAGGCGAAGCCTGAAGATCTCCCTCTACTTAGGTACCACGCCGTTGTCTGCCGGAATTGCGAGAGAGTGCTACAACCTCCACCTCTGCTGTAACAAGGAGAGGAAGGTCTTCATCGAGTCCGAACGTGTGACCGATTGCGGGAGCGCTCGAACGGAGCCGGAAGGATCGTCTCGCGATCTTGAGATCGGGGAAAATGACTACATCACCCACGAGAATCCGCTCTCGTTAAACACTTTGGAATCTTCGAGGGTGAGTTATTCTATCGACTCGTTGCTACAATCTAGTAGATAGATCTTGGCTTGTTTGTTTGTATGTGGTAGAAAATTTTTGTTTTCCATGCTACGAAACCCTATAGTGGTATCAAAGCCTTGTCTATATGTAGATCTGTTGCACGAGTAGAACACAATGGTCATTGTGGGCGTTGATGCTTTTATTGTCGATTGCTTCTTGTGTACTTTGCATCTTGCGGTATGTTGGGATGAAGCGGCCCGGGCTAACCTTACATGACATCGTTCATGAGACTTGCTCCACGCTTGACATGCAACTTGTATTGCATAAGTGGCTGTGCGGGTGCCTATTTCTCCTAGCATAGTTAAGATCCAATTTACAATGGGTGATTAACAATACTAGTATCAATGTTGTGGTTCTTGTTCGTAAGTTAGAACGACACTTATTGAAAGCCCCAAACCACGTAAAATATGCAAAGAAAGTAGAGGCGTCTAACTTTGTTTTGCAGGGGTGTGCTGTGATGTGATATGGCCATGATTGTGATTATATTTGATGTATGCAATGTTCCTTATTGTAAGTTGGCAACGGCAGAGCCATATGGTTGTCTTTAATTTATGTTAAGACCCGCGTGTCTATTCAAAGTAGTTGTAATAGTTGAAGCCGGTGGACGACAACCATGGAGAAGCGTCATTGACCTTGATGCAATGCCGGTGATGATGGAGATCATGTTCGTGCTAGAAGATGGAGATCGGAAGCACAAAGAAGAAAGGCCATATCATATCACATATTATGAATTGCATGTGATGTTAATCCTTTATGCATCTTATATTGCTTAGTAGACGACGGTAGCATTATAAGATGATCCCTCATGCACATGAATTTCAAATCATAAAGTGTTCACCCTTAGTTAGTACCGTTGCTAAAGCTTGTTGTTTCGAAGCACCACGTGATGATCGGGTGTGTTAGATTCCGCAAGTGTATACAACGTGAGCAAGCCAGATTTGCTCATGCGGAAACTAAGGTTTGATCTTGACGAGCCTAGCATGTACAGACATGGTCTCGAAACACCGATCACCGAAAGGTAAAGCATGAATCATATAGTAGATATGATGAACATGTCGATTGTTCGCCATTAAAACTATATCAACTCTCGTGATGATCGGTGTTGATGTGGTGGATTTGGTTCGTGTGATCACTAAAACAATGTGGGGGATATTGTTTTGAGTGGGAGTTCACCTAGATTAATTTTATTATTAATTTGAACTCAATTTGTCATAAACTTAGTCTAAACTATTGCAAATATGTTGTAGATCAATGGCAGCCCCTACCATCAATTTTAATGCGTTCCTAGAGAAAGAAAAGTTGAAAAACAATGGAAGCAACTTCACGGATTGGTTCCGCAATTTGAGGATTGTCCTCACAGCTGGTAATTTGACCTATGTCTTTGGATGCATTGGGTGACCCACTGCGGTGATGCGATGAAGTAAAGAACGTTTACCTCACTCGGAAGACTCAGTACTCCACAGTTCAGTGTGCTATCTTGTATGGTTTAGAATCGGAGCTTCAGAAAAGGTTTGAGAATTCAGACCCATATGATATTGTCGAGGATCTCAAATTGATCTCTGAGACTCATGCGGCAATTGAAAGCTATGAGGCTTCTGAAAAGTTCTTTAACTGCAAGATGGAAGAGGGCATCTCCATCAGTGAGCATGTGCTTAAAATGTCTGAGCCCGCAAACAAACTTCAAAGCTTGGGTATAGTGATTCCTAATGCTTTGGGGATTTACCGTGTCCTCCAATCACTACCACCAAGTTACAAGAACTTTGTGATGAACTACAACATGCAGAACATGATCCAGACGTTGCCAGAACTCTTTGCCATGTTGAAATCTGCAGAAGTGGAGATCAAGAAAGAGCACCAAGTGTTGTTGGTCAATAAGACCACCAAATTCAAGAAAGTCAAGTCTAAGCAGAAGGGACACTTCAAGAAGGGTGGTAAGAAAGTTACCACGCCGACGAAGAAGACCAAGCCTGGACCTAAGCCTGATACTGAGTGCTTTTACTGCAAGGGAGAAGGTCACTGGAAGCGGAATTGCCCAAAGTACTTGGCGGATTTGAAGAACGGCAACATCAAGAAGAAAGGTATATCCGATATACATGTTATTGATGTGTATCTCACTATTACTCGTAGTAGTGCACGGGTATTTGATCTTGGTTGTTGCTCATATTTATAACTCAAAAAAGTCTTTGCAGAATAAACGGAAGCTAGCGAAGAATGAGGTGACGATGCGCGTGGGAAGCGGATCAAAGGTTGATGTGATCGCGGCACGCTACCCTTCATCTACCATCGGGATTAGTTTTATACTTAAATAGTTGTTATTTGGTGCCTGCGTTGAGCATGAACATTATATCGGGATCTTGTTTATTGCGAGACGGTTATTTGTTTAAGTCCGAGAATAATGGTTGTTCGATTTATATGAGTAATATGTTTTATGCACATGCACCTTTGATAGATGGTCTATTCTTGTTGAATCTCGATAGTGGAAATACACATATTAATAACATTGAGGCTAAACGTTTGAAATCGAGCGATAACTCGACCTATATGTGGCACTGTCGTCTTGGTCACATTGGAGTGAAGCGTATGAAGAAACTCCATTCCGATGGATTTGTTGAATCACTTGATTTCGAATCACTTGATAGATGCGAAGCATGTCTGATGGGTAAAATGACTAAGACTCCATTTTCTGGTATGATGGAGCGAGCTACGGACTTATTGGAAATCATACATACCGATGTGTGTGGTCCAATGAGTGTAGCATCGCGCGGTGGTTATCTTTATGTTCTTACCTTCACAGATGACTTGAGTAGATATGGGTATATCTATTTCATGAAACGTAAGTCCAAAACTTTCGAGAAGTTTAAGGAATTTCAAAGTGAGGTAGAGAATCAACGTAACAAGAAGATTAAATTTCTACGTTCTGATTGTGGAGGTGAATATCTAAGTTACGAGTTTGGCGAGCATTTGAAGAAATGCGGAATACTTTCGCAGTTGACACCGCCGGGAACACCACAGCGTAATAGTGTGTCCGAACGTCGTAATCGAACTCTCTTAGATATGGTTCGTTCTATGATGTCACTTACAGATTTACCGCTATCATTTTGGGGTTATGCATTAGAAAACCCGCATTCACTTTAAATAGGGCACCGTCTAAATCCGCTGAAACGACACCGTATGAATTATGGTTTGGGAAGAAACCTAGATTGTCGTTCAAAGTTTGGGGATCTGAAGCCTATGTAAAGAAGTTACAGCGGACAAGCTTGAACCCAAAGCGGAAAAATGCGTCTTCATAGGATACGAAGGAAACTATTGGGTATACCTTATATCATATATCCGAAGGCAAAATCTTCGTTGCAAGAATGGATCCTTTCTAGAGAAGGAATTTATCTCGAAAGAAGTGGAAGGAAAGTAGAACTCGACGAGGTTGTCGAACCTTCTCTCGAAATTGCGAGTAGCACAAAGACCGGAAGAAGTTCTTTGGTGCCTGCACCAATAAGAGAGGAAGCTAATGATGATGATCATGAAACTTGGTTGAAGTTGCTCTGAGCCTCGCAGTCAAGTCAGCGAGAACTATACCACTCAGCATTGGTATGATCCCGTTATGAGTGTCATGTTGGTGGACAACACCGATGACCCTGAGACATATGAGGAAGCGATGATGAGCCCAGATTCCAATAAATGGCAAGAAGCCATGAAATCCGAGATTGGATCCATGTACGAAAACCAAGTATGGACTTTGGTGGACTTACCAGATGGTGGGAAGGCTGTCGAGAACAAATGGATTTTCAAGAAGAAAATAGATGCTGATGGTAATGTTACTGTCTATAAAGCTCGACTTGTCGCAAAAGGGTTTCGACAAATTCAAGGAGTTGACTACGATGAGACTTTCTCACCAGTAGCGAAGCTAAAATCTGTGAGGATTATGTTAGAAATCGCTGCATATTATGATTATGAGATATGGCAGATGGATCTCAAAACAGCATTCCTCAATGGAGACATTGATGAAGAGTTGTATATGATGCAACCCAAAGGTTTTGTCGATCCTAATGATGCTAACAAGGTATGCAAACTTCAACGATCCATCTATGGATTGAAGCAAGCATCCCGAAGTTGGAATCAACGTTTTGATAAGGTGATCAAAAGTTTTGGTTTTATACAAACTTATGGAGAAGCTTGTATTTACAAGAAAGTGAGTGGGAGATCTGTAGCATTCTTAGTACTATATGTAGATGACATATTGTTGATTGGGAATGATGTAGACCTTCTTAATAGTGTCAAGGAATATTTGAATAATAGTTTTTCAATGAAGGATCTTGGCGAAGCAGCTTACATATTAGGCATAAAGATTTATAGAGATAGATCGAAACGCCAAATATCATTGTCACAAAGTACATATTTGGACAAAGTTCTAAAAAGGTTTGGAATGGAAGATAGCAAGAAAGGGTTCTTGCCCATGTTGCCCAATACGACCTTGAGTAAAACTCAAAGTCCGACATCGGCAGAAGATAGAGAAAGGATGAGTAAGACTCCCTATGCCTCAGCCATAGGATCTCTAATGTATGCCATGCTATGCACTAGACCCGACATTGCATATCTTTGTTAGTTTAACTAGCAGATATCAAAGTGATCCAGAGTGGATCATTGACGTGATCAAAAACATCCTTAAGTACTTGAGAAGAACTAAGGATATGGTTCTTTATTATGGAGGTGATGAACAACTTGTTGTTAATGGTTACACCGATGCTAGTTGGAACACCGATCCGGATGATTCTAAATCACAATCTGGATATGTATTTATTTTGAATGGTGCGGTTATTGGAGGAGTGCAAAGCAAAGCGTTGTGGCGAGATCTTCAATGAATCGGAATACATGGTCGCCCGGAGGCTTCACAAGAAGCGATATGGATGAAAGAGTTCATTACAGAGCTGGGTGTGGTTCCTAGTGCGCTGGACCCAATGTCTATCTACTGTGATAACATGGGCGCCATAGCCAATGCGCAAGAACCAAGGTCACACAAGAAACCGAAGCATATCAAGCTACATTTTCATGCTATTCGAGAACATATCCAAGATGGGGTTATAAAGATTTGCAAAGTACACACAAATCTGAATGTGGTGGATCCGTTGACTAAACCTCTCCCGAGGGCAAAACATGACCAGCACCAAACTGCCATGGGTGTTCGGTATATTACCATGTAATCTAGATTAGATGACTCTAGTGCAAGTGGGAAACTATTGGAGATATGCCCTAGAGGCAATAATAAATGTAGTTATTATTATATCTTTGTGTTTATGATAAATGTTTACATTCATGCTATAATAGTATTAACAAGGAAACATTAATACTTATGTGATTTGTAAACTTAAATTGAAGTCCCTAGTATAGCCTCTATACATCACTAGCTTGTTGGTTGATAAATGATTGTGGTTTCCCTATCATGAACATTGGGATGTTATCAACAACAAGATCATATCATTAGGAGAATGATATGGTGGACATACTCCTATAGATAAGCATAGCTTAAAGATCAAGTCATTTTAATAGTTCAATTGCTATATGCTTTCTGATACATAGTAATCTAATTCCTTCGACCATGAGATCATGCATATCACCTTTACTGGATGGATGCTTTGATGACATCAAACACTACACCGTAACTGGGTGGCTATAAAGGTGGCATTGAGTGTTCAGAAAGTATTGATTGAAACACATGGATCAAGAATGGGATTTGTCCATCCATATGACGGATAGATATACTCTGGGCCCTCTCGGTGAAATGTCATCCAATTAGCTTGCAAGCATGTGACTGGCTCACAAGGGATCACATATCACGGGAACGAGAAAAGATTACTTATCGGTAACGAGGTTGAACTAGGTATGCAGAGATACCGACGATCATAACCTCGGATAAGTAAACTATCGTGAGACAAAGGGAAATTGATATCGTATGTAAGTGGTTCATTCGATCGCAAAGTAATCGTAGAAATATGTGGGAGCCATATGAATTTCCAGATTACTCTATTGGTTATTGATCGGAGAAGTGTCTTGATCATGTCCGCATAATTCACGAACCGTAGGGAGACACACTTAAGGATTCGATGTTGTTGGAGTAGTTATGGAATGATGAGAAAGAGTCCGAATGTTGTTCGGAGTCTCGAATAGGATCGGGATATCACGAGGAGATCCGGAATGGTCCGGAGAATAAGATTCATATAAGGAAAGTCCTGTTTCGGAGTTGGAGAATGATTCCGGTGTTTTCATCGGGAATGTTCTAGAAGGTTCTGGAATGTCCGGCACTCCCGGGGGGGGGAGGGTACATGAATGTGTTATATCAAGTTGGTATGATTGAATCATGTATTCGGTGTCATCGATGATCAAAATAGAGGGTTTATTCAAATCATAGTTTGAAAAGTCAAACGGCTAGTTTGAAAGTCAAACAACAGTTTTTGGAAAGAGGAGGAGTGGGAAACCGAGTTAGGGAGGAGTTCCCTCCTCCAACCGGTGGCGCCCACCCAAGCCGAGTTGGGGAGGGACTCCCCTCCCTCCCCTTGGCCGGCCGGCCCCTCCACCTATATAAGGAGGGGCAGGGCTCCCTCCTAGAGACACACAAGATCCTCTCCTCCAAACCCTAGTACCAAGCCGCCGCCGCCTCCATAGCCGCCGCCGGCCCTAGGGCACTCGCCGCCGCCGCCTAGGTGAAACCCTAGCCGCCGGCCTAGCCCCCTACTTGGCATGTCTAAACCCTAGATCGTCGAGGGACTCTCTCATACTCCACCATACTCGCTCCGGCTTAAGGCGAAGCCTGAGATCTCCCTCTACTTGGTACCACGCCAGGTTGTCTGCCGGGAATCGCGAGGAGAGTGAAGGGTTTCGGCATAGTAAATCAAAATTTTCACGGAGAACAGAGGAAAGCCAAGATCTAATCTAGGAGATGCAAACAACGAGAGATTGGATTAGATCTTCATACCCTTGAAGATTCAAGACAGTGAACGTTCGTGGGCGTGGGTGATGTAGTCGTACTCGCTTCTCCTCCTCGCGATCCGATCCGATCTAGCACCACAAGTGGCGGTGCCTCCGTGAGATGCACGTGCAGCACCTCGGCGTCTCCTCCTTCCTCGGACCAGAGTATGGTGGAGATATAGATTGGATCTACAACACGGCGTGGTGTATATGGTGGAGAATTTCTGCAGATCTTCGCCTACAAACAGTCGGGAGGAGAGGAAGGTAGCAAGGCTGCTAGGGCTTGGAGGAAGGTGTGTGTGTGTGGGAGGCGCACCACCCTCTATATATAGAGGGGGGCAGCCCTGCCCCTCCAAGCCTATCTCTAGTTTAAACAATTTAAACTCTCCTTATCTAGAAATCCTATCTCTAGATTTAAACGATTTAAACTCTCCCTTATCTAGAAATTCTATCCCGAGATTTAAGCAGTCAAATCTCTCTAGAATCGGCTGGGCCCTATGGGGCCTTGTGCCCCAATGCGCCAGGACACTCCCTCATAGTCCCATGCCCCTCCCGGAAGGTGGGGCCACGTTGGTCCCCTTCGGAAGGTTCTAGAAGCTTCGAGACAATACCGATTAACGGAACAATTCGAACTCCAAAAACTGCCTTGCCTTATATGAATCTTATTCTCGGACCATTCGGAACCTCTCGTGATATCCCGGATCCCATCCGAGACTCCGAACAAAAATTCATAAACCAATTATCCAATCTATCCTAGCGTCGATATACGTTAAGTGTGTGACCCTGCGGGTTCGAGAATATGCAGACATGATCTTCTATCAATAATCAACAGCGGTGCAGGCACCCATATTGACTCACACATTCATCGATGATCATATCGGATGAACCACGATGCCAGATTCAATCAATCCCATATATATATTCCCTTCGTCTCGCGATATTTTACTTGCCCGAGATTCGATCGTCGGTACCGTCATACCTAGTTCAATCTCGTTCACAGCAAGTACTTTACTCGTTCCGTAATCCGATATCACTTTGTGATTAACTCCTTAACCACATGCTTGCAAGCGGTGTTGATATCGATTACCGAGTGGGCCCGAAGTATATCTCTCCGACTTGGGAGGGACAAATTCCATCTCGATACATACAACCCAACAGATATTTTCCGATCACTTGGGAGACACCTTTATGATCACCCTCTCATAGGATGACGTTTGATGACCTCAAAGCTTTCTTCCGGTACCAGGGAGTTGCATTATCTCATGGTCTAAGGAATACAATATTTGACATAGGAAAAGCTTCGCAAAGATGAACACGATGAAACGATCTAATTGCTTCACTTAGTTTGGGTCTGTCCATCATATCATTCTCCCAATGATATGATCTCATTATCAATTGACAACTCATGTCTATGGTTAGGAAATCTTAACCATCATTGATCAATGAGCTAGTCCTTAGAGGCATACCAGGGACACGGTGTTGTTCACAAACCACACAAGCATTAATGTTTCCGCTTAATACAATTCTAGCATGGTATATAAACTTTATCATGAACAAGAATTATAATAATAACATCTTTATTATTGCCTCTAGGGCATAATTCCAACAGTCTCCCACTTGCACTAGAGTCAATAATCTAGTTTACATCTGGCAACAATCTCACACCCATGGCATTGAGGCGTTGATCATGTTTTACACGTGGAAGAGGTTTAGTCAATGGATCTGCGACATTCAGATCCGTATGTACTTTGCAAATCTTCAGATCTCCATCTGCTATATAATCTCGGATTATATGAAACTTGCGGTTGATATGCTTGGTCTTTGGATGATATCTTGGTTCCTTAGCGAGTGCTATGGCGCCAGTGTTGTCACACAATATCTCCAGTGGGTCCAATGCACTTGGAACCACGCCAAGCTCGATGATGAAGTTTCGATCCAAACTCCTTCACTTGACGCTTCCTGCGGCCATGTATTCCGCTTCTCTGTAGATCCCGCGATCACGCTTTGCTTGCAGCTTCTCGACTCACGCTCCTCCATTCAAAATATACATGTATCACGTCGAGATTTAGAATCATCCTTGTCGGTCGAAACTAGTGTCGACGTAACCTTTTACGACAATTGTCGCTCATCACCCCCATAGACTAAGAACATTTCTTTAGTTCTATTTTGGTACTTTAGGATGTTCTTCATGGCTGTCCAGTGTTCCACTCCTGGATCACTTTGATATCTGCTCGTCAAACTAAGAGCATTGGACACATCCGGTCTAGTACACAACATGGCATACATGATGGAACCTATGGCCGAGGCATAAGGCACTTTGCTCATAGCTTCCCTATCATTTACCGTAGCTGGACACTGAGCCTTGCTCAATATCTTACCTGACAACATAGGCACTGAACCTTTCTTTGCCTTATCCATTCTGAACCTTTTCAGAACTTTGTATAGGTATGTACTCTGGCTTAAATCTATTAGGCGTCTTTGTCTATCTCTATAGATTTTGATGCCCAATATATAAGCAGCTTCACCTAGGTCTTTCATTGAAAAGCACTTGTTCAAATAACTCTTCACATCGTTAAGCATGTTGATGTCATTTCCAATGATCAATATGTCATCCACATATAGTACCAGAAACGTCACCGAGCTCCCACTCACTTTCTTGTAGATGCAAGCTTCGTAGCAATTTGGAACAAATCCAAAACTCTTGATCACTTGATCAAAACGAAGGTTCCAACTCCGAGATGCTTGCTTCAGTCCATAAATGGAACGCTGAAGTTTGCATACTTTACTAGCATCCTTAGGATCGACAAAACCTTCGGGTTGCATCATATACAACTCTTCATCAATGTTTCCATTGAGGAACGATCTTGACATCCATCGCCATATTTCATAATCATGAAACGCAGCAATTGCTAATAAAATCCGAATGGACTTAAACATCGCCACGGAGAGAAAGTCTCATCGTAGTCAACACCTTGAACTTGTCGAAAACCTTTTGCGACAAGCCGTGCTTTATAAACGGTAACATTAACATCCGCGTCCGTTTTCTTCTTGAATATCCATTTGCACTCAACGGCTTTCGGTCGCTAGGAGGGTCCACCAAAGTCCATACTTGGTTTTCGCTCATGGATCCCAATTGGTTCATGGCTTCCACCATTTCTCGAGTCCGGGCTCATCATCGCTTCCTAGGTTCATTTGTCTTCTACTAGCAAGACAACAAGACAGGTTGCCGTACCACTCGGGAGGGGCACGCGACCTTGTCGACTGCGACGTTCGATGTGACATCGTCCAAGCTTCATGATCCTTGTCATTAGCTTCCTCTATCGTTGGCGACCTTTGGAACAATTTCGGTCTTGCGCTACTCTCCAATTCAAGAGAAGGTTCAATAACCTCGTCAAGCTCTACTTTCCTCCCACTCACTTCTTTCGAGAGAAACTCCTTCTCAAGAAAGGAACCATTCTTCGACAAACACTTTGCCTTGGTTACGTGATAGAAGGTATACCCAATGGTTTCCTTAGGGTATCCTATGAAGACGCATTTCTCGCTTTGGGTTCGAGCTTGTCCGGCATCAACTTCTTGACGTAGCCGCATCCCCAAACTTTAAGAAACGACAACTTAGGTTTAGCACCAAACCACAGTTCATACGGTGTCGTCTCAACGGATTTAGATGGAGCCCTATTTAAAGTGAATGCAGCGGTTTCTAATGCATAAACCCAAAATGATAACGGCAAATCAGTAAGAGAAATCATTGATCGGACCATATCTAATAGGGTCCGATTCGGCTCGAACACACCATTGCGCTGTGGTGTTCCGGGTGGCGTGAGTTGTGAAACGATTCCACTTGCTTTTAGATGCGTGAGAAAATCATAACTCAAATATTCACCTCCACGATCGGATCGTAGAAACTTAATCTTTCTGTTACGATGGTTCTCCACTTCATTCTGAAATTCCTTGAACTTTTCAAATGTTTCAAATTTATGTTTCATTAAATAGATATACCCATATCTACTTAAGTCATCGGTAAAAGTGAGGAAATAGCGATATCCACCGCGCGTCGAAACACTCATCGGTCCGCATACATCGGTATGTATGATTTCCAACAAGTCCGTTGCTTGCTCCATCATACCGGAGAACGGGGTTTTGATCATCTTGCCCATGAGGCATGGTTCGCATGTGTCAAATGATTCAAAATCAAGAGACTCCAAAAGTCCATCAGAATGGAGTTTCTTCATGCGCTTTACACCAATATGACCTAGACGACAGTGCCACAAATAAGTAGTATTATCACTATCTACTTTGCATCTCTTAGCCTCAATGTTATGGATGTGTGTTTCATCCCTTTTGAGATTTAGAAGAAATAAACCATTCACAAGAGGTGCATGACCATAAAAGATGTTACTCATATAAATAGAACAACCATTATTCTCCGATTTAAATGAATAACCGTCTTGCAATAAACACGATCCGGAAATGATGTTCATGCTCAACGGGCACATAATAACATTTATTAAGGTTTAAAACTAATCCGAAGGTAAAACTAAGGAGAGCGTGCTTGGCCATCACATCAACTCTTGATCCGTTGCCAGCGCATCGCCGTCACCTCATCCCTGCAAGCGCCGTCTATTAGTAGCTCTGTTTGAGTTACAAATATTAGCAACCGGTATCAAATACCCGAGCACTAAACGAGGGCTAGTAAGGAAAACATCAATAACATGTATATCAAATATACCTTTGATGGTGCCATCCTTCTTGTCCGCTAAGTACTTCGGACAGTTGCGCTTCCAGTGACCCCTGTCCTTGCAATAGAAGCACTCAGTGTCCGACTTGGGACCAGACTTGAGCTTCTTCTCAGCAGGGGCAACGCGCTTGCCGCCGCCTTTCTTGAAGGGCTTACTTGCTCCCTTACCTTTCTTAAAGGTGGGGGGATTGTTGACCATCAACACACGATTATTCTTTTTGATGTTCACCTCCGCTACTTTCATCTTAGCAAAGAGCTTAGTGATCATATCAGTGGAACCAATCTGATTGTGATCAACTACAAAACTTTTGTAGCTAGGAGTGTCAATCTTGAGCTCCTCTGGAATCTTGCAGTCCAGTTGCTCAAGGCGTTGAGTGTAGCCCGACATCTTAATGGAGTGCTCACTAACGGACCTCCCTTCCTCCATCTTGTAGTTAAAGAATTTCTTAGAGATCTCATATCTCTCAGAACGGGCTTGAGTCTGAAACATGTTTTCAGCTCCTCGAGAATCTCAAAGGGCCGAACTCCTCAAAGCGATTTTGAAGATCCGATTCCATAGCATACAACATGGCGATCTTAATCAAATCATAATCATCCTTCTTGACGATAAACAGCTTTTCATCAGGTAGCATCTATAGCAGGGGCGTCACCTAGCGCTTTCTCAAGGACATAGTCCTTTTGTCCGCCAGCGAGAATGATTCTTAGAATGCGGAACCATTTGGTGAAGTTAGACCCATTGTTTCTAAGCTTTTCTATCTCAACAAATACGTTGAAGTTGAAGTTGGACTTGGCCATGTGATCTACAGTATTTGCAAGTACAATTTAGACTATGTTCATGATAAATAGTTCAACTTAATCAAATTACTAGATGAACTCCCACTAAATTCAACATCCCTCAAGTTGTTTAGTGAACACGATCCAAATTCACCACACCTAATCCGATCATCACGAGAAGATATGTGGTTTCAATGGTGGACAACAAAGTGTCGATCATATCATTCATATGACTCATGCCTAACCTTTCGGTTCTTGTGTTCCGAGGCCATGTCTGTACATGCTAGGCTCGTCAATTTAGACCCAAGTATTTCCGCGTGTGCAAAACTGGCTTGCACCCGTTGTATGTGAGCGTAGAGTCTATAGCACCCGATCATCACGTGATGCTTGGACACGACGAACTTTCGCAATGGTGCATACTTGGGGAGAACACAGTTTTTATATTGATCTTTAAGTGAGGAATCATCTTATAATGCTACCGTCGCGATCTAAGCATAATAAGATACATAAAGGGATAAACATCACATGCATATAACTTTATGTGACATGGTATAGCCAATCCTCGCGCAATGATCTCCATCTTGTGCGTTCCGGCATGATCTCCATCACTCCACCATGATTGCCTCCACCATGAATAGCAACTACAACTATTGCTAACTACTTAGCGATAAAGTAAAGCTATTACATGGCGTATAAGAAGTTGACTCATGAGTCATACACAATTATAAAGACAACCATATGGCTCTGCGGTTGTGTACTCATCGACATGCAAGTCGTGAAACATTACAAAACATGATCATCGCACAATACAATACACATCACATCTTGGGCCATACCATATCACAGAAAACACTCCTGCAAAAACAAGTTAGACGCCTCTACTTTGTTGTTGCATGTTTTACGTGGCTTATGGGAGTAGATGCTAAGAACGATTCTTACCTACGGAAAGCCAGCGGTGATATTATGGTTGCCAAACTCGGTGTTAATCCCATGACAACTATAGTGAGAGGCGGCATCCACCACCGCATGTGTGGAACAAGCCACACGTCAAGTCGGGAGCCGGTCTCATGACGACGTCGCGTAAGGTTGGCTGGACCGCTTCAATCTCACTATCGCGTCATAAGAAGAACACAAACAAGAGGCTTGCAACAGAAAACATCAACGCCCGCAACAACCATGTTGCGTTCTCGTGAAACACATCTACGCATAGATCTAGCTCGATACCCTTTGAAGGGTTTAGCGACATAGTAAATCAAAATTTTCTACGGATGAGCGGAGGAAAGCCAAGATCTAATCTAGGAGATGCAAACAACGAGAGAGATTGGATTAGATCTTCATACCCTTGAAGATTCGCACAGCGGAACGTTCATCGTTACGTGGGTGATGTAGTCGTACTCGCTTCTCCTCCTCGCGATCCGATCCGATCTAGCACCACAAGTGGCGGTGCCTCCGTGAGATGCACACGTGCAGCACCTCGACGTCTCCTCCTTCCTCGGACCAGCGAGTATGGTGGAGAGATAGATTGGATCTACAACACGACGGCGTGGTGTATATGGTGGAGAATTTCTGCTGCAGATCTTCGCCTACAAACAGTCGGGAGGGGGAGAGGAAGGTAGCAAGGCTGCTAGGGCTTGGAGGAAGGTGTGTGTGTGTGGGGAGAGGGGGCGCACCACCCCTCTATATATAGAGGGGGGGGGGGGGGGCCGGCCCTGCCCCCCCCTCCAACCCTACCTCTGGTTTAAACAATTAAAACTCCCCCTTATCTAGAAATCCTATCTCTAGATTTAAGCGATTTAAACTCTCCCTTATCTAGAAATTCTATCAAGATTTAAAAGTCAAATCTCTCTAGAATCGGCTGGGCCCTATGGGGCCTTGTGCCCCTGGCCCAATGCGGCCAGGACACTCCCTCATAGGCCCATGCCCTCCCGGAAGGTGGGCCCACGTTGGTCCCCCGGAAGGTTCTAGAAGCTTCGGTACAATACCGATTAACGGAACAATTCCGAACTCCAAAAACTGCCTTATATGAATCTTATTCTCGGACCATTCCGGAACCTCTCGTGATATCCGGATCCCATCCGAGACTCCGAACAAAAATTCATAAACAAATTATCCAATCTATCCTAGTGTCGAGATACGTTAAGTGTGTGACCTGCGGGTTCGAGAATATGCGACATGATCTTCTATCAATAATCAACAATGGGTGCAGGCACCCATATTGACTCCCACATATTCATCGATGATCATATCGGATGAACCACAATGCCAGGATTCAATCAATCCCATATATATATTCCCTTCTTCGCGCGATATTTTGCTTGCCCGAGATTTGATCGTCGGTACCGGTATACCTAGTTTAATCTCCTTCACAGCAAGTACTTTACTCGTTTCGTAATCCGATATCACTTTGTGATTAAATCCTTAACCACATGCTTGCAAGTGGTATTGATATCGATTACCGAGTGGGCCCGGAGTATATCTCTCCGACTTGGGAGGGACAAATCCCATCTCGATACATACAACCCAACAGGTACTTTCCGATCACCTGAGAGACACCTTTATGATCACCCTCTCATAGGATGACGTTTGATGACCTCAAAGATTTCTTCTGGTACCAGGGAGTTGCATTATCTCATGGTCTAAGGAATACAATATTTGACATAGGAAAAGCTTCGCAAAGATGAACACGATGAAACGATCTAATTGCTTCGCTTAGTTTGGGTCTGTCCATCATATCATTCTCCCAATGATATGATCTCATTATCAATTGACAACTCATGTCTATGGTTAGGAAACCTTAACCATCATTGATCAATGAGCTAGTCCTTAGAGGCGTACCAGGGACACGGTGTTGTTCACAAACCACACAAGTATTAATGTTTCCGCTTAATACAATTCTAGCATGGAATATAAACTTTATCATGAACAAGAATTATAATAATAACATATTTATTATTGCCTCTAGGGCATAATTCCAACAGAGAGTGCTACAACCTCCGCTGCCTGCTGGAACAAGGGAGAGGAAGGTCTTCGTCGAGTACCGAACGTGTGACCGACTGCGGGAGCGCTTCGAAGGATACTTGGAAGGATCGTCTACGCGATCTTGAGATCGTGAAGAGTACGACTACATCACCCATGAGAATGCGCTCTTGTTAAACACTTTGGAATCTTCGAGGGTGAGTTATTCTATCGACTCGTTGCTACAATCTAGTAGATAGATCTTGGCTTGTTTGTTTGTATGCGGTAGAAATTTTTTGTTTTCCATGCTACGAAACCCTACAGTATGGTCGAAGTTCTTCCAAATCCGAGCCTATGTAGTGCCGGATAAATCTCTTCAACCTTCCTAGAAATCTTTAACCCAGTGTTGGGCCGCCTCTATTACACCTCGGAAAAACTCTGTGTTCCCCCGAGTTTCGGGTCTAGAGTCTTGTAAGAAATGGCACAGATCATTTTTCTATGTTAAGAATACTGGAGCAGAGGATAAGATTCGGCTTCCTTCTTTCTACATCGTTCCTCCCTCAAAGAAGAATTGGCTCTATAATCCGAAGAAGACCCACGCTCTTGCTGAGGCATTCGAGCTTCGGCTTAAAGAGTTGATTCGTGCTGGGCTTAAGGGCGAAGATCTGATGACCGCGTTTATCAGCAGCCGAATCTGCCCCTTCCAACTCTGTTCCCACAAGCTTTGCTATATGAGTGGTCCTCTGGATCCCAAACGAGTTTCGACGGTCAAGCTCGACGATGTCTAGATCCAAAAGCGTGTCCGAGCTATCTTCAAAACTAAGACGCCCGAGGAGTGGGTTTATGGAATGAGACCCTTCTCTCGTGCTAAGCCTCCTCCTCAAGTAATTCAGATGCAAATTGTTTTGTTCGTGTTATCTCTCATTGTGTATCCTGCTAACCTTTTGTTTTCCCTTACGCAGAGGTTTCCCGAGCAAACCACGGAAGATGCCGAGGTGCTGGCTCTCCTTTGGGTTGCTGATCGCAGTAACCCGGACAATGGGGAACTTGACCCGGAGGAATTCATTCCTAAGCCTAAGGCAGCTCCTGCTCGCACTCGGAATAAGACCTCGACCCACGCTGATGAAGGTGACTCAAACGACGTTCAAATTCGCGAGGTAGTTGTCGCGGTGCCTATCTCTTACGCATTTCTGGCTCCTTCTTTCCCAGCTAATCCGGCTGGCCAGGTGCACGAGGTCAAACCTCTCGCTTCGGAAGCCCCCGCAGCTTCTAAGAAACGCGCTGCTTCGAAGGATCCTTCGGATGACGCTCCCAAAAAACGAACCAAGAAATCCTCCCAGCACGTTCTGAAGCGCAAAGTTATGCCTGGAGTTACTGGGTAAGTTTCCTTTTACATTCTCTCTCGTATTTCTTGTTTCTCTCTTTCTATTTCTGAATTGATTTTCATTCCTTTGTAGTGCTCCTCTTTCCGCTAAACCTAGCGGTCCGAGCATGACATCTCATGTTACTCGGCCGCTTTCACTATCTCCTCCGGAAGATGTACGGGTTCCTAGTCCTCCTCGCGATCACTCTCCTCCTGGGCTGACTAATGGCTCTCCTTGACGAGATCAACCCATAGCTCCCCCTGTTGTTTCTGATGACGTCCCTATGCCGGATCACCCTATTCATTCGGCAGCTTCTCCCAAGGTTTCTGAAGTGACTCCCACCGATCCTTCGTCTATCGCTGCTTCAGCTACTGTTCAGGCATCGGCCGAGGTTGCTGCTACCTCGGCTCCTCTAGAGACCGTCGCTCCTTCCGCCACCAAGGATACTGCTCCCAGGATCGAAGTTATTGCCCCTGCCGAAGTTTCTGCCAAGAGCAAGAAAAGTGTCGCTACTAAACCCTTGTAATCGCAAAAAGGGCAAGCGGGCTCCTCTTAGCCCAGCGTTGCCGATATGCTCCACAAGGGTGGCTCTATGGCTAAGCCTGGGGTTGTCATTGCCGCCAACACACGACTCGTGCTTCACAAGAGTCCGACGGCCGATGCAGTTATGCAACAGGCGCGAGAGGCCAGAGGCAAGGTATTAACACGCACAGAGAGTGGGAACAACCTCAGATCATTGGTTGAGTATGCCAACAATTGATCAACTTGAAGGCAATCCGAGTAACCAATCGTTCCAGCTATCCGACATCAGCAGCCATTTGCACATGGCTGCCAAGATTGTTCTTGACAACGATAATATGAACGAGGTATGTGCTTTAATTTATACTTCGTCTTTTACTTAGGAGATATTATATGCCCACTAGTCCCCGAGCTTGCGACCGAATGAATTGTTATTCGTTTGGAAGCTCTCCTTGTTCAAAATATAGCTACTTGCTTGTGCAATACATAGTTTTTGCTGTGCATATTAAAGTGCATCTAGCCACCTAGATCCGAGTCTAGTTTCTTCTTGATTCGGATCTGCTTTTGACTTTGAATATCCAGCCACTTATAGCCGAGTCAAGTTTCTTCTTGATTCGGATCTGCTTTTGGCTTTGAATCTCCAGCCACTTAGAGCCGAGTCAAGTTTTTCTTGATTCGGATCTTTTGTGGTTTTCTTTGTATAACTTGTCATTATTTCCAGGTTGCTCACGATCGGCGAACGGCCGAATTCCAAAGGTTACTTTCCTCGCATAAGAAACTTTAAGACAAATTCGATAAAATGGTTCCTGTTGTAAAGAAAACTGGTAAATTATTCGGCTTTTAGTGCCCTCTATTTTTTACAGGACTCCATTTCTCGGCTAATTTCTAGTGTATTATTACGCAGCTAACATTAATAACTTAAATAGCCGGCTTACGAAGAAGGTTGCCACCCTTGAAGGTTAGTGGCCCCTCCATCTTTTATTCGTCTATTTTCGTTCGAAGTATTTCTCGAGTGTCTTATGGTATCCCATCCTTGGCTCAGCCGAGCTACAAAGATTTTCAGCATCGCATCAGGAGTGCATACCCACGCCTGATATGATGCTGCATTTTTTAGAGCAAGCGGGCACTCACTCGGTGCACCTTAAGGAGAAGGATGACGAGATATCCAGGCTTTGTGTCGAGGTTGAATCCCTCAAACTCTCTCACAAGTCCAAGCTAGAAAAAGTTGATCAAGAATTTTCCGAGGAGAAGAACCGACTAAGCCTTCAGCTTCAGAAGAACCAGGAACTCCTTGACGCTGCCGAGCTAAAAAATCAAGCGATGAACAAAGAAATGGCTAGTTTTGAGAAGAATAGGGCAAAATGAGCCACAGATCTCTAGAAAATGATGCGATATTTCCATCATAAGTTTTCTGTTTCTGGCCGAGTTATTCTTTTCTCGTTGCTTTTCTTGACTTACTTGATGTTCTTTCCTGCAGATCATTTTCCAGAAGCTAAGTCTATGAGTTCCAAGGCTGTGATCGCTGCTCGCGGCCGCCGAGGTGTTCCCATTGTTCCGAATTAGGAATATTCCATTGAGGATTTTTTGGTTGTCGTTGCTGCTGCTATTGAGCCAATGAAGGTTATGGGAAAATATCTGGTGCGAGCGGCTATTCGGGCCTACCATGTTCTCTAGCCGAATGAGCCCAATATCAAGGAGGTAGAAGTGCTTGTGGCGAGGCTGATGGAGTGCCAGGCTCAATTGAATCTTTGGAGAGAATCCGGTGGACGAGCCGGAGCTGATATGGCGCTTACTGCTGTTTTGTCATGGTACGAGGATATTTCCCTCGATACCCTGATGAATTTGCGCACTAGCTCTCCTTGGGTTGAAGATACGGATTATGTTGCTCGTCGCCAAGCCCATGCTTACCAGCTCATTGAGTATGCTGATGTTCATCGCTGGATCGAAGGGTCGACTTTCTTTCCTAATGATGACGAAGATAACGCTGAGGTTGCGGATGATGACAAATCCGATGGAGATTCTGATGGTGAAGGTGAATCAGATGAAAATTCTGATGATGCCGAGGAGTCCAGTGATAGTTCGGGAGGGGATGCCGAGGCTCGATCCTCCTCCAAAGGAACTGAAGCTTCTCAAGCCCAAGGTGGGGTCTCTCAGTGAACAATCCCTGCCCAAGATGTTCTTGCTACCTCCATCGACGCTGAAGTAACTTATGCAGAAGCTCAGGCAACCTCTAAGGCCCCTGCTCCTACAGTTATTCCTCCTAGCGAGGCCGAGGTGGCTGCGGCTGTATCCGAGGTACCAACGTCGGAAGCTCTCGCTATCGCTACTGTTCCTCCTGCGGGTGATTCGGCAACTGCTAACGCCTGAGCTGGAAAAAACCTTTATTTGTTTAAGTCCCCGGTATGCCGGGTGTATGTTGTCCTAAGACAATCTGCCTCTTTTGGTACTATGTGATCCGTATAACCTTGTAATCATATGCTATAGTAATTGCTATGTTATTACTGCTCTGGTTGAGTTTGTGTGATGTGTATCCTTGTTTGTAAAAACAAAAAACTTTTAATTTCAAAGGTTGGAATCAAACTTCCATGAGTTTGATTTTCGGTTGGCTCTTACTTCATCCATCTTGTGTTTTTCATTCATTTTTATTTGTAACACTTCAGTTTTACAAATCTGAATAAGGACTATGTCTCGTATGTCCATATTTCAGTTAGTCGAATACACTTACTACCCATCCGAGTTACCGAATAGTAGGACAATATAAATGGGTTATTTCCCAAGTTATTTTTCAAATTTCCGAGGTTATCATTCGTACAATAATAGTAAAAAATCATTGGACAGTCCCCGAGTTATTGCTCGGGTTGCCGAAGTGATCATTCATATTACACATATAGCTGGTAAAAGACAATATTGGGCAGTCCCCGAGTCACCGCTCAAGCGTCCGAGGTATCATACATAATCAAAATGACAAACAATACAGGGTAGTCCCTGAGTCATTGCTCGGGCTACCTAAGTTTCATACATAATCACATTGATAAACAATACGGGGTAGTCCCCGAGTCACTGCTCGGGCTACCGAGGTTTCATTGATTCATGCTTAATACACCAACTTGATACATAATGTAGTCGGATACAACACATCTCCTCTAAGTGTAAAACGGGCGAAGTAATGCCACGTTCCATGGTCTTTTTTATTCGTCTCCGGATTTATCCGCCTTACCCTTCTCTGGAGCCTGAGCATAGATTAGGTAGTATGCATCATTGTGCAGTGCTTTGCTCATGATGAATGGGCCTTCCCATGGGGGTGAGAGTTTATGCATGCCGGCCGTGCGTTGCACCAGCCGAAGAACTAGATCTCCTTCCTTGAAAACTCTTGGATTCACTTTCTTTCTATGATATCGCCTGAGGTCTTGCTGGTAAATAGCTGATCTCGATAGTGCCAATTCTCTTGCTTCTTCTAGTAGATCCACATCATCTTGCCGAGATATTTCATTTACTTCGGCGCTCGTGTATTGGGCGACTCTTGGCGAGTCATGCATTATGTCGGCCAGGAGTACCGCCTCTGCCCCATATACGAGGAAGAACGGAGTATACCCCGTTGATCTATTCGGGGTAGTCCTCAGGCTCCACACCACCACTGGGAGTTCCTCGATCCAGCATCCTGCCGACCTTTGCAGCGGTTCTATCAGCCGAGGTTTTATTCTGTATAGTACTAGTCCATTTGATCTTTCTACTTGCCCATTTGATACTGGGTGAGCCACTGATGCAACATTGAGTCTTATATGCTTCTCTTAGTAGAACCGAGCAAAAGCTCCTTCAGCGAAGTTTGTGTCATTATCTGTGATGATACTGTGTGGGTAACCATATCTCAGAATAATATCTTTAAGGAATTTCACCGTTGTGAGCCTATCACATTTTCTTATTGGTTTTACTTATATCCACTTTGTGAATTTGTCCACCATGACCAAAATGTGAGTCATGTCGCCGCGAGCCGGCTTAAATGGTCCTACCATATCCAAACACCATACATAGAACAACCAAGTGATTGGTATTGTTTTTAACTCATATGAAGGCATATGTATTTTGCTGGCATATCTCTGGCAGCCATTGCACTTCGTTACCAATTCCTTTGCTTCCTTTAGCGCACTTGGCCAGTAAAACCCATGCCTGAATTCTTTGGCCACGAGGGCTCTAGATGAGGCATGGTGCCCACACTCTCCTTGATGTATATCCAAGAGGATCTCTTGTCCCTCTGTCGAATCAACACATTGTTGCAACACATTCATCACACTTCTCTTATAAAGCTCGTTATTTATGATCGTGTAAGCTTTTGCTCTTCTCACTACCTGCCTAGCCATAACTGTTGGGGATATGCTATATGGGTATCCTCATAACATGTCTCTTATCCGACTAACCCGGGTGGCCCATAGTCGGTAGCATGGCCCGTGCTTTCTGGCGGCCGATTAGGTGGATCGGAAGGAGGCCCATGCCGGATAAAGGAATGCTACGGTGGAGTCACCAGCGTGCAGCCTTGGAGTGCAAGATACACAAGACTAGTGATGAGCGGTGTAGGACTCGTAAACTTTGTCCGGCTAGGACTTTTCCCTGTAACCCTAGGATCTGGCGACTATATAAGTCGGGCCTATGGGAGCCTTTAGGGCATCGATTCATACAACCTCGCACAGTGAACCTATCTCTATAACTCGGCGTATTGCCCTTATAGTGATTTATAGCAGGAGTAGGATTCCGCCACCGTCGTGGGATCTGAACCTGGGTAAGTTGTGTTACCTTGTACCCGTCAACCGTCTGCCTTACCCCACGTCTCTAAACACGCACTGTGAGGACCCCTCCATGGCGTACTTGTCGGCAATACCACGACAGTTGGCGCCCACCGTGGGGCAAGAGGCGCTTCAGGCTCTTCAGCGGGCGAGGACCAAGATCTTCGCAGGAATCGGCGAAATCGTAGCCATTGGTCGTGTTCTCTTCTCCGGCAACGTTCCGATCATCCCCCCTAACAAGTTCTGGATCCCGGCGAAGACGAACCCTACGCGGTGTTCGATCGTTCCTATCGGAGACATCCACCTCTTCATCGGCGAAACCGACTTGGGCACTAGTTCCCTGGGAGTCGGAGGAGCATCAAGACCCGCACGGACCGCCTACAGGCAGGATACGTTCGCGGAAGGATCGATGTCGGATCTCTCTTCGGAGTTTGCTGGCAAAGATCGGAAAGCATCAAGACCCACACGGACCGCCTACAGGCAGGATATGTTCGCGGAAGGATCGATGTCGGATCTCTCCTCGGAGTTTGCCGGCAAAGATCGGAAAAATTCAAAACCCACCCAAACCGCCCCTGTGTAGGATATAAAGGTGGAAGATCACTGCAAATCCTCCGGATTTGTCTGCGCATTTGGATAGCAGAGATCCAAGTTCGTCGGCGTGGTTACCATCTTCGATCTGGCGCGCTGCGTTCAGAGAGAGGGAGAAAACCCCCGCGACTACCTCGCCAGGTGGCTCCATATACGGGCCGACTTGGCCAATTACCCCGATGATAACGCTTTGTATCACTTCGTGGAAGGACTGGACCGCGGCACACTTCTCCGACATTCTTTACGTCGGCAGCAGGCAACAGGACGCCTTACCCTCGAAGAGATGGTGAGCACCGTTAACAGCTACGCGGCAGCCCAGATGGAGCTTGCGCTCAGAGACGAAGAACCTCTGGTTCAGCAGCCGCCGCCACCGCCTCCGGCTATCATCGTTGTAGCAGCACCACCACCTCCAGTCATCGTTTAGGTCATTGCACCTCCACCGCCCGTCATTGAGGAAGTCCTGGCACCCTCCGACTCTGTCATTGACGCGCTTTATGCTGACTTCAGTGCAGATTCAGAGGAGGTAGACTTCAGTCCGGAAGAGCTAGACTCCGCTATGCAGGAGATGGAGGAGGAGTACTCGCTCGATGAGCAAGCTAACAACACCGTCATGTCTCGAGGGGTGTTCGTCACCATTGGGACAACGATGGATGAAGATCAACCCAGGCAAGCTCTGCCTACGGCGCTGGAAAAGGGGAAGGGGACACTAATTGCTGCCGACGATGATCGCGCAAAGGTCATGCCTCCTCCGCCTAACCCAGTGCAGCAGCCGTAGGAACTTGGCACCGGTCCGAGCAACAACAACACCGCAAACTCGCCGCCTCTAGCATCCACGTCGGCAGCAGCCCATGTTACTCCAGCTGATAGAGTGATGTACGGCAATCTCCTCGTCGAGCCACTAACCGTCGATCATATCCGGAATGTGACTCAGCAGCGAAGCGCCAGACTGCTTTGGAGGCGCAAGCCATCGCAGAGCAAGGCGCTAAGCTAGATCGAGATCTGGTCAACGCGCAGAAGTCCATAGAGAAATCTAGAGCAATGGAGGCCGAGTACAAGACTCTGCTGCAGCAGCAGAAGGCTCCGGCTCGCGTCATCAACGATCCTGGTTTATGGCGCAACCTAGGATGGGCTCCCTCAAAGCCGGAACAGGCCAAGCCATACATTGATAGTGAAGGCAAGCAGGTGATGCCCACCCCACTCCTTAACCTTGCCGTCGCCAAGACCCTTCTGGAGCAGGATAGATCGCCTGAGGCAGTAGAACAGGTCTATGACCTAGTGGGCAAGGCGGTAAAGAAGCAGGAAAAGGCCACCTCTCAGAGGCTTGAGTCTGACCCAGCGCTCTGCCGATCTAGCCAGTACAAACCGCCAAGGGACAGATCTCCTCAGGATGTCGGATCACAGACGGGTTCATCAGAACAAAGACGGAGGGATGCGCACAACAGGAAGGATGTTATCCCCATATCCTCCGACCACAGAGAAAAATCCCGACCTCGCCGCCCATCGCCACCGCCCCGATCCCCCCGACGTCAGGAAGACTACAAGTCTCACCATCGCACGGATATGCCCCCTCCAAAGCAGTGTGGCATCGTCATCCGCGACAACGCGGAGCAAACCCGTCATGATGAAGAGCGCCACCAAGGACACAAGAGCAGGTCACACCACGACCCTCCGCATCCGACAAGCAACCGCGACAGACGTGAGGCGTCGTAGGAGGGTAACAGCAAGAAGGCTAACCCACCGCCACCTCCGCATTCGTCGCCGCCAAGTAGTCACCATGGCGGAAGAGGCCCGCGTTGTTCACGCAGCCCATCCCCTGTTGACAACAAGAAGAAGAACCCAGAGCCGTACGATGCACGTTCGCGGATCGATAAGATCCATGAGGCCCGGGAAGGACCATACCTAGGACCACGTTGCTTTGGACCTGCAATACGGTCCGCAACTTACCCCAAAGGTTTTCGGATAGACAAGACCATCAAGCCCTATGACGGCACCGCCAAGCCCTCCACATGGTTGCAGGACTACGGCAACGCGGTGGAGATTGCCGGAGGCAACCCCAACGTCGCCGTTAAGTACCTCCCGTTAATGTTGGCGGGTACGGCCCGTCAATGGATCGACGATTTGCCGGAGAAATCTATCTACAACTGGCTGGATATGCAAGAAGAATTCACCAAGAAATTTGAGGGTACATACAAGCGTCCCTGCACTATGGGCGATCTATAGCTGTGCGTGCAAGAGAAAGACGAGACATCTCGCGCCTACCTCTCCCGTTGGCTGGACATGAAGAATTCCTACGCAGGAGTGCACGCTCAGACCGCCATGGCCGCCTTCATTGATGCGTTGGAAAGGGGCACGTTGCTCCGACACAAGCTGAAGCGCTTGCAGGACAATCACCAGCTTGACTTGAACCAGATGATTCAGTTGGCTAGTGAGTTCACAGCTGCCGACGACGATGCTCGCGGCTCATTGCTGGCAACATCCGTTCCAACTCAAGCTCGGAGGAACAACAGTACAAAGTGGAAAACCTCTCCAGAAGAAAAGAAATCTACCGACATGGTCGCTGTGACTTTTGCAGGACGAGGAGAAGGCGGACAACATGGCCGAGGAAGGGGAGCGGGCCGCGGGCAGCAGCAAGGAAGTGAAACCACCTCGGCGCCGCTCCGCGTTCCCCAAACCTACGAGGAGTACCGCGATATGCCATGACTCGTACACCTCGACGCCAACGGCAAGGCCACCCATACCAATCGACACTGCAAATTCGTCAACGACCTCAAGGAAGACCCGGAGTCCCGCTACAAGCGAAGTCGGAAGAATAGACCGCGAGGCAAGGGCAAGGGGAAGAAGAAGGAGGAGTCCAAGGATTCAAGTGACATGGACGAAGACGTTGACCCCAAGCACGCCGCCAAGAGCGACGACAAGGGAAAGAACCCCTTCGCAAAGAAGGCCCCAGTCTACCACACTTTCCTTGGCACCCCCACCGTCCGACAACAGAAGACCTCTCTAAGGATCCTGATGGACACTCTCCCCCCAGTTCCCCAATACCTGCGCTGGTCGGAGGTTCCAATAACTTGGGACAGGACGGACCACCCAGACCTTGTTCCCACGAAGAACCAGTATGCCATGGTCATCAACCCATTGATTGACGGCGTGGAGTTCACTAAGTGCATGGTGGATAGTGGAAGCAGCATCAACATCATGTACCTGGATACACTACAGAAGATGAACTTGATAGAGGCAAACCTAAGGCGGACCAACACCGTGTTCCATGGAGTAGTTCCTGGTCGGGAGGCTCGGTCCCTTAGGTGCATTACGCTTCAGGTAGCCTTTGGCGACGTTAATAATTACTGCCAAGATCGCATGACCTTTGAGGTGGTCCCCTTCAAGAGCGTGTACCACGTCATATTTGGCCGCGACATATTCCACACGTTCATGGCCAAGCCATGCTTCGTCTACAACAAACTCAAGATACCCGGACCAAACGGTGTCATCACCGTATCCGGAAGCTTTACCAAGGCAAGGGACTGCAAGATCAATGAAGCAGCCGTTAAGCTATCCTCATGTCAAGAATTCAAGGAGATCCAGAGCAAGGTCAATGACTTAGAGATGCCCATGTCGAAGAAGCAGATCTCCGACTCCGCTCCTGCGTTCAAGGCCGCCATCGAGACTAAGCCGGTGGAACTTGTGGTAGGCGATGCCTCCAAGACCGTCTCCATTGGGACGAACCTGGATCCCAAATAGGAAAGCGCGCTCGTCGAGTTCCTCCGTGAGAATAGGGACATCTTTGCCTGGCAACCTGCCGACATGAAAGGTGTACCTAGGGAACTTGCTGAGCACAGCTTAAACATAGATCCAAAATGTAAACCAGAGAAACAACCTCTACGACGCTTCGGAGATGAGAAGAGATATGATATTGGCAAAGAGATAGCTAGGTTACTTAAGGCTGGGTTTATCCGAGAAGTCCTTCACACCCGATGGGTGGCCAATCCTGTACTTGTCCCCAAAAAGGGAACCACTGAATTAAGAATGTGAGTTGATTACACCGGCTTGAACAAAGCATGTCCCAAAGATCCGTTTGCTTTGCCTCGCATTGAACAAGTCATTGACTCGACGGCTGGCTCAGAACTTTTGTGTTTTCTCGATGCATACTCAGGATACCACCAGATCAATATGAGGAAGTCAGACCAATTGGCCACTTCGTTCACTACTCCATACGACACGTTTTGCTATGTTACGATGCCCTTTGGGCTGAAAAACGCAGGTGCTACCTACCAGCGGACAATGCAGCGTTGCCTCCACGACCAATTTTGTCGGAACGTTCACGCCTATGTGGACGATATTGCGGTGATGTCTAAAAAGTCAAACGACTTAATCTCCGACTTAAAAGAAACCTTTGATAATCTCCGGAAATACAACATGATGCTCAACCCTAAGAAGTGCGTCTTGAGGTTCCGGTAAACAAATTGTTGGGCTTCATCGTTTCCCAGCGCGGAATCGAGGTCAACCCGGAGAAAATTAAGGCCATCTTAAACATAAACCGTCCGACATGCCTAAAGGACATTCAACGACTAACATGTTGTGTTTCATCAGTTAGTCGGTTCGTCAGCCGACTTGGAGAGAAGGCTTTGCCGCTGTACAAGTTGCTGAAGAAGGCGGACAAATTCACGTGGACAAACGAAGCAGATGCAGCATTGAAGCAGCTCAAGGAGATTCTTTCCGCAGCGCCCATCCTTGTAGCACCCGAGCCTGGAGAGCCCCTGTTAATTTACATGGCGGCAACCAACCGGGTTATTAGCATCGTCGTCGTGGTAGAGAGGAAGGAACCAGGCTACAAGCACGGAGTTCAACGACCAGTTTACTATGTGAGCGTGGTCTTGACGGAGTCCAAGCAGCGTTACCCGCACTACCAAAAGATAGCTTATGGAGTATTCCTCGCTTCTCGGAAGCTGAGGCATTACTTTCAGGAGCACCCAATCACAGTACTGAGAAAGACTCCACTGTCCGAGATTATCAATAACAGCGACGCTATATGAAGGTTCGCGAAGTGGGGCATTGAACTTGCCACCTTCGAGATCACCTACAAGAGACGCGACGCTATCAAGTCACAAGCTTTGGCGGATTTTATTGCAGATTGGACGGAGATGCCAGATGCTACTCCACTGCTAGAACCAGAGTACTAGGTGATGCACTTTGACGTATCAAAGTTGCTCAACGGCTCGGGGGCTGGCGTACTGCTACAGTCACCAAAAGGAGACAAGCTGCACTCATTCACGGACTACGTGTAGCCAAGGATATTGGCATCAAGCGCATAGTTTGCTGTGGAGATTCCGACTTGGTTGCCCAGGAGGTGGCTGGCACCTGGAACGCGCGGAACCCTATGATGGCGGCATATCGCGACGAAGTGGACGAGATAGCCAAGAGCTTCTTGGGCTACGAAGTCAAGTATGTGCCTAGGGAGCAAAACGAGGCGGCTGATCTACTGTCTAAGATTGGATCAGGGCGCAAGCAAATTCCACCAGGAGTTTTCGTAGAGCATCTACGCACACCATCCGTGAAGGGCGCCGACATCGACAATCTGGATAGAGCTGACTCTTTCGTCAACATGGTGACAAAGATCCCTTCGGCTTGGACAAAACCGTTCATGGAGTATCTCGAACACGGAACTTTGCCCGACGACGAAGTCGAAAGACGGCAAATAGTACGGCGAGCAAAGGGTTATACCATAATCAATGGGCAACTCTATAAAAGGAGCACTACTGGTGTATACTTAAAGTGCGTTTCCCAGCTAGAAGGTATGGAAATCCTGCGCGAGATCCATCTCGGAGATTGCGGGCACCACGCCGCTCCTCGATCATTGGTCGCGAAAGCCTTCCGGCAAGGATTCTAATGGCTAACCGCGAAGGCGAACGCTGACAAGCTGGTTGAGACATGCACAGGATGCCAATATTATGCTCGACAACCACATGTTCCTGCTGAAGAATTGCGAACAATACCAATAACTTGGACGTTTGCAGTCTGGGGGCTAGACATGGTGGGACCGTTACAGACGGCACCATGTGGATTTACACATCTACTTGTAGCAGTTGACAAATTCACCAAATGGATAGAAGCTAAACCCATTAGAAAGCTTGATGGGGCAAATGCCCTCAGGTTTGTCCGAGATCTAGTGGTGAGATTTGGTCTCCCACACAGCATCATCACCGACAACGGAAGCAACTTGTCACTCGGAGAAGTGGAGGCCTATTGCTGGGACAAAGGCATCTGACTTGACCTTGCATCTATGGCACACCCACAATCCAATGGTCAGGTTCAGCGAGCCAATGGATTAATTCTGCAGGGAATCAAGCCACGTCTTGAGGCACCGCTACATAGAGCAGCTGGAGCCTGGGCGGAAGAATTGCCATCTGTACTGTGGAGTTTACAAACTACACCCAACAGATCCACCGGCTATACCCCTTACTTCATGGTATATGGAGCAGAAGCATCCTACCTTCCGACATCCTCCACGACGCACCAAGAGTTGCCGCCACTGACGATGTTGAAGAATCCAGACGCCTAGATGCGGACCTTCTCGAGGAGGAGCGCGTTTGGCATGCCAAAGATCCGCCATCTACCAGCAGAAGCTACGCAGCTACCATAGTCGCCGCGTTCGGCATCGCTCGTTTAAAGAGGGGGATTTAGTACTCGGACTTAAGCAGAAGAAGTCACACAAATTATCCCCGCCATGGGAAGGACCGTTCATCATAAGCAAGGCGCTGCTCAATGGGTCTTACTACCTTGTCGACAATCGTGAACTCAAGGATAGACCCAGCGAGGATCATAAGCGTAAGCAACGTGACCCATATGATGACTACCCGGAGCTTGATCGGCCATGGAACATAGCACAGCTACGTCCTTTCTACACTTAGCATTTTTTATCTAATTGTGTACCTCTTATATGATCAATGAAATAAAGCTCTTTGGTTCACTCATATTGCTGAGTCTTTTACCTCCTTTAGTGTTCATTTTTGGATCATCTAAAACCATTATGCACAAGTCTTGCGATTGCACTTGTGAAAAATTCCGCCTACGAGCGTTAGCTTAAGTTTTCTGGTCTACACATTCTTTGTCGTTTTTATGTGGATTCTGGAGTAGTGACTTTCGACAACCATTGTCGGCGATTTTGTGCTCAGGTTATTGACGGTGCCATTGGGCATCATCACCTAAGCGCATGGTTCCGACAACGAGTCTTCCGACTCATGAAAAAGTCAAGCATAAGAACCACAGTAATGAATAAGGCAGCACTTGCTTAAAAATATATACATACTGGGAATTAATTCTTAAGTAGCAGGATACGACAACCATTGTTTTCCGCCTTAAGATTACATCAACAAGTTTTTCCCGTGCACACGCCAAAGGTGAAACAGAAATTACAAAGTGTTTTTCATTCTTTGGGCGCAGGAGACTCGGAGGTCGCATCATCACCAGCCGGAGAATCACCCTCGACATCGGCGCTGTGATGAGACTCGGAGGAATCTTGGTTGACGTTGTCGATGAGGTTCCTAGTCACGAAGACGTCAACGTCCACCAACTCGGCAACCCTGGTGTCATAACCCGCGAGTGATGACAGGATGGCTTCGTGATCAATCTCCTTGCCGTCATCATCCACGTCGGGGATACCAGAGTTCACCGTGTTGATGTCGGCATCTTCATAGTGTGCCTTCACCATAGACATCGCCATCCTTGCGCCAGCCCGTGCGCACGAAGCCTTACAGTTCGCGACACGCTCGGGGGCTCGGCGCAAAATCTCCGAGTACTTCGTCACAGAGTCCGAGGCCTTGATATAAATCTGGAGGGGCTTGGCAATCTCCTTGGCTTGGGCGATGGCGGTGTTGATGAAGTTGACGGCAAGAACCATGCATTCCTTGTCCGAAGGAGGCGAGCGGGTTAAACCCATAGGCGCTGAAAAATTCTGACAAGGATCGCATGAGTTCCATAAACTCTAAATATCCAAACTACAGAAATACAAGGCGGAGGACACTTACTGAAGATGCTGGCCTTAGCCTTCCAGACGGTGTCCGCCAAGGATTCCTGCTCTTGTTGGAGGAGCTTAAACGCCTCGCTATGGCGAAGGTTTTGCTCATCAGCGGCTTGCTTCTGATCCTTTAGGATCACAAGCTCCTCCTTCAAGCGATTGATCTCCGCGGAGGCGGAATCCTACAGGGCTTTCATGGAATCCTCGTGCATCTTCAGCATATCCTTCCTCTCCTCCTTCAGGATCTTGTTCACGCTGTCCAGCTGCTGGATATGCTTGGACTTCTCGACAATATCCTTGGCCTTGGCGACATGTTCTGCAAGTCGGAGAAAACCACGTACACAGTGAGTACTCGGAGATTATGGGCACAAATGTAAGACTGAAATGCGCAAAAAGAAAATAGACTCTTGTTTTTGATGATCTGTTCCTTCAAGATGGCAGTTTTACCCTTTTCGGCTTCAAGATCTGCGCGCATCTTCTGATACTTATCGTTGGCCATGCCCCTCCGAGCATTCTCATTCTGTGGAAACAAACACAAAGTTAAGTCGTTGTTTGGTCTGCTTGGAGCCCCTTGTCAGAGGCTTTCCATCTAGGCGCTCGGGAGCTACAGCGAAAGTTTTTCAACTTAGCAATATGCTTAGCTTTTCTTTAAAGCATCTAGTCGGAGCTACTTCAGTTCTCGATTAGAAGCTTGGGGGCTACAGTATAAAGTTTTAGCTCGGAAAATTCTTAGCTTTTCTTTAAGCATCTAGTCGGAACTAATTCAGTTACAACTAGAGGCTTGGGGGCTACAGCATTGAAAATTATGAACACTGTGTATGCTACTCTTAAAGCATCTAGTCGGAATAATTTCTTCCATCTAAATGCTTGGGGGCTACAGTGAGAGTTTTTTCTAACTTAGTCACTCTTCGAGCATATAGATGCAAAACCTATGGTTTTCCGTCTACATCCTTGGGGGCTATAGTGGAATACTCATATGAAACGCAAAAGGAAAAGTAAAAACTTACAAGTGCAATGATCTTGAGGTTTGTAGCGCTCTTGGCTAGCAGCTTGCCGAAGGAAATGCTGTTTCCTTGCAAGATATCCGCTTGTCGGAGTAGATCCTCAAGACCGCACGTCGGAGATGACGGTACTCCTCCAGGAACCAGAGTTGTGTTACTCGGCATGAGCGCCGGGTAAAATATCTTCAGGAACTCAAAGGGTTTTTGGGGAGTAGGGGTGCCGCCTTTGACAGAGGTACCAGCTCCCACCACTGCCTTGCTGCTACCGATGGCATCCTTAGCTGGAGCTTCAGCCATTTGAAGAGCAACACTCTCCTGCGTCGCCTGCTCGCCGACAACAACGAGTTCGGTAGAAGCGCCAGAATCCACTTCCATGGTGGAAGGGTCTGGTGCCTCCTGGACTTGAGAACTTGTCGGAGCAGAGGAGGGCTTGACGACAGGAGTAGCAGGGGCTATGGCGGGAGAGGAGTCGCGATGCAGCATATCTTTGATATTTCTAGAAGCCCCAAGAGTCTTGGAGGACTTCTTGAGGCTGGTTGTGGCTTTCTTCCTGAAATGTGCAAAATGCATAAGTACAGGAATAAGACAGATAAATAAGACAATGTCGGAGAATGAGAGGCTTACACTAGGGGGGCGCTTTGGCAAAAATCCCGGTGGCTTTTCTATTTTCCGCCTCCAGGGTGGCAGTACTATTTTTGGAGGCTCCACCCTCCGTCTTATTCTTCTTGCCTCTGTCGGCAGCGTCAGAGGTGGAGCTCTTCCGCTTTCGCGCCAACGGGACATCGTCATCGGACACGACCATGACTTCCTTCATCTTTGGATCGTAGATTTGGGCAGCCAGGTTGTCCTCATCTAGATCGCTAAGCTGTTAAGTGAGAAATCACCGTGTTAGATAAGATGGCACTGACAAGACGGAGAAACTGGAGCAATGTCATACACGGAAAATAAATACCTACCTTTGGGCAATTGCCGTCTACGTACATGTCGCAGGTGATGGTGAAGCCGCGCTTCTTATCCTTCACCTTGACGATGTCCTTCAGAAGGAGCTTGGCGGAGTCACTCGAGAAGTTATCCATGGAGATCCGGAGGGTATCCCTTCGATCACCGGTGTACTCGTGCATGAACTTCGCGCGGTGCTGCAGAGGTTGGATTCGCCTGATGAACCAGCACATGGCTAGGTCAAAGCCGGTCAAACCCGTCTCTACAAACCAGTCGATCCGCCTTATTGCGCGAGAAGCGTCGAGGTCGGAGGGAAGGGAGGCATGGGATCTCCATGTGGAAACTTCAGCGGCGACTCCATCCACGAAGTCCGGGTACGTCTGCTGCCAGTTTATAGACACAAAGGAATGTCGGGGCTGTAGAAGCACGTCTGCTGCCAGTTTTTACACAACTCGTGGCCGACGATGTCGGGGAACCGCCGGCCAGGTTGGATCTTGAAGCTTATGGTGCCACAGTTCCTAAGCTCCTCCCTACTATGTCCGGATTCACGTTTGACGGTGAAGAAGTACACAAACAAGTCTAACCTAGGCTTAATCCCTAGGTAACCCTCGCAAAGTGCCGCGAAGTTGCTAAGCACTAAGATACTGTTGGGGGAGAGGTTATGGGGTTGGACCTTGAAGTGGTTCAAGACGGACAGAAAGAAGTGGGAGATGGGCAGAGAAACACCGCGTACCAGCTGAGCCTTGAGGTACACCTTTTCTCCGGCTTGGGGAGAAGGTGTCACCTCGCCGGCCGGTGCCGCCCGCCAGGCGAGCCCCTCCGTCGTGGGGAGGTAGCCTTCGGCGACCATCTCTTGGATGTCGCGGACGGTGATGTCCAAGCCGCGCCAGTCTCCCTTGTGCGAGTCTGGCTCTTCTTACAGAGGCTCTAGCGCCGCCGGATTATGGTCACCGCCGGTGGTTTCAATCACCGTCGACGTGGGGATGACCAGGCCCTCTGGGGGCACGACGATAGAGCTCGCCGGCTTCGCCGTGGCTTCGCTTGACTCTGCCATCGACGGGGAGGAGCTGCTGCTGGCCATGGAGGACTGGGAGGAAGCGACTGATGCAAAGAGAGGCTCGGGTTTCTTCGAGGTATTCCGCGGAGAGCTCGAGGAGGCGTGCGGCTGGAGGAAGAAGATGATGCCGCGAGAGAATGGGGTGAAAAAGTGGCAAGTGTCCCACGATTACTATTTATCTTACTCTGCGTCAAGATTCGTGCAGCTAATCGGACGGTTGCCGCATAGACGACGTGTTCGTGGACGTGCGCGGTAATTTTGCCACGTCTCCAACTGCCACCACCAACGGTTCGTATCGCTCGCGCGGGAAAATCGGATATGATTGCGTTCTCTGCATGTGTGAGTTACGCGACGTCGCTGACCTAAGCTTGCGTCGTCATAACTGACATGGTAGATGAGCCGTCGCATCGAAGATTCCGGCATGGACGGATTTAATCCGACTATGGAAGAGTATGATGAAAGATTCAGCATTTCTCTGACTTATTCATAGAAGACGGAGAAACCTTTGCAGGGTTCTTTGGGAGGACTACAAGATATAGCTTGCCGATTTGCCGACATCCATCTAGACGGAGCATTCCACGAGAAGAGGCAAGATGGCGCAAGATCTCGGAGTTCTCCGGGGGCTACTGTTGGGGATATGCTATATGGGTATCCTCATAGCATGTCTCTTATCCGACTAACTCGGGTGGCCCATAGTCGGTAGCATGGCCTGTGGCCTGCTGGGCGGCCCAGTTAGGTTGATCCAGAAGGGAGGCCCATGCCGGATAAAGGAAGGCTACGATGGAGTCACCAGCATACCCGGAGCCTTGGAGTGCAAGATACACAAGACTAGTGATAGACGGTGTAGGACTCTGTAACCTGTCCGGCTAGGAATTTTCCCTGTAACCCTAGGATCTGGCGACTATATAAGTCGGGCCTATGGGAGCCTTTAGGGCATCAATTCATACAACCTCGCACATCGAACCTATCTCTGTAACTCGGCGTATTGCCCTTATAGTGATTTAAAGCAGGAGTAGGATTCCGCCACCGTCGTGGGATCTGAACCTGGGTAAGCTGTGTTACCTCGTACCCGTCAACCGTCCGCCTTACCCCACGTCTCTAAACACGCACTGTGAGGACCCCTCCATGGCGTACTCGTCGGCAATACCACGACAATAACCTCATTGTCTGGCAGGACTTTTTCTTTGAGGAATGAGAATATGGGTTGTGCCCATTTTGGCATGACTCTTTCTTGGAAAATTGTGTTGTCAATTTCCATTATCTCTGCCAACATAACATCTGCCGGTTTTTCCCCATCCCTCTTTGGGTTAAGCGAATCAATCTTCGAATAGCTCGGCTCATGTACTTTGTCAATTTCCATTGGGATGCACCCGGCTATTAGATCTAACGAGATGCGAATTGATTCGGATTATGGCGAAGGTATAATTGACGGCTTTCTTAGATGTTCCTGGGTGATACCAGGCGGAATAGACAGTCTGGTTGATCCGAGCTTTGATAGCGTATCCACAACATCATTTTCTGCCCGAGGTATGTGATGGAATTCACACCCATCAAAATAACCACTGATTTTCTGTACATGAAACCGATATAGAGCCATGTTTGCGTCCAATGCGTCCCAATTTCTTGATACCTGCTATACTACAAGGTCCGAATCTCCGTAGTAGAGAATCCGACGTATTACGATCTCTTTTGCCATTTTCAGGCCATGGACGAGTGCCTCGTATTCGGCTACATTGTTTGATGCAGTGAAATGTATTTGCAATACATATTTCAGCTGGTCCTTTTTGGAGAGGTTAACACTATCCCCGCTCCTAACCCATTTCTCAACTTGGACCCATCAAAATGCATCGTCCAATTATTTGGATCAGGCAATGGGGGTTCATATTGCACCTCGGCCCAGTGTACAAAAAAGTCGGCCAGTTCCTGAGATTTAATTGCATCCCGCCTATCAAATTGCGGTGCATAAGGTGATAACTCAATTGCCCACTTTGCTATTTAGCCACTCGCATCTTTGTTGTTCAGTATCTCGGCTATTGGTGCCTCACAAATCACCTTTATGGGGTGTTCTTCGAAATAATGTTTGAGCTTCTTTGCCGACATGTACACTCCGTAAGCCATTTTCTGGTAATGTGGGTAGTTCTGCTTGGAGGCCAATAACACCTCACTCAGGTAATACACTGGTCTTTGCACCAACTTACCTTCTTCGTTTCGTTCCACGACAATTACTGCACTTACAACCCTGTTTGTTGCTGCCACATAGAGAAGCATAGGCTCTTTTGATAATGGGGAAGCCAAGATAGGCGCCATAACCAACATCTTTTTCAACTCATGAAAAGCACTATTGGCCTGGGTGTCTAGGTAAACTTGTCGTATTTTTTCATTAATTGATATAGAGGCAATGCCTTTTCACCTAGCTGACTCACGAACCGACTTAGGGATGCAAAGCACCCTGTAAATTTTTGAACATCATTTAGGCATTTCGGTAGTTCCATTCTTTCAACCGCACGGATCTTAGTCGGGTTCGCCTCTATACCTCGGCTGGACACAAGGAAACCGAGTAATTTTCTGGCCGGCACCAAAGGTACATTTTCCGGGTTAAGCTTCATTCGGAACCTTCTCAAGTTCACGAATGTCAGCCGAATATCTTCTAGGAGCGTGTTGCTCTCTTTGGTTTTTATAACCACATCGTCGACATATACTTGCACATTTTTCCAATCTGGTCGTGCAGACATTTTTGCATGCATCTTTGGTATGTGGCTCCTGCATTACGTAGGCCGAGTGGCATGGTGCGATAGCAATAAGCCCCATACGGGGTGATAAACGCAGTCTTTATTTGATCAGCTGGGTTTAATGGTATCTGGTGGAAACCAGAGTACGCGTCTACAAATGATAGCAGCTCACAGCCTGTGGTGGAATCAATGACTTGGTCTATCCTAGGTAAAGGAAAAGGATCTTTGGGACACGCCTTGTTAAGGTTCGTGTAATCGATACACATTCGCCAAAATACAGCTACGTTTGGATCATCCTTCTTCTTTTCTACCAGCACCGGGTTTGATAACCAATCTGGATGGAGTACTTCCATGATAAACCCGGCAGCAAGGAGCCGAGCTATCACATCCCCTATTATGTTTCTCCTGTCTTCAGCGAAGCGGCGGAGAGGTTGCTTCACTGGTCTTGCTCCTGGACTTACATGCAATGAGTGCTCAGCCAACTCTCTCGGTACTCCTTGCAAATCCTGTGTAGACCATGCAAAAATATCCCGATTCTTAGGGAGGAAGTTGGTGAGCTCGCTTTCCTATTTGTCATTCAGGCTGGCACCAATAGTGATGGTGCGCTCTGGGAATTGATCATCAATCTATATCTTCTTTGTTTCCTTAGTAGGCTGGAATGATACATTTCCGTGTGGGTTGCTAGTGCCGGCATGTTAAGCTGTGCCGACTGAGCTAAAGTTGCCACTTCCTGAATTCTCCTTTTCTCCCTTGCGATTACCAAAGACTCGGCCAGGTTTGATCTGGCTGAAGCACATTCCATTGACTTCCTGTAATGTCCTGCTACTGTTATCACCCCCTGAGGTCCTGGCATCTTCATTTTCAAGTAATCAATGTGACAACTGCTCATAAACTTGGCCAATGTCGGTCGTCCGAGTAAGGCATGATAACAACTTTCCAGATCCACCACTTCAAACTCTAGATTTTTAGCCCTGCAATTCTCTCTCGTGCCGAATAATACGTCTACTCGGACCTTTCCAATTGGTTCACATGACAGTCCTGGCACTATCCCATGGAATGTTGTCCTAGTCGACTACAGCATATTCAGACTTATTCTGAGTTTGTGCATTATATCCTTGTACATAATATTGATGCTGCTCCCATTATCTATCAGTACTTTTGAGAACTTCACGTTAATGCTAGGCCCAACAAATGTCGGATCCAACACCAAAGCATACGATCCTGGGTTTGGCATGATTTTTGGGTGATCTCTCATGCTCCAGGTAATCTCCTGATCTGACCATGGCACGTATCTCGGAACCTCCGGCATAACTGCATTCACTTCCATATATCGGCGTTGTACGCTCTGTCTATCTTGTTGCTCTGTTGTGAACACACAGTATGACTGGTGATGTTCCCTGTAATCATTGCGTCCATTATTTTTGGGATTTCCTCTTCCATCTTGGTTTTGGTTTACCACTTGGTGAACTGCATCTCTCCGGTCCTGGTTCTCATACCTCGGTGGCGGTGGAGGCAACATCAACTGTTGCGCATTTCCCCGGTAAGATGTGGCTGTTGTTGGTGATGTGCCTGTTGTGGTGCTTGCATTGCTGCCGGGTGTCCCATTGTGCTCTTCATCCATGCGCACTGGCGAGTGGTGTGGTTGGCTAGCTTGGCCGGGTTAGGCGTGTGAAATTTACACGGCTGATCCAGCATGGACTCAAACATGTACTTCAGCCTCTCTTGCCATTGTTTTTTCTGCTCAGGTGTCCACTGTTTCTTCCCGTCATTCCTTGACGTCCATTGCTGAGGGTCATTCTTCTGTCGTTGATTGCTCCAAAGACTCGGCTGATCCTGCACAACCGCTGCCACCTGATTTGAACCATATCTTTAATCCGGTCTCTCATCCCTCCTTCTACCTCGGTACTCGTTTTGCCGAGATGATCCGGCACCATGTTGGGCGTAATGATCCTGCTTCTCACGATGCTCAGCCGACATAAGCTCTGGTTGAGTCGGATCACCTAAGGCATATGAATCTGCTACTCTGATAGTCTCCGCCAAAGTAGTGGGCATTTCTCTCTACAGCCTCTGCCACAACACACTTCCATATCTGCATCCCTGAGCGAACCAAGCAATTGCTTGATATTCTATAACTCCTTCACACGAATTTCTGAGGTTGCACCACCGAGTCAAAAACTCTCTATCGGTCTCATTCGGTTTCTTCTTGCACATTGCGAGCTGTTGTGGCCTATTTGGCCTCTTATAGGTACTGGTGAAGTTATTGACAAACATTTCTTCAAAATCCAACCAGCAGTTGATACTTCCAGTTGGCAAGTTATTCTGCCAGACTCTGGCTGGCCCTTCCAACATCTGAGGCACATACCTCATATCCCATCTCAAATTTCCTCCCGCTATTTTTATTGCTGTGGCATAATCAATTAACCAATCCTGTGGCTTTGTACTCCCATTATGGCCAATTGGAAATTTGGGACTGGTGGCTCGCCCATAATTCTTGGTCCAAAACACGCCAGACCGGGCGGACCCTGCTCTTCCAATAACTCGGACCGATAGAGCCTGTCCAGCTTCAATCTTGCGTCTGTTGAGGGCAAGTTTCTATAAATAATCCTTGCCTGCACTCCGTAATGATTTTTCCCATTTTGCTCTTCATTCTCCACGGCCGAATAACCATCATTGTATCTATCATTTGCTTGGTTATGCAGAACTTGTCTTGCCGAGGTTCATTTCTCGGATGATGATCTTGTGGAAGGTAGCTCCTTCCTTCTGCCGGGTTATTATTCTATGGGTTTCCCCTTGCAAGATTCCCATGCTTTCTGTTGTCGTGGCCGGGGTTTCTGTCACCGCTATTACCTCGGCTCCTAGCGCCTTTGTTTTCATTGACCTTTCCTGCTATTGCCGGGTCATACGAGACTATATGTTTGTTCCTCTTTCCTGAGGTTATAGCTTTGTCCTTCCTCGCACTGTTCCCAGGCGAAGATGCCGCTGCCACTGACAATGAGGGGGCATCCCCGGCTGAATGAACCATGCGCGAAGCCCCTGGCTTAGCCGGGTTAGATCTGAGTATTTCCTCATTTTGCTGGTTCACAATGCGTACCAGCTCGTTTACTCTTTCTTGCTGCCTCTGCCGAGCTTCACCGGTCAATCCTTCCAGTTCAAAGGCTGCAGCATTTGCCGTCCTCAAATTCTTCGTCGGGGTACTATACCTCGGCAGCCCCTGGTCAGCCGAGTCACCCAGCTGAGATTCATGTTCTCTGTTAATATCACTGAGAAGGTTCTTTCCCTTCATTCTCAGTTCATCTACTCGTGCAGGAGCAGTATCTAGTTTGTTTGCCCTTGCGTACTCACGCAAGGTCTTGTTAAAGGATTCACGCAGTGTTGATACTTTCTTTGCTTCCTCTAACATCTTTAGCCTAGTTTCTTCTAGTTCGGCTTGTGCATTTGCCGGATCAACTATTGGTGCTATAGGTGTTGTCAAGTTATCTATTGCCGCCTGTAAGATATTCTTCGTCCTTTCCAGAGGTGGCCATCTTACCCTTGATGCCTTGGGGGTTACCTCTTGCTCCTCTGGCACTGTGATTGCTAGTAGATCTGCTGTTGTCGGCTTCATGGCTGCCGGTTTAAGCACTGCTTGGTCTGTCACCACCGGGTTCTTGCTTGTCCCGGCGTCTGCTCCTTCTCCTGGTGCTGGAGCCATTATCATCACCTCAACACTGCCTGTGGGGCGAGTGCTACGCTGACCACTGGCAGCGTTGAGGGGAGGATCTCCCGCGAGGATGACTCGGCGTGGATAAACACCAGATGTGCCAACGCCGACGTAGATATTGTGGGATCCTAGGTTGATGAAGATCCCGTTGCACGGGGGTGGATTCTCCCTGAAGCTGCCAGCGTTGTCGCTGACGTAGTCCCAGATGTCGAATCTCTGGAATAGGCCAGAGACGATGCGCTCGCCTGTGTCGATGTAGTTTCCCGTACGGATCTTGACTCCAGCTAGCACCGCTGCTGGCCCAACGGTGGGCGCCAACTGTCGTGGTGGTGGCACGACAAATGCCATGGGTAGGCTAAAGTCTGGGGCCAATGGATGCTAGTGGGATATGGGGAGGGAAGATGTAGTGATTTATACACATAATAAGCTAGAACACAGATCTTTATTTCTCCTCAATCAAGCTACAAGTGCTCCTTGAGCTGTATCAGAGAGAGGAGGAAGAAGGTTACAACACGAGCCCTCAAGTGTCAAAATGAATCGATCCCTTCTCCAGGAAGCTCTGCCCCTCCTTATAAAGGGATCCCTCAGTTCACTCTAGGGCTGACGTGGACAAGCATATTCTCAGAATATACTTGTACCAAAGTGGTAACTCGGTGGACCTCTTTCCATGTCCCCCCTCTATTGACGGCAAAGACTCAGAACCCCCCACATGTGAGCCTCGGGCTTGCCCACTGTTACCTCCATGACGCTTGTCTGCCCCTCTGCGGCTCTGCTCTTTGTCTGTAGCGCTTGGCTCTGTGCAGATTCCATCTATGCAGTAACTAGGGTTTGACTTTGGGAACCATCTCCTTCTTCTGCAAGCTTCCCGTTACTCGGCCTCGCCTCTCGTAACTCGGCTCGACGCTCACCTGCAATTAAGTTAATCAACCTGACTCGGCCAACCTACCCCATATGTCGGCCGAGTAAGGTATCAACTGCTCGATTCACGGTAAACCACGCCTGATTCGGCCGTTCCTTAAATAACCCAGCCGAATCAACTCAAGACCCGACCTTGGGTAAGGAAAGCTTCTCCCCTCTCTCTGCTATCTTGACCCTACCTAGGGTCATCCCCCCAACAACAAGGCAAGCAGACAATGAGCATCTCAACGATCTTTTTATTTACTATGTGCATAGCTTTTTATTGAGGATGCTTCACATATAGCTCATTATGGTGATGCTGCAAGTTCCCACCATGAGTAGGCATGGCTTAGGCTAGCGGCCCAGGCGTTTCTCTAACAGAAAATACATAACTCCATGGACTTACAAGATCCCTCTTTATTTCACACCGGTGACATCCATAGACAAAATAGCATGATATCAACTGTGTACAAAGTACAAGTGAAATGTTGAAAACATTCCCCATGATAGCATGGTTCTGCTAATTCCAATGTATAAGTGCAAGCATATACAACATAGACGACACAATGTTTCAATTTTATTAGGGGCAAAGAATATAAAGTGTGCCAACAAGTTTGTGAGGGCTTTAATCACTAAGTTTTCACATAACAAAATAGTTTTAATTGGAAGATAGCTGAAAACAAGAATATACTTGGAATGGTGCAACACACCATGCATAGGAGTTTATAGTGGACACTTTGGAATAACTTGGTTTCTTGGGAGTTGGAAGCATGAGTAGAGCTTACTCATACAAGTGTAGGCTAGCAAAAGACTGGGAGCAACCAATTAAGAGATCAATAATGGCCATAATCATGCAGAGCAACAAAACATTACTAATCAAAGCATAAAGTGGTACCACAAGTCGAGGAATAAATGATCATAGAGGCTATGGTGACTTGTTCATAGTCATAACATGGCGTGAGCATGTGCCAAGTCAACCCAAACAAAGCATCAAAGGAGAATACCACAATACTATGCTTTTGTATGCTAAAACAACGCATGATTCCTTCAAGGCACACTAAGCACTCTCAATGATTTGGAACAAGTCATGCTATAGCAATAATCACTAAGCATAAGGTCAAAATAAGATCTAGCATGGCATGATAAAGTCTAATCCACAGTCAGAACAAGTTCCCTTTTGTACCACTTAAGCATGAAACTTTCTACTCTTTTCCAACACCAATCAACTTATTTGAAACAACTCACAAAGATAATAATCAATTAAGATCAGTGAGCTTATCTCACAAATACACAAAGAAGAACCAAAAGTTCCAAGCTGAAAGCACAAGAAAACTAAGGCTGAACGCAGTGCTAGCAAAAGTGAACACTTACAAAACAATAAGAGTGAAAACTAGAGTGTTCTAGGCAATGGAAACAGAGTGTGTCTCTCTCCAAAATAAGTGTGGTGTAACCAACCAACTTACTCAGGCAAACTAAAAAAACTAAAACCAAAAATGAAAACTAATACGCTCCAAGACCAACACAATAATGCATGAAACAATAAAAACGAAGTGTCTAGAAAGACCTGAGATTTTTATTGATGAAGAAGGGGATACCTTGGGCATCCCCAAGCTTTGACACTTGTACCTATTGGATATTTCTTGGGGTGACACCGGGGTGGCATCCCCAAGCTTGAGCTTTTGTCCATTCTTCATCTCATTACATCATTCTCTGTCTAGACCTGAAATATTTCCTTCATACAAAACATCACACAATCTTCATTAGCAACATTAGTGTATTCAAAAGATATTAGACCCTTAGGCAAAGCTTTGGAACAGCAAAAATGTAGGGGTCCCAACCTAATAAGGTTGATCCCTCCTGTGTTTTACAATGCTAGTCCCTGGATCAATAGCTAGCATCCACAGTTAAGATGTAATATCAAGAAACAAAGGTCATAATATAACTTTATAACCAGGAAAACATAATTTTATTACATCATACATAGCTCATATGGCTATTACATTACATTGCAGCGGAATAAATATAGTCATGGGTCCTTCATCTTCAAAGTGCCACAGGCAGATGTTGGTTGTAGACTTTGTAATCCTAATCATTCAATCTTCAATAAAAACAATCAAACCTGCAACATACAAGTTACAGCCACAAAGGGTCAATACATTTGAATTGTATTGGCAAGTGATACTATGGTAGTATAGTGGAGTCTATCATCTATATGCATTTGGCTAAGTGGAGTTGAGGCTTGCATTGCTCAAAATAGATTTTCTTATCATTTTGAAAATACTAAGTTTTTACTTGACAAAATCATTTTCTCAATCAAAGATTTCAAGATCCTTGTACCAAGCCATCTCTCCATCAATGATTGAAGATTTCAAACAACCCTTGTTCACACCACAAGATTTTAATTTAGAAATTGGAATGATGAGATTCTTGATTGTTTCCATGTCTTGATGCTCAAATTGTCCTTTACTGGGGACATGGCTAAGTACTTAGGTTTTACACTCTGCAGAGGTGGTGCACTTTACCCACAAGACTTGGTTTCCCAAGACAAAATCTTTCAGAAGCCTTCCCTTAGACCAAAATGGATGCGTTCCAACCTATCAAACACTACCACCCACTGTCCATATGGCTAAGTTCTTGCAACCTATATGATCATGGCAGAGCCCATATTGCCAAGTGGTTGCACTTGAAGCTTCTCAACATTTGACATCTCAAATCCCTTTGTTCCTGGGTGGCATACCACAAGTGAGATACACAATCCAAGTCTATGGCATTGTGAACCACTCAACCAATCTCCACCAAGCAAGCCCATTCCACCTGGGGATTCATTCATTAACTTAGTTGTTTTATTAATCAAAACTTAAGTCCTCAGACTTAGAATATTTTTCCATAGTGTGAATATATATTCCACCCATGTTTTCTATTAGCTAGGCTAAGCTTGGTAGTAGTAGGAATCTCTAACTTAGGAAAATCCTACTAAGGATTCATCTACTAGGTTTTTCCTATAGCAAGATCTATACTTAGCAAAATCCATGCAAGTTTACTTAGCAAAATCACTAATGCATAGAAAAAGTAATGGGACAAAAAGTATGAAGCATCACTTGCCTTTTTGGTAGAGTATAGGTTCACTTCTTGATCTTTGCAACAATCACACTCTTCAAGTCACTACAAATCAATCAAGTAAGGCACAAACTCAATCTACCAATCAAGCAAAACAACACACATAAATAACAAAGTCAAAGAAATGCATGCAAGTATGCCAAGCTTTGTTTTGTTTGAAAAAGTGGTCCCTAGTGGGTCATAGTCATTTGGGTACATCTAATGGTCATTTCCTAAAGTGGCCAAGTCATTTGCAAAAGGTTTCACTTTAAAACCATTTTCAAAACAAAGTGTTATTTTATGTGGTGTAGAAATATTTTTACTAAGGCATTAGTCTATAGGGTTCACCAAATGAGTTGCTATTGCAAAACTTGGTGTTTTTGGGTCAGTAGGTTTGGTCCAAATTATTTTCTCCAAGTTTTCTTTCCATACACATTTTCATAAATAAAATCAATAGTTTTATTTGGCTAGAAATGGACTAAACTAATTAATCCATTCTAAACCTTTCCAAAAACATTTATAAGGGCATGGTTTGGTTCCTAGGGTCAGTAGGTCACAACTAAACATTTTGCAAAGGTTTTACTCCTAAATTCAATTTTACACAATTTTTATACTCTAAACAAGCTCACAAAAGTTTCTGCAAATTCAAACAAGCAATCAGATACTATTTTCAAAACTAAGGCCATGGTTGGCTAGGGCTTGTTCTCCTGAATTCATTGATATAAAATTTGCCAAATTTGGACGTGTGGTTTGAAAGTTACAAGGGTTCAAAGTTTGCAAATAAATCTGATTCAAAAATCTGTTTTATAACATCTCTGGCCACGTGTCTGATTCCCATTGGGTCATACCGGTTCAGTGTGGATAGCTGGTGTGGGTCGCACGATTCACATAAAACGGACGGTGTGGATTCATCAAGGCTTGAGCTAGGCTGGAGGCTTGGCTCACGGCGTGTGGCTCGGCTAGGCGCGGCTCTGTCTAATCGTGTCCGTCGAAGTGAGATCGAAGGGTGAAACGGTCTTGGCTCACCGGGTGGCTCAGTCACCGGGCGATGATGAGCGGCGGCCTTTCGGGATGTGTCTGGCGAGTTCGTGGTTCCCAAGACGGTGGAGACGGAGGCAGCGCGAGTTGGCAAGGCGATGGCGTTGGGCGGTGTCTGTTGCTTCTGGAATGGTTCCTAGGGGCGGTCGAGTCATGGCGGCGTCGCTGCAGATGTTGTCGTCGGAGGTGAGGTTTGAGGCGTCTGAGGCAAACAAACCAGGCGGTTAGCTGCGTCTGATGCGAGGTCCAGTGAGTGTCACGGATAGTCTTTGGGCGTCTGACTCACCGGAAATCTCGTCGGAGAAGGAGCAGACGGCGGCTGTCAGGGGCTTCGGCAAAGCGCTTGGGCGCCCATGGTAAGCTGCGATTCTGAAAGGTTCTCTGTGGATTCTGAGAACGGCTGCGTGCTCGAGGAGGCGGAGAGGCGTGTGTTGGCGGAATCGGTGAGGAGGGTCGCCGGAGGCAGGAGGTCTGGCAAAATTCGGCACTGGGCGTGTCGAGAGAGCGTGGGGAAACAGAAGAGGAGGCTGGCGCTTTAAGGTGCTTGATCATGGCGAGGAATTAACTTGGCGTTAAGGCGTAATCAAGCCGAGACTTTATGTCTGAACGGCGAGAGAGGAGAAGAACCGTCATGGTGGGTGGGGAAGAAGAGTGTGGTGGTGGGTCCTTTGATCGGTGGGAAAAGAAAATGAGGGGGTCCATTTGTCGAGACTTGCGGGTTGTTTCATCGGTGAAGAAAAGCAGTTCGGGGTGGAGAGGAGGTGGGCTAGATGGGTTGTTTGGGCGGTAGTGGGTGTCATTTTCTTATTTTTTTTCTCGATTCCTTTTCTTTTCTAATTCTATTTCTTGATTTGGATTTCAAACAACAATTCAATCAATCGTAATAAATTCATACAAACACCACATTTAAATTCTTTGAACTTGGTTCTTTAACAACATAAACCAACATTCCAAAATAAATAATATTTTTATTCCTTTTAGGATCTATTTAATATAAAATAGACCATAGTTATTTAATCAATTATGGTATGATTTATTAATAAATCTCCATTTAAAGTCCAAAATATTTCTCCAAATCAAATCAGTAGGTATTAATTGAAAATAAAGAATACTTAAAATACTTGTTTAAATAAAATAACATTTTATTATAGGGTCCATTAATAATTAAATAAAATGGCCTTAGTTATTAAATCAAATAGGGTTTGATTTTATTAATAAAATCTTTATTTGAAACCTAAATATTTTCAAGATCAAATTAGTAGGTTTAATTTGGGAAACATATAATATTTGGAAATTTGTTTTAAAACAAAATAACCTTTTATTTTTAGTATCCATTATTAATTATTATAATAGACTTTCATTATTAAATTCAATAGGATTTGTTTTATTGAGATATTTATTTTGAAATCTAAAACAAAGCCAAAACACTTTAGTAGGTTTTATTAGAGAATATAAAATACTTGGAAAACCTATTTTAAACAATTTTAATAAGTCTTGATGTTTTAATTAAAATGGTAAAACCCTTTTTATCAAATAAAGTTGGATATTAAATCCTTATTATTTTATTTAAATAATCCTTTATTATTTTTAAATAAACCTTTATTATTCTGTTTAAAATAAAATGTTTTATTTTCCAAAGCTTGTCCAAGTTTTATTTTGGTTTTATAAAATAACCCTTATTTGTAAATCCATCTTTTCTTTTGAATATCAAATCCTTTTCTTAAAAGATCCAAAATAGTAATTCCAAAACATTTTAATTTCCTTTATTAAATGTTTATCCTTAAGAATCCCTTTATGATTTTATTTAATTCAAATGGGTTTGAAGTTCCAATTGAGTTCAAAAAAATTTCTTCTGGCTCAAAAATTCAAACAAAGTTTTATTTTATTAATTTATTTTCACATTACAAGATTTGGAAAATCTTGGGATGTGACAGGCTACCACCCTTAAAATAAATCTCGTCCCGAGATTTGGGAAGGTTAGGGTTACAAGCATGTTCAAACAACTAGGGTACTACCACCCTTAAAAATTTTCAAACAAAAATTACACATTGTCCTTCTTGGAATCCTGGGGAAAAATTCTTCATGGCAAACATTTGCATGGTTTCCTTGGTTTCCATACTTGACTCATGGGCCAAGGTTGATATCCTTCATAGACTTGTTTAACTTGTTCTCCATCCTTTCTGGACAATTGTTTGCATAGTGACCTAGTTCCTTGCATTTGAAACACATCACTTGGCTGATATCTTTCTTTTCCTTTGGTATCATTACCTTTTGTTTGTTTCTTTGGTTCTTCTTCTTTTCTGGGCATTCATTGGCATAATGTCCCATCTCTTTGCAATTGTAACATTGCTCTTGAGTAATATCTTTCTTGTTAGGGTTGGGACATTTCTTCTTCTTCTTGGGTTTCTCCAAAGCTAAGAGTTCTTCCAGTTCATATTCTTCATAGGTGGGAGATCTTTCTCTCTTCTTGAGGCATTGATCTTCATGTTCCTTGGATGCAAGATCCTTGTATCTAAAAATATTGTTAGTTTGGGTTCCTTCTAGAATAGCATCTTTGTCATCCTTGTTGTCATTAGCTCTTTGGGAAAAGTTTTCTCTCATGTTGATCACTTGAATAACCAATCCTTGCAACAATTGGGATTGAAGTTTTAAAATCCTTTGTATGGCTGGGTCTAATCCATTGTTGTTGGCTAAAATGAGTTATCTCTTGGCTCAACTGGGTTTGGGTTGCTGCAAGTTCTCTCATGTTGTCTTCTTGGTTGTTGTTGGTGTCTCTTGGAGTAGTCATCTGTTTTGGGTTTGATAGGAGATTAGAATAAGGTATTATTTCTAATCACACACATCACAATTCACACAAGCAATATGCATGCAATCACAAACCAAACATTCACAAACAACCTTGCACTCAAACAACAGGGTTCAAGCACATACTTAGGCAACAAAATACTTTTGTTACACCACATAAGTTGGTGGTTTGACTTGACTAAATTATGGTGGTTCATCTATATGGTTCACTTGTGTTCTTTCCTTTCTTCTTGATTCTTCTTGTATGAGATTTTGGTTTCTTTGAGAAAAACTCTTGGTCACAATACTTCAAAGTTGTTGATGGTTCCTTCTTATTTTGCATTCCCTTAGTCTCTAAATCTTGAGTAGGTTTTCCTTGTTTCTCTTGTAGTCCTTAGTGGTATCCAAGTTGGAAGTCCTTGTTGAATATCTTTGAAGATGTTGAAGTCATTAGAGTTGAAGAAGTTGAAGAGCTCCTTTGTACATGGTGTAGTCTTTGGTCATGAGGTAGGCTTTTATCCATCAAGTTGAAATAGAAGAGATGTAGAGTTGAAACCAAAATGGTTAAGGAAAGAGCTTACAAGTGTTTTTGTAAATAAGTTTTGGATCAAAATATAACTCCTATTTTTCTAAGGGTTTTTGTCCAATCCTAGGTTTACAAATCCTACAGGCAACACAATGCTCTGATACCATCTGTAGGGGTCCCAACCTAATAAGGTTGATCCCTCCTGTGTTTTACAATGCTAGTCCCTGGATCAATAGCTAGCATCCACAGTTAAGATGTAATATCAAGAAACAAAGGTCATAATATAACTTTATAACCAGGAAAACATAATTTTATTACATCATACATAGCTCATATGGCTATTACATTACATTGCAGCGGAATAAATATAGTCATGGGTCCTTCATCTTGAAAGTGCCACAGTGTATGTTGGTTGTAGACTTTGTAATCCTAATCATTCAATCTTCACTAAAACAATCAAACCTGCAACATACAAGTTACTGACCACAAAGGGTCAATACATTTGAATTGTATTGGCAAGTGATACTATGGTAGTATAGTGGAGTCTATCATCTATATGCATTTGGCTAAGTGGAGTTGAGGCTTGCATTGCTCAAAATAGATTTTTCTTATCATTTTGAAAATACTAAGTTTTTACTTGACAAAATCATTTTTCTCAATCAAAGATTTCAAGATCCTTGTACCAAGCCATCTCTCCATCAATGATTGAAGATTTCAAACAACCCTTGTTCAAACCACAAGATTTTAATTTAGAAATTGGAATGATGAGATTCTTGATTGTTTCCATGTCTTGATGCTCAAATTGTCCTTTACCAGGGACATGGCTAAGTACTTAGGTTTTACACTCTGCAGAGGTGGTGCACTTTACCCACAAGACTTGGTTTCCCAAGACAAAATCTTTCAGAAGCCTTCCCTTAGACCAAAATGGACGCGTTCCAACCTATCAAACACTACCACCCACTGTCCATATGGCTAAGTTCTTGCAACCTATATGATCATGGCAGAGCCCATATTGCCAAGTGGTTGCACTTGAAGCTTCTCAACATTTGACATCTCAAATCCCTTTGTTCCTGGGTGGCATACCACAAGTGAGATACACAATCCAAGTCTATGGCATTGTGAACCACTCAACCAATCTCCACCAAGCAAGCCCATTCCACCCAGGGGATTCATTAACTTAGTTGTTTTATTAATCAAAACTTAAGTCCTCAGACTTAGAATATTTTTCCATAGTGTGAATATATATTCCACCCATGTTTTCTATTAGCTAGGCTAAGCTTGGTAGTAGTAGGAATCTCTAACTTAGGAAAATCCTACTAAGGATTCATCTACTAGGTTTTTCCTATAGCAAGATCTATACTTAGCAAAATCCATGCAAGTTTACTTAGCAAAATCACTAATGCATAGAAAAAGTAATGGGACAAAAAGTATGAAGCATCACTTGCCTTTTTGGTAGAGTATAGGTTCACTTCTTGATCTTTGCAACAATCACACTCTTTAAGTCACTACAAATCAATCAAGTAAGGCACAAACTCAATCTACCAATCAAGCAAAACAACACACATAAATAACAAAGTCAAAGAAATGCATGCAAGTATGCCAAGCTTTGTTTTGTTTGAAAAAGTGGTCCCTAGTGGGTCATAGTCATTTGGGTACATCTAATGGTCATTTCCTAAAGTGGCCAAGTCATTTGCAAAAGGTTTCACTTTAAAACCATTTTCAAAACAAAGTGTTATTTTATGTGGTGTAGAAATATTTTTACTAAGGCATTAGTCTATAGGGTTCACCAAATGAGTTGCTATTGCAAAACTTGGTGTTTTGGGTCAGTAGGTTTGGTCCAAATTATTTTCTCCAAGTTTTCTTTCCATACACATTTTCATAAATAAAATCAATAGTTTTATTTGGCTAGAAATGGACTAAACTAATTAATCCATTCTAAACCTTTCCAAAAACATTTATAAGGGCATGGTTTGGTTCCTAGGGTCAGTAAGGTCACAACTAAACATTTTGCAAAGGTTTTACTCCTAAATTCAATTTTACACAATTTTTATACTCTAAACAAGCTCACAAAAGTTTCTGCAAATTCAAACAAGCAATCAGATACTATTTTCAAAACTAAGGTCATGGTTGGCTAGGGCTTGTTCTCCTGAATTCATTGATATAAAATTTGCCAAATTTGGACGTGTGGTTTGAAAGTTACAAGGGTTCAAAGTTTGCAAATAAATCTGATTCAAAAATCTGTTTTATAACATATGTGGCCACGTGTCTGATTCCCATTGGGTCATACCGGTTCAGTGTGGATAGCTGGTGTGGGTCGCACGATTCACATAAAACGGACGGTGTGGATTCATCAAGGCTTGAGCTAGGCTGGAGGCTTGGCTCACGGCGTGTGGCTCGGCTAGGCGGCTACATCTAATCGTGTCCGTCGAAGTGAGATCGAAGGGTGGGGAACAGGGTGCTGGCTCGGGTGGCTCAGTCACCGGAGATGATGAGGGCGGCCTTTCGGGATGTGTCTGGCGAGGTTCTGGTGGTTCCAAGGCGGTGGAGACGGAGGCGCAAAAAGTTGGCAAGGCCGTGGCGTTGAGCGGTGTCTGTTGCTTCTGGAATGGTTCCTAGGCGGCCGGTCGGTCAGTGGCGTCGCTTGCAGATGTTGTCGTCGGAGGTGAGGTTTGAGGCGTCTGAGGCAAACAAACCAGGCGGTTAGCTGCGTCTCGCTTGAGGTCATGGTAGTGTCACGGATAGGTCTTTGAGGATCTGTACTCACCGGAAATCTCGTCGGAGAAGGAGCAGACGGCGCTGTCGGGAGCCCGTCAAAGGGGCGCCCGGGTAAGTCATGATTCTGAAGGTTCTCTGGATTGCTGAGAACGGCTGCGTGCTCGAGGAGGCGGGAGAGGCGTGTGTTGGCGGAATCGGTGAGGAGGGTCGCCGGAGATGAGGAGGTCTGGGCAAAATTCTCCGGCACAGGCGTGTCGAGGAAGGCGTCTGGGGAAGCAGAAGAGGGCTGGCGCTTTAAGGTGCTTGATCGCGGAGAATTAACTTGGCGTTGGTAATCAAGCCGAGACTTTATGTCTGCGAGGAGAGGAGAAGAACCAGTCCATGGAGTGGTGGGAAGAAGAGTGTGGTGGTGGGGTCCTTTGATCGGTGGGGAAAAGAAAATGAGGGGGTCCATTTGTCGAGACTTGCGGGTTGTTTGATCGGTGAAAAGCAGTTGAGGTGGAGAGGTGGGCTAGATGGGTTGTTTGGTAGGGGTAGTGGGTCGGGTCTGTTTTCTTATTTTTTTCTCGTTCGATTCCTTTTTCTTTTTCTAATTCTATTTATTGATTTGGATTTCAAACAACAATTCAATCAATCCTAATAAATTCATACAAACACCACATTTAAATTCTTTGAACTTGGTTCTGTTTAACAACATAAACCAACATTCCAAAATAAATAATATTTTTATTCCTTTTTAGGATCTATTTAATATAAAATAGACCATAGTTATTTAATCAATTATGGTATGATTTATTAATAAATCTCCATTTAAAGTCCAAAATATTTCTCCAAATCAAATCAGTAGGTATTAATTGAAAATAAAGAATACTTAAAATACTTGTTTAAATAAAATAACATTTTATTATAGGGTCCATTAATAATTAAATAAAATGGCCTTAGTTATTAAATCAAATAGGGTTTGATTTTATTAATAAAATCTTTATTTGAAACCTAAATATTTTCAAGATCAAATTAGTAGGTTTAATTTGGGAAACATATAATATTTGGAAATTTGTTTTAAAACAAAATAACCTTTTATTTTAGTATCCATTATTAATTATTATAATAGACTTTCATTATTAAATTCAATAGGATTTGTTTTATTGAGATATTTATTTTGAAATCTAAAACAAAGCCAAAACACTTTAGTAGGTTTTATTAGAGAATATAAAATACTTGGAAAACCTATTTTAAACAATTTTAATAAGTCTTGATGTTTTAATTAAAATGGTAAAACCCTTTTTATCAAATAAAGTTGGATATTAAATCCTTATTATTTTATTTAAATAATCCTTTATTATTTTAAATAAACCTTTATTATTCTGTTTAAAATAAAATGTTTTATTTTCCAAAGCTTGTCCAAGTTTTATTTTGGTTTTATAAAATAACCCTTATTTGTAAATCCATCTTTTCTTTTGAATATCAAATCCTTTTCTTAAAAGATCCAAAATAGTAATTCCAAAACATTTTAATTTCCTTTATTAAATGTTTATCCTTAAGAATCCCTTTATGATTTTATTTAATTCAAATGGGTTTGAAGTTCCAATTGAGTTCAAAAAAATTTCTTCTGGCTCAAAAATTCAAACAAAGTTTTATTTTATTAATTTATTTTCACATTACAAGATTTGGAAAATCTTGGGATGTGACAAAAACTTTTCACCAAAAACACAAGCTACTGTAGCAAATCCTTCAAAAAGCTCAATTCTCCAAAAGATAACTCAAAAAGGAATCAATAAGAAGCAAATGCAAATAATGGCAGAAATCTGTCAAAACACCACCGCCACACCTTTCCCTCCACCTCACCTTTCCCTCCACCTCATCACACCACCGCCACCTCACCAATCCACCATCCTCCCCGGTCCCACCCTGCAGCCCCCTCTCCGTCTCTCTCACCTAGCCCTCACCTACCCCCTCTCCCTGCCAGCCCGGACCCACGCCCTGGACCCACCACCCAGCCACCCGTCCGCCCCGGCCTCGTCCCCCCAGACCCCCACCTGTCGGCCTCCCACCCCCACCGACGCGCCCTCCCCGCTCCTGCCCGCTCCCTGTTCCTCTTCCACGATGACCCCCGACCCCGCTCGCCTCCATCCCCTCCCCGACCTCCTCTCGTGCGCCCATCTCCCCACCTCCGGTCGCCACCGGCCCGGCCCTCTGTGCCGCCGCCCTCCGTCGGCCTCGCCGCGGCCGCTCCTCCCTCCTCCTGGCCCAGCGCCGCCGCCAGCGGGCCTCCTCCCAGGTCGCCGCCTCCCCGACCCCAAGCTCCTCCGTCATCCTCGACTGGCCTGCTCCCGGCCATCCATGTGACGCCTCGCTGCCATGACCTTCCTCCTTGCGCCTCTGGCGGCCGACCTCGCCTCCGTCGGTGCCCCCTCTCTCTTTCCCCCGGCCCTGCGAGCGCCGCCATGCCTGCGACCCCGTCGACCGTCGTCCTGTTGGCCTTCCCCTGCTCCGGCGCCTCCCCGTCCTCCAGAGTCGGCCGTCGTCCGCCGCTGCGGTGCTCCCCCTCAGCCTCCTCCCTCCGCCGCCCCTGCGTCGACCTCCGCGCTAGACCCGAGCCTCCTCCCTGTCGGCCGTCCTCTCCGGCGTGCCGCTGCCTCTCATGACCCAGGCCTCTCCTCCGAGCTGGCGCTCCCGTGCGGACCCTCTCTCCTCTCGCCGGTCGCCCGTTGGCGCGCCGCAACGGCCAGACGAACGCCTACCTGCTCACATTGTGGCGTCTCCCTTGCCGCTTCGAGGCGCCGCGTCGCACAAGTTCGTCCACCATTGGCGCCACTCGAGACCGGCAACAACGGCCGTCGGAACCCCAAGCTAATCTAGACAAGGCTGTCAACACCGACCCAAGTTCCACCTTGATGCATCCCGACACGGACACAAGTTCACCATCGACCCACCGAGAACCATCGGTGCGGATATAAATGCGCCTTTGCCGACAAGTTCGCTTACCCGGATACATGCGACAAGATCTTCCGGAACCAAGGACCATCAAGACTTCGCTCGCAGCGACAAGTGCTTCTTCCGGACCGAAGACCATCGGCCAAGTTCACCACCGACAAGAGACGGACAAGTTCTACTTCACGAACGCAGAGTCAAGATCGCCTTCACGGAAAACCGCAAGACATCCTTCCCGGGATTTGAAGACCGAACCCACGGCACGCCAAGACCTCCTCCTCGGGACGCCATGATCTCCTTCACAGATCCGAAGACCTAAATCCCGGAGTCCGAACCTCGTTTTCCGTCGAACCCTGAACACTGAGACCGACCCCGAACCCCCCGGAACCCCAAGTTCGCCGAACCCTAATGTGTGCACCTTTTTCCGAGCCCTATTTTATAAATGCTATATATCAAATTGTTGCATATTAAATTGTTCATGCATGCATACTTATCATGTGGTTTGGGGGCCTTATGCCGATTCACCTAAATTAAATATGGGGCCAAATGCGGGCTTATCTAGTCTTATATTGGCCTCAATTAAATTTGTGTAGCGAACCGGTGCTATATTTTGCCATGTTTAAACAACATTTAAATTGCGGGGTATCTAAACAACATGAACCACCTAAATATTGTCGGAACCCCGGTTTAGCTTAATCTGGCCTAATTGCATTACACCTTTGCCATGCCATGCATCATACATGCATCATGCCCGATCTTTTGCCATAGTATTAAATATTGCATCCGGTGTTTATTCTAGTGTTTTGCTTCTTCGCGGATAAGGCCGTTGAGTTGATGTGAGCTTCGCCCCGATCTTCGGATGAACCTTCAGCAATGTTTTCAGGCGAGCATCTCCCCCTTTCTACCTATCTTACTTTTATAGTATTTATTCCCTCCTGTTGATCTATTGCTATCTGTGTTGCGTTGCTCTAGTTTTCGTACCCGTGATATCCCTTGCAGCCTCATATTGCCTTGGACACCTCCTATTACCTGTTGTTTGGTAGCTAGTTGGACCGCGCGTCGTAGTCGCTTTCTCAAGTGCCGTTGCGTGTCGTCAAGTACCACAGTTGCTGGAGTATGGCCGCATGTTTGATGTTGGAGATGATCATGGCTTTAATTATCGTTTAATTTAATTATTGTTTAATAACTAAAATTTAAGTAGGTAAATGCAGAGGCACCGGTGGGTGATAGATAATATTTGGTTTCCGACCGCCCACTTGTGTCCCGTAGGACCCCGAGTTCTTGACACCTGTTCCGAGATCGAGCGCGCTAACCACAGGTGGGGAGATATGGCCCCCCCATTGATTAGTACCTGATTTCAAAGTATTGTACTGGGGGCCACAAACTAGTTTGAGGTTTTATTTACCATCATGTACTTATGCCTGCTTTACTGCTTTATTTAAATTGTGTGATGGATAGCACCTGTATTGTTTAGGATCGGGACACGATTTCGCGGTGTCGACAAGCCCAGTTTTGGGTTCCCAGTCGTTCACAGCCATCTACCCAAACCCTAAGTCCGTCTCGGAGACCGGCCGACTTCGTTGCGGGTTCGACTTAGTGGGGTGGCCCCCATGTACTTGCTTTGGGTCTGGAAACGTCATGACTTAGGCCCCGCCGACATACCGATGGGTGTATGTTAACTGATCTGGCAAAAAGGGTCGAAGTGCTTGTGGATACTTTGGTGCACCCCTGCAGGGTTAAATCTTTTCGAGAATCCGTGTCCGCGGTTATGGACGACTTGGAGCACAGTGCTTGATCATAGACAACTATAACTAAAGTTTACTGTTATAATTTGACTGGCATCCGTTCTGACTAGTAATCAGCTCCACTACAACGTATGGCTAAATAAAAGTATCAACAACTGCTGGGTTTGGGGATATCTCATGCTAATTGTATCTGACTAGTAAGTGTTGCAACTACAACGGAATGGTTAACTAAAAGTGCCCACTGCTTATTTTATCAGGATAATTATCTATACTTGACTAGTAATTGCTGCAATGATAACTGAATAAATAAAACTGCCAACGGTGTGAGTTCCTCGGTTGACTGCCTCGATTGGTCTCGAGGGGAAAATACCAGGATGGGTTTGTTTGGTGATAGCTTCAGTATGGTTCCGGATAGGTCTTTCTTATCCCTCTCTGATAGCCGTCAGTTATCTCGAGTCTCTATAGGTTGTTTAGTGCATGCTGTGCTGCCGCTTCAGTCCACCATACCTATGTAGGCGAGGACCGCCGAATTCTAGCCTCGCCGTGTACTGGCCTCGATCGACGCTCCTCTTTCCTTTTCCTTTGTCGGCACCCTTTTGTTTAAGCAGGTTTTGAGATCGGCGTCGTTAGCGGTTTACCCTTAAACCTGGCACAGGGTTATGGACGCCATTGGTTATTCTTCAGGGCTCTTATCCCTATTTGCATCTTGTCCGTAGCTGGACGCTCTATCGTTTTCAAGGTGATTTGGATCTTTGTACATTATATCTGTATTCTTGACTCATGGAGTCGCTGTTGTATATATATATATATGTTCTGTGGGTCCCATCGAGGACTGTTGTGTAATGTTATTACTTCGTTTTCCACCCGCACAAAAGTGCCTGGTGGGCACCTTTGAATCGTTTCTATGCGGGTTTGGGGGGTTTCGCTAAAACTTTCATAGGGCCGATTCTGAGGGTGTTACAACTTTGCATCTTGCGGTATGTTGGGATGAAGCGGCCCAGGCTAACCTTACATGACATCGTTCATGAGACTTGCTCCACGCTTGACATGCAACTTGTATTGCATAAGTGGCTTTATGGTGCTGTTTCTCCTAGCATAGTTGAGATCCAATTTACAACGGTGATTAACAATACTAGTATCAATGTTGTGGTTCTTGTTCGTAAGTTAGAGCGACACTTATTGAAAGCCCCAAACCACGTAAAACATGCAAATAAAGTAGGCGTCTAACTTTGTTTTGCAGGTGTCTTGTGATGTGATATGGCCATGATTGTGATTATATTTGATGTATGCAATGTTCCTTATTGTAAGTTGGCAACGGCAGGAGCCATATGGTTGTCTTTAATTTATGTTAAGACCCGCGTGTCTATTCAAAGTAGTTGTAATAGTTGAAGCGGTGGGCGACAACCATGGAGAAGCGTCATTGACCTTGATGCAATGCGGTGATGATGGAGATCATGTTCGTGCTTGAAGATGGAGATCGGAAGCACAAAGAAGAAAGGCCATATCATATCACATATTATGAATTGCATGTGATGTTAATCCTTTATGCATCTTGTATTGCTTAGTAGACGACGGTAGCATTATAAGATGATCCCTCATGCACATGAATTTAAAGTCATAAAGTGTTCACCCTTAGTTAGCACCGTTGCTAAAGCTTGTTGTTTCGAAGCACCACGTGATTTTCGGGTGTGTTAGATTCCGCAAGTGTATACAATGTGAGCAAGCCAGATTTGCTCATGCAGAAACTAAGGTTTGATCTTGACGAGCCTAGCATGTACAGACATGGTCTCGGAACACGGATCACCGAAAGCTAAAGCATGAATCATATAGTAGATATGATGAACATGTCGATTGTTCGCCATTGAAACTATATCAACTCTCGTGATGATCGGTGTTGATGTGGTGGATTTGGTTCGTGTGATCACTAAAACAATGTGAGGGATATTGTTTTGAGTGGGAGTTCACCTAGATTAATTTTAATATTAATTTGAACTCAATTTGTCATAAACTTAGTCTAAACTATTGCAAATATGTTGTAGATCAATGGCAGCCCCTACCATCAATTTTAATGCATTCCTAGAGAAAGAAAAGTTGAAAAACAATGGAAGCAACTTCGCGGATTGGTTCCGCAATTTGAGGATTGTCCTCACAGCTGGTAATTTGACCTATGTGCTGGATGTACCGCTTGGTGACCCACCTACAGCTGATGCTTCCGATGAAGTAAAGAATGTTTACCTCACTCGGAAGACTCAGTACTCCACAGTTCAGTGTGCTATCTTGTATGGTTTAGAATCGGAGCTTCAGAAAAGGTTTGAGAATTCAGACCCATATGATATTGTCGAGGATCTCAAATTGATTTTTGAGACTCATGCGGCAATTGAAAGCTATGAGGCTTCTGAAAAGTTCTTTAACTGCAAGATGGAAGAGGGCAGCTCCGTCAGTGAGCATGTGCTTAAGATGTCTGGGCACGCAAACAAACTTCAAAGCTTGGGTATAGTGATTCCTAATGCTTTGGGGATTTACCGTGTCCTCCAATCACTACCACCAAGTTACAAGAACTTTGTGATGAACTACAACATGCAGAACATGAACAAGACGTTGCCAGAACTCTTTGCCATGTTGAAGTCTGCAGAAGTGGAGATCAAGAAAGAGCACCAAGTGTTGTTGGTCAATAAGACCACCAAATTCAAGAAAGGCAAGTCTAAGCAGAAGGGACACTTCAAGAAGGGTGGTAAGAAAGTTACCACGCCGACGAAGAAGACCAAGGTTGGACCTAAGCCTGATACTGAGTGCTTTTACTGCAAGGGAGAAGGTCACTGGAAGCGGAATTGCCCAAAGTACTTGGCGGATTTGAAGAACGGCAACATCAAGAAGAAAGGTATATCTGATATACATGTTATTGATGTGTATCTCACTAGTACTCGTAGTAGTGTCTGGGTATTTGATACTGGTTTGGTTGCTCATATTTATAACTCGAAACAGGTGCTACAGAATAAACGGAAGCTATCGAAGAACGAGGTGACGATGCGCGTGGGAAATGGATCAAAGGTTGATGTGATCGCGGTCGGCACGCTACCCCTTCATCTACCATCGTGATTAGTTTTATACTTAAATAATTGTTATTTGGTGCCTGCGTTGAGCATGAACATTATATCGGGATCTTGTTTATTGCGAGACGGTTACTTGTTTAAGTCCGAGAATAATGGTTGTTCAATTTATATGAGTAATATGTTTTATGCACATGCACCTTTGATAGATGGTCTATTCTTATTGAATCTCGATAGTGGAAATACACATATCAACAACATTGAGGCTAAACGTTTGAAATCAAGCGATAATTCGACCTATATGTGGCAATTGCCTTGGTCACATTGGAGTGAAACGTATGAAGAAACTCCATTTCGATGGACTTCTTGAATCACTTGATTTTGAATCACTTGATAGATGCGAAGCATGTCTGATGGGTAAAATGACTAAGACTCCATTTTCTGGTATGATGGAGCGAGCTACGGACTTATTGGAAATCATACATACCGATGTGTGTGGTCCAATGAGTGTAGCATCGCGCGGTGGTTATCGTTATGTTCTTACCTTCACGGATGACTTGAGTAGATATGGGTATATCTATTTCATGAAACATAAGTCCGAAACTTTCGAGAAGTTTAAGGAGTTTCAAAGTGAGGTAGAGAATCAACGTAACAAGAAGATTAAATTTCTACGTTCTGATCGTGGAGGTGAATATCTAAGTTACGAGTTTGGCGAGCATTTGAAGAAATGCGGAATACTTTCACAATTGACACCCCCGGGAACACCACAGCGTAATGGTGTGTCCGAACGTCGTAATCGAACTCTCTTAGATATGGTTCGTTCTATGATGTCACTTACAGATTTACCGCTATCATTTTGGGGTTATGCATTAGAAACAGCAGCATTCACTTTAAATAGGGCACCATCTAAATCCGTTGAAACTACACCATATGAATTATGGTTTGGGAACAAACCTAAATTGTCGTTCCTTAAAGTTTGGGGTTGCGAAGGCTATGTAAAGAAGTTACAGCCGGACAAGCTTGAGCCCAAAGCAGAAAAATGCGTCTTCATAGGATACACGAAGGAAACTATTGGGTATACCTTCTATCACAGATCCGAAGGCAAAATCTTCGTTGCCAAGAATGGATCCTTTCTAGAGAAGGAATTTCTCTCGAAAGAAGTGACTGGAAGGAAAGTAGAACTCGACGAGGTTTTCGAACCTTCTCTCGAAATTGCGAGTAGCGCAGCACCGGAAGAAGTTCCTGTGGTGCCTGCACCAATTAGAGAGGAAGCTAATGATGGTGATCATGAAACTTCGGTTGAAGTTGCTACAGAGCCTCGCAGGTCAACGAGAACTCGTACCACTCCAGATTGGTATGATCCCGTTATGAGTGTCATGTTGGTGGACAACACCGATGACCCCGAGACATATGAGGAAGCGATGATGAGCCCAGATTCCAATAAATGGCAAGAAGCCATGAAATCCGAGATTGGATCCATGTACGAAAACCAAGTATGGACTTTGGTGGACTTACCGGATGGCCGAAAGGCTGTCGAGAACAAATGGATTTTCAAGAAGAAAACAGATGCTGATGGTAATGTTACTGTCTATAAAGCTCAACTTGTTGCAAAAGGGTTTCGAAAAATTCAAGGAGTTGACTACGATGAGACTTTCTCACTAGTAGTGAAGCTAAAGTCTGTGAGGATTATGTTAGCAATCACTGCATATTATGATTATGAGATATGGCAGATGGATGTCAAAACAGCATTCCTCAATGGAGACATTGATGAAGAGTTGTATATGATGCAACCCAGAGGTTTTGTCGATCCGAAAGATGCTAACAAGGTATGCAAACTTCAACGGTCCATCTATGGATTGAAGTAAGCATCTCGAAGTTGGAATCAATGTTTTGATAAGGTGATCAAAAGTTTTGGTTTTATACAAACTTATGGAGAAGCTTGTATTTACAAGAAATTGAGTGGGAGCTCTGTAGCATTCCTAATACTATATGTAGATGACATATTGTTGATTGGGAATGATGTAGACCTTCTTAATAGTGTCAAGGAATATTTGAATATTAGTTTTTCAATGAAGGATCTTGGCGAAGCAGCTTACATATTAGGCATAAAGATTTATAGAGATAGATCAAAACGCCAAATATCATTGTCACAAAGTACATATTTGGACAAAGTTCTAAAGAGGTTTGGAATGGAAGAAAGCAAGAAAGGGTTCTTGCCCATGTTGCCCAATACGACCTTGAGTAAAACTCAAAGTCCGACATCGACAGAAGATAGAGAAAGGATGAGTAAGACTCCCTATGCCTCAGCCATAGGATTTCTAATGTATGCCATGCTATGTACTAGACCCGACATTGCATATGCTGTTAGTTTAACTAGCAGATATCAAAGTGATCCAGGAGTGGATCATTGGACAATGATCAAAACATCCTTAAGTACTTGAGAAGAACTAAGGATATGGTTCTTTCTTATGGAGGTGATGAACAACTCGTTGTTAATGGTTACACCGATGCTAGTTGGAACACCGATCCGGATGATTCTAAATCACAACTGGATACGTATTTATTTTGAATGGTGCAGCTTAGCTGGAGGAGTGCAAAGCAAAGCGTTGTGGCGAGATCTTCAACCGAATCGGAATACATGGCTGCTTCGGAGGCTTCACAAGAAGCGATATGGATGAAAAAGTTCATTATAGAGTGGGTGTGGTTCCTAGTGCTACTGGACCCAATGTCTATCTCTTTGTGATAACATGGGAGCCATAGCCAATGCGCAAGAACCAAGGTCACACAAAAAGTGAAGCATATCAAGCTACGTTTTCACGCTATTCGAGAACATATCCAGGATGGGGATATAAAGATTTGCAAAGTACACAGATCTGAATGTGGCGGATCCGTTGACTAAACCTCTCCCAAGGGCAAAACATGACCAGCACCAAACTGCCATGGGTGTTGGGTATATTACCATGTAATCTAGATTAGATGACTCTAGTGCAAGTGGGAGGCTTGGAGATATGCCCTAGAGGCAATAATAAATATAGTTATTATTATATCTTTGTGTTTATGATAAATGTTTACATTCATGCTATAATAGTATTAACAAGGAAACATTAATACTTGTGTGATTTGTAAACTTAATTTGAAGTCCCTAGTAAAGCCTCTATATAATACTAGCTTGTTGGTTAATAGATGATTGTGGTTTCCCTATCATGAACATTGAGATGTTATTAACAATAAGATCATATCGTTAGGAGAATGATATGATGGAAATACTCCTATAGATAAGCGTAGCATAAAGATCAAGTCATTTCAATAGTTCAATTGCTATATGCTTTCTGATACATAGTAACCTAATTCCTTCGACCATGAGATCATGCATATCACCTTTACCGGATGGATGCTTTGATGACATCAAACACCACACCGTAACTAGGTGGCTATAAAGGTGGCATTGAGTGTTCGAAAAGTATTGGTTGAAACACATGGATCAAGAGTGGGATTTGTCCATCCATATGACGGATAGATATACTCTGGGCCCTCTCGGTGAAATGTCATCTAATTAGCTTGCAAGCATGTGACTGGCTCACAAGGGATCACATATCATAGGAACGAGAAAAGAGTACTTATCGGTAACGAGGTTGAACTAGGTATGCAGAGATACCGACGATCATAACCTCGGATAAGTAAACTATCGTGAGACAAAGGGAAATTGGTATCGTATGTAAGTGGTTCATTCGATCGCAAAGTAATCATAGAAATATGTGGGAGCCATATGAATTTCCAGATTCCTCTATTGGTTATTGTTCGGAGAAGTGTCTCGATCATGTCCGCATAATTCACGAACCGTAGGGAGACACACTTAAGGATTCGACGTTGTTTGAGTAGTTATGGTATGATGAGAAAGAGACCGAATGTTGTTCGGAGTCTCGGATGGGATCCGGGATATCACGAGGAGATCCGGAATGGTCCGGAGAATAAGATTCATATAAGGAAAGTCCCGTTTCGGAGTTGGGGAATGGTTCCGGTGTTTTCATCGGGAATGTTCTAGAAGGTTCCGGAATGTCCGGCACTCCGGAGGGGAAGGGGTACATGAATGTGTCATTGTAAGTTGGAATGATTGCATCATGTACTAAGTGTCTTCGCTGTCCAAAATAAAGGGTTTATTCAAATCCTAAATTGAAAAGTCAAACGGCTAGTTTGAAAGTCAAACGACAAGTTTTGGAAAGAGGAAAAGAGGAGGAAGGTGAAACCCAGTTGGGGAGGGAGTCCTCCTCCCCAAGCCGGCACACCACCTAAGCCGAGTTGGGGAGGGACTCCCCTCCCTCCCCTTGGCCGCCGGCCCCTCCACCTATATAAGGAGGGGCAGGGCTCCCTCCTAGCACACACAAGTACCTCTCCTCAAACCCTAGCTTGGCGCCACCACCATAGCCGCCGCCCCCCTAGGTTTTTGCCTTAGCCGCCGACTTGGGGTGCCCCAAACCCTAGCCGCCGGCTCTAGCATCCCCTCCTTGGTGTGTCTAAACCCTAGAACACCGAGGACTCTCTCATACTCCACCATACTCGCTCCGGCTTGAGGCGAAGCCCTGCGAGATCTCCCCTCTACTTCCGGTACCACGCCGTTGTCTGGAATCGCGAGGAGAGTGCTACAACCTCCATTTTCTTTGGAACAAGGAGAGGAAGGTCTTCGTCAGTAACCGAACGTGTGACCGATCAGGGAGCGCCACGGAACGCCGGAAGGATCGTCTACGCGATCTTGAGATCGGAAAGAGTACGACTGCATCACCCACGAGAATCCGCTCTCGTTAAACACTTTGGAATATTCGAGGGTAAGTTATTCCATCGACTCGTTGCTACAATCTAGTAGATAGATCTTGGCTTGTTTGTTTGTATGCGGTAGAAATTTTTGTTTTCCATGCTACGAAACCCTACAAATGTATCTATAATTTGTTATGCTCTATGCTTGTTTAGTATCTACTTTGCTTTGCTTTGTCTACACTTTGAGGTGTTTTTATATATTTTGTGGAACTAACCTATTAACAAGTTTCCACAGTGCCAGTTGCCTGTTTTCTTCTGTTTTTGGTTCCAGAAAAGAAGAAAATCAATATTCTCGGAATTGGACGGAACAAAAGCCAAATTTATTATTTTTCTCGGAGCAACACGGAACAAATAAGCAGAGCCGGAGGGGCCACACCCCCTAGGCGCCGGCAAGCCCTGGGGCCGCCCACATGGGGTGTGGGCCCCCTGGACCCCCACTGACCTTGATTCCTGCTCCTATAAGAAGCATCCGCCCCAAAAACCCTAGGGCATCCATCAGAAATCCACAAAAACCTCTGCAACGCCGCCGCCACCGAAGGGGAGATTCGGGGGACAGAAAGTCTCTGTTCCGGCACCCTGCCGGGACGGGGAAGTGCCCCCGGAGCCATCTCCATCGATCTCCACCACCATCTTCATCGATCTCCACCACCATCTCCATCACCGTTGCTGATTCCCATGATGAGGAGGGAGTAGTTCTCCTTCGAGGCTAAGGGCTCTACCGGTAGCTATGTGTTCATCTCTCTCTCTATGCATGATCTTGCTGTGGTCATGAGCTTTGTAATCAAGTATATCTACCTTGCTACTCAAGTGCTTCATTAGATCTCTGCTCTCCCCATGTGTGTGAAAGTGACAGCATGCACGCCATGGTGGCACTTAGGCTTGAGTCTACATAAATACTCTTTGTGCTTTAATAGACCTATGCTTTTCCCCACGTGTGTGAAAGTGACAGCGGGCATACCGTGTGTGGCACTTTGGCTAGATTGAATATTTTTTACGAGTTATATTTGGAGTTGGATATCTCTATGAAATTGTGGTGTTTGTTGGAACCATCTAGCGCTCAAGGTGACAGTGTGGGGTTATCTAGATTGGGGAAGGTAGACTTTGAGGTGTGCTGTTATAGCCCTACCATGGATTAGAGTGTCCAACCGGAGAGTAGTTAAGAGTAGTATCATGAAGAGAGGATATTTGTATGAGAGAGTGTTCACTAGTGAAAGTATGATCCCCAGGCCTTGTTTCTAAGCATTGAAACACCGTTTTCTACTAGATCTGTTGCATGTTTGCTTGCTTCCATCTTTGTTCTGTTTGCCAGGGAGGTTTTGGGCTTTTACCTTTCCTCCACGCCATCATCTCTTTTCTGGCACAATTACCCCATGTCAACAACAAGTCAGAAGCTATTTTCTGGCACCGTTACCACTTGTATTTCACTATCTCTTCGCCGAACTAGTGCACCATACACCTGACAAGTGTATTAGGTGTTTTGGGGACACAAGAGACTTGTTGTATCTTGATTGCAGGGTTTCTTGAGAGGGAATATGTCGTGGTGGTGGCACGGCAGATGCCATGGGTAAGCTTAAGTTGGGGGCCGAATGGGTGCTTGTGGTCACCGGGGAGGGAGTACACGGTCGAGCCATGCACGAAGAACAAGAAGAACTCTCTAGACTTAGCAACTCGATTGATACCCCAAAGATTACAAGTGCTCCTTGAGCTGTAAAGGCTAGAGTTCTCAGCACTATTTCACTACTTGGTCCAACCTGCTTCTACTACTGCTATTCCCTCCCTTATATAGGCAGTGCTAGCTAGCTAATACCCCTTTGGGTTCTAGGGTTTACTGTTTGGATCTTGGTCCCTACAATGTGGGCCGGGTCATGGGCTTTCCCTAAGCCCAGAGGCCCGGTCCATAAAGCTTGACAGCTAATGGTCTTCTGGTACACTACTTCTTGTTCCTTTTGGCGTCTTGTTGTTACTTTGTAAGTCAGCGTATGCTTTGGGCGTCACCCGGCTCCTTTTGTGTCACCCGACGTCGCCCTTCTCTTTTGACCATGCTTTACCATGGCCCCTCCTGAACCTTACTCGGAAAGGTGCCACGTGTCCTTGACTCGGCCCTTCCTCGGTCGACTCGGCTCGTCGGTTCCTGCAAGGGTTACAACTTTTTCCTATGCGGGCCGACATAGTTCGTATGTCGGCTCTCATGCTTATCTTACCCGGTCATTCTAACCCGGCCTGGTTCTTTCTTTACTCGGAGCCAACCCAGCCGCGCTATGTTTCCCCTCTCGTGACCCTACCGGGGGTTATCCCCCCGACATTAGTCCCCGAAGCTAGTGAGGTCTAGCAGTTCAAACTATTAGGCGTCTCCAGGTTCCTTTGGTGTGAGTGGAACTTAGTTTTTGTCTTTATGTGTCACAATTTTGCACCTTGCCGGGTCAGTCTGACAATTTTCGGGTCGGATCTTTGACTTCTTGGCTCATTCTTGCCTCGAGCCGAGTTATTTTGGCCAATTCCGAGTCATTTTCGGCGCTTGATCACCGACATTTGGTAATCATGATTACTTGACTCAATTTTTGTTCCAAGCTCTGGCGGCACAGTGACGGCTGCGCAGTTATTCCCCTTCACTGTGGCAGTCCCATCGACCTGCGCCTCTTGTCCTTATAGTCATGACGTGGCACGGGATTTTTCGTGTATCCTTGGCTACGTGGCACTTCTAATTGGCTTTCCCGGCCTGGTACACGGCCACACGCTGGCCGCACGGCACAGATAGATCCCACGACCGGGGTTTTTACTGTTCTTAAGTAGGGGTTGGGGGTTTCCACTTCCCCCACGCCCGTTTAGTTTTCACTTGCCCTTTATTCTTCCTTGCACCCGCAAAATCAAACTGCCCCCTTTGCGGTTTCCTCTTCCTCCTGTCCTTGTGTTGCAATCGCCCCTTTCTTCTTTCCATTCCACTACGGGTCCATGCTGTTCCAAGCCTCTTCCAACCACGGAGGAGACTGAATTTGCTGATCTCATGGATGCTCGCGACGACGCCGATGGTGCTAAGGAGCAGGAGATTCTCGCCGGTGATCGCGACGGCTGGGAACGCTCGGAGGTCTCCACCGAAGAAGTGGAGTGGCTCCGCTCCACCAGACGCATTCCACTGCAAGTGGATTGCCGTCTCCCCACCGGTGATATTTCTCCCAAACCCCAAGCTAACGAGCGGGTGGTTTTCCTTTCTCATTTTGGACGCGGTTTCGCTCTTCCTGTGAGAACCTTCTTATCCTCATTCCTTTCCACCTTCCATCTGCAGACCCACCATCTTCCTGCCAATGCGATTGGCTCTCTTTCTTGCTTCATCTTGCTTGCGAGGCCTACCTTGGAATTTGGCCCACAGTTCCTTTGTGGGCCAAATATTTTGGCTTTAAGGTTCAGGTTGTTCCCCAGCCTGGTGCTACTCGATCCGAGAAGAGGCCAACTCGGTGTGGTGCTGCTAGTATCACGCCCAGGTGAGATTCCATCTTTCCTCGGGTTACTGGTATTGATTCCTACAAGAAATGGCTTAGGACTTTCTTCTATGTCAAAAACAGCGGGTCTACCGATAACATCCGGCTTCCCCCTTTCTTGGATGAGGTTCCCAACAATAAGCACTGGCAGCTTGACCCGCGTGACCAAGACGCTGCGGTAAACGAGGCTAACGCGATCTTGGAAAGGTTGCTGTCGCCGGATGAAAACTTTCATCTTGCCGACTCTGACCTCATGTGCACCTTCGTCTCTCGCCGGGTAAGCCCCATCCAAGCGAGGAGCCACAAGACGTGCTTCGTGAGTGGCTCTCACGATCCCACTCGACACTCCACTAAGGAGCTCACCCATGACTCCATCGCCCGCCGAGTAAGCTCAATCTTCAAACTGAACTTGGCGGATGACTAGGCTTGGAGTTGCCCACCGTTTAGCCGGTTCAAGCCTGTCCCCTGGGTAAGTTTTCCGAATCACTTTCTCGCCGAGTAGGCTTTAGCTCCTTTTCCACTCTTAGTTTAGTTTTTTAGTTTCTCATTCTGTTTGTCCTCTGCAGAATCGCCTTCACTAGGTTGATGACAGTACTGTCCCTCCTGCTGGTTATAACGGGGATCGCTCCGACTCGGATGAGCTCGAGTATGACCTGGAGTGCTTCATGCCTATCCTGCACGCTGTGGCTGCTTCAGCTTCGGGTAAGAGTCAATCTCGGAATCCCTTACAAGATTGGTCTGACAATGAAGAGGATGATGATTGTATGCTTTTGGAGGTATATGCCTTGTGACCTTAATCTCCCAGCTTATCCGAGTAAGCCCGTTATTTACTTATGCAGCTGGCCAGGTACATGACACTCCTCCTCTCGCCATGGGTGGAGTCGGCAAGGTCCCCGTCGCCAAGCCGAAGCGACGCGGAGCTTCCTCCAGCACCCAACTGGCCAAGAAGAGCAAGCTCACTCTGGCAGCTCCTGCTGCCTCTGTGCTACCAGCCTGGCTGAGACTCGTCAAGCTGCCAGGCACTGAGTCGCACACCGAGTCGTTCGTGACCCGGTTGTCACCGGGTAAGTTTTTGTACTCTGCCTTCTCTGTTATTTTCTTTTTCATCACTAATGTTTTCTTATATATGTCTCGTTGTTTTCAGCGCCGCACCTTTGTTGGCAAGCCAGGCTGCGTCTAGCATTGCCTCGCCGCTAAGGCCTGCACCTCCTCCAACTGACTCGGCGGTGCCGAGTCCCGTCCGGGTCGAAGCTCCCACTATTGAGGCTCATGCCTCTGAGTGTCGATCGGACACAGTGGGTCATCTGGTGGCCCCAGCAGCGGCCGGAGAAACTTCCTGATCTTGGTGCCCGTGACTCTAGCGCCGAGAAACCTTCCGCCACTAGTTCCTCTGGCATCGGCCCTCAGGCTGGTGTGAGTGAACAACTTCCTGATCTTGGAGCCAGCAAAACCGCTGAGCCCAGTCAGCCGGCTCCACGATCTTCTCCAAATCCGCCTGCTCGCTCTCCAATTCTGTCAAAGGGCTAGACCCAGCCCAAGGCTTCTGGCTCTGCTCTCCCTACATCCGGAAAGTCCACCTCCTCTAAGCAGACAACGCTGGTTTGCGCTCCGGGTGCTACTCCCTAGATCCGGCCTCCGACGTTGGCGACCATGATCGCTTCAACGGGTAAGGGGGGCGAATCCGCGGCTACCGGGTCAGGTGATGGCTCTAAGGCTATTACCCTCCATGCTAGTGCCACAGTAACTCGTGCCAATGTGGGAACCACCCTAAAAACGAGTCAGGTTCTCCCTTGGACGCTCAGTGGCAAGAGCCTAGGTTCGGCTGAGCCTTACGCCGTGGCATGGAATGCAGCTGGCGAGCAGGAGGTCAGCACCCGTGTCGGCAAGCAACTGAATCTGGGCCCCAAGGCCGTCTCTGACATGACCCAGCAGGCCATTTCTTTGATGGCCCGTGCCGACAAAGTGAACGAGGTAAAATAACTTCTTCTCTTTTGTATTGTTGAGTATTTCCTTTATGCATATCACCTAGTCCCCGAGGTTACGATTGAGTAAGGCACTTACTCGGACGTAAGCTCTCACTAATCACTTTAATCTTTGAATCCCAAGCTTGCATGTTAGAGCTTCAATCCCTATCCCTCGAGGTTACTGTCGAGTAAGGAACTTACTCGGTTGTAAGCTCTTAAGGTCTTTTAATTTCTTCATGACAAAATCATGTTAGAGCTTCAATCCCTAGCCCTCGAGGTTACTATCGAGTAAGGAACTTACTCAGCTGTAAGCTCTTAAGCTCTTTGATTTCTTTATGCCAAACTCATGTTAGAGCTTCAATCCCTAGCCCTCGAGGTTATTGTCGAGTAAGGAACTTACTCGGCTGTAAGCTCTTAAGCTCTTTGATTCAGCCGACTGCTTGACTTGACCTTTCTTTATTGTATATCCTCTTTGTTCAGCTCACGCATAACGAGCGCACCAAGGTGCACCAAGATGTCGTCCTGGCGCATCACAAGCTCGAACTTGCGTATGAGAAGCTGCAGACTGACACCCACGACCAAGGTAATATCCTTACCCGTCCTTTTTCTTTTCGGCGTTCTTTTCTTTGGTTCATTATCTCAATCCTTTCTCGTTCTTTTTTCGCAGCCTCCGCTCAGTCCACAATAAATGCTCTTCACTCGCAGATCAGCGAGGCCGAGAGTAAGTTTCTTGCTTCATTGATGTGATAGCTGAAATTTTCTGCTGGTGATGACAAGTAATCTTTTTCGAATAAGCAGAGAAGCGCCAAACCGAGCTCGGAAGGGCGAGACGGTGACTTCGGTGAAGAAGCGATTGCCGAGTCGAAGTACACTTGGCCGAGGTGAAAGGGTTGAGGGAGGAACTTGCTGAGAAGAATGAGCAGCAGGCCGCCAGCACCGAGAAGACCAAGAGGCTGCTCGACGAGGCCGAATCATAGGCCGAGTCGGCAAATCTGAACTTTGATTCCCTTCAAGCCAAGGCCAAGACTTGGCATAGCAAACTCGTCGCCATCAACTTCTTTCTCGGTAGCGAGTTCTTACTCTTTGCGCATTATATGAGTCCTTCTGGACTTCTTCCATCTGCCATTGTTATTTGCTAACTTTCTCTTTTTTCTTGCAGAGAATTTTCCTGAGTCCGATATGTTTGCCATCCGAGCCATGAAGAAAGTGAGAGCCGAAGCTGGTGCTCCTGCTGATCGCGAGGTGTCTATGGAGGAGCTTCTCGAAGCAGTGTCTGAACGGGTCAAGACCCTCAGGTCTTGCGGTGTTGATCTGCTCAAGTCAGCTATCCACGCCTTTCGCATGCTCTGGCCAGATGAAGATGCACCCAACCTCATTGAGCCCTTGCCGATAGATTGCTCCTTACTGAAGACCGGCTGGATCAATGGCGCGAGTCGGCCGACCGAGCTGCAGCGGACAAGGCTCTCTCCTTCGTGCTTTCATGGTACGAGGACATCAACCTTGATGTTCTCGCTCGCATAAGGGGGGATGGCAAATGGCTGAATGATCCAGAGCTGATCAAGGAGCGCCAGGAGCGAGCTTATGCCATGATCGAGTACACCATGGTGCACGCTTGGTGCGACGGGCCCAACTTCCTTGATCTTGGCGACCCGCCTATCGAAGTTGCTGATGAAGAGGGTGGCGACAGCGAGGCAACCAAGTCAGATGATCCAGATGACCTGGCCACAGATGCCCCTCACCCGGCTGATGCTCCAAGCACTACTCCTGGCTCCGAGAGTGCTCCTCCGAGTTCTTCTGCTCCTTAGGCTAACAAACACTCGAACTTTGATCAGATCCCCGGTATGCCAGGTACATATGCAACATACATTGCACTTTTAAGTTTGATTTTGTGCCTGTTAATGGGCTTTATATATTTGCGTTATGTTCTAAGTGTGAATTATTCAAGGGCAAGTCCTCGAGTTTCATTTTTCCATGTCACCTTTCCTTGACTTTGGCCCCTGTCTACCTTTTTCGGTGTTCGACATTAGAGTCTCAAAGTACTAAGGATATAGTTAACGGGTATGAAACTTGGATCACTTGGCCGAGATTACTCGACACGTAGTATAACGCGACATGCAGAGAATTTGGCAAAAAACTAAAGCCGACTAGCGTTTCTCCTTTGTACTTATCCGGCGTTCATGTTTACCCGTCTTACATCTTTTTATCTTGCTTGCCATGAAGCCGTGTTTTCAGACAACATCATAGTCGAAGAGTTGATTTCTTCCGAGTAAATAGTACTTGTTCCGAGATAAATTTCGGGTATCACGCCAGCCAACATAAAATAATTGAGATGGAAAATTTAAGGGGTAGTCCCCGAGTCAGTTTTTCGAACCATACCATTTTATTATCAGCACATAGCCGGCACACACATCCGACATATGAGAGTTCGAGTGATACATGCATTGCTTCTCCTAAGTATAGAAGGGACGAAGTAGTGCCACATTCCATGGCCTTTTGGTCTCATCTCCTGACCTGTCCGCCTTGTTCTTTTGAGCTTCACGAGCGTGTATGAGATAATAAGAATCATTGTGCAATGTTTTGCTTACAATGAACGGACCTTCCCATGGGGGTGATAACTTATGCATTCCTGCTGTGCACTGCACCAGCCTGAGCACCAAATCCCCTTCTCGAAAAACACGAGTTTGCACTTTCCGGCTATGGTAGCGTTAGAGATTTTGTTGATATATAGCAGATATGGATAATGCCAGTTCCCTTGATTCTTAGAGTAAGTCTAATCCATCTTCTCAAGCCTCTTTTATCTCGGCTTCCGAGTATTGCCTTATCTGGCGAGTCATATTCTATGTTGGCAGGCAAAACTGCTTCAGCCCCATATACGAGGAAAAATGACGTATAACCAGTTGACTGATTCAGAGTTGTTCTTAGGCTCCATAGTACTAAGGGTAGTTCCTCTATCCAACAACCAGGTGATCTCTAGAGTGGTTCCATTAAGCGGGGTTTTATCCCTGACAGAACTAAGCCATTAGCCCGTTCAACTTGTCCATTTGATTATGGATGGGCGACTGATGCTACATCGAGTCTTATTCGGAGTTTCCCACAGAAGCGATCAAAAGCTCCTTCGGCAAAGTTCGTACCATTGTCAGTGATCACACTGTGTGGGTAACCGTATCTGAGGATTATATCCCTTAAGAATGTGACAGCTGTTTTACCGTCCAATTTCTTGATTGGTTTCACTTCTATCCACTTGGTGAACTTATCAATCATGACCAAGATATGAGTCATGCCTCCCCTTGATGGTTTGAATGGTCCTACCATATTGCGGTGACCTAATATACCACTGCATGTGTAGTACACTAGAGTCGTTGACATGACATCCACAGAACACCATTCTGTAAATATCACATCCCTCAGAGTGGTACAACAGAAACATTGCGGGTCCATATTACAAATGTACACACTTTATTATTATTACAATACCGGAAGTTCAAGACTTCCAAAAGATTCAACTTACAAACCAAAATATATAAAATGTTTTAGCGGAATTTAAAAGTAGCAACTCCAACTAGGAGTTGACCTCAGTAGCTTATTCTATAGAGTTGATGCTGCTCGGCTCCGTTAGTTACTACTAACTAGGTACTTAATTTGACTCGTTCTCATTGACACTGTAGCGGATCTCGTAATCCACTCCTTCAACTCCTCCGGACAGATCAGGTTCCTCGTAGAACACATCTTCTTGACATTCGGCTGCATACATTGGCACGCGTCTTGGGATCCTCGAGTCTAAGCAAGGGTCAAAGGAAAGAATGAGTAACGTTACCCAACAAGTTCATTATATGCAAGGTGGGAAGTTTGATGCTCTAACTACCACCTCGGATTATAAATCCTTGGCACTATGCGCTTTTGTAAATCTTTCTTCAAAGTTTGATTTTATTCAAAAACTATGACAATCAGCCTTCACATGTTGACTAGAACTTTCATGGAGTTCCTTTCACGCTGTCAGTAGCTCCTTCCCGTAACAGGAGTAACAAGTTCTGACAGTTCTTACACTCTGAGAGGTGCGTTACTTTACCGATGAGAGATCAACTCCTTGTTGCACTGTATGCATTTCCCGTCCACAATTCCATGATGTGGGGCCCAGTAGTTGGTCCAAGCCAATCACTGCCCCCTTCGCGACCCCGCATGCCTCCTTGGTGTAGACCATGCCCACAAAATGCATTACGGCAATGGTTTGTACAAACCGTTAGATGCCAGAACTATCGTGGGACGATGAGGGTTCCCACCCATATGCCGCATATCCTCTACGAATTACCAATTAATATGGACGCTACAAGGATAACAGCCACGACCTTCACATACGGCTTCATGCGAGAGGAAGAAGATACAGTTGACTTCTTTGTCCCATTCCAAATCTCATGGCTAACGCGTAATATACGGCGCTAGAATCACTGATGTCAGGGGTTATTAAGTCCTTACTTGATCATCATTGTTGCAAATAGAACCCTAAGTTCTATTGCTCCATTATATCACCACTTAGGATGATATCTATGATTTCTTTATTTATGAAAATAATATTTTGTTTCTTTTATAGCATATATGATAACACACAATTTGCAAATACTTTGATAAAGACTCTTCAAAGGACATGAGCAAGTGATGAACTTGCCTTGTGATGGCAAGGTAGTGACGTCTGATGCTTGCACTGGACCTTGAGCTTCTAGTTCTACAAACACATCATTATTGCCCGGTAAGGACAATATTTAAAGAAGCAAAGATGATTATGCAAGTAATGTAATGCATTTACCCAAAAAGTTCCTTTTTAATAATAAAGGATTAATAAATATTACTTTTTAATATTTATAACATATATTGAGTTATTTTATTTTATTTCCCTTTTATTTGACTTTTATTGATTTAATAATTCTTTTAGGAATTATTAATTATACATTAAAAATGGTGATTAAGTATTTATTTAGTGTTTTTCTAAAATACTACAATATTAATACATAATGAAAGTGAGTTTTAATTAATTTTATCACCCTTCAATAATTTTGTAAAATTCAATAAGGAATGTATAATTTACAAAATTCCTAATAAAATTTAAATGTCTAAAATTTTATATTTTAATTTATTTGAGTAGTTTGGATTTTTGTGAATCCAAAAATATTTTATTTATAATTTTTGGAATCTTATTTTATTTTCTAGAATTTGATTAAGTCCAAGGGTATTTTGGTCTTTTCTTTTTATTAAAACAGGCCTGTAATTGTTTCTGGGTTGATTATTCTTATTGGGCCCTAGTGGCCCATTAATTCTAGACAAAAGAGCCACCCCGAAGGGTCTGGCCCAGCTCGGCCCACTCCTCACTGCCTCTCTCTCTCTCTCCCTCGATCTTATCCTCTCCTCCTCTGACCCCGACCTCATGGCCGGCAATGCCTCCACCGTCGATTTCTGCCGCCGTCGCACGTTCTGGTCGCCACCATGGTGCAATTGGGGGTCGTCGACGATGCTCGTTCGTTCTATCCAATTGGATTTGAGCCTGGGGCTCTCCTGCAATGGGTCGATGCCTCTCTGAACCCTAGGGTTTGGGGTTTGGCATGTGTTCAAGTGCTACTGCCGCCGTCGTGGTCTCGCCTGTGGTGGTGTGGTGGATTCGTGTGCTGTTGTGGCCGCCGCCGTGGCTGGTGCAGGTTGCAGCGCCCCCTGGGTGCTCCCTGTGCCGCCGCGGGTTCGTCGGCCAATCTGCTTCCTCTTCAATTTCTTCAGCGAGGACCTACGGTGAGTTTGGTTCCTTCCCCCTGGTGCTTTCTGTGCTTGCTGATTCGATGCTAGATGTTGGCTGTGTCCTCTCTTGCTACTGTCTGATTCAGATTAAGATGATCATCCATTTAGGGTTCCTGCTATGTGCTTGTTCATGTACTGGATGAATTGATTCATGTTTGGATGGTCTGTACATATGCTAAATGTTGATTATCCTGAAGCTTGTTGCTTAAAAATGATAGATGATGTTCCTGGTGGCTTACTAGATGATTTGATGCTTAGATTGCATCTGATTAAGATGATATTGTTGTTTGGGAAACATGCTTGGTTAAGCTAATGGTTTGATAGCTTTCCACTGTTTATTTGATTCATGGTCATGATTATGGTAAGCTACAACTACTGTCTTAGTTTTGTTAGCTTGGGAATTAACATGTGGTTTGAGATCATTATGATCTCAAACAATAAAGTGTATCATAGGAATATCCTAGTTATGATTCCTGTTTTACAGGAAAATGATTAGTTAGTTGATTGTCTGAATCTATGATGATTTATTGTCTTTCCTGATTCATATTGGATTGTTCTTGTGACACCATCATGTATGGCACACAAGTTTGATTCTAAACCATGGATTTGGTTAGTTTATGCTTAAGACAACCTTGGCTTTGAAATATAAATATAGATGCTCTTATTTGAATTCCCTAAGACCAATGATGTTGGTCTGAGGCTTAGGGATTCAAATCTTATCTAATTGGTTCATCTAGATAGTCCTGGTAGTGGTACCAGCTATTCTTTATTGAATCAAAGCTTGGAAAAATGATAGTGAGCTTGATCATGTTATGGATCCTATGGATTTGTTCCTAAGGTGCTACCCTTCCTTTAGGGATGTGCCTAGAAATAGATCATAGGTATATGCATGATTGAATGGTAAAATATAGTTTGACAACCAGAGCAAGGATGTTTCCCTGAGCTCTGGTTGGATCTTGGTACTTTGTTGTTTGCCTTTAGAGTTTAAAAGAAACCCCTATGATGGATTCACCCCACTTGGGTGCTTTCTGAGGGTTTGTTTTATAAAACAACACATTCTTTCTCTGAATAAGATGATTAGATTATGTGAAGGTTTTATGAAACTCACCACAGAATCTGATGATGGTGTAGTAAGTTGATGATGATGATCGTGATCTGGTTTTGCTGGACTCATGTGCTTGCTCTTGAGCTAGCCTGCTCCTCCTAGCTCCTGGGCTTGATCTTTCTGTCCACCTGATCCATTCCCCTCCTTATGTCACCATCATGGTGATGTTTGGTTGATCCTTGGTTGGTGTGGTTGCTGGCTGTGGTGCTTGGTTTAGCTTCTTTCTACACTGGCTGTTCTTGTGTGCTATGCAGTGGGGTGATGCACTAGTGCCCCCCACGGCTGTGCTGTGGTTTTGTGAGATTGGGCTATGCTTGTGAGGTCGACAGCACACCATATGCATGATGGTGTGTGTCCAGCTTGTGTGCCTGCTATGCACTCGTGGATTTGTTTAGAATCTGGATATTTACTTTTACCTGGTTACTTTCATCTGGTTGGTGAATTTGTCCCTCTTGGCTGTCATCTGACTTCTGGCTTTGAATTTATGAAAGATGGAATCTTTTCTATTGGTGAAACTTGCCCCTTTTATAACATTTCTCAATGATGAATTTGTCAAGTGCATTTCACTGACATGTCTGAGAGAAATAATACTAACACTGATCTTCTTTTGTTTTTTATTTAGTCTTTGTTTTGCAGGTACAAAGATAAAGATGAAGATTTAGTTTAGATTTAGATATAGGATAGTTAGTAATTCCATTGTAATTTTCTTATTCTTTTGTAATTTTCTTTTATTATTCATGTAATCTTTATTATTCAATTGTAATAAAGATTATATTATTATTAATAAAGAATATTCCTACTCTTTGTAAATTTACTTTTGTAATTTATGTGGATGATTCAAATAAGTTATAATTTTATAACTTCATTATATGTATTTATGATAAGAAATAGACTTTATATTCATTATTGTTTACCTTTGGATAGAATTCAAGTTGTAATATTTATCTCTTAAGTCAAAATTTATATCTAATTCATTTGAATTATAATTCAAATACTCAAGTCTAATATTTCAAATCCATTTGAAAACGCATAACTCCTTAAGATCATCTCAAAGTTTATAACAATCATCCTTTAAGACTAAACCTAATCTCAAAGTATGAAAGAAACATTGATCACTTAGGTTTTTTTATTTGGCGAAAATTTTACCCACATTTTCATAGATGAACGCATGCAACAATTCATATTCCTAAATCTACCCTTCGTTAGGTCCTAAATGCTGGGATGTTACAGACTTCCCCCCTTAAATTAAACTTCGTCCCAAAGTTTGTGGAGATGTACCTGAATAATTCTGGATAAGCTGTTCTTAAATCCTCTTCTTTCTCCCATGTGGCTTCTCTTTCAGGGTGATGTTCCGATTGTACCTTGAAATATTTGATTGCTCTATTCCTTAATATTTTCCAGTTTTCTTCCAGAATCTTACAGGGCTTTTCAATATAAGTCAGGTCTGCTTGTAGTTCTATCTCTTGATGTGTGATTGCATCATCTGGAACTTTCAAACATTTGCGAAGTTGTGACACGTGGAAAACATTATGCACTTGAGCCAATCTTGATGGTAACTCTAAAGCATAAGCTATAGTTCTGTTTTGACTCAGTATCTTGAATGGTCTGATATATCTTGGACTCAATTTCCCTTTAACTCTGAACCTTTTACTCCTTTCATTGGACTTACTTTCAAATAGACCATATCTCCCACTTCTGGATGCCATGATCTTCGACTTTGATCCGCATGACTTTTCTGCCTGCTCTGGGCTATTTTCAGTCTATCCCTGATCTTATCAATGATGTCTTGTCTCTCCTTGATATAATCTGGCGAAAATTCTTTGCTGCTTCTAGGTTCATACCAACATATTGGTGATCTACACTTCCTTCCATACAGAACCTCATATGGAGCTGCCTTCAGACTACTCTGATAGCTATTATTATAAGAAAATTCTGCCAATGGTAGGTGATCTTCCCATGTTCCTCCAAAATCTAGTGCACAAGCTCTCAACATGTCTTCTAGTATTTGATTTGTTCTTTCAGTTTGACCTCCTGTCTCAGGATGATATGCCGTGCTGAAATCTAACTTTGAACCAAGTGCTTCATGCAATTGCTTCCAAAATGCTGAAGTAAACACTGATCCCCTATCAGTTACGATCTTTTTGGGTACTCCATGCTTACTTAATATCTCTTTGACATATACTTCAACTAACTTCTCAGCATTATTCTTTTGGTTCACCGGAATGAAATGTGCACTCTTTGTAAGTCTGTCCACAAGTACCCATATCATATCCTTCCTTTTTGGTGTCATAGGAAATCCTGTAATGAAGTCCATACCTATTTCCTCCCATTTCCATTCAGGAATTTCTAAAGGTTGTAATGGTCCTGCTGGACTTTGATGTTCAGCCTTCACCCTTTGACAAGTATGGCATTCCGATACATATTTAGCAATATCTCTTTTCATGTTATTCCACCAGAATAGTTCCTTTAAATCCATATACATATTAGTACTCCTCGGATGTATAGAATATGGTGTATCATGTGCTTCTTTGAGTATGACATTTCTGATCTTAGTCACATCTGGAACACATAGACGGTCTTGGAACCATAAAGACCCATAATCCCCAAGGCAAAAAACTGTTTTTTGCCCTTGAGATATCCTCCGAATTTCCTCAGCAATAAAAGGATCTTATTCTTGATGTCTAAAAATTTCTTGCTTAAGATCACTGTCATGCTCTGGAACCACCTGCATAGTAGCTAATACTCCAAGAACTTCTGTTCTAATGAATTGAAGTTCTAATCTTTCCAAGTCCATTTGTAATTCTTTTGGTAGCTCCCTGTTGCTAGGTTGAGTATCTACACTCTTTCTGCTTAAAGCATCTGCCACAACTTTGCTTTCCTTAGAGTGTAGTTGATTTTTAAATCATAATCCTTGATTAGTTCCAACCAACGCTTCTGTCTCATATTCAATTCCTTTTGAGTGAAGAAATATTTGAGACTTTTATGGTCAGTGTATAACTCACATCTGGCTCCATAAAGAAAATGCATCCATCCTTTCAGTGCAAAAGCTACTGGTGCTAACTCTAAATCATGAGTTGGATAATTGACTTCATGTGGTTTCAGTTGTATTGAACCATAAGCAATCACTTTTGGATCTTGCATTAATACACAACCCAAACCTTCTTTAGATGCATCACAGTATACGTTGAAGTCCTTCCCTGTTTCAGGAACTGCTAAGATTGGAACTGTGGTTAATCTAGTCTTCAACTCTTGGAAACTTGCTTCGCATTTCTCATCCCACTTGAATGGTGTATTCTTCCTTAATAATTTGGTCATTGGTCCGGCTATTTTGGAGAAACCTTCAATGAATCTCCGATAATAACCAACCATTCCTAGGAAACCTCGAATTTGCTTCACATTGGTCGGTGCAGTCCAATCTAGTACCGACTGGACTTTAGATGGATTCACAGCAATCCCATCCTTACTGATCACATGACCAAGGAATTCTACCTCATCTAGCCAGAACTCACACTTACTGAACTTAGCATAAAGCTTATGTTCTCTTAAAGTCTGCAATGCTATTCTCAAATGGTCAGCATGCTCTTGCTTATCCTTGGAATATATCAGAATATCATCAATAAAGACGATGAAAAACTTGTCCAAATATGGCATGAAGATCTTGTTCATCAGATTCATGAATATTGCCGGTGCATTGGTCAAACCAAATGGTACTACCAGATACTCATGGTGTACATATCTTGAGACAAATGCTGTTTTTTGGAACATCTTCTGGCTTGATTTTTATTTGATGGTATCCAGATCTTAAATCAATCTTTGAAAATACTCCAGCTCCTTTCACTTGATCAAACAAATCTTGAATTCTTGGTAAAGGATACTTATTTTTGATAGTTACGTTGTTCAGATTTCTATAATCACCACACATCCGTCTTCCACCATCTCTCTTATCCACAAAGATTACTGGTGTTCCCCATGGAGATACACTTTCCTGTATAAATCCTTTTCTCTCTAACTCATCAATTTTCTCTTTGAGTTCTTTCAACTCTTTGGGTCCCATTTTATATGGTGCTTGATCTATTGGTGCTGTACCAGGTATTAGGTCAATGGTGAACTCTATCTCCCGGTCTGGTGGCATTCCGGGTAACTATGTTGGAAAAACATCTTGGTATTCATTAACTATAGGAATCTCTTCTAATTTAACTTATTTCATTGAATTGAACTGCAGATCCACCATGATATGACTGCGTTTATCTGCTCATAAACTATCCTTGCTCCACTTGGAGTTTTTATTGAGACAGTTTTCTCCTCACAATTTATCTGAGCTCCATGTTCCATCATCCAATCCATCCCCAACACTACTGCAATTCCCTTCAAAGGAATCACATAAAGGTCTGCGAAATATGTATAACCACAGATCGAGATAACCTGATCTTGTTTTATGTGGCGTACAATCTCATTCCCTCCTGCCGTAACTACGTTCATAGGACTTTCTAACGTTGTCCTTCTAATCCCAAACTTACCACAAAATTCTTCAGAAATGAATGAAGTAGTTGCACCAGTATCAAATAGAACTTTTCCGGGATTGGTAAGGATATTGAGCGTACCTATCACTGCATGCTCCGAATTATCCACCTCCTCGAGGGTTGCATAGTTCAGTTTTCTGGTAGGTCGGTTTCTCTTGACATTGTTGTTCTTCCCATTATTTCCTCCTTTATTGGGTTGTCCATTACCTCCACTGGCTTGCCCTCCTCCCTTGGTAGGCCATCCTCCTGGTGGTTTGCTCGGACAATCTGGCTTGATATGCCCCTTCTGACCACAACCGTAACAGATCACTACAGGCTTTTTGCATTCCTCCGAAATGCCCCTGAATTCCACAATTGTTACATAACATTCCTTCTTGGATTGGATTGATTTCACCAACGCCCTTGTTATTGTTATTGTTATTGTTGTTGTTGCCATAATTCCTATTCCGAGGTTTGAACTCCAGGTTGGATTTAGGTTTACTTGCCTGAATTCTCTTAGTTTCCTTCTTGGCTCTCTTCCTCCGATCTTCTTGGATATTCTTGTAGTCATCTTCAAAAGTAATGGTTGCATCCAACAACTGCTGATAAGTTTGCTTATTGGCTAATCTTAGCTGCATCTTCACAAACGGATTTAATCCATGCAAGAAACGCTTCTTCCTCTTCTCTCCAGTGTTAACATCCTCCTCAGCATAACGAGACAGTTGGCTAAACTCCCGGATGTACTTCATGACACTAGTATATCCTTGCTAAAGCTCCTCAAATTCTCTCCGCTTCAACTCCATGACAGTTTCCGGAACATGATATTCACGGAATCTCTGCTTGAACTCCTCCCAGGTAAACTCCCTTCCTGGTTGTTGCATGGCTAACTGATTTTCCCACCATGATGTCAGTCCAGCAGATGAGTTGCATACCTCAATTTTTCCTCATCATTGCAACCCACAGTTTTCAGCTTCCTTTCTGTATCTGCTAGCCAATCTTCTGCATCCATTGGTTCAGGAGCTGATGCAAAAGGTAACGGTCTTGCATTCTGGAAATCAGATAGACTCACTCCTCCACCTTCAGGTGCCCTCTGATTTTATCGCCCCAGCAGCTCTTCCATGAACTTGTTCTAGGTCTCTTGCATCATTTGCATCCATTGCATAAAGTTCTGCTCCATTAACGGCCTCATTGGTGATGCTGGTGGTGGTAATGCTTCTTGGTTTGCTGCATCTGCATCGGCCTTTTCCTTGGCCTCTCGCTCCATCCGCTGCTGCTCAGTTTCCATTTCTACACCTGTATCCATGACCCTCTAGTCCTGCAACATAAAGCGAATACTCATAATTACACCATGCACATGTGTTTTGAGCTCGACTTTACGCACAGAACTAGTCACACAGTGAAGATCCAAAGAAAATCCAAATATGCATTTCACATATTTTACATAATGATACAAAGTCATTACAACATATACCATATAGGTATTGTTACAAAACTACCTTATTACTTGGGTACAATACACAGTACTTGATACTATTGACCACGTTCATCGTACATGCCTGATGTCCAACCATGATGACATGTTGTTCGTCGCACAGTTTGTGGAACATATGGCCTTCCGTATGAACATACTCAGATTCAAGTGTCGGGACTTGAGTCATTACTCAACCCGAGCGCATTGACTCCTCCACCGGCTGAAAAGTCTTCAGAAACATATTCAACATTATCTCCAGCCTGCATCTCCGGAGCTTCATTTTTGGAGTTGTCAACAGGATACAAGATCCTGCTGCTCCCCAGGTGCTCTCGTGGGCAAGATAGTTAAACACTGGATAATGTATATTCCCTGGGTTTTGAGAATATGTTGATGATTCAAACACTCTCTCCTCAGGATCTTCTTCTTCATCCTGGTTATCTATTGACATGGTATTTCTACTACTATTGTTAGGGTTCATCCTTGCACCCATCCAACTAGATTGTCCAACATTCCTGTCGGAACCATCTGTGGATATCTGGTGTTCATGAGATCCATTATATGATCCCATTCTCCAACCATCTGAATTCTCAATAGGAAGTTCTGAGTCAGAACCATCCTCTGAGCCCTGTGGTACTTCATACCGCATATCCATAGTAGGATCATGTGTAGGTTCAGGTCTTGGTGAATAAGGATATGGTATAAAAGATTCCGGATCTATAGGTATATCCTTAAAGATAGGTGTTGCACTACTACTTGCTTCTTTCTCTAACTGGAATGATAACTGCTTCTCCTGTTCCAGATCAGTTAGATCCTCTAACATGTCATTTTTGTCTTCAACAATCACTTGATGAGTCTTATAAAAAGACGCAACGAGTGTCCGGTATCTATCCATAAACTTGGAAGCTAACTTAGGATGCTTCTTAACCAAATTAAGATGATCCGGTATAGGTTCCGAGTCTATAGAATCATGAGGTATCACAGAGAATGTGCTACCTTCTAGCTCCTTGGTTTTCTGCTCCCGGATATTAGCTATCGCCTCCACAACAGCAACATGATAGGCTGCTAAATGACTCCTACCTTCTCCTATAGGTAGATCGTGATATAATCCAAGCTTCTCTGGAAGTTGGATACTCGCACGTACTTGGATAACATTCGACCATCGAGGTAAGTGATAGTGTTTACTAGAATTCTAGTGGGACAACTAAAGAGCTTTAAAAGTTGACGAAGTTGGTCTATGAATGATCGTTGATAATCATCAAGAGTCTCCTCTTTCCTTACCAAAGTCTGTTTTGGAAACTTTGGTGCCATATCTCCGTATATCAGAAAAATAACCTTGATTAGTATCCAATGACATATTGCATCATAACAAAGAATTATCGCACTAAAATATATAACGGAATATTCTCATTTGAATACCCATTATATTAGTTTTAGAGAATTCTTTATCGTTGCTAAATTTTTCCTACAGTTAATACCCTTTACTAGGTTTCCAACCTAAGGTCAAAGAAATTTGCTCTGATGCCAACTGCGGTGACCCAGTATACCACTACATGTGTAGTACACTATAGTCGTTGACATGACATCCACCGAACACCATTCCGTAAATATCACATCCCTCAAAATGGTACAACAGAAACATTGCGGGTCCATATTACAAATGTACACACATTATTATTATTACAATACCGAAAGTTCAAGACTTCCTGAAGATTCAACTTACAAACCAAAATATATAAAATGTTTTAGCGGAATTTAAAAGTAGCAACTCTGACTAGGAGTTGAGCTCATCAGCTTATTCTATAGAGTTGATGCTGCTCGGCTCCGTTAGTTACTACTAACTAGGTACTTAATTTGACTCATTCTCATCGACACCGTAGCGGATCTCGTAATTCACTCCTTCAACTCCTCCGGACAGATCAGGTTCCTCGTAGAACACATCTGCTTGACATTCGGCTGCATACATTGGCACGTCTCCGGGATCCTCAGAGTCTAAGCAAGGTATCAAAGGCAAGAATGAGTAACAACATTACCCAACAAGTTCCTTATATGCAAGGTGGGAAGTTTGATGCTCTAACTACCACCTCGGATTATAAATCCTTGGCACTATGCAGTTTTTGTAAATCTTTCTTCAAAGATTGATTTTATTCTGAAAAACTATGACAATCAGCCTTCACATGTTGACTAGAACTTTCATGTAGTTCCTTTCCTGCCGCGTTCGTAGCTCCTTCCCGTAACAGGGAGTAACAAGTTACAGTTCTTACACTCTACAGAGGTGCGTTACTTTACCGATGAGAGATCAACTCCTTGTTGCACAACAGGGCGTACTTTCCCGTCCACAATTCCATGATGTGGGGCCCAGTAGTTGGTCCAAGCCAATCACTGCACCCTTCGCGACCCCGCATGCCTCCTTGGTGTACACCATGCCCACAAAATGCATTACGGCAATGGTTTGTACAAACCGTTAGATGCCAGAACTATCGTGGGACGATGAGGGTTCCCACCCATATGCCGCATATCCTCTACGAATTACCAATTAATATGGACGCTACAAGGATAACAGCCACGACCTTCACATACGGCTTCATGCGAGAGGAAGAAGATACAGTTAACTTCTTTGTCCCATTCCAAATCTCATGGCTAACGCGTAATATACGGCGCTAGAATCACTGATGTCAGGGGCTATTAAGTCCCTACTTGATCATCATTGTTGCAAATAGAACCCTAAGTTCTATTGCTCCATTATATCACCACTTAGGATGATATCTATGATTTCTTTATTTATGAAAATAATATTTTGTTTCTTTTATAGCATATATGATAACACACAATTTGCAAATACTTTGATAAAGACTCTTCAAAGGACATGAGCAAGTGATGAACTTGCCTTGTGATGGCAAGGTAGTGACGTCTGATGCAGACTTTGGACCTTGAGCTTCTAGTTCTACAAACACATCATTATTGCCCGGTAAGGACAATATTTAAAGAAGCAAAGATGATTATGCAAGTAATGTAATGCATTTACCCAAAAAGTTCATTTTTAATAATAAAGGATTTATAAATATTACTTTTTAATATTTATAACATATATTGAGTTATTTTATTTTATTTCCCTTTTATTTGACTTTTATTGATTTAATAATTCTTTTAGGAATTATTAATTATACATTAAAAATGGTGATTAAATATTATTTAGTATTTTTCTAAAATACTATAATATTAATACATAATGAAAGTGAATTGTAATTAATTTTATCACCCTTCAATAATTTTGTAAAATTCAATAAGGAATATATAATTTACAAAATTCCTAATAAAATTTAAATGTCTAAAAATTTATATTTTAATTTATTCGAGTAGTTTGGATTTTTTTGAATCGAAAAATATTTTATTTATAATTTTTGTACTTTTATTTTATTTTCAAGAATCTTATCAAGTCTAAGGGTATTTTGGTCTTTTCTTTTTATTAAAACAGGCCTAGAATTGTTTCTGGGCTGATTATTCTTATTGGGCCCTAGTGGCCCATTAATTCTAGACAAGAGAGCCACCCTGAAGGGTCTGGCCCAGCTCGACCCACTCCTCACTGCCTCTCTCTCTCCCTCGACCTTATCCTCTCCTCCTCTGACCCCGACCTCATGGCCGGCGATGCCGCCACCGTCGATTTCCACCGCCGTCGGCCTTTTTGGTCGCCGCCATGGTGCAGTTGGGGGTCGTCGACGATGCTCGTTTGTTCTATCCAACTGGATTTGAGCCTGGGGCTCTCCTGCAATGGTTCAATGCCTCTCTGAACCCTAGGGTTTGGGGTTTGGCATGTGTTTAAGTGCTACTGCCGCCATCATGGTCTCGCATGTGGTGGTGTGGTGGATTCGTGTGCTGTTGTGGCCGTCATGGTCGGTGCAGTTGCAATACTGGTGCTCCCTATGCCGCTGGTTCGCCAATCTGCTTCCTCTTCAATTTCTTTAGCGAGGACCTACGGTGAGTTTGGTTCCTTCCCCCCCGGTGCTTTCTGTGCTTGCTGATTCGATGCTAGATGTTGGATGTGTCCTCTCTTGCTACTGTCTGATTCATATTAAGATGATCATCCATTTAGGGTTCATGCTATGTGCTTGTTCATGTACTGGATGAATTGATTCATGTTTGGATGGTCTCTACACATGCTAAATGTTTATTGGCCTGAAGCTTGTTGCTTAAAATGATAGATGATGTTCCTGGTGGCTTACTAGATGATTTGATGCTTAGATTGCATCTGATTAAGATGATATTGTTGTTTGGGAAACATGCTTGGTTAAGCTAATGATCTGATAGCTTTCCACTGTTTATTTGATTCATGGTCATGATTATGATAAGATCAGCTACTGTCTTAGTGCTGTTAGCTTGGGAATTAACATGTGGTTTGAGATCATTATAATCTCAAACAGTAAAGTGTATCATAGGAATATCCTAGTTATGATTCCTGTTTTACAGGAAAATGATTAGTTAGTTGATTGTCTGAATCTATGATGATTTACTGTCTTTCCTGATTCATATTGGATTGTCCTTGTGACACCATCATGTATGGCACACAAGTTTGATTCTAAACCATGGATTTGGTTAGTTTATGCTTAAGACAATCTTGGCTTTGAAAGATAAATATAAATGCTCTTATTTGAATTCCCTAAGACCAATGATGTTGGTCTGAGGCTTAGGGATTCAAATCTTATCTAATTGGTTCATCTAGATAGTCCTGGTAGTGGTACCAGCTATTCTTTATTGAATCAAAGCTTGGAAAAATGATAGTGAGCTTGATCATGTTATGGATTTATTCCTAAGGTGCCACCCTTCCTTTAGGGATGTGCCTAGAAATAGATCATAGGTATATGCATGATTGAATGGTAAAATATAGTTTGACAACCAGAGCAAGGATGTTGCCCAGAGCTCTGGTTGGATCTTGGTACTTTGTTGTTTGCCTTTAGAGTTTAAAAGAAACCCCTATGATGGATTCGCCCCACTTGGGTGCTTTCTAAGGGTTTGTTTTATAAAACAACACATGCTTTCTTTGAATAAGATGATTAGATTATGTGAAGGTTTTATGAAACTCACCATAGAATCTGATGATGGTGTAGTAAGTTGATGATGATGATCTTGATCTGGTTTTGCTGGACTCCTGTGCTTGCTCTTGAGCTAGCCTGCTCCTCCCAGCTCCTGGGCTTGACCTTGCTGTCCACCTGATCCATTTACCTGCTTATGTCACCATCCTGCTGATGTTTGGTTGATCCTTGGTTGGTGTGGTTGCTGGCTGTGGTGCTTGGTTTAGCTGCTTTCTACACTGGTTGTTCTTGTGTGCCGTGGAGTGGGGTGATGCACTAGTGCCCCCCACGGCTGTGCTGTGGTTTTGTGAGATTGGGCTATGCTTGTGAGGTCGACAGCACACCATATGCATGCTTGTGTGTGTCCAGCTTGTGTGCCTGCTATGCACTTGTGGATATGTTCAGAATCTGGATATTTACTTTTACCTGGTTAATTTCATCTGGCTGGTGAATTTGTCCCTCTTGGCTGTCATCTGACTTCTGACTTTGAATTTATGAAATATGGAATCTTTCCTATTGGTGAAACTTGCCCCTTTTATAACATTTCTCAATGATGAATTTGTCAAGTGCATTTCACTGACATGTCTGAGAGAAATAATACTAACACTAATCTTCTTTTGTTTTTTATTTAGTCTTTGTTTTGTAGGTACAAAGATAAAGGTAAAGATTTAGTTTAGATTTAGATATAGGATAGTTAGTAAATATTCCATTGTAATTTTCTTATTCTTTTTTAATTTTCTTTTATTATTCATGTAATCTTTATTTTATTCAATTGTAATAAATATTATATTATTATTAATAAAGAATATTCCTATTCTTTGTAAATTTACTTTTGTAAGCTATGTGGATGATTCAAATAAGTTATAATTTTATAACTTCATTATATGTATTGATGCTAAGAAATAGACTTTATATTCATTATTGTTTATCTTTGGATAGAATTCAAGTTGTAATATTTATCTCTTAATTGAATTAAGATTCAAAATTTATATCTAATTCATTTGAATTATAATTCAAACACTCAAGTCTAATATTTCAAATCCATTTGAAAACACATAACTCCATAAGATCATCTGAAAGTTTATAACAATCATCCTTTAAGACTAAACCTAATCTCAAATATGAAACAAACATTGATCACTTAGGTTTTTTTATTAGGCAAAAAATTTACCCACATTTTCATAGATGAATGCATGCAACAATTCATATTCCTAAATCTACCCGTCGTTAGGTCCTAAATGCTGGGATGTTACACATATCTAGGCTCCATACTGCAAAAGGCAAAATGATTGGTATAGTCTTCAATTTAGACGCTGGTAAATGCGACTTGGATGCATAGTTTTGACAACCACTGCATCTTCCGACTAACTCTTGCGCTTGTACCAATGCGCTTGGCCAGTAGAATCCATGTCAGAATGCCTTGGCTACCAATGCTCTTGATGATGCATGGTGCCCGCACTCTCCTTGATGAATATCCAATAAGATCTCCTGGCCTTTCTCTGGGCTGATACAACGCTGCAGTACACTTGTCACACTTCGCTTGTATAGTTCCTTGTTGATTATGGTGTACGCTTTTGCTCTTCGTGTTGTTTGCCTTGCCAATGTTTCATCACTCTGCAAGGTCCCATCTTTCAAATAGCTGAATATTGGTTGTGCCCACGTTGGTATTAGTGGTTCTGGGTCTGCTTCAACATCAATATCCATTGGTTCCGCTGACATATGCTCTGCCGACATGACCTGAGGAGTCCCCAAGTGTGATTCGGCGATCCCTGAATTGAATGGATCAGTCCCCGAGTGACTCGAACCTACCCCTGAGTCGATGTCCATTGGCACTTGATCGATTCTCGACTCACGGATGACCCTGATTGATTCGGACTCTGGTGACGGCTTGATCGATGGCTTCCTGAGATGCTCCAGTGCTACCCCTGGTGGTATTGCTTGCCTGGATGATCCTAGTTTGGACAGTACATCTGCTGCCTCATTTTCTGCTCTTGGAATGTGATGAAATTCACAACCGTCAAAATATCCCAAATTTTGTTGCACGCGGAAACGATATAACGCCATGTTTGCGTCCAGCGCATCCCAATGTCTAGACACTTGCTGAATCACCAAATCCGAATCGCCAATACACATGATCCTTTTGAAACCAATTTCCTTGGCTACTTTAATGACGTGGACAAGTGCTTCATACTCGGCAACGTTGTTAGAATCAGCAAAATGAATCTACAACACGTACCTCAGTTGATCCCTCTTTGGAGATGTGAGCACTATCCTGGCGCCAAGACCCATTTTTGTCTTGGACCCATCAAAATGCATTTTCCAGTAATTCGGATCTGGCAGTGGTGGTTCGTACTGCATTTCCATCCATTCTACAAAGAAATCTACAACAGCTTGAGATTTTATTGCATCTCGTCTATCATATTGTAGGGTGTATGGTGCCAGTTCGATGGCCCATTTGGCGACTCGGCCGCTAGCATCTTTGTTGCCCAATATATCTGAGATAGGTGCCTCGCATATTACCCGGATTGGGTGTTCTTGAAAATAATGTTTCAGCTTCTTTGCTGCCATATATACCCCATATGTCATCTTCTGATAATGCGGGTAATTCTGTTTCGAGACAGAGAGCACTTCGCTCAAGTAATACACCGGTCTTTGGACTTATTTGCCCCTTCTTCACGTTCAACCACTATTACTGCACTTACAACTCTGTTGGTTGGGGCGACATAGAGCAACATTGGCTCCTTGGATAATGGTGATGCTAATATTGGTGTTGTTGACAACATTTTCTTTAATTCATGGAAAGCGCTATTATCTTGCTGTGTCCATGTGAATTTGTCTGATTTCTTCATCCGTTGATATAGTGGTAGGGCTTTTTCACCTAGCCGACTAACAAACCTGCTCAACGAAGCCAGGCATCCAGTAAACTTCTGGACATCATTGAGGGTTTTTAGCAATTCCATTCTTTCGATGGCCCTGATCTTTGTCGAGTTGGCTTCGATTCCTCGGTTGGATACAAGGAATCCGAGTAACTTGCCAGCCGGGACACCAAATGTATATTTTTCCGGGTTAAGCTTCACCCAGAATCTTCTCAAGTTTGCGAATGTTTGACACAAGTCCTCAATTAGAGTATGACTTTGTTTAGTTTTTATTACCACGTCATCGACATATACTTGAACATTTATGTCCAATTGATCTTGCAAGTATTTTTGCATGCATATTTGATATGTTGTGCCTGCATTTCTCAATCCGAATGGCATGGTGTGATAGCAATAAGCCCCGTACGGGGTGATAAAAGCTGTCTTTATTTGATCATTTGGATTCAGTGGTATCTGATGGAATCCTGAATACGCATCCACAAACGACAACAACTCACACCCAACAGTACAATCTATGACTTGATCGATCCGAGCAGGGGAAATTGATATTTTGGACACGCCTTATTGAGGTTCGTGTAATCAATACACATGCGCCATACCACTTCTATGTTCGGGTCATCTTTTTTATTCTCGACCAAGACTGGATTTGACAACCATGATGAATCCAGCAGCTAAAAGTCTTGCAATCTCGGCAGCTATTACTTTCCTCCTATATTCGGCGAAGCGGCGGAGGGGTTGCTTCACCGACTTGGCATCTGGTATTACATGAAGAGAGTGCTTAGCCAGCTCCCTCGGAACTCCTTGCAGATCTTGAGTGGACCATGCAAAGATATCCTGATTCTCACGGAGGAAGCTGGTGAGCTCGCTTTCCTATTTGTTTGTAAGGCCAGCCCCAATGGTAACTATGCGCTCTGGGAAAGTTTCATCCACTTGCACCTTCTTGGTTTCCTTTGTATCTTTAAATGACACACTTCCATGCGGGTTGGTGAGTGACGACATGGACATTTGTGCTGCTTTGGCCAATGCTGCCACTTCCAACATCTGACTTTTCTCTTGTGCTATGACGAGTGACTCGGCCAGTGAAGATCCGGCTGAGGCATAAGCAATAGATCATTTGTAGTCCCCTTCAACTATGATCACCCCACATGGGCCTGGCAGCTTCATCTTTAAGTAAGCCATATGGGTAGTAGCCATGAATCTTGCCATAGTCGGCCTGCCGAGAAAGGCGTGATATGAAATGACCAAATCCACTACCCTCAAACTCTATGGACTCAGTGCGACAGTTCTCTCTGTTGCCGAATAAGACGTCGACCCAGATCTTGCCAATTGGCTCACAGGACAATCCCGGCACAATACCGTGGAAAGTGGTATTAGTCGGCTCCAGCATGTTCATGGTAATGCCTAACTTGAGCATTGTATCCTTATACATGATGTTGATGCTACTGCCACCGTCAATCAGCACTTTTGAAAACTTGACATTGACATCTGGGCCCATGAATGTTGGATCCAAAACCAGAGCATACCCTCCTGGGGTTGGCATGATCTTGGGGTGATCTTTTATACTCCAAGTTATCTCTTGCTCAGACCAATGCATGTACTTGGGGATTGCAGGCATCGTGGCATTCACCTCCATTCATTCGTCGTTGCTGGCTCTTTTTGTCATTTGGCTCTGTGACAAAGACAACATAACTCTGGTGATGTTCTCTGTACTCATTTCTAGTTCCATGACCGACAAGAGCGTCGTCACCTCTTGGATTGTGCACCTGGTGCACAGCTTCTCTTCTTTCTTGATTTTGATACCTCGGCTGCCTTTTTTCATATCTGTTGTCTGCTCCCACTATCTGAGCATTTCCTCCTGTAAGTAGTGGAGGGGGAGGTGGTGGAAGTTGCTTATTCGGCGAGTCCACTCTATCTCCTTTCTGAAACCAAGTGCATTGCCTCGTCGTGTGATTAGCTGGTTTACTCGGACTAGGCGTGTGAAACTTACACGGCCGATCCAGCATCATCTCATAGGTGTATTTTTGTCGGTCTTGATACTGCTTCCTCTGATCGTATGGCCTTTTGCCATCATTCTTTGGCACCCATTGTTGTTGTCCAGTTGTCCTTTGACGCTGACTGCTTCTAGCATCTGGATGATCCTGACTCACAGCCATAACCTGAGTAGAACCATACATGTAATCTGGTCTTTCGTCTCTTCTCTTGCTTCTGTATTTGGATCTTTCCTGGCGCCTTTGCGACCCGGCAGCGTCATAGATCTGAGTCTCAGTCATCCCGTCTGCCGACAGGAGCAGCGGCTGAGTCGGATCTCCTAACGCATATGAGTCAGCGATTCTTACCGTCTCTACCAGGCTTTCCATCATATCTCTTTGTAACCTTTGCCACAGCACACTTCCATGTCTACATCCTTGTGCAAACCATGCGATTGCTTGTGACTCTATTACCCCTTCACAAGAGTTATGCATCATACACCACCTTGTGAGGAATTCCCTATATGTTTCATTCGGACTTTGCTTGCACATTTCCAGTTGTTGTGGGCGATTCGGCCTCTTGTAAGTGCTCGTGAAATTGCTCACGAAAGCGTCGTGAAAATCGGTCCAACTGTTGATGCTTCCGGGTGGCAAATTGTTCAACCATACCAGAGCTGGTCCTTCCAGCACCTGCGACACATAACGTACTGCACATCTCAAGTTTCCCTGCGCGATCTTCACAGCGGTTCCATAATCTATGAGCCAGTCCTCTGGATTTGTGCTTCCATCATACGTTTTTGTCCCTCTGGCCAGCTAGAAATTTGGCACCGGTGGATCCTTCATGATCCTTGGGCCGAAGCACGGTGGACCCTGTGGACCTTGCGATTCAATTATCTCTACCATTTTTATTCGGTCAAGCTTCAGCCTTGCATCATCCGGCTGAAAGTTCCTGCCTCCGAATCTTGCTCCCATTGCTTGAATGCATGATCTGGCAGTTCATACCCGTCATTTACCATAGCCGAGTAACCATCATTATACTTATTCGTGTTCGGGTCAGCAGGCTGTTGAACTGCTTTTCCCGCACTTTGCTGTCTTCTTTCTGGCTGAGCTGGTGCGTTATTCAGAGCTGGATTTTCCTCCTCCTGCCGAGTGAGTTCCGCGCCTAGAACGAGGCACAAAATTTTGCCCTCCATTGTCATTTCTTTGCCCTGCTTTTTCCTAGTTTTCATTTCCTTGGGGATTATTTCTTTTTTCCCCTTGCGCATGCGCCGGGTTTCCTTGAACCACTGTCGGATCATAGGCGACCATCTTCTTGTTTCTTACAGAATCCACACTTTTTTCTTTTCTCGGCCTAGGCGCCGCTTCGGGTGAGGATGTTGTGTGCCCAACCGATCTTGCCGGGACAGGAGTCGCCGAGTGAACCAACTGTGACCTCCCTGCTATTCCCGGATTTGCTCTGTAATACGCCTCATTTAGCATGCTGGCTGCTTTTACTAGTTCATTGACTCATTCTTGTTCCCTTTTCTTTGCTTCCCCCTCCAAGTGGGGTAATTCTGCCATTGCTGCTTCTGCTGCTCGCAGATTAGCTGCTGCTATGTTATATGTTGGACGCATGGCTGTCTCGTTGCTTTTCTCTGGTGTTATCTTCGATGTCGCATCGGCCAGCTCTTCGTTGAGGTTCCTTCCTCTCAATCTCGTTGCATCAAGTCGGGTCTTTGCGCCCTTGACTAGATTTGCCGAGTTAAGCTCTCGGATGGTGATATCCACGTACTGCTGTAACTGTGCTAGCTCCTTGGCTTTCTCCAGGACTTTTATCCTGGCTTTCTCCAACTCGGCTTTCACACGTGTCGGGTCATTTGCGTGTCCCACTGGCTCTGCCAACTTGTCTATCGCTTCTTGCAGCTCCTTATCCCTCTTGCTCCTAGCTATGTTCTCTGGTTCTTCCAGCGGCGCCTTTGCTGTTCTTGCAGCCCTTGGCGTTTCCTCATGATTTCCTCCCTCTATGTTCTCATTCACTACTGGAACTACTGGGGGAGCTGCGGGGTTTGGGGCTGTCATCATTACCTCCATAGAGACGAGTTGGTGTGGTTTCCCAGCGACAGGAGCCGTTGGAGGATCCGGCGCCAGGACGATGTTCTCAGGATATGCGCGCTCTACGCGCACCGTGACATAGACCTGGTGCTCTCCGAACTTGATGAAGCGACCAACTCTAGGGAACAGATTGGTCCCGAAGCAGCCCGCGTTGTCGCTGACGAAGTTGAGCGCTCCAAACCTCTGGATGAGGCCGGTCTTGGCGATGATGTTGCCCGTCCGGATGAAGACTCCATCAAGCACTTGCTTCTGCCCCATGGTGGGCGCCAACGGTCGTGGTGGTGGCACGGCAGATGCCATGGGTAGGCTTAAGTTGGGGGCCGAATGGGTGCTTGTGGTCACCGGGGAGGGAGTGCACGGTCGAGCCATGCACGAAGAACAAGAAGAACTCTCCAGACTTAGCAATTCAATTGATACCCCAAAGATTACAAGTGCTCCTTGAGCTGTAAAGGCTAGAGTTCTCAGCACTAGTTCACTACTTGGTCCAACCTGCTTCTACTACTGCTATGCCCTCCCTTATATAGGCAGTGCTAGCTAGCTAATACCCCTTTGGGTTCTAGGGTTTACTGTTTGGATCTTGGTCCCTACAATGTGGGCCGGGTTATGGGCTTTCCCTAAGACCAGAGGCCCGGTCCATAAAGATTGACAGCTAATGGTCTTCTGGTACGCTGCTTCTTGTTCCTTTTGGCGTCATGCTGTTACTTTGTACGTTAGCGCATGATTTGGGCGTCACCCGTCTCCTTTTGTGTCACTCGTCGTCGCCCTTCTCTTTTGACCATGCTTTACCATGGTCCCTCCCGAACCTTAATCGGAAAGGTGCCACGTGTCCTTCTTGACTCGGCCCTTCCTTGGTCGACTCGGCTCGTCGGTTCCTACAAGGGTTACAACTTTGTCCTATGCGGGCCGACATAGTTTGTATGTCGGCTCTCATGCTTATCTTACCCGACCATTCTGTGGCGCCCCGCAAAACCACTACTAGAAAATCGCGATGTTTTTGTGCATTGCATCATCATGACCACATGCTCATGTCATCATGCCACATTGCATTTGAGCATCGTCATGTCATCATGCATATTTTGTCTCGAAACTATTTATAAAACCCTATAGTATTTTCTACATTATATCTTCTCTTCTATTCAAATTGTATTTCTTGCTATTTTCAACCGTGTAAAAGCTAGTTACAAAATGATTTAAACAAAACAAACATAATAAAATTAGATGTTTTAAAAATAATAATAAAATCTAGACCTAATGCGGCCAGGCCCACTAGGCCCAGCCGGATGGAACCCTAACCCTAGAAACCCTACCCCAAACCCAACCACCCTCTCACCCCACCCTCCTTCACCGCCCACCCTCGATCCAAACTCCCCGACCCACCTCTTTCCCGCTCCTCTCACCGACAACCTCCCTCGATCCCGCCCTGCCCCCCTCCACCCACCCCAAGGCCCACCCAAAGAACCCCCACACCCTCGCCACCCAACATGTGATCCACACCCGAACCTGCCCGCCTCCCTTGGCCCACTGGCCCTACCACGACCTCGACCTCCCTCTCCCGTCCCCTTCTCCCTCCTCTGGTTCTCTCCCCGCAGACCCCGCCCTCCGCCCATCGCCACCGCCTGCCGGGCGCCGCCTCCGCCCTCGCGGCCCACTCCTCCTCGCCTGCTTGCTCGGCAACCGCCGTCCGCGACCTTGCCCTCCGCCTTCCTCACCTCCCGGCCGCCGCTAGGCTCTCCTCGCCGGCCGCCACTGGCCGAGCTCCGCACTGCGCCGCCAACACTCTCCACAGCGCCTCCTCCTTCGTGTTCCCGCCGACACGACAATGCTCAAGGCCTCCTCGCCGGCTCGCCAGTTCCTCCGGCCGCCAAGTCTGGTCGCCCCACCCTCCTCGGCCTCCTCCTCGCTGGTCCTGGGCGCCCGACCCCAAGCTCCGCCTCCCTTCCTGCAAGCCCGACCGCCTCGACCAGGCCAAGCTGTGGCCAGCCCCTGTTTCCTCCTACCGCCGTCCGTGTCCACCTCCGCCATCGAGCATCCTCGGTCCCCGCCTCCAGTGCCTCTATCCTTCCGCTTATGCTCTCAGATGCATGGTGCCCAGTCACCGAGGCCTAGTGCCCGCTTCTAAGGTTGACCCTGTGCAGGTCATCTCATACCACCGTGGTTGCACCGCCCAGATCTACGGTACCTGCGAACCTCCGCTTGACCAGCTTTTGGACATCGCATCGGCTGTAGATCCCGGTCTCTGTGCTATTGTGTTGTCCAATAGCCAAGACCCGAAAGTTCTTCGTTTCTGTTGTTGGGCTGCCTACTCGAGACCCGAAAAAGAGTTGGCGACGCCATGTTTCGCCAAGACCGTCTTTGGGACCGCAAGATCTACCCTCGTAACCAAGATCGTCACGGATTCCAAGATCTTCGCGGAGCCATTCAAGTTCCGAGGCCCAAGACCGAGGCCGCGGGAGATAACCGTCGCGATGCCAAAAGTCGACCAACGAGGACATCGACGAGAACCACCGTGATGCCACTAGAAGACACCACCGCCAAGATCGCCACCGGTACGACAAGCACTTCGCCGCGGGCCCGACAAGATCGACACCGACCAGGGTGAAACCGATGCGCCGACGCTGCACAAGTACTTTCTTCCCGGACGCCAAGAGCTACCTCGCTTATCCGAGAACGATCCTGCCGAACCCCGAACCCCGAGACCAACCACGAACCTCGAATCCCAAGATCTTCCGACCGGATGTGTGAACCCCTTCCCGAAACCCTATTTTATAATATAATACAACTTGTTGCATATAAACTTGTCATGCATGCATACTTGCCATGTGGGCTGGGGGCCTTACGCCGATTCACCTTATAATTAAATATGAGGCCCATATGCGCACAAATCTAGTCTTATATTGGCCTCATTTAAATTTGTGCATCGAACCGTTGTCATATCTTGCCTTGTTAAAACAACATTTAAATTGCGGGGTATCTAAACAACTTGAACCTATTAATTAATTGCCGGGACCCCGGTTCCGCTTAATATGGCCTAATCGCATTGCACCTTCGCCATGGCATACATCATACATGCATCATGCCCGATCTTTTGTCGTAGTATTAAATAGTGCATCCGGTGTTTCTTCTAGTGTTTTGCTTCTTCGCGGATAAGGCCGTTGAGTTGATGCGAGTGCAGACCCGATCTTCGGTTGAACCTTCGGCAATGTTTTCAGGCGAGAATCTCCCCCTTTCTACCTATCTTACTTTTATAGTATTTATTTCCCTCCTGTTGATCTATTGCTATCTGTGCTGCGATGCTCTAGTTTCCGTACCCGTGATATCCCTTGCAGCCTTATATTGCCTTGGACACCTCCTATTACCTGTTGTGTGGTAGTTAGTTGGACTTGCGCGTCGTAGTCGCTTGGTCAAGTGCTGTTGCGTGTCGTCAAGTGCCACAGTGGTTGGAGTAATTCCGCATGTTGATGTTGGAGATGATCATGGCTTTACTTATCGCTCACTTTAATTCCTGTTTAACAACTAAAATTGAAGTAAGTAAGCAGAGGAATCGGTGGGTGATAGATAATATTTGGTTTCCGAACGCCCACTTGTGTCCCGTAGGACCCCGAGTACTTGATACCTGTTCCTTGATTTATCGCGCTATCCACATCCGGGAGGATTATGGGACCCCCCTGAGCCAGAGCATGATTCATTCTTATTTCTTGGGGCCACAAACTAGTTTGAGGTTTTATTTACTATCCTGTACTTAGGCCATGCTCTCGCTTTATTTACGATTGTGCGAGGAGCACACTATCTTTAGGTAAGCGGAATGTTTTCAGCGGTATCGACAAGCCCAGCCACACTTTCGGGTTCCCGATCGTTACTGACCATTGTCGCAAACCTTGAGTCCGTCTGAGTCACCGCTTCGCTATGGTCTACTCAATGGGTGGCCCCGAAATATTTCTGAATCGTGATTGCTTTGTCGAGAAGGCCTCGTTGGGTTTTGATTTGGTTTTTCCGAGGTTGATCGAGCGTGTTTCTCTTGGTGCACCCGGCCGGTAAAACTTTCAAAGCCGTGTCCATGTTATGGACGACTTGGAGCACAGTATCTCGACCATAGACAAGCATAACTAAAGTATTACTATAAATTTGACTTTATAATGACTAGTAATCAGCTTCACTATAATGGAATGGCTAAATAATACTGCCCACAATTGCTTGTTTGGATTGTCGCTTGCGACCATTGTACCTGACTAGTAAGTATTGCAACTACAACGGAATGGCTGAATAAAAGTACCAACAACTGCTGGGTTTTGGGATATCTCATACTAATTGTAATTGACTAGTAAGTGTTGCAACTACAATGGAATGGTTAACTAAAATGGCCCACTGCTTATTTTATCAGGATGATTATCTATACCTGACTAGTAATTACTGCAACGACAACCGAATAATTAAACTGCCAACTGTGTGAGTTCCTCGGTTTACTTCCTCGTTTGGTCTCGAGGGGGAAACACCAGGATGGGTTTTTTTGATGGTAGTATCAGGTTGGTTCCGGATAGGTCATTCTTATCCCTCTCTGATAACTGCCAGTTGTATCGAGTCTCTATAGGTGGTTTAGTGCATGCTGCCGCTGCCGCTCAGTCCACCATACCTATGTAGGCGAGGACCGCCGAATTCTAGCCTCGCCGTGTACTGGCCTCAGTACTGACGCTCATCTTTTTCCTTTGCCCTTTGTCGGCACCCCTTTTGTTTAAGCAGGTTTTGAGATCGACGTCGTTAGCAGGGTTACCCTTCCGGCTTGGCCTGGGCAGGGTTATGGACGCCATTGGTTATCCTCCAGGGCTCTTAGCCCCATTTTCATCTTGTCCGTAGTCGGACGCTCTATCATTTTCAAGGTGATTTGGATCTTTGTACCGTATATCTGTATTCTTGACTCATGGAGTCGTGTTGTATATATATCTGTTCTGTGGGTCCCATCGAGGACTGTTGTGTAATGTTATTACTTCGTTTTCCACCCGCACGAAAGTGCCTGGTGGGCACCTTTGAATCGTTTCTATGCGGGTTTTGGCGGGTTTCGCTAAAACTTGCATAGGTCCGATTCTGAGGGTGTTACACATTCTTACTCGGCCTGGTTCTTTCTTTACTCGGAGCCAACCCAGATACGCTATGTTTCCCCTCTCGTGACCCTATCGGGGGTTATCCCCCTGACAGAATACCTTTGACCACTTCCTCCCTGAGTTCGATAAACCTTGGGTAACCCACTTAAGCGAAACTTGCTGCTGTTCTACAAACCTCTGCACTTGGAGGCCCAACAACTGTCTACAAGAATATAAGTGCGTAGACATCACTCCTCTAAAGTTGGGGGACTAAAAAGTTTCATAAAAACTAGCTTCCCCAAGCTTAGAATTTTCCATAGCATTAGCAATAATGGTGTCCAAAGAATTCATACTAATAACATTGCTATTAGCATGCAAATAAAGTTCCATAGGTTTTTTAATTTTCTCTTCAAACACTTCATGTCCTAACTCAAGATAAACACTATAAAGCTCTCTATTTTGGGTATATGCTATATGGGTATCCTCATAGCATGTCTCCTATCCGGATAACTCGGGTGGCCCACAGTTGGTAGCACGGCCCATGGCCTGCTGGGCGGCCCAGTTAGATGGATCCAGAAGGGAGGCCCATGCCGGATAAAGGGAGGCTACGGAGGAGTCACAGACGTACCCGTAGGCTTGGAGTGCAAGACACCCTAGACTAGTTGTAAGCTGTGTAGGACTCTGTAACCTGTCCGGCTAGGACTTTTCCCTGTAACCCTAGGACTTGGCGACTATATAAGTCGGGCCTATTGGAGCCTTTAGGGCACAATATCAGACAACCTAGTATCGGTTAGCATACACCTCGCAAATGAACCAACTCAGAATCAAGTGACATTTATAGTGATTTCTAGTAGGAGTAGGATTCCGCCACCGCTAGGGATCCGAACCTGGTAAGCTGTGTTACCTGCACTGGCCAACCGTCCGCCTTCCCTCACGTCTCTAAACATGCACTGTGAGGACCCCTCCATGGCGTACTCGTCAGCAATACCACGACAGTTGGCGCCCACCGTGGGGCAAGAGGCGCTTCAGGCTCTTCAGCGGCCGAGGACCAAGATCTTCACGAGAATCGGCGAAATCGTAGCCATCGGTCGTGTTCTCTTCTCCGGCAATGTTCTGATCGTCCCTCCCGACGAGTTCTGGATCCCGGCAAAGATGAACCCTACGCGTTGCCCAATCGTCCACATCGGAGATATCCACCTCTTCATCGGCGAAACCGAATCGGGCACTAGTTCCCTGGGAGTCTGAGGAGCATCAAGACCCGCACGGACCGCCTACGGGCAAGATACGTTCGCGGAAGGATCAATGTCGGAACTCTCTTTGGAGTTTGCCGGCAAAGATCGGAAAAATTCAAGGCCCACCCAAACCGCCCCTGTGTAGGATATAACAGTGGAACATTGCTGCAAGTCCGCCGGCTTCGTTCGTGCGTCTGGACAGCAGAGATCCAAGTTTTACGGAGTGGTAACCATCTTCGATCTGGCGTGTTGCGTTTAGAGAGAGGGCGAAAAGCCCCGCGATTACCTTGCCAGGTGGCTCCGTATACGGGCCGATCTGGCGCATTACCCCAATGATGATGCCGCGTATCACTTTGTGGAAGGACTGGACCAAGGTACGCTTCTCCGGGATTCGCTAAGGCGACATCAAGCTTCAGGACGCCTCACCTTAGAAAGCATGGTGAACACCGTCAAAAACTATGCGGAGTCTGAGGAGGCAGCTCAGACAGCCCTTGCACTTATTGATGGAGCCCCTCCGGCTCAGCCCCTGCCACCACCGCCTCCGTCCGCTATCGCCGCAGGTGCACCACCACCTCCAGTCATCATCGCTGTTGTTGCACCTCCACCGCCCGTCATCGAGGAAGCCCCGGCACCCTCTGAATCCGTGATTGATGCGCTCTAGACCGACTTCAGTGCAGATTCAGAGGAGATAGACTTCAGCCCGGAAGAGCTAGACTCTACCATGCAGGAGATGGAGGAGGATTACAAGCGCGACGAGCAGACCAACAACACCGTCACGTCCTGAGAGGTGTTCGTCACCATTGGGACGGCGATGGATGAAGATCAACCCGGACGAGATCCGCCTCAGCGCTGGACAAAGGGAAGGGACCACCTGTTGCTGCCGACAATGATCGCACAAAGGTCATGCCCCCGCCTAACCCAGTGCAGCAGCCGCAGGAACTCGGCACCGGTCTGAGCAACAACAACACCATAGACCCACCGCCTCCGGCATCTACATCTGCTGGATCCCAAGTCACCCCAGCTGATAGAGTGATGTACAACAATCTCCTCGTCGAGCCTATGACCGTGGCTCATATTCGTAGTGTGGTCCAGCTTGAGGAGAAGCGCCAGCAGCTGCTAGAGGAAGCACATGCCATCGCAGAGCAAGGCGCAAAGCTAGATCGAGATCTGGCCAACGCGCAGAAGTCAATAGAGAAAGGTAGAGCAATGGAGGCCGAGTACAAGACTCTACTGCAACAACAGAAGGCCAAAAAATCTCCGGCTCGCGTCATCAACGATCTTGGTGTTCGGCGAAATCTAGGATGGGCTCCCTCGAAGCCGGCACAACCCAAACCATACATTGACAGTGAAGGCAGGCAGGTGATGCCCACTCCTCTTCTCAACCTCGTCATCGCCAAGACTCTTCTGGAGCAGGATAGATCACCCGGAGCGGTGAACCAGGTCTATGACCTAGTGTAAAAGACGGTGAAGCAGCGAGAAAAGGACACCTCTCAGAGGCTTGAGTCTGACCCAGCGTTTTTCCAGTCTAGCCAACATAAGACGCCAAGGGACAGATCTCCTCTTGATGTCGAGTCTCAGACAGGTTCGTCAGAACGAAGGTGGAGGGATGCGCGCAACAGGAAGGATGCTATCCCCATATCCTCCGATCATGGAGGCAAGGCCCAACCTCGTCGCCCATCTCCATCGCCCTGTTCCCCCCGACATCGCGAAGATACAAGGCTCACCGTCGTACAGATATGCCTCTGCCAAGGCAGAGCGGCGTCGTCATCCGCGACAACGTGGATCAGACCCGTCATGATGGAGAGCGCAACCAAGGACACAAGAGCTGGTCGCGCCATGACCCTCCGCGTCCGACAAGCAACCGCGATAAGCATGAGGCGTCGCAGGAGGGTAACAACAAGAAGGCTAACCCACCGCCACCTCCGCCTTTGTCGCCACCTAGCAGCCACCATGGCGGAGGAGGCCCGCGTCATTCACGCAACCCATACCCTGATGGCAAGAAGAAGAAAAGAAGCCCAGAGCCATATGATGCATGTACACGTCTGGACAAGATCCATGAGGCCCGGGAAGGACCATACCTGGTACCACGTTGCTTTGGACCTGTGATACGGTACGTAACTTACCCCAAAGGTTTTCGGATTGACAAGACCATCAAGCCCTATGACGGCACCGCCAAGCCAGCTACATGGTTGCAGGATTACGGCAACGCGGTGGAGATTGCCGGGGGTAACCCCAACGTCGCCGTCAAGTACCTCCCATTGATGTGGCCCGCCAATGGATTGATGACTTGTTGGAAAGATCCATCTGCAATTGGTTGGACATGCAAGAAGCATTCACCAAGAACTTCGAGGGTACGTACAAGCGTCCCTGTACTGTTGGCAATCTACAACGATGCCTGCAAGAGAAAGACGAGACATATCGCGCCTACCTCTCTTGTTGGCTGGATATGAAGAATTCCTGCACGGGAGTTCACGCTCAGACCTCCATGGCCGCCATCATCAATGGGTTGGAAAGGGGCACGTTGCTCCGACATAAGCTGAAGCGCCTGCAGGATAATTACCAGCTAGATCTTAACCAGATGATTCAGTTGGCTAGTGAGTTCGCGGCTGTCAACGACGATGCTCGCGGCTCTCCGTCGGCAACGTCCGTTCCAACTCAAGCTCGGAGGAACAGCAGCACAAAGCGGAAGACCCCGCCTGAAGAAAAGCAAACCCCCAACATGGTCGCTACGACTTTTGCAGGACGAGGTGATGGCGGACAGTGTGGCCAAGGACGGGGAGTTAGTCGTGGGCAGCAGCGAGGCAGTGAAACTACCTCAGTAGCTCTCCGCATTCCCCAAACCTACGAGGAGTACCGCGATATGCCGTGCCTAGTACACCTCGACGCCAACGGCAAGTCCACCCATACCAATCGCCATTGCAAGTTCGTCAACAACCTCAAGGAGGACCCGGAGTCCGGCTACAAGCAAATTCGGAAGAACAGACAGCGAGGCAAGGGCAAGGGGAAGAAGAAGGAGGAGGAGTCCAAGGATTCAAGTGACATGGACGAGGACATTGACCCCAAGAACACCGCCAAGAGCGATGGCAAGGGCAAGAACCCCTTCGAGAAGAAGATGGCAGTTTTCCACACTTTCCTTGGAACCCCCACCGTCCGACAACAGTAGACCTCCATGAGGATACTGATGGCTACTCTACCCCCAGTTCCCCAGTTCCTGTGCTGGTCGGAGATTCCAATTACTTGGGACAGGAAGGATCACCCAGACCTCATCCCTACGGAGAACCAATAAGCCATGGTCATCAACCCCCTGATTGACGGCAACGAGTTCACCAAATGCATGGTGGATAGTGGAAGCAGCATCAACATAATGTACCTGGATACACTGCACAAGATGAACTTGACGGAGGCAAACCTAAGGCGGACCAACACCATCTTCCACGGCGTAGTTCCTGGTCGGGAGGCTCGGTCCCTTGGGTTCATCACACTTCAGGTCGCTTTTGGCGATGTCAATAATTACCGCCAAGAACGCATGACCTTTGAGGTGGTCCCCTTCAAGAGCGTGTACCACATCATATTCGGATGTGACATATTCCACACCTTCATGGACAAGCCATGCTTCGTCTACAACAAGCTCAAGATACCCGGTATCCGGAAGCTTTACCAATGCGAGATTGGAGAAGCAGCCTATGCAGAAGCTGTCCTCGACAGCGAAGAATTCAAGGAGATCCAGAGCAAGGTCGATGCCTCAGAGAAGCCCGCGTTGAAGAAACAGATTTCTGACTCCGCCCCAGCATTCAAGGCCGCCATCGAGACCAAGCCGGTGGAACTTGTGGTAGGTGATGCCTCCAAGACCACCGCCATTGGGATGAACCTGGACCCTAAATAGGAATGGACGCTCGTCGAGTTCCTCTGTGAGAACAGGGACATCTTTGCCTGGCAACCTGCCTACATGAAAGGTGTACCTAGGGAACTTGCCGAGCACAGCTTAAATATTGATCCAAAATGTAAACCAGTGAAACAACCTCTACGACGCTTCGGAGACGAGAAGAGACGCGCCATAGGCAAAGATATAGATAGGTTACTTAAGGCTAGTTTTATCCGAGAAGTCCTTCACACCTGATGGGTGGCCAATCCTGTACTTGTCCCCAAAAAGGGAACCAAAGAATTAAGAATGTGCGTTGATTACACCGGCTTGAACAAGGCATGTCCCAAAGATCCGTTTGCTTTGCCTCGCATTGTCCAAGTCATTGACTCGATAGCTGGCTCGAAGCTTTTGTGTTTTCTTGATGCATACTCAGGATACCACCAGATCAAGATGAGGAAGTCATACCAATTGGCCACTTTGTTCACTACACCATACGACACGTTTTGCTATGTCACGATGCCCTTTGGGCTGAAAAATGCAGGTGCTACATACCAGCGGAAAATGCAACGTTGCCTACACGATCAAATTGGTCGGAACGTTCACGCCTATGTGGATGATATAGTGGTTATGTCTAAAAAATCAAATGACTTAATCTTCGACTTAAAAGAAACCTTTGATAATCTCCAGAAATACAACATGATGCTTAACCCTAAGAAGTGCGTCTTCGGGGTTCCAGCCGGCAAATTGTTAGGCTTCATCGTTTCCCAGCATGGAATCGAGGTCAACCGAAGAAAATCGAGGCCATCTTAAACATAAATCGTCCGACGTGCCTGAAGGACATACAACGGCTAACATGTTGCGTTGCAGCAGTTAGTCGGTTCATCATCCGACTTGGATAGAAGGCTCTACCGCTGTACAAGTTGCTGAAGAAGGCGGACAAATTCACATGGACGGACGAACAGATGCAGCATTGAAGCAGCTCAAGGAGATACTTTTCTCAGTGCCTATCCTTGCATCGCCCGAGCCTGGGGAGCCCATGTTAATTTACATGGCGGCCACCAACCGGGTAATCAGCATCCTCGTCGTGGTAGAGCGGAAAGAACCAGGGCATGAGTACGGAGTTCAGAGGCCAGTTTACTATGTAAGCGAGGTCTTGACGGAGTCCAAGCATCGTTACCCGCACTACCAGAAGATAGCTTATGGAGTGTTCCTTGCTTCTCGGAAGCTGATACACTACTTCCTGGAGCACCCTATCATAGTTGTGCGCAAAGATCCACTGTCCGACATCATCAATAACAGCAACGCTATAGGAAGGGTCATGAAGTGGGGGATTGAACTTGCCGCCTTCGAGATTACATACAAGAGACGTGATGCTATCAAATCACAAGCTTTGGCGGATTTTATCGCAGATTGGACGAAGATGCCAGATGCTACCCCAATGCCGGAGCCGGAATATTGGGTGATGCACTTTGATGGATCAAAGCTACTCAACGGCTCGGGGGCTAGTGTACTGCTGCAGTCACCAACCGGGGAAAAGTTGCACTACGTTCTGCAGATCCACTTCGAGGCTACGAACAACATGGCGGAGTATGAAACACTCATTCACGGACTATGCGTAGCCAAGGATATTGGCATCAAGCGCATAGTTTGCTGTGGAGATTCCGACTTGGTTGTCCAGCATGTGGTTGGGACCTGGAACACGCGAAAACCTATGATGGCGGCATATCGAGACGAAGTGGACGAGATAGCCAAGTGCTTCTTGGGCTACGAGGTCAAGTATGTACCTAGAGAGCAAAACGAGGAGACTGATCTATTGTCTAAAATTGGATCAGGGCGCAAACGAATTCCGCCTGGAGTTTTCCTGGAGCATCTACGGACACCATCCATGAAGGGAGCAGGCATAGACAACCTGGATAGAGTTGACTCTTTCGTTCACACAGTGACAAAGGTCCCTCCGGCTTGGACAAAACCATTCATGGAATATCTCGTACACGGAACTTTGCTCGACGACGAAGTCGAAAGACGATAAATAATACGTCGAGCAAAGGGCTATACCATAATCAATGGACAACTCTACAAAAGAAGCACCACTGGTGTATACCTTAAATGTGTTTCCCAGCAAGAAGGTATTGAAATCCTATGCGAAATCCATCTCGGAGATTGCGGGCATCATGCCACTCCTCGATCGTTGGTCGCTAAAGCCTTCCGGCAAGGATTCTGCTGGCTGACCGCTAAGGCGGACGCCGAAAAGATGGTTGAGACATGCATGGGATGCCAGTACTATGCCCTGCAACCACATGTTCCTGCTGAAGAATTGCGAACAATACCAATAACTTGGCTGTTTTCAGTATGGGGGCTGGACATGGTTGGTCCGTTGCAAACGACACCATGTGGGTTTACGCATCTGCTAGTAGTAGTTGATAAATTCACCAAATGGATAGAAGCTAAACCATTAGAAAGCTCGATGGGGCAACTGCCCTTAGGTTTGTCTAGGATCTAGTGGTGAGATTTGGTCTTCCACATAGCATTATCACCGACAACGGCAACAACTTGTCATTCTGAGAAGTGGAGGATTATTGTTGGGAGAAAGGCATCCGACTTGACCTAGCATCTGTGGCACATCCATAGTCCAATGGTCAGGTTGAGCAAGCCAATGGATTAATTCTTCAGGGAATCAAGCCACGTCTTGAAGCACCGCTATATAGAGCAGCTGGAGCCTGCGCGGAAGAATTTCCATCTGTGCTATGGAGTTTATGAACTACACCCAATAGATATACCGGCTACACCCCCTTACTTCATGGTATATGGAGTGGAATCCATCCTGCCTTCCGACATCCTTCACGATTCACCAAGAGTTGCCGCCTATGACAAAGATGACGCTGAAGAATCCAGACGCCTAGATGTGGACCTTCTCGAGGAGGAGTGCGTATTGGCATGCCAAAGATCCGCCATCTACCAGCAGAAGCTACCATAGTCGCTGCTCGCATCGCTCGTTTAAAGAGGGGGACCTGGTGCTCTAACTTAAGCAGAAGAAGTCACACAAATTATCCCCGCCATGGGAAGGACCGTTCATCATAAGCAAAGCGCTACTCAATGGGTCTTACTACCTCGTTGACAATCGTGAACTTGAGGACAGACCCAACGAGGATCATAAGCGTAAGCGACGTGACCCGGATGATGACTACCCGGAGCTTGATCGGCCATGGAACATAGCACAGCTACGTCCTTTCTACACTTAGCATTTTTTATCTATTGTGTACCTCTTATATGATCAATGAAATAAAGCTCTCTGGTTCACTCATATCTCTGAGTCTTTTACCTCCTTTAGTGTTCATTTTTGGATCATATAAAACCTTTATGCACAAGCTTTGCGATTGCACTTGTGAAAATTCCTCCTGCGGGCGTTAGCTTAAGTTTTCTGGTCTACACGTTCTTTGTTGTTTTTATATGGATTCTGGAGTAGTGACTTTCGACACTTATTGTCGGCGATTTTGTTCTTAGGTTATTGATGGTGCCATTGGGAATCATCACCTGAGCGCATCGTTCCTACAACGATTCCTCCGACTCACGAAAAGTCAAGCATAAAAACCAGAGTAATGGATAAGCCAGCACTTGCTTAAAAAATATATACATGCTGGAATCAGTTCTTGAGTAGGAGGAAATGACAACCATTGTTTTCCGTCTTAAGTTAACAAGTAGTTTTTTCCGCACACAAATTCCAGGGGAAACAAATATTACATTTTTTATCATTCCTCTGGCGCAAGCAACTTGGACGAAGCGTCATCAGCAGCAGGAGAGTCATCCTCCTCAAAATCGGCGGTGTTGAGCGACTCAGAGGAGCTTTGGTTGCCGCCGTCAATGGTTTTCATAGGCACAAAGACGTTAGGGTCGACCAACTCGGCGACTCTGGTGTCAAAACCCACGAGCGACACCAAGATAGCCTCGTGATCTATTTTTTGGCCATCGTCATCCACATTGGGGATACCGGAGGTCACCACATTGATGTCAGCATTTTCGTAGTGCGCCTTGACCATTGACAGCGCCATCCTCGCGCGAACCTGTGTACATGAAGCTTTATAGCTTGCAATACGCTCGGGGGCTCGGCGCGAGATCTCCGAGAACTTCGTCATGGAATCCACCGCTTTGATGTTGATCTGGAGGTGCTTGGCTATCTCCTTGGCCTGCGTGATGGCGGTGTTGATAAATTGCCGGCAAGTTCTTTCTTTTGGTGGAGGAGGCGACTGGGTCAACCCAATAGGAGGTGTAAATTTTCGACAAAGGAACGCATGGGTTCAGTCAAACAAAAATTATAAGTATCCAACTTACAGAAGTACAAGGCGGAGAATCACTTACTGAAGATGCTAATCTCTGCCTGCTAGAGAGTTTCTGCCATAGAATCCCGTTCTTGTCGGAGGATCTTGTATCCTTCGAGATTGCGCTGATTTTTCTCATCGGCAGCTTTCTTATGCTCTTTTAGCATCTCGATCTCCTCCTTCAAGCGGTTCATCTCTATGTTGGCGGACTCTTGCAGGACTTTCATGGATTCCTCATGCATCTTCAGCATATCATTTCTCTCCTGCTTAAGGATCTTGTTTTCGCTATCCAATTGTTGAATATGCTTGGATTGCTCCACAATATCCATAGCCGTGGAAATGGTTTCTGCAAGTCGATGAAAGAACAGTACAAAGTGAGTACTCGGAGATTGTTGGCACAAGACCAAGTCAGAATACAAAAAAGAAAGGAAAAACAGACGCTTGCTCTTGGTGATTTGTTCCTTCAAGAAGGCAGTTTTACCCTTTTCGGCTTCCAAGTCCGCGCGCATCTTCTAGTACTTCTCGTTGGCCACGCCTCTCCGAGCATTCTCATTCTATGGAAAGAAAATTTAACGCTGTTTAGTCTACTTGGAGCATATAGCCGGATAAATATCCACCTAGAGGCTTGGGGGCTATAGTGAGAGTTTTTAACTTGGCAATATGCTTGGTCTTTCTGTAAGCATCTAGTCGGAACTGATTCAGTTTTTCAACTAGAAGCTTGGGGGCTACAGTATAAAGTTTTTAACTCAATCATATGCTTAGTCTTTCTTTAAGCATCTAGTCGGAACTAATTCAGTTACAACTAGAGGCTTGGGGCCTACAGTATCAAAATTTACAAACACTACGTATGCTACTCTGAAAGATAGTCGGAATAATTCATTCAAACTATATGCTTGGGGGATACAATGAGAAGTTTTGTAGCAGAGTCACTCTTGGAGCATTCAGATGCAAAGACCTATGGTTTTCCGTCTAAATCCTCGGGGGCTACAGTGGGATACTCATATGAAATGTAAAAAGCAAATAAAACTTACAAGTGTGATGATCTTGAGGTTTGTAGCACTCTCAGCAAGCAACTTGCCGAAGGATAGACTGTTTCCTTGCAAGATTTCTGCTTGTCGGAGAAGCTCCTCAAGACCGCATGTTGGAGATGTCAGTGCCGCACCAGGAACCGAAGTGGAGCTACCCGGCGTAAGTAGCGGTTAGACTATCTTCGGGAACTCTATGGTTTTCTTGGGTGCGGAGGCATCGCCTTCGGCAGACGTACCACTCTCCACTATCGCCTTACCGCTACCGATGGCATCCTTAGCCGGAGCTTCAGCCATTTGAGTTGCGGCACTTTCTTGCGTTGCCTGTTCGCCGACAACGGCAAGCTCCGCAGAGGCACCTGAGTCCACTTCCATGGCGTAAAGGCCAGATGCATCTTTGGCCTATGAGCTTGTCGGAGCAGGCGTAGGCTAGACGCAGGGAGTGATAGGGGCGATGGCGGGAGATGCGTGGGGAGACACGTCACGATGCAACATATCCTTGATGTTTCTAGAAGCCCCCAAAGTTTTGGAGGTCTTCTTCAAACTAGTAGTGGCCTTCTTCGTGAAATGTGCAAAAAGTATAAGTACAGGAACAAGACAAGCAATGGAAAATGTCGGAGATAAAGAGGCTTACACAATAGGGGGTGCTTTAGCAAAAGGAATCCCGGTAACCTTTCTTTTATTCGCCTCCAGGGCGGCGGTAGTCTTCTTGGAGGCTCCACCCTCCGTCTTATTCCTCTTGCCTCCATCGGCAGCGTCAGAGGTGGAGCTCTTCCGCTTTCATGCCAGCGGGACATCATCGTCGGACACGACAATAACTTCCTTCATCTTTGGGTCATAGATTTGGACAGCCATGTCGTCCTCCTTTAGACTCTTAAGCTGTTGAGTGAAATCATAAGGTGTTAGGTGACAAAGGCAAGACGGAAAAACTGGAGCAAATGTCATACAAGGAGAATAAATAGGTACCTCTAGGCACTTGCCCTCCTCGAACATGTCGTAGGTGATGGTGAAGCCACGCTTCCTATCCTTCACCTTGACGATGTCCTTGAGGCGGAGCTTGACGGAGTCGCTGGAAAAGTTGTCCTCGGAGATGCGGAGGCTATCCTTCCTCTCCTTAGAGTACTCGTGCATCAACTTTGAGCAGTGTTGCAGAGGTTGGATCCGCCTGACGAACCAGCACATGGCCAGGTTCAATCCGGTCAAACTCGTCTCTACGAACCACTCTATCCGCCTTATAGCGCGGGAAGCGTCGATGTCGGAAGGAAGGGATGCCTGGGATCTCCATGTTGAGGCTTCGGCGGCAGCTCCATCGATGAAGTCCGGATGCGTTACTTCTCGGTCAGCCAGAGGGATATCTGGGCCATAGAAGTACGTATGTTGCCAGTTTTTACAAGTCTCGCGGCCGACGATGTCGGGGAACCGCCGGCCAGGCCGGATCTTAAAGCTAATGGTCCCACAGTTCCTGAGCTCATCCTTGTCGGCTTCGGCTTCCCGCTTGACGGTGAAGAAGTAAATGAAGAGATCTAGCCTAGGCCTAATCCCTAAGTAACCCTCGCAAAGCGCCGCGTAGTTGCTAAGCGCGAGGATGCTATTGGGGGAGAGGTTCTGGGGCTGTACTCGGTAATGGTTGAGGACATCTAGGAAGAAATTGGAGATGGGAAGGGAGACGCCGCGTACCAGTTGGGCTTTGAGGTACACCTTCTCTCTAGCTTGGGGAGAAGGGGTGACCTCGCCGGCCGGCGCCGCCCGCCAGACGAGCCCCTCCATCACAGGGAGGTAGCCCTCGACGAGCAGTTCTTTGATGTCACGGTCCGTAATATCCGAACCGCGCCAATCCCCCTTGTGGGAACCACCTTCCTGTTCCAGCAGCTCTAGCACCGCTGGATTGTGGTCGCCGCCGGCGGATTCTATCACCGCTGATTTGGGCAGCACCAGGCCCTCTGGGGGCACGTGGACGGTGCTCGTCGGCTTCGCTGCAGTATCGCCGAATGCCACCATGGAGGGAGCAGAGCTGCTGCTGGCCATTGGAAGGAGAGAGGTGGTGACTGGGAGGATTGAAGGGTTAGGGTTTTATGCGAAACATGCAGAGAGCTTGAGGAGGTGCACGCTGGAGGAAGAAGACGATGCAGGAGGATAATGAGGTGAAAAGTAAAGTTCCATCGTAGTTACAATTTATAACCTCCGGCATCAAGATTCGTGCAAGATGATCGAATGGTTGACGCGTGGGCGATGTGTGCAGGCGCGTGCGCGTAAATTTCGCCATGTTCCCAACCTTCGCCGCCAACAGTTCGTATCGCTCGCGCGGGAAAAACGGACATGATTGCGTTCTTTGCATGTGTGAGTTACGAGGCGTTGATGACCTATGCCTACATCATCATAGCTGTCACTAGCAGGTGAACCATCACATCGGAATATTCCGGCATGGACGGATCTAGTCCGGCTACGGAAGAGTACGATAGAAGATTCAGCAAATCTCCGACTTACAAGTTGAAGATGGAGAAAGCCTTGCAGGGTTCTTGGGAGGGCTACAAGATATTGCTTGATGATTTGCCGACATCCATCTAGACGGAGCATTCAACCTGAAGAGGCAAGACGACGCAAGAGCTCGGAGTTCTCCAGGGGATACTGTTGGGGATATGCTATATGGGCATCCTCATAGCATGTCTCCTATTCGGATAACCCGGGTGGCCCACAGCTGGTAGCACGGCCCATGGCCTGCTGGGCGGCCTAGTTAGATGGATCCAGAAAGGAGGCCCATGCCGGATAAAGGAAGGCTACGGAGGAGTCACCGACGTACCCGGAGCCTTGGAGTACAAGACACGCTAGACTAGTTGTAAGCAGTGTAGGACTCTGTAACTTGTCCGGCTAGGACTTTTCCCTGTAACCCTAGGACATGGCGACTATATAAGTCAGGCCTATGGGAGCCTTTAGGGCACAATCTCAGACAACCTAGTATCGGTTATCATACACCTCGCATAGCGAACCAACCGCTGTAACTCGGTGTATTGCCATTATAGTGATTTATAGCAGGAGTAGGATTCCCCCACTGTTGTGTGATCTAAACCTGGGTAAGCTGTGTTACCTCGTACCCGTCAACCGTCCGCCTTCCCCCACGTCTCTAAACACGCACTGCGAGGACCCCTCCATAGCGTACTCGTCGGCAATACCACGACACTCTATTTTTGTTGTTGTTTTCCATTAAGCCTAACTAGTGAAAACAAGAAACAAAAAGACAAAATTGCAGAATCTAAAGGAAATAACTTCGAGCATTCACACACAAGGATGTGAGTAACTTTTACCTTACCTCCTCGGCAACGACGCTATAAAAAATCTTGATGTCTACGCACTTCTATTCTTGTAGACAGTTGTTGGGCCTCCAAGTGCAGAGTTTGTAGAACAGCAGCAACTTTCCCTTAAGTGGATTACCCAAGGTTTATCGAACTCGGGGAGGAAGTGGTCAAAGGTATTCCCTCTCAAGCAACCCTGCAATCAAGATACAAGAAGTCTCTTGTGTCCCCAACCCCAACACACCCAATACACTTGTCAGGTGTATAGGTGCACTAGTTCGATGAAGAGATAGTGAAATACAAGTGGTAACGGTGCCAGAAAATAGCTTCTGACTTGTTGTTGACATGGGGTAATGGTGCCAGAAAAGAGCTGATGGCGTGGAGGAAAGGTAAAATCCCAAAACCTCCCCGGCAAACATAACAAAGATGGAAGCAATCAAACATGCAACAGATCTAGTAGCAAACGGTGTTTCAATGCTTAGAAACAAGGCCTAGGGATCATAATTTCACTAGTGAACACTCTCTCATATAAATATCCTCTCTTCATGATACTACTCTTAACTACTCTCCGGTTGGACACTCTAATCCATGGTAGGGCTATAACAGCACACCTCAAAGTCCGCCTTCCCCAATCTAGATAAACCCACACTGTCACCTTGAGCGCTAGATGGTTCCAAAAAACACCACAATTTCATAGAGACATCCAACTCCAAATATAACTCATAGAAAATATTCAATCTAGCCAAAGTGCCACACACGGTATGCTCGCTGTCACTTTGACACATGTGGGAAAAAGCATAGATCTATTAAAGCACAAAGAGTATTTTTGTAGACTCAAGCCTAAGTGCCACCATGGCGTGCACGCTGTCACTTTCACACACATGGGGAGAGCAGAGATCTAATGAAGAACTTGACTAACAAGGTAGATCTACTTGATTACAAAGCTCATGACCACAACAAGATCATGCATAGAGAGAGATGAACACATAGCTACCGGTAGAGCCCTTAACCTCAAGGAAGAACTACTCCCTCCTCATCATGGGAATCAACAACGGTGATGAAGATGGTGGTGGAGATCGATGGAGATGGATCCGAGGGCACTTCCCCGTCCCAGCAAGGTGCCGAAACAAAGACTTTCTGTCCCCCGAATCTCCCCTTCGGTGGTGGCGGCGCTGTGGAGGTTTTCGTGGATTTCCGCCAGATGATTTAGGGTTTTTGGGTCGGAGGCTTCTTATAGGCGAAGGTGGCAAGGTCGGTGGAGGGGCCCCTATGGACGCCTCCAGGGCTTGCTCGCGCCTAGGGGGTGCGGCCACCCTGTGGCCCCCCTCCAGCTCTACTTCGTGGTTCCGTGTTGCTCCGGGAAAATAATGACTTTGGCTTTTGTCCCGTCCAATTCCGAGAATATTCATTTTTTAGCTTTCTGAAACCAAAAACAGCAGATAACAGGCAACTGGAACTGTGGCATCTTGTCAATAGGTTATTTCCAGAAAGTGTATAAAAATACCTCAAAGTGAAGACAAAACAAAGCAAACTAGATACTAAACAAGCATGGAGCATAAAAAACTATAGATATGTTTCCGACGTATCAGTAGCCTTGCGGAATTACTCATATTCAAAAGGGATTCTAAGATACAAAAACAAAATTGTCATAGGATCAAACACTAATCTCGGGAAAAAGATAATACAATCATTACACAGCTTAGAGTTGGGGTACATTCAGGGGAGAAGGCTACATATCAAAGAATCAAGCTTCTCTTCCACTGGCCTGGCAATGAAGCCCAACATTGTCTCCTTCATCAAAGAATTCCCAGCTTTCCAATTTAACAAAGTAGATCATTGTCAATACCCTGGATTACTACAGCCTCTTCATGCCCCTGATTTTGCTTGGACCCATGTCAGCATGGTTTTTGTTGAAGGGTTACCAACTTCTGACAATAAGGACATGATACTGGTAGTGGTTGACATGTTCACAAAATACTCCCATTTTATTGCTCTCAAACACCCTATTACTGTCAGAACTGTGGCCAAGGCTTGCACTTGTTCAAACTGCATGGATTACCAACTGTGATAGTGACTGATAGGGATAGAATCTTCACCAGCCACCTTTGGCAAGATCGGTTCAAGTCAATGGGAGTGAAACTTCACATGAGCACTTCCTATCATCCACAAATAGATGGACAAACAGAAAGAGTAAACCAATGTTTGGAGAATTACCTCAGATGCATGGCATTTTTACAACCCAAAAATGGAACCATTGGTTAGCCCCAGCTGAGTGGTGGTATAGTATATCTTTTCACACATCTCTGAAGATGACACCATTCTAAGCTTTATATGGCAGTCCACCTCCCAGTTAGCTGAGCTGATACTACCACCTTAGGAAAATGCTCCAAGTTTAACTGCTACTATCAACACTGAATAGATAACACAAAATATCAAGAAAAACCTATTGAAAACACAAGAAAGAATGAAGAACCAGGCAAAAAAAACAGAATAGAAAGACAGCTTGCCATTGGAGACATGGTCTATCTCAAAATTTAACCTTACAGACACACCTCTCTCAATATTCATAGATGTTTGAAGCTATATTTAAAATTCTATGGACCTTTTCGTGTGTTGGAAAAAGTTGGAAATACCTCTTAGAAACTATTGCTGCCTGAAGGATGTCAACTTCATCACACATTTCATGCTAGTCAATTGAAGAAGCACTTGGGACCCAAAGAAATTCCCACATCACACTTGCCATTGTTAAACCCTAATGGAACAATCCTTGTCTCCTGAAGCTATACTGGAAAGGAATCTTATACCAAGAGTACAAGGGGACATTGTAGTGCCAGTGGTTCAATGGTTGATCAAATGGACAAACTTACGAGAGACAGAAGCGACTTGGGAGGATTCGTCATTCATCCAGAAGGTTTTCCCTCACTTTCAGCCTTGAGGACAAGTCTGGACTAATGGGGGAGGAGTTATCATGCTCTGGCTATGTGCCTCCCGCCCAAACAAGGAGGAGAAGACACTTTACACCTGTCCTTAGCAACACCAACTGCCCACTTATTTGTCGGGTAGCTCTGCTTTCTTCTATTTAGCCCCTGATTCAGAGGGAGAACGATATGCTTGTATTATTGGGTTAAACCCTAGCCGCCTCTGTTGAGGATCGACTCTACCTTTTCTCTGTAATTCTACAATTTTGCTATAATAGACTTTGCAATCTGAATCCATCCTCTGTTCTTGAGTCTAGCTCTGTAGTTTTGTTTGTTCTTCAGGCTTGTGCCTGCCATCTACAATTTCAAGGGAAGAAATATGTTGTGAAAACCTATCTCATAATTGTCGAGGACATATCAAGTGGAGGTGTGCTTTGGTGTCCCCCCTCAAATTTAAGTTTGTATGGAAAAAAAAAAATTGGACCCTATTGAGACTCATATTCAGGCCATGTATACCTTCATATAGGTGTACTCGGTCAAGCTGGGTATACTCCACGTTTCCACCGGTTGATCCCACCTCCCATTATTGTGATTTACGTCTTTGCATGCTAAATTTTGAATTTTTGTTGTTGTTGTTATATAACTCCCCGATTTTCACCTCCCACGGACACGTGAGCATACGTGTACGCAGGGCCGGCCATGAGATGTCGGGCCCTGTGCAAAGACAAAAAAAAAAGTATCCCTGTTCACAAATAGTTATAGAGCTTTTTTGCAAAAAGTTAGAGTTTTTTATTATATTTTGATGGCAATCTATATACTCCCTTTGTTTCAAAATAGATGTCGCGGATTTTTCAAAATTTGGATCAATCTAGACATTATTTAGTATATAGATTTATGCAAATTTTGACGAACCCGCGACATCTATTTTGATACAAAGAAAGTATTAAATACAAAAAAGACACCTATTCACAAATAGTTATATATCGAGAAAGGATTTATTAAAAATGGAAAATTAGGATATTCTCCTCCGTTAATTCCCTCAAAAGGGGTAGAAATCTTTAACAGAATAACAACGCAGAAAGAATAAGAAGCCAAGAAGGACACGACTGAAGGCAGGAAGATAAGACGAGACGGCGATGGAAGCAACCTTTTTTTTTACAATGCGATGGAAGCAACCTAGAGTGGCTCGTTTTACATATTTTTTCTAAGCCAGATGGGCATGCATGTAGTACGTACTTGCATGGGGCTCCTGGTAGCTGGGGCCCTGTTGCAGCCGCACAGGATGCACCAGCTCAGGGTCGGCCCAGCGTGTACGGTGGGTATATGTCCAAAAGGATCATACGGGCTTAGGGTGGATTTATACGGTTTTTGAAACTAATCGGTTTTGAGTTTTTATTTATCAAAGTTTGAAGGAAGGGGGCACTGAAGCAAAAGTGTATCAAGTGTTGTTATCCAAGGTGGAAGAACAGCAAGATGCATGCTGAAACTGGAGAGGTTAATCGGCGGGACCGCCGAACCACTCACAGGGCTAGTATTCGGTAGGTGTCCTCTAGCATTCTCTGATCTAGTAGCAAAATCGAAAAGTCAGATTGGATCCTCCCCCATCCTCCCCTGCAAGCAAAGTTTGGTGGGTTGTTGCATGATGACATGGTCCCTTCATGCTCATGTTTACGTCGTTGCACCAACCAATAACTGAAGTTCCTTCCTCGGCTTCCATTTCCTCCTACGTGCCTGAATTCCTAAAATAGGCAGAAAACAGTTTTAGAGCATTGAGGTAGTACAAAACGCAGTACCAGCACCGTGGAAAATCAGTGATCAGAAAATGGTTACCGGCAGATAGTCAGATTGTTAGGACATCTCAGACAGCTAACTAGAAAATGGTTGGTAGGTTCTCAGATTGTTAGGACATCTCAGACAGCTGATAGGCTGCTGTCGTGCAAATTACAGATACCGTCGATCGATTCGGGGCAACTTCTGTATACTTCCCGTAGAGAGCAAGTGTCATCCTTCCTTTCCAGCCTCTCTACCCTCCGTGGCTCCGTAATGTCACCTAACCAGCGGAAGCAACACGCCATACAACACCAAGGTCGAGCGCCAAGACGCCGCAGAAGCGCTCTCTCACTCCCACGCGCATAAATACACGGGCACGCCTGCACGTAGACATTTATTTCCACGGCACACGCACACGGCAAGAGAGAGCATCACAGCAGCAGCAGCAGCAGCTAGCCATGGCCTCCGTCGCGTTTTACGTCGTTGTCATCCTCGCCGTCGCCGCACCGGTCACTCAGGCCGTGGCCGCGGCGGCGGGCGGGAAGGAGACGCACATCAAGGTGTACTGGCACGACGTGGTGAGCGGGGCCAGCCCGACGGCGGTGCCGGTGGCGCGCGCGCCGACGACCAAGGCCTCCAAGACCTTCTTCGGCGCCGTCTACGCCATCGACGACGCGCTCACGGAGGGGCCCGGCCTGAACTCCTCGACGCTGCTGGGGCGCGCGCAGGGCACGTACGTCAGCGCCGGCAAGGACACGCTGGCGCTGCTCATGAACATGAACTTCGTCTTCACCGCGGGGAGGTACAACGGCAGCAGCGTCGCCATCATGGGCCGGAACGAGGTGGCGAACGCCGTGCGGGAGATGGCCGTCGTAGGCGGCACCGGCGTCTTCAGGTGGGCACGCGGGTACGCGCAGGCCAGGACGCACACCTTCGACCTCAAGACCGGCGACGCCACCGTCGAGTACAACGTCTTTATCAGACATGATGAGTGACCTGCGGTACACTGGGTGACTAACTAATGTCAGACTTTCATTGGATTGTACGTACGAGCACTTATAAGAGTTGTACTCTTATCGTTTAATTGGTGCCGATGGAGTAGTGGTTTTCATAAGCGGCGAGAGGACACAAGGTTTATTTTAATTAAATTCTAGAAGTTGATTATCGTTGTATGTTGGGTTTGAACCAATAAATGGAGCTAAAGTTGGGTTTGAACCAATAAATAGAACTTTCATTGGGTTTGTATGTTGGGTTTGAACCAATAAGCGGCGAGAGGACACAAGCTATAGAACACTGTACTTGGTTCAGCATATCTGAGATCATTTTGGAGGTTGCCTGACAAAGAATTAGCTATATGGTGCGACACTGCTTAACTTATGGTCAGTTTAGCTATAATGCAAATTCGTTGTCATTCAGTGACATGCGCCATGTTTACCTAAGTTCTGATTATTCCGAGAAAAGGATCAAGCTGTTTTTCATACTATCTGAATTTATTCGCCTCACTAGTCATACTCAAGATTCCTCTTGATACTAAACACATGTCGCTTTATTTATACAGCAGGACGAAAGCTTGATTCGAAGAGGATACTAAACACATATTTTGGTAATTGTAATGTAGTTACAACATCTTGTACCGTGAGTAAATTAGAAGCATGAGCTGTGTTACTTGGTTGCCATCATGTTCAAATTCTTTCCCAATAGACTTTATAACAGGCAGCTACAAATAACTTCTAGGAAAGTAGCAGCTATCTTTCTGGACAATCAAAACAAAATCCTGGAATGCAAATTAATGTCAGATTGTTTTGTATGAAATAAACACTTTACATTGGAAAATTAGTTTATAAGCTGGATATTTGTGGTAATCAGCACTTCCTAAATTTATATTTTTTTATCGATTCATCACTCGTGATGTATAAATGCAGTTTGTTTTGCCGACAAATAACAAGCTCCAATTTATTCAGGAGTTCCATATTATTGTAGTTAGTACTGTCCAACTAGTTTGACAAATACTATGTACAACCTGTAAAAATAATGGGGGATGTCATGAAAATCTATTCATTGATTTCAAGGTATAGCCAAGGAGATCACAAGTCACGTTCTCGTATGCTCATTTGCTTGTTCTCAAATCAAGCCCTTTGAGCCGGGTCCACGATGCTCAAGTCAACCATCATGATCGGTTCTCCTTGGCCATCACTTTGGCCTCCCTCCATGGCTCCAGACCGAGCACCGTTCTCTTCAACTTTAAGAGCTCTTTTTTTGGAGGTCAATAAATCTTACCATCCTAGTGTCTCCTCTCGTCCCCTTGCCATTTGTCTCTTCCTTTTCAGCGACCAACACCTTCAATGTATCGTGCTTTGTAAATGACGAAGCTTCACGCTTGAGATCTTGCTTCATGAACTTGTGGCCTCTCTGCTGAACCGCACGACCACCATTGCTTGGGCCACCATCTTCAAGATCGATGGCCAATGATTCATTGCCACACTTCTTCGAGCCTCGTAGACCCTTTAGGTATGAAGTATAATGGTTTTTTGTCATATATCTCATTGAAGTAGTCCAAAGCTTCGAGCACCTACATACTGTAGGGGTTCGTAGCATGGAAAACAAAAAAATTCTACCGCATGCAAACAAATAAGCTAAGATCTATCTACTAGATTGTAGCAACGAGTCGATAGAGGAACTCACCCTCGAAGATTCCAAAGCGGTTAACGAGAGAAGATTCTTGTGGGTGATGTAGTCGTACTCTTGCCGATCTCAAGATCGCGTAGACGATCCTTCCCAAGGCGTTGCTGCGGCTCATGCAATCGGTCACACGTTCGGTACTCGATGAAGACCTTCCTCTCCCTTGTTCCAGCAGGCAGCATAGGTTGTAGCACTCTCCTCGCGATTTCGTCAGCACGACGGCGTGGTACCGGAGGTAGATGGGAGATCTCGCAGGGCTTCGTTTTAAGTCGGAGCGAGTATGATGGAGTATGAGAGAGGCCTTGGTGATCTAGGGTTTAGAGGGAACCAAGGGGAGGGTGTGGCCGGCGGCTAGGGTTTGGGGAACACCCCAACTCGCCGAGTTGGAGGTGCCCTAGGCGGCGGCACAAGGAGGTGGTGGCGTCGGCTACTTGGAGGAGAGGGCTAGGGTTTTGGGTGTGTGGGAGAGGGGCAGCCCTGCCCCTCCTTATATAGGTGGGAGAGCGCGTCTTGGGAGGAGGGATTCCTCCCCCAAGTCGGCCTCCTTGGTCGGCGGGTGGAGGGAGGAGACTTCCTCCCCAAGTAGGTTTCCTACTCTCCCTCCACCAAGCAAACTTGTCGTTTGACTTTTCAAATTGGCGTTTGACTTTCAAACTAGGATTCGATTTCTCCCTTTATTTTGCCCAGCCAAGTAACCTAGTACATGATGCAACCATTCCACATTGTTATGACACATTCATGTACCCTTACCCTCCGAAGTGCCGGACCTTCCGGACCCTTCTAGAACATTCCCGATGAAAACACCGAAATCATTCCCCAACTCCGAAACAGGACTTTCCTTATATGAATCTTATTCTTTGGACCATTCCGGATCTCCTCGTGATATCCCGGATCCCATCCGAGACTCCGAATAACATTCGGTCTCTTACTCATCATTCCATAACTACTCAACAACATCGAATCCTTAAGTGTGTCTCCCTACGGTTCGTGAATTATGCGGACATGATCGAGACACTTCTCCGATCAATAACCAATAGAGGAATCTGGAAATTCATATGGCTCCCACATATTTCTACGATTACTTTGCAATCTAATGAACCACTTACATACGATACCAATTTCCCTTTGTCTCACAATAGTTTACTTATCCGAGGTTTTGATCGTCGGTATCTCTGCATACCTAGTTCAACCTCGTTACCGATAAGTACTCTTTTCTCGTTCCCGTGGTATGTGATCCCTTGTGAGACAGTCACGTGCTTGCAAGATAATTGGATCACATTCCACCGAGAGGGCCCAGAGTATATCTATCCGTCATATGGATGGACAAATCCCACTCTTGATCCATGTGTCTCAACCCATACTTTTCGAACACTCAATGCCACCTTTATATCCACCCAGTTACGGTGTGGTGTTTGATGTCATCAAAGCATCCTTCCGGTGATGGTGATAAGCATGATCTCATGGTCGAAGGAATTAGGTTACTATGTATCATAAAGCTTATAGCAATTGAACTATTAAAATGACTTGATCTTTATGCTATGCTTATCTATAGGAGTATATCCATCATACCATTCTCCTAATGATATGACCTTGTTATTAACAACATCTCAAATGTTCATGATCAAGAAACCATGATCATATATTAATCAACAAGCTAGTATTATTAAGAGGCTTTAACAGGGACACTAATTTAGTTTACAAATAACACAAGTATTAATGTTTCTGGTTAATACTATTATAGCATGAATGTAAACATTTAATAAACACAAAGATATAATAATAACTACATTTATTATTGCCTCTAGGGCATATCTCCAACACATACATGGATGAAAAATCCAATAGATATACTCACATATGCAAGGTACATTGAAATATGTAAAATAGACGAGCTTTTACCATGTCAACAACACCGATGCCTCTCATGGGCCATGCTAGCACATGTTCATCCGCACCGCAAGTTTTTTTGCACTCCGCTTGGATGAGTGCCCATCTCTTTTAGAGAGGTGTGTCATTTTGATCATTATAAAAATCTTAGGGCTTGAATTTCCTACACTCACAAAAGTAGTACATGCCAACCCACCACCAATATGTCCCTCCTTTTTGCTTGGCACCGCAAACTGGATTTTGTCCAATTGTCATCCAAGCCTCACGAAGCACCTTGTTCTCTCTTATCGTGTATACTCCAACCCTTTAGATTTTCCTCTTTTGTGTTACGGTGTCTAGTAGGTCTGCATCATACATAAGGCCGACACCATGCACAAACAATGGCTCCCCATCAATAGAGAGCGCATCTTTGTTGAGTCTCTTGCTCGGTATCATCCATAGGGTCAGATTCATTGATCATGTGGTGCATGATGGCGTTGCCGCCATCCTCATATTATACATACACACAATTGGACATTACAAATCGGTTTCACATGCCAATGGACGCAGGAAAGAGAGGTTGCAAGCTTACTGGTTTAACAGGTTGTGGGGCACTAGCATGTTCGCGTCCGAGATCACCATGGCCTCTTCCCAGTCTCCGATGCTGAGTCATTGGCCGGAGATCATCTCCAACGACATGGAACGGGATCCACTGAGCCGAGAAGGCATGAGCACGTGATGTAAGGTGCAAGGCACCTCCAGCAATATAGGTGTCGACCGGGGACAAAGAGGTGGTGTGCAACCTCTTACGAGATCGAGCTTGTTGATGTGGTGGCTGCGCCTGGGCCATGGTGACAGTGAGCGCCTATTTCTTGATCATGATAATAGCCTAGGTAGCGGCTTGGGAGGCGATGTCATATGTGTTGTCCTTGTCCTGAAGGGCCAGCATAAGCTCGTCATCTTTCCCTCGTTCGGCGACAGCTTTGGCTTCGGACACCCGTGCCTTGGCCTTATATTTCTAGCTGGCGCACTTCATGGTCTCATGAGCTCCCTCATCCGACTTCAGCTATTTTGTTGGGGCCTTGACCTTGGGTACAGTGGCTGGGGTGGTGCTAGTGGTGGAGGGGTCCTCCCTCGCTGGCTAGAGCTCAGTTAACTATGCTGACAGAATTCGTTTGAGAATGAAGGGAGAGGGAGTGGTTTATGTGCTACTAACGAGAGGGCATGTGAAGGATAAGGGGGACATGCGAGAACGCGCGAACGGTCCACACGGACACATTACCATGCCAAATTAAGACTAAAAATAGGGCCTCGCAGACCAGTTTGTGCCGTTTGGTTCGTGATCGCACCGCTGCACCACGTCTTAGAGCATATATATTCGTGTCCCCCGAACCATCCTCCAAGTAGCTTTGGGGTGCGCGAAATAGGGGAACACACCTAGTTGCATGTCCTAAAGGTATTTTTTGTCTAGTGCGGTCCAATACGTTGTCTGACGTGAAGGGAATTTGCCCTAGAGAGAAATGATAATTTGCATATTTCATAAAGTTTATGATTAAGTTTTATATCATGCTATAACTATATTGATTAGGAAACGTCAATACACGTGTGATATACAAACAACCAGTAGTTCCCAGTAAAACTCTAGTCACTGGTTCATTGGTCAACAGATGATCAAAGGTTTCTGATCATGTTGGTTCCTCGACCCCAATTGACAATAGAGTCATTTCATTATAGAATGAGATGGTGAATATACCCTATATGTATCATCGTATTACAATCATGCCATAGAGTTCAGGTTACGATGATTAGGAAACGTAGTGATTCTTTCCTTAGATCATGATACCATATCTAATCACTGCCTCCCAAGGTTACTTTGATGGCACTTAACGTCACTCGGTGGAACAATGATCATAAGGGTGTCGTTGTTATCCGAAGGAATAGGTTGAGTCCTATGCGTCAAGAGAGGAATTTTTCACCCACGTGACAGAAGATACTCTGGGCCCACTCGGATAAGTTATATCCATAAGATGTGCAGTGTGTGACTAGGTCGAGGGATATCACTTATCATATCGAGTAAAGAAGGTATTGTCGGTAACGAGGCTGAACCCAGACATGGTGATGTCATGATCAAGCCTCAGACAATATAGTATCGCAGAGGCAAAAGGAATAAGACACAGTGTTTATGGTTCAACGGAAAATTTCGTGGAATGCATAGGTGGTCATCATGGGCATCCAGGTCCCATTGTTGATCATTGGTCAGAGATGAGTCTTGACCATGTTTGGAGTATTCTCGAACTGTTGGGTAGCACGGTTAAGGGTTTGACGAAGCTTAGATATAGTTAATGGCTTGTTCGGAATCATTGAAGAAATGAGAAGAGAGAGGGACCAAAAAAGTTCTAGGGAAATCCGAAGGTGTTCGGAGAAAGAATAAGGAAAAAGGGACTGAAAGGAGTTTCACATAAACGATGATTTAAATATATTTATTTATTTATTATATGGTAATTACAAATTAATATATTCTAAATAAATATTTATAAAGGCGTCTTATTTATTAGGCAAAACCCCAGAGGGATTTTACCTAAAAAGAAACGGATAAAACAAGGAAAAAGAGGGTTGTTTTGAACATCCCACGTGGGTGGAACATAGTGCGCGCCGCACGGGGCGGCTGTTGCTACGCATTGCGCTCCGCAGCACTGCTGCTGTCGCTACTGGGCCGAAGCAGGCTGGCTCACCCGAGGTCCACTGCTGCCAGCTGCCGCATGGGCGACGCGCGGGCGCGCGCTAGCGGGTCGGCCCACCCAGGGCCAGCGCTAGCCGCCGCCACTACCATCTTCCACACGGGCCGCGGGACACACGCGGCCCACCCGGCTGACGCTTCTGCCTCCTGGGCCGGCGTGCGGGTAGGGGCCCACCTGGCTGGCTGCGGGTTTGCCCCCTTTTTCTTATTGTTTTTAGTCCCACATGGGCACCTAAGGTGGAGGGAGCACCTCCCTCCGCCTATATAAAGGGGTGCCCATATAAGGATTAAAACACACCAATTTCCACCTAAAAATGTAGAAAAGGCTTGTGTTGCCTATCTCTTCTCTCTCTTTTGTGATCGTGGCCTGATACGTTGTAAATGTATCTATAATTTTTGATGCTCCATACTTATTTTGTATCGACTCTTTTATGTTTCGTATACACTTTGAGGTATTTTTATACATTTTCTAGGACTAACCTATTAACAAGATGCCGCAGTGCCAGTTGCCTGCTGTTTTTGGTTTCAGAAAAGCCAGAAAAGAAATATATTCTCGAAATTAGACGGGACAAAAGTCAAAGTCAATATTTCACCGGAGCAAACACGGAGTCCAGAGGAGAGACGAGGAGGCGCAAAGAGGCGGCCACACCTAGGGCGGCGTGGGTCCCCCTGGTCGCGTCAGCCCCTGGTGTGGGCCCCTCGAGGCTCCACCGACCTTGCCCTTTCGCCTATATATACGTCTCCCCAAGATATAAACCCTAACATGGACAGAAATCCACGAAAAGGTCCACAGCTCCGCCGCCACCGAAGAGGAGATTTGGGGGACAGAAGTCACTATTCCGGCACCCTGCTGGGATGGGGAATTTACCCTGGATTCATTTCCAACGATCTCCATCGCCATCTTCATCGCCATTGCTGACTCCCATGATAAGGAGGGAGTAGTTCTCCCTCGAGGCTAAGGGCTCTACCAGTAGCTATGTGTTCATCTCTCTCTCTCTCTCTCTCTCTCTCTCTCTATGCGTGATCTTATTGTGGTCATGAGCATTGTAATCAAGTGGATTTACTCTTCTACTCAAGTGCTTTAATTAATCTCCGGCTATCCCCATGTGTGTGAAGGTGACAGTGTGCACATCCTATGGCATTTAGGCTAAAGATTACAGAAATACTTGTCATGAGTTATATTTTGAGTTGGTTGTCTCTATGAAATTGTGGTGTTTGTTGGAACCATCTAGAGCTCAAGGTGACAGTGTGGGGTTATCTATATGGGGAATGTGAACTTTGAGGTGTGTGATGTCTACGCACGCTTCTATTCTTGTAGACAGTGTTGGGCCTCCAAGTGCAATTGTTTGTAGAATAGCAGCAAGTTTCCCTTAAGTGGATTACCCAACGTTTATCGAACTCGGGGAGGAAGTTGTAACACCCTCAGAATCGGACCTATGCAAGTTTTAGCGAAACCCGCCAAACCCGCATAGAAACGATTCAAAGGTGCCCACCAGGCACTTTCGTGCGGGTGGAAAACGAAGTAATAACATTACACAACAGTCCTCGATGGGACCCACGGAACAGATATATATAACAGCGACTCAATGAGTCAAGAATACAGATATAATATACAAAGATTCAAATCACCTTGAAAATGACAGAGCGTCCAGCTACGGACAAGATGCAAATGGGGCTAAGAGCCCTGAAGAATAACCAATGGCGTCCATAACCTGCCTGTGCCAAGCCGGAAGGGTAACCACGCTAACGACGCCGATCTCAAAACCTGCTTAAACAAAAGGGTGCCGACAAAGGGCAAAGGAAAAAGAGGCGTCGATCGAGGCCAGTGCAGCGAGGCTAGAGTTCGCGGTCCTCGCCACATAGGTATGGTGGATCGAGCGGCGGCAAAGATGCACTAAACAACCTATAGAGACTCGATACAATTAGCGACTGTCAGAGAGGGGTAAGAAAGACCTATTCTGATCCAACCTGATACTACCATCAAACAAACCCATCCTGGCGTTTCCCCCTCGAGACCAAACGAGGAAGTCAACCGAGGAACTCACACCGTTGGTAGTTTTATTTATTCAGTTATCGTTGCAGCAATTACTAGTCAGGTTTAGATAATCATCCTGATAAAATAAGCAGTGGGCACTTTTAGTTAACCATTCCCTTATAGTGGCAACACTTACTAGTCAGATACAATTAGCATGAGATAACCCCAAAAACCCAGCAGTTGTTGGTACTTTTATTCAGCCATTCCGTTGTAGTTGCAATACTTACTAGTCAGATACAATTGTCGCAAGCGACAAGCCAAACAAGCAATTGTGGGCAGTTTTAGTTAGCCATTCCATTGTAGTGAAGCTGATTACTAGTCATTATAAAGTCAAATTTATAGCAATAAACTTTAGTTATGCTTGTCTATGATCGAGATACTGTGCTCCAAGTCGTCCATATCCGCGGACACGGCTTTCAGAAAGTTTTACCCGGCCGGGGTGCACCAATAGCAACACACGCTCGATCAACCTCGGAAAAACCAAATCAAAACCCGAGGCTTTCACGACTAAGCAATCACAGATTCAGAAATATTTGAGGCCACCCCATTGAGTAGACCCATAGCAAGTAAGCAAGCTCCGAGACGGACTCAAGGTTTGCGACAATGGTCAGAAACGATCGGGAACCCGAAAGTGTGGCTGGGCTTGTCGATACCGAAAACACTCCTCTTACCTAAACAGACAAAGGTGCTCCTCGCACAAACGTAATTACTGAAGTAGCATGGCATAAGTACAGATAGTAAATAAAACCTCAAACTAGTTTGTGGCCCCAAGAAATAAGATCAATCAAGCTCGGCTCGGGGTCCCATATACCTCCCGGATGTGGATAGCGCGATAAATCAAGGAACAGGTATCAAGTACTCGGGGTCCCACGGGACACAAGTGGGCGTTCGGAAACCAAATATTATCTATCACCCACCGATGCCTCTGCTTACTTCAATTTTAGTTGTTAAACAGGAATTAAAGTGAACGATAAGTAAAACTATGATCATCTCCAACATCAACATGCGGCAATACAACAACAATCGTGGCCTTTGGGCGACGCAACAGCACTTGAGCAAGCGACTACGACGCGCAAGTCCAACTATCTACCAAACAACAGGTAATAGGCTGTGTCCAAGGCAATATAAGGCTGCAGGGGATATCACGGGTACGAAAAATAGAGCATCGCAACACAGATAGCAATAGATCAACAGGAGGGAATAAATACTATAAAAGTAAGATAGGTAGAAAGGGGGAGATGCTCGCCTGAAAACATTGCCAAAGGTTCAACCGAAGAACGGACGACACTCGCATCAACTCAACGACCTTATCCGCGAAGAAGAAAAACACTAGAATAAACACCGGATGCAATATTTAATACAACGGCAGAAGATCGGCATGATGCATGTATGATTCATGGCATGGCAAGGTGCGATGCAATCAGGTCAATATTAAGTGGAACCGGGGTCCCGACAATTAATTAAATGGTTCAAGTTATTTAGAACCCCCGCAATTAAATGTTGTTTAACAAGACAGAATATATCACCGGTTCGCTACACAGGTTTAAATGAGGCCGATATGAGGCTAGATTTGCCCGCATATGGGCCCCATATTTAATTATTAGGTGAATCGGCATAAGGCCCCCAAACCAATGATATGCATGCGAGATGAATGATTAATATGCAACAAGTTTTATGTTTAGCATTTATAAATATAGGGGTTCGGATAAGGTTCACACATAAGGGTTCGACGATCTTGGGGTTCCGGGGTTCGGGGTCGGTCTCAGGGTTCGACGGGAACGGTCTCGGCAGAGACATTCTCGTACAACGGAGTAGATCTTGGAGTTCCGGTGAAGAAGGACTTGGCGTTCCGTGGTGAAGTGCTTGTCGTTCCGGTGGCGACCTTGGCGTCAGGGTTCGCGGTCATCGGTAGATCTTGTCATCGCTTTGGTGTTGGTCTCGACACATACGATGGAGATCCTGGGGTACCCTCTTGATTATCGGAGGCGAACTTGGGGCCCGACACCGGGGTCTTCCGGGTTCGACGAGATCGGCCTTCGGGGTCCCGGACGCCGGGATCGGTCTTCGGTTTTCCCTGTTGGCGCACCCGAGGTTCTCGGCGTTCTTGAGGGTTGCAGCGTTCGGGCTCTGGATCCGGGTTCGACGGGGTTCGGTGGAAGTCCTCGGCGTTCCATATACATCGGACCCCATGTACACTTGATGACCTTGGCGAGATACTTGCCCAACTCGTTAGACTTGTTCGACGAGAGGTAGCCGGAACCGCATCATCGCCACCAAGCCATCTGTGCAAACAGCAAACCCAACTCGAACATAGCTTGCGATGGCGGGTGCGCCGCCTCCCAGTGACGAAGGACACGCCTGGGCGGCCTGGAGGACGCAGAGAGGGCGAGGCCACTGGCGAGGCGAGGGCCGGGCGGCAGCGCCGGACGCCGAGGCTGGGCGGAGGAGCTTCGGGTCGGAGAGTTGAGGCGAGGCGACTTGAGCTTGGCGGCGGTTGTAGGAGGCGCGGAGGAGAAGTCCGGCGGGGCCTTGGCGTGAGGGGACGGAGGAGGCGCTCAGCCCGAGCTGGCGACGACGGGCGGCAGCTCGGGAGAGGGCTGGCGCAGATGGGCGGCCGAGGCGTCGACGCGCAGAGGAGAGGCGCGGGCGCTCGTGGCCTTCAGCGGGGGGAAGCGGTGAGATGAGTAGGGGCGAGAGGGATCGCCGGTGAGGAAAGGAGGGAGAGGCCGCGGCTCGGAGGCGGAGGGTCGATGGTGGTGCTAGAGGGAGGGTGAAGGGCGCCGGCGAGGGGGCTCGGTAGGGCGTGCCGGCGGCTGCGTCGGGGGAGGCTAGGAGGGAGGAGGAGCCGGGGAAGGACCCGAGGGAGGTGGGGGTCGCGTGCGGGGTAGGGGAGAGGACTGGGGGAGGTGGGGGAAGGTGGGCGCGTGGGGCCGGGGTGGGGCTAGGGTGAGTGGGACCGGTGGGGCCAGGGCGGGCCAGGGGCTGTCGGCGGGGCCAGGGTGGGGTTGACCAGGGGGAAAAAGAGAGAGAGAGAGGGGCTGCGAGTGGGCCAGCGCGCGAGTGGGGCCCAGGGGGTAGAGAGAGTGGGTAAGAGTGGGCTGGGTGAAAAAGAGAGAGAGAGGTGGGAAAAGAGGTGGATTGCTGAGGTGGCAGAGTGGGTAGGTTTTGGGGGGAGAGGGTGAGGTGGCACGATTTGGTTTGTGGGTAGATTAGGATTGGGTGGGGATAGGTTTTAGAGGGGGCTGTTTTAGTTTTTGTGTTTGTTTGGTTCTGTTCAATTTAAAACAAAGCCACTTTGCAAAATAGTTTTTAGGGAAACAAAATATCCGATACGCTCGGGGTTTTGCCTTTAAAATAAAGAGGGGTGTTTGTACAAACAGAACTAGACTTTTCGAAAATAATGCAGACAAACAATGCAAGATGATGGCGATGCAATGCACAAAACAACGCGATTTTTTAGTAGTGGTTTTGCGGGACGCCACAGAAGTGGTCAAAGGTATCCCTCTCAAGCAACCCTGCAATCAAGATACAAGAAGTCTCTTGTGTCCCCAACACACCCAATACACTTGTCAGGTGTATAGGTGCACTAGTTCGGCTAAGAGATAGTGAAATACAAGTAGTATGGATGATTATAAGACAACGATGCCAGAAAAGAGTTTGACGAGGAGGAAGAGACTAAAGGCAATCTAAAATAAATATGAAAGCAAGAAAACATGTAGCAGGACTAGTTGTAAATAGTATTTCAATGCTTAGAAACAAGGCCTAGGGATTATACTTTCACTTGTGTGGACACTCTCATATAAATATCTTCTCTTCATTATTCTACTCCGAACTACTCTCCGGTTGGACAACTCTAATACTTGGTAGGGCTACAAAAGCACTACTTAAAGTTTGCATTCCCCATCTAGATAACCCCACACTGTCACCTTGAGCGCTAGATGGTTCCAACAAACACCACAATTTCATAGAGACATCCAACTCAAAATATAACTCATGAAAAGTATTTATGTAATCTTTAGCCTAAGTGCCACACGGAGTGCACACTTTCACCTTCACACACGTGGGGATAGCCGGAGATTACAATTAAAGCACTTGAGTAGCGGAGTAGATCTACTTGATTGCAAAGCTCATGACCATAATAAGATCATGCATAGAGAGAGAGATGAACACATAGCTACTGGTAGAGCCCTTAGCCTCGAGGGATAACTACTCCCTCCTCATCATGGTAGTCAGCAATGGCGATGGAGATGGCGGTGGAGTCGATGGAGATGGCTCCGGGGGCAATTCCCCGTCTCGGTAGGGTGCCGGAACAGAGACTTTTGTCCCCTGAATCTCCCCTTCGGTGGCGGAGGAGTTGTGGACATTTTCGTGGAATTCTGCCCACGTTATAGTTTACGTCTCGGGGAGACATATAAATAGGCGAAAGGGCAAGGTCGGTGGAGAGATAGGGCCCCACACCATGTGCGGTGACCCAGCATACCACTGCATGATGTAGTACACTATAGTCGTTGACATAACACCAACGAAACACCGTTCACTAGTATTACATCCCTCAGAGTAGTACAACAGAAATATAGCAAGTCCAAGACATGACTATAGCTTACAACTCAACTCTTTACACAAGATCCAGAGAACTCTCTAGGTTAAAGAGAGAGAAAGAAACTTCTTACAAAGAAGAATCAGAAATAAATGACTCAAAAACTATCATACTATTAAGACTAGTATTTTAACTATGGTCTGGCATTGCTGCTATTGCAATACACTACATAAGTAGGTTCTATGGCTAGAGATTATATTCTTATCTAATCCCCAACTTCGTCTTCACTTGAGTGGATATATATGTTGGCTTCCTTGACTTCATTAAAGAGCTTTAGCTTTTGATGATGATTCCTGGAGCATAACTTGATGTAGACGTCGTCTTAATGGCTTTAGAATCTAGCAAGGGTTAAGAAGATACTTTGAGTACGAGCGTACTTAGCAAGTTCACTAAAAAAGGAGTGTTTGATGCACTATAGCTACAGCCACAGACCGTAGGTCATAGGCAATGCAAGTTTTTGAAAACATTTATTTAAAGGTTGCTTTTATTCTGAAAAGCTATGTCCGTCAGCCTTCACGGGTTTACCAGAACTTTCATGGAGTTCCTTACCCGCCGTGTTCGCAGCTCCTTCCCGGAACAGGGAGTAACAAGTTATAGTTCTTACACTCTGCAGAGGTGCGTCACTTTACCCATGAGAGACCTTAGGCTTTGTTGCACGGCCGGGATTATGTTCCCGTTCAAACTTCCTTGGTTTGAGGCCCAACCTAAGATCCAAGCCAATCACTGCCCCCTTCGCGACCTCGCATGCCTCCTTGGTGTACACCATTCCCACATAATGAATTACGGCAATGGTTTGTACAGACCGTTAGATGCCAAAACTATCGTGGGACATTGAGGGTTCGCACCCATATGCTGCATATCCTCTACGAATTACCAATTAATATGCACGCTATGAGTGATAACAGCCACGACCTGCACATCCGGCTTCATGCGAGAGGAAGAAGATACAGTTGACTTCTCTGTCCCATTCCAAATATCACGGTCAACACGTAATATACGGCGCAAAAATCACTGGCGACATTGGTTATTAAATCCTAGGTGATATAGTCCTGAACAGTGGTATTCCAACTACCAGATTTAATAGATTAGCTGATCACCCTGGATCAGTAACCAATAGTTCACATTATTATCAAAAATAGTGTTTTCTGACCTTTTTCAAATGCAGGTGATGACAACACTGGATTTGCAAAATACTTTACAGAAAATAAACAAAGGACATGAGCAAGTGTGAACTTGCCTTTTGTGATTGCAAGATTATGCACTCACGGTCTTCAAGACAATATAAGATCCAATAGTTGAAATCTGCATCATTGGTCCGGTAAGGACTAATGTTTAAAGAAGCAAGATGCCATAGGTAATGTAATGCAAGTTGATAAACGCGAATCCCGAGAATAACATTGTTTTAGGGTTTGGATACTGGAATTGGTTTCCTTGGAATGTGTTGCCCTTTTAGATTAAGTTTCATACATGTGCTTCTTATTAAGGCTTGTTAGTGTGTGTGAAACAACATGTATTTATACAACAATAAAATACACACATATGGAATGCTACACAAGGTTGCTTAGATCTTAATTGTTTATCTTCAAGTTTTACTTTATAAGTAATGATCTTTATAAGGAACCTAAGTGATAATAATTCTTAATACATGGGTAAAGTATAAAGTAATGTGATTATGTTTAATTGTTATTTGGTGACTAAGGTAAGAGTCCTTGGTTTTAGTTGTTAAGAGTTGAAGAATTTATTATGAGATTATTCTTTGAAGTGGCAAAAAGAATAACATTTGAAGAAAAGATTTCCTTTCTAAGGTTTAAATAATCATCATTGTTAATAGAACATGATTAATGTCTTTTGGTGTTTGATTTATTAGTTTGTACTTGAGATGCTTTATGTCTTAAGTTAAATAGACCAAAGTTAACTATAAAACATAAGTGATTTATTAGACCTGATGTTTATAAGGTTTGAGACTAAAGTTAACTTCAAAAGGTTAAGTAAACTTAAGATGTAATATATTTTAATTATTCCCAAGTTTTAGATTGATGATAGGTAGAACTAAGGTGTGTAATTATTCACTTTATATTTTAAGTGAATGATTTAGATTAAATTTGTTTTGCATATTAAGAAAATAATTTGTATTTATTGAATGGGAGCATAATTAGATGATCTTAATAATTTGTTAGAATTTATATTTATGTTAATAATGGTTAATATATAATGATTGTTCATCATATTATATATATGAGTAATACTCAATAAGAGTTTTAACAGAATACCTTAAAGTTAAAAGTTATACTTAAGTTTGCGTATGCATTTAAGTTGTGAATTTGGAATTTAGTATTTAGACTTTAATTACTCAAGGTTTTATAACAATAGTGATTATTCTTACTTAAGAATTGCTTTTAAAGAATTTTTAAAAATAAGTAATAGATAAGGATTTATTATTAAAATATTAAAGACTTTTCTAATAATATATTTAATATTTTTCTAGTGTAATATATTTATTCAAGACCTTAAAAATGAATTTTATTTATTTTTAAGTATTATCTTTATTTTTATAAAATACATCAAAGAATTAAGTGTCTTTAAATATTTACTTTATGTTTTATTTGTAAAATTCTAAATTAGTGTTTTTATAAAACAGTAGAGTTATTTTAATATACAAAAATGATTTTTTATTTATTTTTAGGGTATTTCCGTATTTTATGAAATTTCACTTAGGATTTAATGGTGTTAATACTTTTTTGCCTTATTTTTATTTTAAACAAGTAAAGTTATTTTTTTATTAGGTAGATCTTACTTTTATGATGATATTCATATATTAGATGTATTTTTATGATTTTTCTATAATATTCTAGAGCTTTAAATGTCAGAAGGGTATTTTGGTAATTTTTATTTCATTCTTTAATTGATTTTTTTGTTTTCTCTATTAGAACTAGACCCAAAGGATCCAGCTGGAGGTTGCTTGGTTGGCTACATCGGACGTCCTGGTCCAACTAGACCAGGCTTGGGGGATAACCCCACCCGGCCCAACTCCCCCCTCTTGCGACACCTATCCATCCTTGTTCCTCTTCTCGCACTGCTCGCCGCCGCCGCTGTTGCTTGCTCGATTCCGGCGGCTCCCGCCTCCCTCTGGCACCAGCCAGATGGGTCTTTGGCCCACCGTGCTATGATCTACCACCTCCTCGGCTTGATTTGCTTCCCCCGCCTCTCGTGCACGCCCCCACGGTGATGTGGTACTGCAGTCGCCACTGCGACCTACTCCCATCCCTGACGCCGGAGGGACGGCATCCAAGGATGCAACCCTGGTGCCCTTCGTTGCTCTGTCGTGTTGCTTCATGACCTTCTTGTGGTGGTAGGAGAGGTACTGAGCTATCATTTCTTCTCCGACACCGACGGGAAGGCAACTTCTGCAACCCCAGCGCCAGCCTCCTTGTCTACTACCACAACCTTGTCTCCAGACAGGTAATGCTTAAGTGACCGGCCTTCGAGCTGATGAAATTGTTTAGGTGCAAAACTATGGTTCAGTGATGTTGTTCTTAATATACCTAGGATTTTTCCTGGAATATATGTGATACAACGAAGTGTCTTGCTTCAGTTTGGATGAACTACCCATCCCAGCATCAGGGATATGTTAATTATTGGTACTGTTGTTTATCTGAATTTTTGATTTAGTGCATTGCTGAACTGAAGCTATGTTTCATGGTTTGCTAGAACAGATGATAGCATATGATCTTTGCTGATGGTATTTTTAATTTAGACTATTCATCTTAGTGCTGGAGGTTTACTTAAGCATTCATATGCCTGAGCCTATGTTTATAAATAAAATTTATAAGGAAATGATCCCATGATCATTAATTTGGGAATATGAGAAGGATATAGTTATAGTGACCCCTCCTAACCTCCTAGAATTTATTCTAGTATCAGGTTAGTTGTGTTGGTTGCTTTAACTTGTCATACTCCCAGTTTCTATGGTTTATCACTTGATGAAGTGAAGTGTATATTTTTGACAACAACACATATGTAAAATTTGATTCCTAGATTGGTGGCTAGGAAGATGATTAGATTCATTTAATTGATCTCTGTTGCATAATGAAATGGGTATAGTGTCGGTCTCTAGTGACATCTAATGCACTGGTTGTTGTTGTGGTGCCTCTACCCGGAGTGTGCACAGCAGCAGCTGGGTAGCATGGCTTACTGTTGTTATTACAATGACCGAAATATTTCCTGTGCCAAGGATGCATAGACTGAGGCTGTAAGCACATGTTATCTTATGTAAATAAGGTGACATTATCAATGATTCCTAAACTATTTGTCTAGGAAGATGATTTATGTGATATTTGTACTTGCTTGCAGATGAGCTTAAAATCTGTCTTTTGATGATGAGATGATTTAGTTAATTATAGTGGCCTTATTAGTTATGAGATTGCTACTGTGGAACCTTATTAACAGGTGCACAACAGCATGACCATAATGAATATGATCTGCTACTACTTTGACTAATGTAACTGGTCAAAGGTCGTTTGTTCTTGATGATTTATGTGTGTAACCAGTTCCAGCCTATGATGCAAAGGCTGAGGCACAAAATTTAAATAAGAACAGATGCTTGAGTGCTCCAAAGCTATATGATGAGCCTTGCATAGCATTTCTATGCAAGACTGAGAGCTTCCCCCTTTTAAAAGTCTTTTCATATAAGAACATATGCTATGATTGATCATAGGAATGGATATTTACTTGGTACTGCACAAGTTGCTGAAATGTTTTGTGGATGTGTTTGGATTTGATCAGCTTGCTATCCTAGTTTTTATACTTGAACTACTGATCCTTCCTGGCTTAATACTGGATCTACTATTTCTTGTTGCTGATGCTTCCTTCTCCTGATACTTGTGTATGACCAGCTACTCCTTGCGATTGCTGGTCTACCCTTCTTTTCCTGGAGCTGCTGCCTTGCCTTGATTTCCTCCTTGTCCTAGCTCTTGGATGGCTCCAAGGAGCAACTAGAGCTAAGAGTGTGATGATATGGTGGATCTGATCTATGTGGTTATTCGGGTGCTAGGAAAAATAATTCCCGGTGGTGTGCTAAGATAAGTGTTCTTAACTAAGTGTGGTGGAAATGAATGTGGTGTCACTGAGAAGATGAGAATGGTGTGCTAGCTACGGCTGGTTCACTCCCCTTTGTGCACAAGAGTTGCCTCCTTCTTGTCTACTTCCTGGGTTTGTTGTTGTGTTGACAGCACAACACCATGCAGATGTGTGAGCTGTCTGCATGTGTGCTGTTGGTTCAGGGAGCCTCCCCTGTCCAGGTTATATCTGTGGAATATCTTTACCAAGGCTTTGCTTGGCTGGTTTGGTATTATCTGATCCTGATCTTTATTTTGAGTTTCCAAGTGTAATTTTTGACTTTATGCTAATGATGCTCAAGGTTGAAGCTAAAATTTAATAAGAGAAGATCCTATTTTATTTGGTGAAACTTGCCCCTCTCTCAGGCCAGTGATGCACACAGTCTGAGGCCAAATTTACTGATAGAAACATATTCTACTTTGGCCCCAATTACTGCTCAGTGATGAACCTCACAGTGCATCACACTGTGTACCTGAGAGCAATACTAACCAAACTAACCCCCTCTTTTATTTACTACTAGTTTTGTTTTGCAGATATAAAAGAGGATGAGAAGATATTAGCTTTAGTTTAGGTTTTCTTTCTTTTCTTTCTTTTTAACTATTATTGTAATTTCTTTTCTGTTTAAATAATGTAAATACATTGTATGGTTGTATCTAATTTAATAAAGTTATTTGTTTCATATATTTTGTTTGTAAAGACAATGTAATACTATATAATCTTAACAAAGCTTAATTCTTCTTTCTATTTGTAATCTAAATTATTGTAATATTCATATCTTATTATAATTATGAACTCAGTTCTTATTTGTAAATCTTTTTCCTTTTATTTGTTTGAATTTCAATTATCTTGTATACTTAGATAATTGTAAATACTGTATCTTAATCATAAATAAGAGTTCACCTTTTATTTATTATTACAATTTACATTCCAATTATTATTCCAGTTCAAATTCTTTTAGAATTCAAATTCTCCAATTGAATACTCAAATTTGAATTTCCTTCCCCTCAAACACAAAGGTACAATAGAGGTCATGTCGAAATCCATCGCACCTGTCCTGGTGTTTCCATCAGAACAAGAGAGATCTCGATCCCTCTACAGCTTCTTTAGTTTTGCGCGAAAATTCTCCGGATTTTCTTATGCATGAATGCAATGCACAAACATGTGCCCTCTATAATTATAGGTGCTAATCCTGGGGTGTTACACCATGTGTCCGTGCGGCTAGGGGGCGCGCCACCGTATGGTGTGGCCGCCCTGGTGCCCTCCGCCGTCTCTCCTTCGGGCTCTGTGTCGTGTCGGGTAAAATATCGACTTTGGCTTTTGTTCCGTCCAATTCCGAAAATATTTCTTTTCTGGATTTTCTGAAACCAAAACAGCAAAAAACAGGCAACTGGCGCTGCGGCATCTTGTCAATAGGTTAGTTCTAGAAAATGTATAAAAATACCTCAAAGTGTAGACAAAGCATAGGAAAGTTGATACTAAACAAGCATAGAACATCAAAAAATATATATACGTTTACGACGTATCAGTGTGCTATTATAGCCCTACCGTGGATTAGATTTGTCCAATCGGAGAGTAGTTCAGAGTATAATCATGAAGAGAAGATATTTATATGAGAGTGTCCACTAGTGAAAGTATGATCCCTAGGCCTTGTTTCTAAGCATTAAAACACCGATTACAACTAGTCCTGCTACATGTTTGCTTGATTCTATCTTTATTTTAGATTGCCTTTAGTCTCTTCCTCCCCGTCAAGCTATTTTATGACACCGTTGTCTTATAATCATCCATACTACTTGTATTTCACTATCTCTTCGCCGAACTAGTGCACCTATGCACCTGACAAGTGTATTGGGTGTGTTGGGGACACAAGAGACTTCTCGTATCTTGATTGCAGGGTTGCTTGAGAGGGATACCTTTGACCACTTCCTCCCTGAGGTTGATAAACCTTGGGTGATCCAGTTAAGGGAAACTTGTTGTTGTTCTACAAACCTCTGCACTTGGAGGCCCAACACTATCTACAAGAATAGAAGCGTGCATAGACATCAAGCTCTTTTCTGGCGCCGGTGTCGGGGAGGTAAGGTAAAAGGTATTCACATCCTCTGGCTACTAAGCTATCTTATAGTACCTTTGCTAGTGTGTGAGTGCTCGAAGTTATTTCCTTTAGATTCTGCAATTATATCTTTTTGTTTCTTGTTTTTATTTTCACTAGTTAGGCTTAATGGAAAACAACAACAACATTAGAGAGCTTTATTGTATTTATCTTGAGTTAGGACATGAAGTGTTTGAAGACAAAATTAAAAAACCTATGGAACTTTATTTGCATGCTAATAGCAATGTTATTAGTATGAATTCTTTGAACACCATTATTGCTAATGCTATAGAAAAGTCTAAGCTTGGGGAAGCTAGTTTTTATGAAAATGATATTTTTAGTTCCCCAGCTTTAGAGGAGAAATTTTGTTATGATGATTCTATACCTCCAATATATGATGATTATAATGATGAATATGATATTTTCAGTCCACCTACTATAGAGGAGAAAATTTGTTATGATGATACTATACCTTATATGATGATTACAACGATGAATATGATATTTTCAGTCCACCTACTATTGAGGATAAAATTAATTATGATTACAATATGCCTCATATATTTGATGATTATGGTGATGATAATAATAATGGTAGCTATTTTGTTGAATTTTCTCCTACTACAATTAATAAGAATGATTATGCTTATGTGGAGAGTAATAATCATTTTATGCTTGTGTCTCATGATAAGAATGTTTTATGTGATAGTTATATTGTTAATTTTATTCATGATGCTATTGAAAGTTATTATGAGAGAGGGAAACATGGTCTTATGTATCTCAACAATATTAAGTTTCCCCGCTTTATGTTGAAAGTCTTGAAGTTGCACTTCTTTTGCTTTCCTATGCTTGTTGCTTTGTGCTTTCATGACTTGTTTCTTTACAAGATTCCTATGCATAGGAAGTGGGTTAGACTTAAATGTGTTTTGAATTTGACTCTTGATGCTCTCTTTTACTTCAATTCATATTTCTTATGTGAGCATCTTCTCAAACTATCAAGCCTAACTGAAAGGCGTTAAACAAAAGTACTAATTGGGAGATAACCAAAATTTTAGTAGGTTTTTATTTTGTTGAGTCTTGGAAGTTATTACTTATGTAATAACCTCTACTTATTATTTTTGTGCCAAAAATAACCTCTAATGAGAGAGAATTAAGATTTGGGGAAGTTGTTGTCCCGAAACAGACTTTTGTGCTTTACTGTAAACATTCGTGAAAAATGTCTGTATGTCGGATTGAGCTGTAATATTCTGAGTATATACCTCAGGTTGTTATATAACTTTCATTAGTTAAACACATTTCGATTTGATCAACAGAAGGTCTTCCAAAAAATCTCTTTTTACTTGCTGGTCTGTTTTGACAGATTTCTGCCATTATTTTGATTTGCCTCTTATCGGTTTCTTTTTGAGTTCTCTTTGATCATTTGAGCTTTTAAAAGGAATTGGTACAGTAGCTTGTGTTCTAAGGGAAGTTTTATTTGAGTTGAAACTAAACCCAAAGGCTTGTTATCTTGAATACACTAATGTTGCTAATGAAGAATTGTGTGAAGTTTTGTATGAAGGAAATTTTCAAGTGTAGGGGAAGAATGATGTGATGAGATGAAGAATGGAAAAAATCTAAAGTTTGGGGATAACACCCCATGTCACCCCAATAAATATTCAAGAGGTACAAGCGTCAAATCTTGGGGATGCCCAAGGCACCCCCTTCTTCATCAATAAAAATCTCATATCTCTTTCTAGACACTTCATTTTTATTGTTTCATGCACTTTTGTGTTGTTCTTGGAGCGTATTAGTATTCGTTTTTAGTTTTATTTTTCTTGGTTTGGTGTAATAAGTTGGTTGGATCCCAGCACACTTCTTTTGGAGAGAGACACACTCTGTTTTCATTGCCTACAACGCTCTAGTTTTCATTCTTATTGTCTTGTGGGTGTTCTCTTTTGATAGCACTGCGTTTAGCTTTAGTTTTCTTATGCTTCTAGCTTAGAACTTTTTAGTTCATCTTTGTAGTTAGGTGATACAAGCTCACTGGTCTTTGTTGATTATTATATTTGTGAGTTGTTTCAAATAAGTCGATTGGTGTTGGAAAAAGAGTAGGAAGCTTCATGCTTAAGTGGTACAAAAAGGAGCTTGTTTTGACTGTGGCCTAGACTTTATCATGTCATTATAGATGTTTCTTTGACCTTATGCTTAGTGATTATTGTTGTAGCATGACTTGTTTCAAACAATTGAGATTGCTTAATGTGCCTTGAAAGAATCATGAGTTGTCTTAGCATACAAAAACATAATATTGTGGTATTCTCCTTTGATGCTTTATTTGGGTTGACTTGGCATATGCTCACACCATGTTATGACTATGAACCAGTCACCTTAGCCTCTATGATCATTTAGTTTTTGACTTGTGGTACCACTTTATGCTTTGATTAATAAAGTTTTGTTGCTCTGCATGATTATGTCCATTATTGCTCTCTTAGTTGGTCGCTCCTAGTCTTTTGCTAGTCTCCACTTGTATTGAGTAAGCTCTACTCATGCATCCAACTCCCAAGAAACCAAGTTATTCCAAAGAGTCCACTATAAATTCCTATGCATGGTGTGTTATACCATTCCAAGTATATTCTTGTTTTATCTATCTTCCAAATTAAACTTGTTATGTGAAAATTAGTGATTAAAGCTCTCACAAACTTGATGGCACACTTTATTTTTCTCGCCCCTAATAAACTTGAACCATTGTGTCATCTATGTTGTATATGCTTGCACTTATAAGTTGGGAATTAGCAGAACCGTGTTGTCACGGGGAACGCTGTCAACACCTATTAATATCTACCCTGTTGATATCATGATCTTTTGTTTATGGATGTTAGCGGTGTGAAAGAAAAGGGGAGCTTGTAAGTCTATGGAGTTATGTATATGTGTTACAGAAACGCCTGATCCGTTAGCCCAAGCCATGCCTAATCATGGTGGAAACTTGCAGCATCACCATAGTGAGCAATCCATGAAGCATCCTCAGAGAAAAAAATATAGAAAAAGAGGAAAAAAAGATATGCACCATGCTCATGGTAAATAAAAGGATCGCTGAGATGCTCACTGTCTGTTGCCTTGTCATTTTGATATAGCTCCTGTGTCATGGGGCAAGGGGTACCCCGTTGGCGGTTCTCTATGATACACATATACTTATAATGACAAGAACTTGCTTGTGACTAAAGTTGAGTAGCATGAGTAACGGCCCTCGTACTCAATGGACATGAGATTGCCAACTTATGATTTGTCAAGCATATACTCTATACTTCGTTCACTTTAACCTTAATCACTTCAAGAAGCTTATGATAGGGGCAATGAGAGCTGAAAGCTAACAAGTACCATAATTTTTGGAAGATCTTTATGAAACTTGAAATCCCTGCTTTCCTGTGAAGGGCCTTTCTTCCTACTTTTATATTGAGTCTCCACCTTCTATCCTTAGGCACCAATTAAGAGAGCATAGTTGTCATTCTTAGTTCTATGTGCATTGTCCCAAAACTTATTGATTGATTCATAATGTTGATATTGCTTGTTCTTGAACTATTTGTATCTAGTCACCCTTATGAACTCTGAAGGTGTCCTATGCATTTATGATTTGCTACTCCATGAGGGACAAGCTGAATACCACTATGCTATGTTTTCTATATGTGAAACAAACAAATGTCTTTCAATGCATTGTTATTCATGATCTTTGTTTGTAACCTTTCATGTTGCAACATAGTTGCTTTGTATTGTTGTTAGAACATCATCTTTCATGCTCATGTTTAGAGTACTTTGATCCCAGCTTTCAATGATTTACAAATGGTTGATCAAGATTATGATGGTGCATGTCACCGCAAAAATTATTCTTTTTATCACTTACCTACTCGAGGAAGAGCAGTACTTAATCTTGGGGATGCTTGATACGTTGTAAACATATCTATATTTTTTATGCTCCATGCTTGTTTTGTATCGACTTTCTTATGTTTTATCTACACTTTGAGGTATTTTTATACATTTTTTTGGGACTAACCTATTAACAAGATGCCGTGGTTCTAGTTGCATGTTTTCTGCTGTTTTTGGTTTCGGAAAAGCCATAAAAGAAATATTCTCGGAATTGTATGGGACAAAGTCAAAGTCAATATTTTATCGGAGCAGACACGGAGTCCAGAGGAGAGACGAGGAGGCGCAACGAGGCGGCGACACCTAGGGGTGGCGCGGGTCCCCCTGGCCACGCCATCCCTTGGTGTGGGACCCTCGAGGCTCCACCGACCTTGCCCTTTCGCCTATATATATGTCTCCCTGAGATGTTAACCCTAATGCGGGCAGAAATCCACAAAAAGGTCCACAGGGCCGCCGCCACCGAAGAGGAAATACGGGGGACGGAAGTCTCTGTTCCGGCACCCTGCCGGGACGGGGAATTGCCCCCAGATTCATCTCCATCGATCTCCACCGCCATCTCCATCGCTGTTGCTGACTCCCATGATGAGGAGGGAGTAGTTCTCCATCGAGGCTAAGGGCTCTACCGGTAGCTATGTGTTCATCTATCTCTCTATGGGTGATCTTATTGTGGTCATGAGCTTTGTAATCAAGTAGATATACTCTTCTACTCACGTGCTTTAATTAATCTCCGTCTATCACCATGTGTGTGAAGGTGATAGTGTGCACACCGTGTGGCACTTAGGATAAAGTTTACAAAAATACTTGTCATGAGTTATATTTTGAGTTGGTTGTCTCTATGAAATTGTGGTGTTTGTTGGAACCATCTAGCGCTCAAGGTGACAGTGTGGGGTTATCTAGATGGGGAATGCGAACTTTGAGGTGTGTTGTTATAGCCCTACCGTGGATTAGAGTTGTCCAACCGGAGAGTAGTCCAGAGTAGACTCATGAAGAGAAGATATTTATATGAGAGTGTCCACTAGTGAAAGTATGATCCCTAGGCCTTGTTTCTAAGCATTGAAACACCGTTTACAACTAGTCCTGCTACATGTTTGCTTGCTTCCATCTTTACTCTCTGGGGATGCCTTTAGTCTCTTCCTCCCCTGGGCCAAGCTATTTCTTCCGCAATCGTTGTCTATAATGTCCCATATTACTGTACTATTTCCTATCTCTTCGCGAACTAGTGCACCTATACACCGACAAATTAGCAGTGGGTGTGTTAAGGGACACGAGACTTCTTGCTATCTTTTGGGGTTTTGTGAGGGCTTGAGAGGGACCTTTGACAATTACCTTCCTCCTATGAGTTAAATTAAACCTTGGGTGATCATAAAACTTTATGGGAAATTTGTTGTTATTCTACAAACCTCGCAGACTCACTTGGAAGGCCCAACTGCTACATCACAACAAAATAGAAGCGTGCATAGAAATCACGACCCTCTTTTCGTAGGATTCTTTCCAAATAGGAGTTCTTCAATGCAGAGCCATCGAGGTTACTGCTTCAATGCGAGAGAGCCATCAGCTGGAATCACCGCAGGAGATCTCCTGCGCACTCTCGGTTGTAATCGGGGAGAAGTCAAGCCGTGCAATCAGACGTGGTATGAGTCGTCGTGAGGCTGTCGTGTATGTTTCTCTCTATGACGCCATGAGTTTTGAGCGGCTTTAGGACTTTCGTGACGCCGCGAGGACTTGTGGCAGTCGAGGTATGCCTTCTGGTGCAGGCGTCCTGAACCCAGATGTTAACCTGCTCTGTTAACCGCTCTCAAGGTATGAATACCATAACCTCTGAATACACTGCTTCTGTTCATTAACATTACCTAATAGATGAATCACGGCATTAGGGTTTCGTTCATAGGAATTTTTTGTTTCTTTTCTACCTCAAAACCCCAACAAAGGGTATTTGAGACCCCCTAGCAGTGGTATGAGCCAAAATTTATGCTTAATCTTTTGCTAATCGGTTATAACACCACGAGAGTTGTATACGTTAATGGGCGCCGACCCCCATAATTCAGCACCATCATATTCATCAATTGCACCATCATCTTCATCAATGTGTGCAACAACCCAAGCTTAGGGAGGTTGCATCACTGTGAGTTTTATTCTCCTTTTAGATTTTTAAAGTATTTTATTTTGCCATGTTTTTAGTCTTTTTAAGTTTTCCTTAAAACACAAAAACACATAAAAAATTAGTACCAACCTTTTGCTAAACATGACTAGGAAAAATAAAAAATTAAGTTGGGAACAAGTCCCATTCATAAAACAAGTTGGGATTGCAAGTCCATTACATCCACGGGGTGCAAGGTTGATTGCAAAGTCATTGATCACAGGGCATGCTAGGTATCATAATTACATATTAGCTTTTCAGCTTGGAAATACGGCAAGCGATCATTGGCATCAATATTTAAAATCTTAGAAGATTATAGCATGATCTTGTAACATCCCTAAAATTATGTTTCAAAACTCATGCATATCATCCATGCATCTATGATCATTTAGGGTTCCTTTTCAAAACCAATTTCAAAAGCGAAGGCATACTTGGTACTCATTATTTTTATGTGAAGAACAACTACGATAATCAAATGCCACTCTCCAACTCTCAATTGAAGTATAATTGTTTTATTGTTTTAAAACCAGCATTGTTGCTCTCAGTTATTGTTTGGTTGAGATGTTAGTGCTTGGACCAAAATTTTACAAAACTAATATGGTTTTAAAACCATTTTAAACCATTTATACAAGCTTTCTAAGTGCTATGACATTGTTTCATTTTTGTGCTATGACATTGTTTATTTTGTTTAATCAAACGGAGACCACTGTGCTAGTCTTGGAAGCCAAACCACATATGAGTATTATGCCCAAAAATATAAGGTATTACACTCTACAAAATCCGAGAAAAGATTTAAAATTCAAATGGCTTTTTGAATTTATTTGATTTCGTTCTGACTGATCAAATTAGATTAAAAAGATAAAGATAGAAAGAATAAAGGAATTAAGGCTTAAAGGCGCCACCAAACAGGCCAACGACCAAGAACCCTGGAGGCATTATCCCTCTCCCTCTTCCACCTTGTGAGCTTACCTTGAGACTGGTGGTGGACGGTGATGGACCCTCTCACGTCGACTCCTTCTTCCCCCAAATCACAGGGCAGCAGCAGAGCCAATCATGCATTCTTTTCTTCCCCCTTCTTTGCCTTGATTTCAATCCCACTTAATTGGCGAGGAATAAAGCATAATCTTTACCCTACTTTCAGAAGCTATGAATCCACCATAAGATCCCCTCTCATCTAAAACCATTTACGCTCACCAACTCACCAAAGCGCGCTGGCACCGCTGGGCTGTCCCACAATCAAGCTCGCCTTTGCCTTTGTCCCGAACCACTCCGGTAGGTTGGTGACCCGATTTGATTGGCTCGACTGTCTACCGGATTCAAGTAAACATGACCATGACCAGCATGTCCTTACGCATTCCTGGTGCCTTTTGTTTTGCTTTCTACGTGGCCCGTTGCCGTCAATTTATTCGCTGTTGCCGCAAATGCTAAACCGTCGCTGGAAACGGTCGCGGCGACTCCGGCCAGAACAATTGAGGTACGCCCCTCGACCGCCTCGACTTCTCCTTGATCAAGTGGCGAGGTGTTCTCCGTAGCCTTGCGATGTATGCGCTTGATACTGGTGAGTTTCATGCTAGGAGTGATCCAAAGCGTCGCCCGACATCTTCGTCTGCAAAGCACCCGGCGACAGCTGCGCTCGCTCCAACGAGTTCCCTCTGACCTCTGACGGCACTGTCCAAGCCAGCAACACTCAAGCCCGGCTTCCTGCAAGCTCTGCGACACGCCCAACTGCTTATCCGGTGGCATCTGCTTGTCCCAGCCCTCGCTAGAATCTGCCCCGATCCATCGCCCGTGAGCCTGTCGCCGCCGCCAGCCACCATTTGCACCGCCCGTCTTTAATTGAGCAGCGAGGATCATTGGATCGATCTAGAGCTCTAGAGCTAGGATTAGATTAGAGGCGAAGGCATAATTAATGATGCGTGCCGCCATCATGATCACTTAGATCTTCTACTTCATAAGCGTGATCCGCCGAACCCGGTGCCGTCAACGGATGCTTCCTTGAGCGTGCCATGTGTTTTACGTTTTAAAAAATATGAATTAGATCTATTAGATGTTTAAGCTTGTTTAATTTAATTCATAACTTTGATTCCCATGACAAATTTGACAAATCAATGGAATCGGGAGAGAAAAACCTTCTATTTATGCAATGTGTTTAAAGTTTGCCTCTGTTAAAATGGTTGTTTGCAGAAACATTTGTAGGCATAAATTGAGTATAGTAATTATTTGGAAAATGTTTTGTTATTCAAATAAAGTTTATTTAGCTTGTTGTGTACTTGATTATGATCTGAGTGCACTTGTCTTGTTTGGTGTGAAAATCATCACATGGCATACATACATTCATTGTATATTGTATTTTGTGTATTAATTTTGTATGCCATTATTTTGTGCCATTATTTTATGTCTAGATTTTGGTGCAAATAGTGATTGTGATTGTGAGGATTGTAGCTACTATCCAAACTAGGCAAGTGGTTTCATGATTTATTCCTATGTTTCTCAACTATGCATTAGAAAATATTTTTGCTGATATTTTTGATATATATATTTTGATCCTATTGGGAAAAGTAGTTAATATAGAATTGCTAGAAATTTCTAAGTTAAGATGATTATCTATGCCTTAGCCTCTAGTAGCAGCCAAAGGGTAGGGTGGTTATATATTCATGATATGATAAAATATTTCTAAGTCTTTGGACTTGTGTTTTGCTTAATAAAACAACTAAGTGAATGAAACACCTGGGTGGAATGGAAGGAATGGTTTATGTTGAGTGGTTACACAAGGCCCATTTATATGGATTACCTTGTGTATCTCACTTGTGGAAAGCCACCCAGGAACAAAGGGATTTGAGAGGCCAAATGTTAAGAACCTTCTAGTGCAGCCACATGGCAATATGGGCTCTGCCTGGATCATATAGGTTGCAATAACTTAGCCATTTGGACAGTTGGTGGTAGAGGGATGATAGGTTGGAGCGCGTCCATTTGGTCTAAGGGAAGGCTTCTAAAAGGTCATGTCTTGGTGAAAATCAAGTCTTGTGGGGAAAGTGCACAACCTCTGCAGATGGAAGAATCTAGGTACTTATCCATGTCCCTGGTATTGGACAACTTGAGCATCAAGACATGGAAGCTATCAAGAATCTCCTCATCCCAATTTCTAAGTTAAAACTTGTGGGTGAACAAGGGTGAAGGTTCACCAATTTCTATTGGTGTTTCCTTGGAAAGTTTTGTCAAAGAAAAACTTAGTGTTTTCAACTAATAGGCAAAACCTATTTTGAGCAAAGCAAGCCTAAGCTACACTTAGCCAAAATGCATATAGTATCTAGACTACCAATATTCTACTAAGGTATCACTTGTCAATACTATTCCAATGTATTGATCCACTGTGGTTGTAACTTGTGATGTTGCAGGTTACTCTAATGATGATTAAGGGTTATGAGTCTACACTAAACATGCTTGCATGTGGCATATGAAGATGAAGACTTACTTATCTTATTATATATTTGAACTTTTGTATTAGGCCTTTGGCCATGGAGTTTGTAAAAGACTATGTTTGTCTCTGGAATGATATGTAATAATGACCTTTGTTTCTGTGTACTTCATCTTAAACTATCGATGCTAGCATTGATCCAGGGACTAGCATTGCAATCACAGGGATCATTACCTTTATAAAGGGAGGGATCTTACAGATCTTTGGGGACAAAAAATTAGGATCGTTAAAAATAAAAAGGGAAGAAACTACTATGATTGAAAGTGAGCCAACAAATGATAAACAAGTAGAAGAAGTCAAAATTCTAAGTAAAACAAAAGAACCTATACTTGATCTTGATAAATCTAGGTTGCATGAACTCATTAACTTATTACAAAGTTTTCCCAAGATCCATCTTTTAATAGTCATCAAGCAGGATTTGGTTCCTACCTAGCAAATTATGTTATAAAAGAAAAGATTGAAAGATATAACAAAAAAAGCTATGATACCACCTAAGCTTGGGGCTGTATGGATCCCAAGATATTAATCCCAAGATATTAATCACTATTGAAAAAGAGACACATCATGCTATTCTAGATTTAGGATCTAGTGTCTCAGTTTTATCTAAAGATCTATATGATTTACTTGATTTGAAACATGTGGAAAAATTCTCTATAGATCTTTTACTAGCTAATGATTCAACTAAACATGCTCTAGTAAAAGTTCAGGATATTATGGTTGAATTACGTATGACATTTGTACCTGTTGATTTTATTGTCATGGACATGGGGAGCAATACCTCAATTCCTATAATACATGGTAGACCTTTTTTGAGAACCACATGTGCAGTCATTGATACAAAGGAAGGAAATGTGATGTTCCAATTTCCTCACAAGAAGTGTATGGAACACTTTCCAAGGAATAAGGAGGTAGAAAAGAAGCAAAAACTATCACATGAATTCCATGTCACCTAAACCAAGTAAGTAAATCCTAGCTATATGGCTATAAAGAAAGCGCTTTGTGGGAGGCAACACGGTTATTTTATTTTGAATATTTGTTTTGAAATCTTGCTGTAGCAAGATAGTTTTTGTTTTGGTTTTCTTTTTATAGTTTTTAATAAAGTACCAAGTGGAACCCATTTTGGATGTTTTAAAAGTTGCTAAACATATGGAGTAGCAAATTTCTACAAAACATTTTTCAGTACAAGAATTTTCTAATTTTTTCTGTAACTCCGATTGCACTCAATTTTATAATAATTTACAACTTTTCATCCTCTATATGCATAAAAAATGGATAAAATTCATGACATATCTAAGTGGTAAAAAATTGTTTTGCTACTGCTGAAAATCTAGACAAATTCTGCCATGTTTTGTTTTGACCATTCCCAAGTGTCCTAAAACGATTTGTATGAGTCATATTATATGATAGGGGTATGTAGGAACATTATATACTTGCTTAAACATTTAGAAAGAATTTTGTCTTTGATATATATGCAACAACTATTATACTCTTGTGCCACTAGTGTCACCACTCAGAAAAGAGATGGGAGAAAAAGTTTTGTGTTAATTTTTTTTGACAGGGAATAGAGGAAAATCACACCAAGAGAAATCCAAAGATGGTGAAAACCATAAGCTTGGGTATGAACAAGTCACCCCACTGGATCTACTCAACTCTCAGTTTGCAAACCTCTAAACTTTGTTTTTTGAGCAACATAGAACTATCGTAGAAACTTGGAGCGTCTGTTTTGTCATTTTACTTTTGTTTTGCATTAAAAATACCACAACCATTATTATAAAATTTTATTATTCTCTACTGAAAATAAACTCTACCTTAATGAGATTTAAACTGAATAAGAATGTCATGGAATAAAAGAAAATGGGAGATAAAAGCAAAAGGCTGGAATTCATGTTGTGTCTAGTTCTTAAGCTCAAGTACTTTATATGAAGTGTGATATGTTTGTGACTATTAATTTGTATCCTTTGCTTGTGTATATTTATGTTCAACATTAAGGAGTAAGGTGAGAAAATAAATATTGACATTATAAACTAGATGGCACACTCTTTAGATATCTTTTTGCTAAGCCTTTTCTACACAAGCTAAGACTTGTTCCAAGACCCATGAAACTAGACTAGGCATATCCACCTATTTGTGGCAAAAGCTACTTCAAGTATAGTATGTATGTTAATCCTCCAAACATTCTTAAAAACACCTTTTTATCTATTTTAAAGCTCATAAGAAAGTAAGGTTTTGGGTGATACCACTATGGAAATTTTTGTGATTTACATCTTATTAGTTGTTGTTGGCTAAACCATGCTGGCATGTCATAAGCTTTCAATGTTGAATGTTTATAATTAATCATGTCTAAGTTCTGCCTATGTATTGCATCGATGTAAAATAAATTGTGCATACTAGAGTAGGCATGTTGAGAGAAAACGCTCCTGAACCGCTAGTAAAATCCATGCGCACGTGCGACAACTCATGGTGGAAACTTACATCATGACGATCCTTGTTGATATGATTCGTATGTATGTTTTTCTTGTTCTTATGGAGTATATATACTGCCCCCCTCCCACCTTGAACATAACCAAGGAATTATATTATCTCTTATGCTAAATGAATAAACAAATAAATAAAAAATGGGGGCATATAGCTACACAGGGTCAAGAGGTACTTCAGTGATGCGGTTTCTAAAACCAACATGAGCATACAATGATAGGCCTAAGTTGAGTAGCATGAGGAGTGCAAGGTCATAGGTTAGGTGCATGAAACAATCAACTTGTAATATGTTTAGCACATAAAGCATATGAAGCTTTGAAATAAAAGATACTTGGAACCCCATCCTTATTAGTATTGTTGACATGAACTACGTAACTCAAAATATTATTTTACATTCTTTATGGAGGACTAACATATGTATTCAATGCTTACTTTCGGTACGGGATGCAAAACATCTCGAGGGAAGACATAAAACTAAGAAGTGAGTCTTCTAGTCAAGGGCATGAAACTTAGAAGTAGCCCAAAAATAAAGGCATGAAACACCAATGCCAATATGAAAATAGTCTCTTATTCTATAGGTTCATCAAAGTGTGCTTGAATATTTATTTTGTTCATCATTTGTTTTATCACACCATTGCTTATTGTTCAACATATTTATAGATATGTAAAAGACACAACTTGATAGTACACTTGCATATTATGTTTCATTAAATGGAATTGAGCCTATGAACTCTACATGATAATGAAGGAAGCAAAGGTAACAAACTTCAAAGTCCATGTTTAGTTTATCACCTTCATGCTCGAGGACGAGCATAGGTTAAGCATGGGGATGTTGATGCATGTAAAATGCATACATGAACTTTGTAGTTTGTTAACTGTTTTCCCACACATTTGCATCATATATAATGTTATATCCATATTTTATATTGATTTTGGGGGATTTACCAATGATCCACTTTATTTTGGCTATAACTCGGCAGGGCAGAAAAACCCTGTTTTCAATGTTTTTGATGTTTCAGGACCTATACGAAGTCAAATGGACATGTACTTTTGGGTATGCCAATATTTATCCACGAGAAGCATACGGAGCACAAGAATCCCACCTAGAGGGCCAGGAGGCCCAAATGAGCCTAGGTGGCATGCCCAGCCCAGGTGGGCGCGCCATCCATGCTCGTTTGCTCCTCGGTCGTCCGATCACCTCGATCACGGAGTTCTCTTGACCTAAAAAATCCCTATATAAGGACCCCTTGGGCAGTATTCAAGACAGAGCACACCAGAAACAAAAACACCACCAAACAGAGTCAGATCCAGCAAAGATTTGAGGGGGAAACTCCGCTGGAGCCATCTCCGAGGAGATCTCCACCCTCTCCACCCTCTCCAGCATCATCACCATGATGAATAGGGAGTAGTCCATCTCTGGGCTATGGGTTTGTGGTAGTACCTTGATCTATTTATCTCTTGTTCTTCATAGATCTAGTACCATATGAGCTGCCCTACATGATTGTGGTCATATTTTTAATTCCTATGTGGTGGATCTTTGTTCTGTGATTTGATATTTAAGATTGGAATCTGTTTTGTGTAAGATGTTTTGATAGATGCATATCATGCACCTTGTTCTTAATTGCTTGTTTTGATCCAACTTGTATGCAAGAACTTGTATAGGGATAAGTGTGTGTTAGATGGAGTAGCATGGTGGTAGAGATTGAATTGTGAAAAATAATATTCAAGATCTATTTTGGTTTTTACCTTTATTTTGCTGCCTCACTAGGGATAAAGTGAAACCATGTGCTATAGTTATCATGTGACAGTGTGATAACCTTGTTAGATCAAGGTAGCATATTTGTATTTCAAACATCATATAATATTGCTTAAATATATACTCTGATCCGTTCTTAATTCAAGATTAGATGGAGATTTCCCTTTCTTGAGGAGTACAAGAGAGATGTATTCCATCTCTATGTTAGAATGTGATGCCCATATTGATTCCTTTATCAAACACATATAGAATTTCCATGAATCTTTATCATTTATGAATTGTTTTGTGATTACTACAACTTAAAAAGAGAGTAGACAAGTGAACCCATGAACCCCGATCTGATTTTTATCATAAGGAACACCTTACCATTGCATCTACTATCCTTTTTATTTTCTGAAATTTATTATTTTCAAAATACAAAAATACTTTCCCTACTTGTAAGAACTCATAAAAACCCAAAAACAACTCTACTATCTTCCATATCATCTAGTTTGCATTACTTTAACTTATTTACTTTATTTTGTTTTATATTTTATTTCATATTACTAATACAAAACCTTGTGCTTGGCAACCACTTGGTGGAGTTGGGGACATAAGAAAAATTATTTTACTTTATAGGTTGTTTGAAGAGGAGAAGACAAATACCCTTCCATAACCAATTCTCCGAGAGTTCGATATAAACCCTCGAGTCACCCTTGTGGGAAAAATAAGCTTGCTACAACACTCTGCACTTGGAGTCCCAACAAAAGTGGCCACGTTTGTTGCCATCAGAGCCCACAGTGGGATCCAAGGGAACGCCACGACAGGGGCACATCCAGGGAGCACATCATCATCTTCTTTGCGGAACTTTTGGGACAACCACATTGTGAGCATGCCATTGTGGATGTCAAGGTTGTCGCCTCAATACTACGACAGTGACTCGCATGGCATATTCAACCCCAACGCCCCTGACCTATTTTCCCCGATGTTTAATGACCATGGACAATGACTTCCCAATGCCGACCTCAACCATACCTACATAGGGACGCTACTGCCACCACTACAAATAGGCCCGCTCGAGTACCACAACAATGCCGCTAATGTGTTCAGTTAAATGTCAAGGTGCAGCGTTGGGGCAAGCGGGGAGCATGATGGCACATAATGAGGCACCTGGAAAGATGATGATGAGGAGGAGGAAGAGGAATATGAAGGCATCCATGGAACTGACAAGGAAGAGAAGGAGGAGGAGGAGTAAGTAGGAGATGAGGAGGAAGAAGGGGAGGAAGGTGATGTATAAGAACTGGCCGATAATGATATACCTAAACAATGCATATGAGGCCCGAGGTGGAAGGCGCTGGAAGATCAATGTTTTTGTGATTGTTGGAAGATGGTGAGCATAGATCTGATCATCAGCGCCGATCAAACTAGTGGCACCTATTGAGGTAGGATCAAAATTAGTTTGATGAACGTCGTTTCCTTGACAAGGAGTACGCGGTGACGCAAATTAAGGGGATCCAAAAGGCTATGTCAACCTGATGGGTATCATCCAAGCCACATTGAACTTATTTCATGGCTACCATGCAAACGTTGAAGCTCGGGCGGACAGTGGCATGAACGCAACCAATATGGTAAGTTCTGCGCCATCCCTATTACACATCGTCGTTGTTGATAGTCGCGTTTTATTGCATAGTTGGACAAGGCGCTAGACATGTATGATACGTCGGAAACATATCTATAATTTTTGATGCTCCATGCTTGTTTAGTATATACTTTGCTTTGCTTTGTCTACACTTTGAGGTCTTTTTATATCTTTTCTGGAACTAACCTATTAACAAGATGCCACAGTGTCAATTGCCTGTTTTCTTCTGTTTTTTTGGTTCCAGAAAGGCAGAAAATCAATATTCTCGGAATTGGATGGGACAAAAGCCAAAGTCAATATTTTAACGTGGGCGTCATGAAGCCAGAAGGGGAGATGGAGAGGTGCCAGAGGGCCACAACACCCCCTAGGCGCGGGCTAGGGTGGAACCGCGCCTGGGAAGGGTGTGGCCCCTCCGGTCGCCTCCTAGCCTCGCCTCTTCGCCTATAATAAGCCCCCGATGCAAAAACCCTAAATAATCCATCATACTTCTAGAAAAAACTCCGTAGCGCCGCCGCCACCGAAAGGGAGATTCGGGGGACAGAAAGTCTCTATTCCGGCACCCTGCCGGGACGGGGAAGTGCCCCCAGAGCCATCTCCATTGATCTCCATCGCCATCTTCATCACCGTTGCTGATTCCCATGATGAGGAGGGAGTAGTTCTTCCTCGAGGCTAAGGGCTCTACCGGTAGCTATGTGTTCATCTGTCTCTCTATGCATGATCTTGTTATGGTCATGAGCTTTGTAATCAAGTAGATCTACCTTGCTACTCAAGTGCTTGAATAGATCTCTGCTCTCCCCATGTGTGTGAAAGTGACAGCGTGCACGCCATGGTGGCACTTAGGTTTGAGTCTACATAAATACTCTTTGTGCTTCAATAGATCTATGTTTTTTCCCACGTGTGTGAAAGTGACAGCGTACATACCGTGTGTGGAACTTTGGCTAGATTGAATATTTGTTATGAGTTATATTTGGAGTTGGATGTCTCTATGAAATTGTGGTGTTTGTTGGAACCATCTAGCGCTCAAGGTGACAGTGTGGGGTTATCTAGATTGGGGAAGGCAGACTTTGAGGAGTGTTGTTATAGCCCTACCGATGATTAGAGTGTCCAACCGGAGAGTAGTTAGTAGTATCATGAAGAGAAGATATTTATATGAGAGAGTGTTCACTAGTGAAAGTATGATCCCTAGGCCTTGTTTCTAAACATTGAAACACCGTTTGCATCTAGATCTGTTGCATGTTTGCTTGCTTTAGACTTTACCTCACTGTCAAGCTATTTTTTGGCACCGTTACCACTTGTATTTCATTATCTCTTCGCCGAACTAGTGCACCTATACACCTGACAAGTGTATTGGGTGTGTTGGGGACATAAGAGACTTCTTGTATCTTGATTGCAGGATTGCTTGAGAGGGAATACCTTTTACCACTTCCTCCCTGAGTTCGATAAACCTTGGGTGATCCAATTAAGGGAAACTTGTTGCTGTTCTACAAACTTCTGCACTTGGAGGCCCAACAACTGTCTACAAGAATAGAAGTGCGTAGAAAACAAGCTATTTTCTGGCGCTGTTGCCCGGGAGATAAGGTAAAAGGTACTCACATCCTCCGGTGTGAGTGCTCAAAGTTATTTCCTTTAGATTCTGCAATTTTGTCTTTTTGTTTCTTGTTTTCACTAGTTAGGTTTAATGGAAAACAACAACAAAATTAGAGAGCTTTATAGTGTTTATATTGAGTTAGGACATGAAGTGTTTGAAGAGAAAATTAAAAAACCTATGAAAGTTTATTTGCATGCTAATAGCAATGTTATTAGTATGAATTCTTTGGACACCATTGTTGTTAATGTTATGGAAACGTCTTGTAACAGCCTCAGAATCGGACCTATGCAAGTTTTAGCGATTCCCGCCAAACCCGCATAGAAACGATTCAAAGGTGCCCACCAGGCACTTTCGTGCGGGTGGAAAACGAAGTAATAACATTACACAACAGTCCTCGATGGGACCCACAGAACAGATATACATACAACACGACTCCATGAGTCAAGAATACAGATATAATATACAAAGATCCAAATCACCTTGAAAATGATAGGGCGTCCGACTACGGACAAGAAGCAAATGGGGCTAAGAGCCCTGAAGAATAACCAATGGCGTCCATAACCCTGCCCAGGCCAAGCCGGAAGGGTAACCCTGCTAACGACGTCGATCTCAAAACCTGCTTAAACAAAAGGGGTGCCGACAAAGGGCAAAGGAAAAAGAGGCGTCGATCGAGGCCAAGACAGCGAGGCTAGAATTCGGCGGTCCTCGCCTACATAGGTATGGTGGACTGAAGCGGCAGCGACAGCATGCACTTACAACCTATAGAGACTCGATACAGCTAGCGGATATCAGAGAGGGGTAAGAAAGACCTAGTCGGAACCAACCTGATTCTACCATCAAACAAACCCATCCTGGTATTTCCCCCTCGAGACCAAACGAGGAAGTCAACCGAGGAACTCACACAGTTGGCAGTTTTACTTATTCAGTTATCGTTGCAACAATTACTAGTCAGGTATAGTTAATCATCCTGATAAAATAAGCAGTGGGTACTTTTAGTTAAACATTCCGTTGTAGTTGCGACACTTACTAGTCAGATACAATTAGCATGATATAACCCAAAACCCAGCAGTTGTTGGTACTTTTATTTAGCCATTCCGTTGTAGTTGCAATACTTACTAGTCAGATACAATGGTCGCGAGCGACACCCAAAGCAAGCAATTGTGGGCAGTATTATTTAGCCATTCCATTATAGTGAAGCTGATTACTAGTCATTATAAAGTCAAATTTATAGCACTACTTTAGTTATGCTTGTCTTTGTTCGAGATACTGTGCTCCAAGTCGTCCATAACCGCGGACACGGATTTCAGAAAATTTTAACCCGGCCGGGGTGCACAAATAGCAACACACACTCGATCAACCTCGGAAAAACCAAATCAAAACCCAACGAGGCTTTCACGTCAAAGCAATCACAGGATTTAGAAATATTTCAGGGGGCCACCCAATTGAGTAGACCCGCAACGAAGTAAGATAGCTCCGAGACGGACTCAAGGTTTGCGTCAATGGTCAGAACGATCGGGAACCGAAAGTGTGGCTGGGCTTGTCGATACCGCGAAAACACTCCGCTTACCTAAACAAAGATAAGGTGCTCCTCGCAATCGTAAATACATCTGAGTAGCATGGCATAAGTACAGGATCGTAAATAAAACCTCAAACTAGTTTGTGGCCCCAAGAAATAAGACTAAATCAAGCTCTGGCTCAGGGGGGTCCCATAATCCTCCCGGATGTGGATAGCGCGATAAATCAAGGAACAGGTATCAAGTACTCGGGGTCCTACGGGACACAAGTGGGCGTTCGGAAACCAAATATTATCTATCACCCACCGATGCCTCTGCTTACTTCAATTTTAGTTGTTAAACAGGAATTAAAGTGAACGATAAGTAAAGCCATGATCATCTCCAAAATCAACGTGCCACAAAACACCAGCAACTGTGGCACTTGACAACACGCAACCGCACTTGAGCAAGCGACTACGACGCGCAAGTCCAACTATCTATCAAACAACAGGTAATAGGATGTGTCCAAGGCAATATAAGGGTGCAGGGGAAAACACGGGTGCGAAAACTAGAGCATCGCAACTCAGATAGCAATAGATCAACAGGAGGGAGTAAATACTATAAAAGTAAGATAGGTAGAAAGGGGGAGATGCTCGCCTGAAAACATTGTCGAAGGTTCAACCGAAGATCGGGGCGACACTCGCATCAACTCAACGGCCTTATCCGCGAAGAAGCAAAACACTAGAATAAGCACCGGATGCACTATTTAATACAACGGCAGAAGATCGGCATGATGCTTGTATGATGTATGACATGGCAAGGATGCGATGCAATTAGGTCATATTAAGCGGAACCGGGGTCCCGACATTTAATTAAATGGTTCATGTTGTTTAGCTACCCCGCAATTTAAATGTTGTTTTAACAAGGCAAAAGATAGCACCGGTTCGCTACACAAATTAAATGAGGCCCACATGAGACTAGATTTGCCCGCATATGGGCCCCATATTTAATTATGAGGTGAATCGGCATAAGGCCCCCAAACCACACAAACATGCATGCGAGATGAACAATTTAATATGCGACAAGTTGTATTATGTTATAAAATAGGGTTTCGGGAAGGGGTTCACACATTAGGGGGTCTCGACGAACTTGGGGTTCCGGGGGTCGGTCTCGGGGTTCAGGGTTCGACGGGATCGGCGGGAGCGGATACAAGACGGAGAACTTGTCGTCCAGGGTCTCGGTGTCCGGGGTGAAGCACTTGTCGTTCCATGGCGATCTTGGCGGCTCGGAGGGGTTCGAGGAATCGGAACGGTCTTCAAATTCCGTGAGGGAGATCATGGCGTCGGTGTGGTCGATCATCGGTTCCACGGTTTCGGTCTTGGATCCAGAAGGAGGCCTTGGATCCTCGGTCCGTTTGAGTACTTGGCGTCCGCGAGGGAGTACTTGGTTCGGCGTCGGGGCGCATTGGGTCCGCCCTGGTCGATGTCGTTCTTGTCACATTCGCGGTCTTCGGGTCATGTCGACGGTCACGGCGTCCGGAAGACGATCTTGGCGGTCTAGGAGAAGCTCTTGTGGTTCAGCGTCGGACTTTCGAACGGGTCTCGGCGACCTTGGCGGTTCCGAGGGTTCTTATGCATCCGAAAACTATGTGGAGTCCTTGGCGGTTTTCTTGAAACCCTCGGTACATCTCCAAAAAGATATTGTGGTACTTGGGCTAGCAACACGGAACACAACCTCTAACATGACGCTGGTGTGGTGCCCGTCGTGTCCCTAGCTCAAGCGCCGCGGTCTCCAAACACCAGGATGGGGCGAGCTGGGCCACGCTCTGCGAGGAGAGGCAGCGACGCCGACGAGAAGATGGCTGGAAGGCGAGGACCCGGCGACCGGTCCAAGGGGAGCGGCGGCCATCGGGCGCAAGGCGGCCGGGTGGCAGCGAGGCACACGGAATGAGGAGCTCAAGGGGCTCGGGCGGCGTGGCTGCGGCTCGGGAAGAAGGCGGAGGAAGCGGGGCGGCGGCGGCCTGGCGGCACGTGGGAGAAGGTGGTGGCGGAGGAGGGAGGCCGGAGACGCGGTGGCGAAGCGGCGGAGGCGGCGGCGGCACGCTGGGAGGAGCCAGGGAGAGGGAGGCTTCAGCCAAGTGACGTGGTAGCCGGTCAAGGAGCGAGAGGAGGAAGAGGGTGGGGAGGGAGGTGAGGCCCATGGTGGAGGGCGCTGGGGCGGAGAGCGGGCGCTTGGGTGTGGCGAGTGAGGTGGGGGTGCAGCGGGGCCTGACGAGGTCCGTTGGGAGGCACTGTGAGGCGGCAGCGGTTGAGGCTCTGGGGCAGAGGGCGAGCTCGGAGGGCGGCTTTCGGGAGGAAGACGCGGTAGGTGGTCGCCGGCGAGTGGGGGTCAAGGCAGAGAGAGAGAGAGAGGGTGGGCGGGAGGAAGAGGACGGGGGAGGGCGCGGGGTGCGGCAGGTGGCCAGGGGGTGGGACAGGTGGGGTCCAGGGGGATGAGTGGGGGTGGGCTGGCGTGTGTGCGTGTGATGCGTGTGTGTGTGCTGCCGGTGAGGGAGTGGGGGTGGGTTGGTCTAGGTGGCAGCATGGGGTAGGTGGGGAGAAAGGGAGAGGTTAGGTGGTGAGAGGTCATTGGCCAGGGTGATGTGGCCGGAGGGTGTCGTTAGATAGGTTGGTAGAAAAGGGTTTGGTGGACCGTTTTGAAAATGGGGTGGTCGTTCGGGTCGAAGCGGCCCGTTCAACTGCCCCCACTAAAAGAATTAAATGTTTTATTTATTTCAAACAAGCCTTTTGCAAACTGATAGCAGACGAAGCAAAAATAATCCGGAGACCCGGGTTTGCGTTTGAATTAAGACGGGGCGTTTAGAAAACAAAACCAGGCTTTTCAAAAATAGTTTTATGCGAACAGATGCAAGATGATGACGATGCTCAAATGCAATGTGGCATGATGACATGAGCATGCTGTCATGATGATGCAATGCATAAAAACAACGCTATTTTCTAGTAGTGGTTTTGCGGGATGCCACAATTCGACACCACTAACAATGGATCTCGCCCTCGAGATCCGCCTCATGGTACCGGAAGGAAGATCGGCGATCTGCGTCTTCTCGCTTCGTGTAGATCCTCGCGACACCACTAACAAGAGGTCGTTGTCCGTGATCGTCGAGGGAACACTCCGGAAACAAAAAGGGCGAAGGTAGAGGTATCCACAAATAAAGCCACCTCTAGCTCCGATGGAAAGGGGAACCGATGCATTCTCATCCACTTGAATGTACACAAACGAATAGAAGGGGTAGTCGGCCTAGGGGCCAATCCATCATGCACCCAAACTATTACTCTGCACAATCAGTAGAAAAGCGTGCAACCATTCTCGGAAACAGACTGAAGATCTCGACAAGCGAGGTTCGGAACAAAGGAGTGATGCAGACTCTACATCGGATCTGGCATAGAGGATGTCGTCGCGTCGGAAAACACCGGAAAGCACAAACAAGGAACAAAGAATGGTACCACAGCAGACGGATCACTCAAGCAGCATGAACACCGGATGGTAGAACACCGTTACCAAAGGAGGAAGCGAAACCCTGAAGGTACGACGGAACCCAACCACGAGAAATCCTGGACTCGAAGAGAGAGAAGAGAGCGGATTCAAAACACGTAGAGGTAAGAGGAGATCAGCAGAGGGGTAAGGAGTAAAATCAGACCTAATCAGAACTATCCAACCGATTTTGCAAAAATAGTTTTGACACTCTACTTCGGCCGTTAGCTAGGTTATCCTACAGTGGACTTCAGGGTATCGCAATGCTGTGCTCGATACCACTGTAACACCCTCGATCGGACCTATGCAAGTTTTAGCGATTCCGCCAAACCCGCATAGAAACGATTCAAAGGTGCTCACCAGCACTTTCGTGCGGGTGGAAAGCAGTAATAACATTACACAACAGTCCTCGATGGGACCCACGAGCAGATATACATACAACACGACTCCATGAGTCAAGAATACGATATAATATACAAAGATCCAAATCACCTTGAAAATGATAGGGCGTCCGACTACGGACAAGCAAATGGGGCTAAGAGCCTGAAGAATAACCAATGGCGTCCATAACCTGCCTGTGCCAAGCCGGAAGGGTAACCACTAACGACGTCGATCTCAAAACCTGCTTAAACAAAAGGGGTGCCGACAAAGGGCAAAGGAAAAAGAGGCGTCAAGATCGAGGCCAAGACAGCGAGGCTAGAATTGGCGGTCTCGCCTACATAGGTATGGTGTACTGAAGCGGCAGCGACAGCATGCACTTACAACCTATAGAGACTCGATACAGCTAGCGGATATCAGAGAGGGGTAAGAAAGACCTAGTCGGAACCAACCTGATTCTACCATCAAACAAACCCATCCTGGTATTTCCCCCTCGAGACCAAACGAGGAAGTCAACCGAGGAAATCACACAGTTGGCAATTTTACTTATTCAGTTATCGTTGCAACAATTACTTGTCAGGTATAGTTAATCATCCTGATAAAATAAGCAGTGGGTACTTTTAGTTAACCATTCCGTTGTAGTTGCGACACTTACTAGTCAGATACAATTAGCATGAGATAACCCAAAACCCAGCAGTTGTTGGTACTTTTATTTAGCCATTCCGTTGTAGTTGCAATACTTACTAGTCAGATACAATGGTCGCAAGCGACACCCAAAGCAAGCAATTGTGGGCAGTATTATTTAGCCATTCCATTATAGTGAAGCTGATTACTAGTCATTATAAAGTCAAATTTATAGCACTACTTTAGTTATGCTTGTCTTTGTTCGAGATACTGTGCTCCAAGTCGTCCATAACCGCGGACACGGCTTTCAGAAAGTTTTAACCCGGCCGGGGTGCACAAATAGCAACACACACTCGATCAACCTCGGAAAAACCAAATCAAAACCCAACGAGGCTTTCACGACAAAGCAATCACAGGATTCAAAAATATTTCAGGGGGCCACCCCATTGAGTAGACCATAGCGAAGTAAGATAGCTCGAGACGGACTCAAGGTTTGCGTCAATGGTCGTAACATCGGGAACCCGAAAGTGTGGCTGGACTTGTCGATACCGCGAAAACACTCCGCTTACCTAAACAGTACAGTGTGCTCCTCGCACAATCGTAAATATAGAAGTAGCATGGCATAAGTACAGGATCGTAAATAAAACCTCAAACTAGTTTGTGGCCCCAAGAAATAAGACTGAATCAAGCTCTGGCTCAGGGGGGGTCCCATAATCCTCCCGGATGTGGATAGCGCGATAAATCAAGGAACAGGTATCAAGTACTCGGGGTCCTACGGGACACAAGTGGGCGTTCGGAAACCAAATATTATCTATCACCCACCGATGCCTCTGCTTACTTCAATTTTAGTTGTTAAACAGGAATTAAAGTGAACGATAAGTAAAGCCATGATCATCTCCAACATCAACGTGCGGCAAAACACCAGCAACTGTGGCACTTGACAACACGCAACCGCACTTGAGCAAGCGACTACGACGCGCAAGTCCAACTATCTATCAAACAACAGGTAATAGGATGTGTCCAAGGCAATATAAGGGTGCAGGGGAAAACACGGGTGCGAAAACTAGAGCATCGCAACTCAGATAGCAATAGATCAACAGGAGGGAGTAAATACTATAAAAGTAAGATAGGTAGAAAGGGGGAGATGCTCGCCTGAAAACATTGTCGAAGGTTCAACCGAAGATCGGGGCGACACTCGCATCAACTCAACGGCCTTATCCGCGAAGAAGCAAAACACTAGAATAAGCACCGGATGCACTATTTAATACAACGGCAGAAGATCGGCATGATGCTTGTATGATGTATGACATGGCAAGGATGCGATGCAATTAGGTCATATTAAGCGGAACCGGGGTCCCGACATTTAATTAAATGGTTCATGTTGTTTAGCTACCCCGCAATTTAAATGTTGTTTTAACAAGGCAAAAGATAGCACCGGTTCGCTACACAAATTAAATGAGGCCCACATGAGACTAGATTTGCCCGCATATGGGCCCCATATTTAATTATGAGGTGAATCGGCATAAGGCCCCCAAACCACACAAACATGCATGCGAGATGAACAATTTAATATGACAAGTTGTATTATGTTATAAAATAGGGTTTGGAAGGGTTCACACATTAGGGCGGTGACTCACCAAAGCGTCATCATTCGCCATTGAGACTCGGGGGGGATCGCCCGAACAACGGGAATGCCGACCACTACATAAGCCCGCAAGCGCGGGGGGGGAGTTTTTAACGTTGGGGTGGGACGCTAGTACTTAAACTAGGGTTGCTTCTTAGCGCTAATCTTGCTTCGACGAACTTGGGGTTCCGGGGGTCGGTCTCGGGGTTCAGGGTTCGACGGGATCGGCGGGAGCGGATACAAGACAGAGAACTTGTCGTCCAGGGTCTCGGTGTCCGGGGTGAAGCACTTGTCGTTCCATGGCGATCTTGGCGGCTCGGAGGGGTTCGAGGAATCGGAACGGTCTTCAAATTCCGTGAGGGAGATCATGGCGTCGGTGTGGTCGATCTGCCGGTTCCACGGTTTGGTCTTGGGATCCAGGAAGGAGGCCTTCGGATCCTCGGGTCCGTGACGGAGTACTTGGCGTCCGTGAGGGAGTACTTGGTTCGGCGTCGGGGCGCATTGGGTCCGCCCTGGTCGATGTCGTTCTTGTCACATTCGCGGTCTTCGGGTCATGTCGACGGTCACGGCGTCCGGAAGACGATATTGGCGGTCTAGGAGAAGCTCTTGTGGTTCCGCGTCGGCGGCCTTCGGGTACGGGGGTCTCGGCGACCTTGGCGGTTCCGAGGGGTTCTTGTCGCATCCGAAAACTATGTGGAGTCCTTGGCGGTTTTTCTTGAAACCCTCGGGTACATCTCCAAAAAGATATTGTGGTACTTGGGCTAGCAACACGGGAACACAACCTCTGTAACATGACGCTGGTGTGGTGCCCGTACGTGTCCCTAGATCAAGCGATGCGTCTCAAACACCATGGATGGGGCGAGCTGGGCGGCACGCTCTGCGAGGGAGGCGACGCCAAGCCGAGAAGATGGCCGCGAAGCGCAGGACCCAGCGACAGGCAGTCCAAGAGGCGGCAGCAAGGCGCGTGAAGCGCGGCGGGTGGCAGCGGCACACGAACAGAGGAGCTCGGCGGGGCTCGGGCAGCGCGAAGGCTCGAGAAGCGGAGGAAGGCGGCGGCGAGTATGGCGGCCGTGGGAGAAGGTGGTGGCGGGAGGAGGGAGGCCGGGGACGCAGTGGCGGCGGCGAGGAGGCGGCGGCACGCTTGGAGGAGTCATGAGGGAGAAGCGGCTTCAAGGCCTGTGACGCGGTAGGCCAGGAGAAGCCAGCGAGGAGGAAGAGGTGGGAGGAGGTGAGGTGAGGCGTGGTGGGAGCTGGGCCGGAGGGAGAGCGGGCGGCGCTCGGGGTAGGCGAGCGGAGGGTGGGGGTGCCGGCGGCGAGGGGGCCCGCGACGAGGTCCGGTGGGAGGCACCGCGGCGGAGGCGACGGCGGTTGAGGCCTGGCGGGGCAGAGGGGGCGAGCTCGGGAGGGGCGGCGGCTGCTCGGGGAGGAAGACGCGGGTAGGTGGTCGCCGGCGAGGTGGGGGTCGGGCGCGCGCAGGAGAGAGAGAGAGAGGGTGGAGCGGGAGGAAGAGGACGGGGGAGGGGCGCGGGGTGCGGCAGGTGGCCAGGGGGTGGGCCAGGTGGGGTCCAGGGGGATGAGTGGGGGTGGGCTGGCGTGTGTGCGTGTGATGCGTGTGTGTGTGCTGCCGGTGAGGGAGTGGGGGTGGGTTGGTCTAGGTGGCAGCATGGGGTAGGTGGGGAGAAAGGGAGAGGTGAGGTGGCGAGAGGTCATTGGCCAGGGTGATGTGGCCGGAGGGTGTGGTTAGATAGGTTGGTAGAAAAGGGTTTGGTGGACCGTTTTGAAAATGGGGTGGTCGTTCGGGTCGAAGAGGCCCGTTCGACTGCCCCCACTAAAAGAATTAAATGTTTTATTTATTTCAAACAAGCCTTTTGCAAACTGATAGCAGACGAAGCAAAAATAATCTGGAGACCCGGGTTTGCGTTTGAATTAAGACGGGGCGTTTAGAAAACAAAACCAGGCTTTTCAAAAATAGTTTTATGCGAACAGATGCAAGATGATGACGATGCACAAATGCAATGTGGCATGATGACATGAGCATGCTGTCATGATGATGCAATGCATAAAAACAACGCGATTTTCTAGTAGTGGTTTTGCGGGATGCCACAATTCGACACCACTAACAATGGATCTCGCCCTCGAGATCCGCCTCATGGTACCGGAAGGAAGATCGGCGATCTGCGTCTTCTCGCTTCGTGTAGATCCTCGCGACACCACTAACAAGAGGTCGTTGTCCGTGATCGTCGAGGGAACACTCCGGAAACAAAAAGGGCGAAGGTAGAGGTATCCACAAATAAAGCCACCTCTAGCTCCGATGGAAAGGGGAACCGATGCATTCTCATCCACTTGAATGTACACAAACGAATAGAAGGGGTAGTCGGCCTAGGGGCCAATCCATCATGCACCCAAACTATTACTCTGCATAATCGAGAAAAGCGTGCAACCATTCGAACAGATCAAGATCTCGACAAGCGAGGTTCGGAACAAAGGAGTGATGCAGACTCTACATCGGATCTGGCATAGAGGATGTCGTCGCGTCGGAAAACACCGAAAGGCACAAACAAGGAACACAGAATGGTACCACAGCAGACGGATCACTCAAGCAGCATGAACACCGGATGGCAGAACACCGTTATCAGAGGGGGAAGCGAAACCCTGAAGGTACGACGGAACCCAACCACGAGAAATCCTGGACTCGAAGAGAGAGAAGAGAGCGGATTCAAAACACGTAGAGGTAAGAGGAGATCGAGGAGGGTAAGGAGTAAAATCGCACCTAATCGTAACTATCTAACCGATTTTGCAAAAATAGTTTTGACACTCTACTGCCGTTAGCTAGGTTATCCCACATTTGGACTTGTGTATCGCAACGCCGTGCTCGATACCACTGAACACCCTCGATCGGACCTATGCAAGTTTTAGCGATTCCCGCCAAACCGCATAGAAACGATTCAAAGGTGCTCACCAGCACTTTAATGCGGGTGGAAAACGAAGTAATAACATTACACAACTCCTCGATGGGACCCATGAGCAGATATACATACAACACGACTCCATGAGTCAAGAATACGATATAATATACAAAGATCCAAATCACCTTGAAAATGATAGGGCGTCCGACTACGGACAAGAAGCAAATGGGGCTAAGAGCTCGAAGAATAACCAATGGCGCCCATAACCACCTTGCAAAGCCAAGTCGGAAGGGTAACCCGCTAACGACGCCGATCTCAAAACCCTTAAACAAAAGGGGTGCCGACAAAGGGCAAAGGAAAAAGAGCGCCAAGATCGAGGCCAAGACACAATGAGGCTAGAATTGGCGGTCCTCGCCACATAGGTATGGTGGATCAAGCGGAGCGACAAAGATGCACTTACAACCTATAGAGACTCGATACAGCTAGCGGATATCAGAGAGGGGTAAGAAAGACCTAGTCGGAACCAACCTGATTCTACCATCAAACAAACCCATCCTGGTATTTCCCCCTCGAGACCAAACGAGGAAGTCAACCGAGGAACTCACACAGTTGGCAATTTTACTTATTCAGTTATCGTTGCAACAATTACTAGTCAGGTATAGTTAATCATCCTGATAAAATAAGCAGTGGGTACTTTTAGTTAACCATTCCGTTGTAGTTGCGACACTTACTATTCAGATACAATTAGCATGAGATAACCCAAAACCCAGCAGTTGTTGGTACTTTTATTTAGCCATTCCGTTGTAGTTGCAATACTTACTAGTCAGATACAATGGTCGCAAGCGACACCCAAAGCAAGCAATTGTGGGCAGTATTATTTAGCCATTCCATTATAGTGAAGCTGATTACTAGTCATTATAAAGTCAAATTTATAGCACTACTTTAGTTATGCTTGTCTTTGTTCGAGATACTGTGCTCCAAGTCGTCCATAACCGCGGACACGGCTTTCATAAAGTTTTAACCCGCCGGGTGCACAATAGCAACACACACGATCAACCTCGAAAACCAAATCAAAACCCAACGAGGCTTTCACGACAAAGCAATCACAGATTCAGAAATATTTCAGGGCCACCCCATTGAGTAGACCAATAAGTAAGATAGCTCAGACGGACTCAAGGTTTGCATCAATGGTCAGAACGGGAACCCGAAAGTGTGGCTGGGCTTGTCGACATGAAAACACTCCGCTTACCTAAACAAGACAAAGGTGCTCCTCGCACAATCGTATCTGAAGTAGCATGGCATAAGTACATGATCGTAAATAAAACCTCAAACTAGTTTGTGGCCCCAAGAAATAAGATCAATCAAGCTCGCTCGGGGGGTCCCATAATCCTCCCGGATGTGGATAGCGCGTTAAATCAAGGAACAGTATCAAGTACTCGGGTCCCACGGGACACAAGTGGGCATTCGAAACCAAATATTATCTATCACCCACCAATGCCTCGCTGCTTCAATTTTAGTTGTTAAACAGAATTAAAGTGAACGATAAGTAAAGCCATGATCATCTCCAACATCAACGTCGCAAAAACACCAAGAATCGTGGCACTTGACAACACGCAACCGACTTGAGCAAGCGACGACGGCGCAAGTCCAACTATCTATCAAACAATGTAATAGGATGTGTCCAAGGCAATATAAGGGTGCAGGGGAAAACACGGGTGCGAAAACTAGAGCATCGCAACTCAGATAGCAATAGATCAACAGGAGGGAGTAAATACTATAAAAGTAAGATAGGTAGAAAGGGGGAGATGCTCGCCTGAAAACATTGTCGAAGGTTCAACCGAAGATCGGGGCGACACTCGCATCAACTCAACGGCCTTATCCGCGAAGAAGCAAAACACTAGAATAAGCACCGGATGCACTATTTAATACAACGGCAGAAGATCGGCATGATGCTTGTATGATGTATGACATGGCAAGGATGCGATGCAATTAGGTCATATTAAGCGGAACCGGGGTCCCGACATTTAATTAAATGGTTCATGTTGTTTAGCTACCCCGCAATTTAAATGTTGTTTTAACAAGGCAAAAGATAGCAGCGGTTTGCTACACAAATTAAATGAGGCCCACATGAGACTAGATTTGCCCGCATATGGGCCCCATATTTAATTATGAGGTGAATCGGCATAAGGCCCCCAAACCACACAAACATGCATGCGAGATGAACAATTTAATATGCGACAAGTTGTATTATGTTATAAAATAGGGTTTCGGGAAGGGGTTCACACATTAGGGGGTCTCGACGAACTTGGGGTTCCGGGCCTCGGGGTTCAGTTCGGGATCGGACGGGGCGAAGCGGATACAAGACGGAGAACTTGTCTGTGGTCTCGTGTCCGGGTGAAGCACTTGTCGCTCCATGGCGATCTTGGCGGCTCGGAGGAGGTTCGAGGAATCGAGCGGTCTTCAAATTCCGTGAGGGAGATCATGGCGTCGGTGGTCGATCCTCCGGTTCCACGGTTTCGCCGGGATCCGTGAGAGGCCGGATCCTCGGTCCGGTTTGAGTACTTGGCGTCCACGAGGGAGTACTTGGTTCGGCGTCGGGGCGCATTGGGTCCGCCCTGGTCGATGTCGTTCTTGTCACATTCGCGGTCTTCGGGTCATGTCGACGGTCACAGCGTCCGGAAGACGATCTTGGCGGTCTAGGAGAAGCTCTTGTGGTTCCGCGTCGGCGGCCTTCGGGTACGGGGGTCTCGGCGACCTTGGCGGTTCCGAGGGGTTCTTGTCACATCCGAAAACTATGTGGAGTCCTTGGCGGTTTTTCTTGAAACCCTCGGGTACATCTCCAAAAAGATATTGTGGTACTTGGGCTAGCAACACGGGAACACAACCTCTGTAACATGACGCTGGTGTGGTGCCGACGTGTCCCTAGCTCAAGCGCTTGCGGTCTCCAAACACTGTGGATGGGGCGAGCTGGGCGGCACGCTCTGCAGAGAGGCGACGCGCAGCCGACGAGGTGGCCGAAGGCGAGACCCACGGCGACGAGCCGGTCCAAAAGCAGCAGCAGCCGGGCGCGTGGCGGCCGGGTGGCACACGGAATGCAGGAGCTTCGGCGGGGCTCGGGCGAGGCGACGCCGCTGCTCGGAAGAAGGCGGAAGGCGGCCGGGCGACGGCCGGCGGGAGGAGGCGGTGGCGGGAGGAGGAGGGAGACGTGGCCGTGGCGAGGCGGCCGGGCGACGCTTGGGAGGAGCCATGGAGGAGGCGAGGCCAATTTCTGCTGGGCAGCCTGGCGCTGGAGAAGCGAGAGGAGGAAGAGGTGAGGGAGGTGAGGCCATGGCAGTGGGCGAGGGAGGAGAGCGGGGCGAGGAAGTAGGCGGAGGTGGGGTGCGGCAGGGGGCCGCGACGAGGTCCGGTGGGAGGCACCATGGAGGAGACAATGGTTGAGGCTGGCAGGCGGGGCGAGCTCGGGAGGGCGGCTCGGGGAGGAAGACGCGGTAGGTGGTCGCCATGAGGTGGGGGCTCAGCAGGAGAGAGAGAGAGAGGTGGAGCGGGAGGAAGAGGACGGGAGGGCGCGGGATGCGGTGGCGAGTGGGCAGTGGGGTCAGGGGATGAGTGGGGTGGGTGCGTGTGTGCATGTGATGCGTGTGTGTGTGCCGGTGAGGGAGTGGGGTGGGTTGGTCTAGGTGGCATGGGGTAGGTGGGAGAAAGGGAGGTGAGGTGGCAGAGGGCATTGGCCGTGGTGATGTGGCCGAGGGTGTGGTTAGATAGGTTGGTAGAAAAGGGTTTGGTGGACCGTTTGAAAATGGGGTGTCGTCGGGTCAGCGGCCCGCTCATCGCCCCACTAAAAGAATTAAATGTTTTATTTATTTCAAACAAGCCTTTTGCAAACTGATAGCAGACGAAGCAAAAATAATCCGGAGACCCGGGTTTGCGTTTGAATTAAGACGGGGCGTTTAGAAAACAAAACCAGGCTTTTCAAAAATAGTTTTATGCGAACAGATGCAAGATGATGACGATGCTCAAATGCAATGTGGCATGATGACATGATCATGCTGTCATGATGATGCAATGCACAAAAACAACGCGATTTTCTAGTAGTGGTTTTGCGGGATGCCACACGTCTAATCTTGGGGAAGCTAGTTTTTATGAAAATGATCTTTTTAGTCCCCCAGCTTTGGAAGATAGCTATTCTATTGCTTATGATGATACCAAACCTCCAATATATGATGAATATGTTATTTTCAGTCCACCTACTATTGAGGAGAAAGTTAATTGTGATTACAGTCTTCCTCCTATATTTTATGACTATGGTGATGAGAATAGTAGTGTTAGCTATTTTGTTGAATTTGCTCCCACTATGATTAATAAGAATGACTATGCTTATGTGGAGAGTAATGATCATTTTATGCATGTGGCTCATGATAAGAATGTTTTATGTGATAGTTATATTGTTAATTTTATTCATGATGCTATTGAAAGTTATTATGAGAGAGGGAAACATGGTCTTATGCATCTCAAAAATATTAAGTTTCCCCTCTTTATGTTGAAAATTTTGAAGTTGCATTTGTTTTGCTTTCCTATGCTTGTTACTATGTGCTTCTTTGATTTGTTTCTTTACAATATTCCTATGCATAGTAAGTGGGTTAGACTTAAATGTGTTTTGAATATTCTTCTTGATGCTCTCTTTTATTTCAACTCATATTTCTTATGAGAGCATCTTCTCAAACTATAAAGCCTAACTTAAAAGCATTAAAGAAAAGTACTTGTTGGGAGATAACCCAAAGTTTTCTTGAGTCTCAAAAGTTATTACTTCTGTAATGACCTCTCCTTATCCTTTTTGTTTGCTTTTTGTGCCAAGAATAACCTCTAATGAGAGGGAAGTAAGATTTGGGGAATTGCTGTCTCGAAACAGATTTTTGTGCTCCACCGTAAAAATTCGTGAGGAGTCTCTGTAAGTCGGATTGAGCTAAAAATTTACTAATAAATCCCCCAGTATGTTAGCTAACTTTCGTTAGTTCAACACTTTTTATTTGAGCAACATAAGGTCTTTTAAAAAATTGTTTTCTACCTGCTGGTCTGCTTTGATAGATTTCTGCCATTATTTGCATTTGCTTCTTATTGATTCCTTTTTGAGTTCTCTTTAGGGGAATTGAGCTTTTTAAAGGAGTTGCTATAGTATCATGTGTTTTTAGTGAAAAGTATTGTTGTTCCAAAGCTTTACCTAAGGGTCTATTATCTTTTGAATACACTAATGTTGGTAATGAAGATTGTGTGAAGTTTTGTATGAAGGAAAATTTGCAGGTGTAGAGAAAGAATGATGTAATGAGATGAAGAATGGAAAAAAGCTCAAGCTTGGGGATGCCACCCCGTGTCACTCTAATAAATATTCAAGAGGTACAAGCATCAAAGCTTGGGGATGCCCAAGGCATCCCCTTCTTCATCAATAAAAATCTCAGGTCTTTCTAGACACTTCGTTTTTATTGTTTCATACACTGTTGTGTTGTTCTTGGAGCGTCTTAGTTTTGTTTTTGGTTTTCGTTTGCTTAGTTTGCTTGAGTAAGTTTGTTGGTTACACCACACTTCTTTTGGAGAGAGACACACTCTGTTTCCATTGCCTAGAACACTCTAGTTTTTACTCTTATTGTTTTGTGAGTGTTCACTTTTGCTAGCACTGCGTTCAGCCTTAGTTTTCTTGTGCTTTCAGCTTAGAACTTTTTAGTTCTTCTTGGATTTGTGAGACATGCTCACTGATATTTATTGATTATTATCTTTGTGAGTTGTTTCAAATAAGTCGATTGGTGTTGGAAATGAGTAGGAAGCTTCATGCTGAAGTGGTACAAAAGGGAGCTTGTTTTGACTGTGGATTAGACTTTATCATGTCATGCTAGATGTTGCTTTGACCATATGCTTAGTGATTATTGCTGAAACATGACTTGTTCCAAACAATTAGGATTTCTTAATGTACCTTGAAGGAATCATGCGTTGTTTTAGCATACAAAAGCATAATATTGTGGTATTCTCCTTTGATGCTTTGTTTGGGTTGACTTGGCACATGATCACACCATGTTATGACTATGAACAAGTCATCATAGTCTCTATGATCATTTAGTCCTTGACTTGTAGTACCACTCTATGCTTTGATTAGTAATGTTTTGTCGCTCTGCATGATTATGGCCATTATTGCTCTCTTAGTTGGTCGCTCCCAGTCTTTTGCTAGCCTCCACTTGTATGAGTAATCTCTACTCATGCTTCCAACTCCCAAGAAACCAAGTTATTCCAAAGTGTCCACTATAAATTCATATGCATGGTGTGTTACACCATTCCAAGTATATTCTTGTTTTCATCTATCTTCCAATTAAAAAGTATTTTTGTTATGTGAAAACTTAGTGATTAAAGCCCTCACAAACTTGATGGCACACTTTATATTCTTTTCCCCTAATAAACTTGAACCATTGTGTCATCTATGTTGTATATGCTCGCACTTATACGTTGGAATTAGCAGAACTGTGCTGTCACGGGGAACGTTTTCAATATTGCACTTGTACTTTATACTCAGTTGATATCATGCTCTTTTGTCTATGGATGTCACCGGTGTGAAATAAAGAGGGAACTTGTAAGTCCATGGAGTATTTATTTTGTGTTAGAGAAACGCCTGGGCCGCTATCCTAAGCCATGCCTAATCATGATGGAAACTTCCAGCATCACCATAGTGAGCTATCTATGAAGCACAATAAAAAGATATGCATATAGTAAATAAAAAGATCGCTGAGATGCTTATTGTCTGCTTGCCTTGTCATTTTGGTTATGGGATAGCTCATGTACCATGTGCAAGGGGTACCCCGTTGGCGGTTCTCTATGATACGCATGTACTTACAATGACAAGAACTTACACGTGACTGAAGTTGAGTAGCATGAGGTGTGGCCCTCGTATTCAAGGGAATTGAGATTGCCAACTTATACTTTGTCAAGCATATACTCCATAGTTTGTTTACTTTAACCTTAATCACTCCAAGATGCTTATGATAGGGGCAATGAGGGCTAAAAGCTAACAAGTACAATAATTTTTGGAAGCTCTTTTTGAAACTTGAAATCCCTACTTCCCTTTGTGAAGGGCATTTCTTCCACCATTATTTGAGTCTCCACCTTGTAAATTTAGGCACCATTAAGAGAGCATAGTTGCCATTCTTAGTTATATGTGCATTGTCCCAAAACTTATTGATTGATGCATATTGTTGATATTACTTGTTCTTGTGCTATTTTTATCTAGTCACTCTTATGAACTTTGAAGGTGTCCTATGTATCTATTTGCTACTTTATGAGGGACAAGCTGAATGCCACTATGCCATGTTTTCTATATGTGAAACAAACAAACGTCTTTCAATGCATTGTTATTCATGAATCTTTGTTTGTATCCTTTCATGTTGCATGCATAGTTACTCTGTCTTACTGTTAGAACTCCATCTTTCATGCTCATGTTTAGAGTTCTTTGATCCCAGCTTTCAACGCTTGCAAATGGTTTGATCTTGGTTTTGATGGTGCATGTCACCTCAAAAATTATTCTTTTATCACTTACCTACTCGAGGACGAGCAAGAGTTAAGCTTGGGGATGCTTGATACGTCGGAAACGTATCTATAATTTTTGATGCTCCATGCTTGTTTAGTATCTACTTTGCTTTGCTTTATCTACACTTTGAGGTGTTCTTATATCTTTTATGGAACTAACCTATTAACAAGATGCCACAGTGTCAGTTGCCTGTTTTCTTCTGTTTTTGATTCCAGAAAGACAAAAAATCAATATTCTCGGAATTGGACGGGACAAAAGCTAAAGTCAATATTTTACTGTGGGCGTCACGAATCCAGAAGGGGATACGGAGAGGTGCCAAAGGGCCACCACACCCCCCAGGCGCGGTCTAGGGTGAAACCGCGCCTGGGCACGGTGTGGCCCCTCCGTCCGCCTCCCAGATATTCTCGGAATTGGACGGGACAAAATCCAAAGTCAATATTTTACTGTGGGCGTCACGAAGACAGAAGGGGATACGGAGAGGTTCCAGAGGGCCACCACACCCCCCAAGCGCGGTCTAGGGTGAAACCGCGCCTGGGCACGGTGTGGCCCCTCCGGCCGCCTCCCAGCCTCGCCTCTTCGCCTATAAGAAGCCCCCGATGCAGAAACCCTAAATAATCCATCATACTTCCGGAAAAACCTCCGTAGCACCGCCGCCACCAAAAGGGAGATTCTAGGGACATAAAGTCTCTGTTCCGGCACCCTGCCGGGACGGGGAAGTGCCCCCAGAGCCATCTCCATCGATCTCCATCGCCATCTTCATCACCGTTGCTGATTCCCATGATGAGGAGGGAGTAGTTCTTCCTCGAGGCTAAGGGCTCTACCGGTAGCTATGTGTTAATCTCTCTCTCTATGCATGATCTTGTTGTGGTCATGAGCTTTGTAATCAAGTAGATCTACCTTGCTACTCAAGTGCTTTAATAGATCTCTGCTCTCCCCATGTGTGTGAAAGTGACAGCGTGCACACCATGGTAGCACTTAGGTTTGAGTCTACATAAATACTCTTTGTGCTTTAATAGATCTATGCTTTTCTCCACATGTGTGAAAGTGACATCATGCATACCGTGTGTGGCACTTTGGCTAGATTGAATATTTTTTATGAGTTATATTTGGAGTTGGATGTCTCTATGAAATTGTGGTGTTTGTTGGAACCATCTAGCGCTCAAGGTGACAGTATGGGGTTATCTAGATTGGGGAAGACGGACTTTAAGGAGTGCTGTTATAGCCCTACCGATGATTAGAGTGTCCAACCGAAGAGCAGTTAAGAGTAGTATCATGAAGAGAGGATATTTATATGAGAGAGTGTTCACTAGTGAAAGTATGATCCCTAGACCTTGTTTCTAAACATTGAAACACCGTTTGCATCTAGATTTATTGCATGTTTGCTTGCTTTAGTCTTTACCTCACCGTTAAGCTATTTTCTGGCACCGTTACCACTTGTATTTCATTATCTCTTCGCCGAACTAGTGCACATATACACCTGACAAGTATATTGGATGTGTTGGGGACACAAGAGACTTCTTGTATCTTGATTGCAGGATTGCTTGAGAGGGAATACCTTTGACCACTTCCTCCTTGAGTTCGATAAACCTTGGGTGATCCACTTAAGGAAAACTTGCTGCTGTTCTACAAACCTCTGCACTTGGAGGCCCAACAACTGTCTATAAGAATAGAAGTGCGTAGACATCAATGTACCAGTTGAAAAACGAAAGCAAAGGCCTCCCTTCATTCATTGCTACACCAAGCTCAAAGGATGAGAATGGAGGCAAACACACATCCATTTGGTGAAGACATTCGACGATGCCATTTATCTGGACGCGATGGTGTCAACCTCGGTGGGGCGCCCAATCGACAACAAGAAGGCGAAGGTAGACACGACTCAAGTGGCATCATCCGACCGGGTGCAAGCGTCGGTTGACAAGTTTCTCGCTGATGTATCGTCCAACTTGCTCATCCGGGAGGAGAAGAGTGATCAAAGGTGGAAGTCGTTCTTGTTGAAGCAAGACGAGAAAATAGTGATCGAGAAGGAGAGGGTCGTTATTATGAAGAAAAGGAAGGAGGACTGGTCTTGACCGCTGACACTTCGAAGATGGACCCGCAGGTGTTGGCAGCGCACATGTAGTACCGTGACATGACCCTACAAGAAATTGTTGAGGCAAAGAGAGCGTCAGAGGCAGCCGCCACATCGGCATCGACATCGGCATCGGTTTTGGCAACAGAGACGGCATCGGCGAGAGCGACATCGACGACATCCGCAACGACTATGGAAGACAAGGACGTCTATCTGGAAAAAGGAGCCGCCATCTACGAGCATTGACACCATGTTCTTTTAGCTTTATTTGCGCGTCGGTTCTGTAATATGCTCGGCGACGATCACAATGAACCGTGGACAGAACTATGAACTTGCAAGGCATTTAAACTCTGGCCAATTTAATTTATATTTTGTTTTAAATCGTATGTTTGGGGAGGCATTGGGGATACACGGTTCAAATAGCAGGGGTTGCAACGCTTCCGTCGGACATCGTTTTAGGTACGCGACTGAAGATGTTTTTACACCTTCCGAGAGCCTCGGTCCTTTTGGGTTGGCCTGATGTAAGTGCAATATATTGTTTGCACGTGTAAAAGTGTTTGTATACTAGTATTACTGGCCCCGTCAGTGTTGTATGCCAGTTCCTTCCACTGGGAGCTCTCGTGGCGGTTTGCGTAATGGAGTGGACGGTCTACATTTCCCGGAAGAAAAATCGAAACCAGAGCTAACGGAAAGTGCACGAGCATTGCCTTGTCTTTATCAGCAAAGTTATTTGCAGTTTTCATAAAAAAAGTGCTGGATGACGAAAGAAACTTGTGGACGTGTCTTCATCTTACAAGTGAAACATGGGATGGAATACCTGAGCTGGCGATGACGTATTTATAGGAGAAATACCAGAGGCATACACAAACACACCACAACCATCCATCCGTATGGGATACAAAATACTCACGCACAGTCTACTGTACTTCAGAGCACACTGTACAACACTGGCGTTTGGCGCGCAGCAGCCAACGGAGCGCAGCCGCCACCGTGCCGTGCTACTCCGACCTCCGTGCGCTTCGTGCCAGGAGAAGAATTCACCACGGCGCCATTATAAAATTCCATCTGCCCAAGAGCGTGACGGTCAGAGGTCACTGTCCACCCAAATCCCCATTTCGATTTTAATCTCCTCTCCTCGCACGGGCTGAACCATCATGATTTGCCTCAAAGCCATCCCCTCCTCCCGGCTCCACCTACCGCTCCTCGCCTCCTCCCCGCTCCGCCGCCTCAGGCCCTCCGCCGTCGTCCGCGCCGCCGCCATGTCCTCCACCGCCGCCCCCGCCATCGCGGCCCCGATCGAGCACTTCGTGCTCATCAAGGTCCGCCCGGAGGCCGCGTCCTCGGGCGCCGCCGCCGCCATGGTCTCCTCGCTCCAGGCGCTCTCCACGCTCGTCCCGGGGCTCTCCTACATCCACGCGGGCCCCGTGCTCCGCCTCCGCTCCCCGGCAGCCGAGGCGCTGGGCCCCACCCACCTCCTCCACTCCCGCTACGCCACCAAGCCCGACCTCGCCGCCTACGCCGTGCACCCGGACCACGTGGCGGCCGTGCAGGCGCACGTGGCCCCCAACGCGCTCGACGCCACCGCCATCGACTGGGTCAACGCCGCGGACCTCCCGTCCCCCGTCGCGCCGGGCTCCGCCGTGCGCCTCACCCTCGCCAAGGTCAAGGAGGGGCTGGAGGTCGCGCAGCTCGTCGAGAAGGTGGCCGCGGCCACCAAGGCCGCAGGGGAGGGGAAGGGATCCAGGGTCAGCTTCGGGGAGAACTTCTCACCCGCCAGGGCCAAGGGCTACCAGTTCGGGATGGTCGCCGTGTTCGACAGCGTGGAGGAGCTGGACGCCACGGAGGGGGACGCCAAGGTGCAGGAGGCCAAGGCCGCACTCAGGCCATTGCTCGAAGAGGTCGTGGTGCTCGACTTTGTCGTGGACGCGCCCGCGGCGGCCAGCCTCTGAGTGATGATCCGGGTGTTGTTTTGGATCCGAGTGTGTGGTCGATTCTGGCATAACGGAATCCTCGTGAAATTTGGATCGATCTTGAGATGAATAAAATTGCATTGCCTCTCTATACCACTGTTATGTGCTTCCGGAATTTGGCATGTCCGTGCATCCGGATTGCTCGATCAGGAACAAAGTGGCGGCGGTAGGTCGAGCTTCTGAGGCGTTTCATGTTTACCTTCGGTTTCGATTGTGTTTTGTGCTGGCGATTAGGGTATAATATAATGGAGACCTTGTGAAATTGGGATCGAGAGCCTATATCTTGCTGCGCGGTTCAGGCAACTCTTGCAGAGAGAGGTAGCGCGTACGGCTGCTAGATGGGAGGCTGCCTAAAATCTCAGGGATTTGTACCTTGAAAATTTAGGTAAACTCAAACTAAGTTCAAATTTATGAAACTTGCCGGAAACTTTATGAAACTTGCCGTAGCAGTTTGGGAACTACAGAAATTCTCAACCGGACTGAATATTTGTCTGACTTTTAACCATACATAGTAGCAATATAACTTGGTGCCGCGACCATCAGGCAGAAGCTTCGAGCTTTTTTTTCGCGAATGAACTTGTATTACTCAATGAATCAGTTATTACAATCTGAATGGCACTTGCTCAATAATCCCTCTGGACCAGAGGAGAGCCAAACTGCCGTTCGACTATAGGTTCTAGCATAATTCGCCAAGTAGTGGCTACAATTATTTTGGCACCTATTTATATGAGTAATACAAGATTGACAAGCCTTTATCAAAGCTTTAATCTCCTCAATGATCGAACTGTTTACTGATCTATCAACTTCAGCTTTACCAAGCATCACCACAATTTTACCACAATCAACCTCCATCATCACAGGCATGGTACACCAATGTAAAATAAGAGCCAATCCTTTCCGAAGTGCAAGTAGTTCCGACTCCAAAGGGCTCCGACAATTAAACAACCGTCGACATAAAGAGAAAATAATTTCACCCTTATAGTCTCTGCCAATCATACCCGCTCCAGCACTCCCACATTCAAATGACCCATCTGTGTTTAGTTTACACCAGCCGTCAGGAGGAGGAACCCATTTAGCAGGAGCTGCAATGATTTTAGATGGCATTGTGTGGAAATCTGCAACAGTTCTATCCATAATTAATTTGCCCTTGGCAATATCCTGTTAGGAGTGGTACTTAACTTGTATTAAGGATTCCCAATAGCTCATGAGAAATCTCCTAGAAGCCTCAACAGGAGGGGGAGGTTTATCGTGTACAACCTCATTCCTGACATGCCAAATTCTTCAAAGCACCATAAGGGTCATGCTAGGCAGAAGCTTCGAGCTGAATCGAAAGATTTTTATAATGAAATATACTATTACTTGCAACGGTTCCTAGATTTAAATATTAGAATTACATATGAACAGAAACCAAAACACAAACCGCTTTTTGGGATCGAGAGCCTATATCTTGCTGCGCGGTTCAGGCTGTGCACCGCGGCAACTCTTGCAGAGGTAGCGCGTACGGCTGCTAGATGGGAGGCTGCCTAAAACCTCAGGGATTTGTACCTTGCAAATTAGGTAAACTCAAACTAAGTTCAAATTTATGAAACTTGCCGGAAACTTTATGAAACTTGCCGTAGCAGTTTGGGAACTACAGAAATTCTCAACCGGACTGAATATTTGTCTGACTTTTAACCATACATAGTAGCAATATAACTTGGTGCCGCGACCATCAGGCAGAAGCTTCGAGTTTTTTTTTCTGAATGAACTTGTATTACTCAATGAATCAGTTATTACAATTTGAATGGCACTTGCTCAATAATCCCTCTGGACCAGGGGAGAGCCAAACTGACGTTCGACTATAGGTTCTAGCATAATTCGCCAAGTAGTGGCTACAATTATTTTGGCACCTATTTATATGAGTAATACAGATTGACGAGCCTTCATCAAAGATTTAATCTCCTCAATGATCGAACTGTTTACTGATCTATCAAATTCAGCTTTACCAAGCATCACCACAATTTTACCACAATCAACCTCCATCATCACAGGCATGGTACACCAATGTAAAATAAGAGCCAATCCTTTCCGAAGTGCAAGTAGTTCCGACTCCAAAGGGCTCCGACAATTAAACAACCGTCGACATGAAGAGAAAATAATTTCACCCTTATAGTCTCTGCCAATCATACCCGCTCCAGCACTCCCACATTCACTACCAGAAACTGAAATATCCCCGTGGGCCAGAAACTGACAGGAAAATAGGGTGAACCGACAGAAATATGTTTTCATGTCAGTCCACCGTCAGGGCTAGCCGTCAGCCATAGCTTGACAGGGAAAAGACAAAATGCCTGTGGGCTAGCCGACAGGGAAACTATCCCTGTGGGTTATGCCTTTTTCCCTGGCGGTATCTTTGGCTCACAGGAAAATGTTCTCGTCAGGTTTAGAAAACTAGGAACACGCATATCCCTGTCAGTACAAAACCGCCAGGAGAAAGAAGAAATGGGAAAACAAAAAAAAACTGAAAGTAATAGTTCTCCACATAGTTATTCCAGTGCTCAGCCACAGTTATTCCAGTACTCCGTATATTCAGATCATACACATCAAAATCAGCCAGTCACATCACAAATAGAGTTATAAATTCAAATCTCATCTCATACAATTTCACAATATTTTCACCATAAATCAAAGGTCAACAAAAACATAGAGCAACTATCTCAAAACACACACGGGTGCAACAACCAAATATTCACTAGTAGAGGACCTTATGTTCTACAATGCTTACGTAGCAGCATGGTAGCAAGCTTCTCTTTTAGATGATCCTGCCACAGACATAATTGAACTTGTAAATAAAGTGCAATGTCAACAATTAAAAGTTGAGAGAGATATCAAGAACAAAATATACAAGATATCAACAAGCAGGAACAATACAACAAGATATATCAGCACAATCTATTTGCTATCTCAGTTTCTCACATTAACTTGGGACATATACAACTAAGTTCTTTTCATCACAGCAAATTTACCCAATTCAACAACTATTTAGACATAATAATGGAGTGATTTATTGCAATATCCTGTCTCAAACTTGATACAAATGATACAAAGGACAAAAATCATTCAGCAAAAATGATGCATAGCAAAATGTACCAATGTCAATACTATTTAACACAGCTCAATGATGCATAGCGAGATGTACCTTTGAGAAAATAGAGTGCGCAATCTCAAGAGCATGTGAGCTGAAATAGACCAACTTCGCCAAAAATTCCATGTAGAAATAGAGGTTTCAAGCAACTTGGCCTTGCGGTGGAAGAACACAAAAAAGACCTCTCATTTATTTACATTTGGTAACAATCAACAAATAATAAATGAGCACATAACTAATTGCTTCGTTTTCTAATACAACCAGAACTGACGAGATGTGCCATGGTCCTATCTAAGATAAAATAATACAAATCATTTAACTAACAAATACTCCCTCTGTTTCAAAATATAAGATGTTTTAGCTTTGTGAAGTAAATGTATCCAGACTTCTTTTAGTATGTAGGTTCACTTCGGTTTAGAGTGAATCTACACATTAAAACAAGTCTAGGTACATTTTCTTCACAAAACTAAAACATCTTATATTTTTAAACGGAGGGGGTATCATTCAGCTAACAATTAAGAACCTTAGCACATGGTTTTTGAATTAGTTTTGCATAACTACAAGCTACAAAATGTATAACAAGATAACAACTTACGATAAATGTTCTTCTCCAAAAGTAGTAATAACGCCCCTCAAGCTGACATGTATGATGAAACTGATTAGTACCAGGAAGGAAGGAACACTCTCATGTCATGTAAAGATGGTTATGCAATGTAGGAACACGAATATAATACATTGTTTTCTACAAGTAGCAAAACAATCAGAAGAGTACATGTAGATTCAATGTGGACCAATTGGTGATATAAGAGCACAATAGCTCAGCCTATTCTAACAATCCACTTACCAATAACAGGGAGTTAACAATCTGAAATCCAATTTCTCGAAAAATAATTTACATGAATCGCTGCTGGACATTGAAGTATAAAAATAAATACGATATACACATATACACAGAGGTAGTGAGTAGATTAATTGGACACTAGGAAACTGTACCTCTTCAACTGAAAGTTGGAACTCCTACTGTTTCTTGCCATCGAGGGATAACCAGAGTTCTTTTACTGGTGATATTCCCTGTCCAGGCACTACATCTGGTCAGTGCTTACTCAATCCTAATCCTAACATAAGAAAGAAAAGAAAATCTGAAGTCATGTGCAAAGGAAGAATACAATGAGCTTACATAGGGGCATACGTAACTAGTAATGAATAAAGATGATTGGACAATTAGTTCCAATAAAGAAACAGTAAAAAAATGATATCACATTGAACCAACATTGCAACTACTAGTTAAAGGTTTTTCCTAGTATGGTATGCTCGTCAATACTCTGAAATGTCAAGTCTAGCAGATTCAGATGTTCTTGAGTATACTGAAGACAGCTTAACCTTACAACATATATGAAAGAACTTGAATGGAATTCATGGTTTATATTTGGATACAAGTAGAGAAATAAAAGTATAGACCATACCTTGATAAGATAAGCAAAGGATATTACATCTCTGTTATAGATGGATACTAAACCTTAAATCTTACTCCTGATTAGATGAACTGCAACTAGGAAAAACAGATCTGGATACTTAACCTTAAATCTTACTTCCAAGTCCCAAAGCATACATCAGGAAAATATGGCAGATTTGCAAAGGATGCAGCAATACATACCTGAATGGCTGGGAGGCCACCAGATCTGAGTGTGCTACCACCAGTCCCCGGGACTCTCCATCGTCAGGGCTGCATCTCCAAGGTTTTCGGGGCGGCGGATGCTGCAGTAGGGGCGACACCCAGATGGGGAAGGGGTGTCGGCGTTTAAGCAAGTTGGGAGCACATGCGGCGGGGATGTTGCTCGACGGTTCCGGGAGATTAGGGCAAAGGGGCCGGACAAGAGGTTGGAGGCTCGAGGGATTGGGGCGGCGCAGCCGGCGCCACAGGAGCTCGTAGTGGGGAGAGATTTGGGCGAATTTTGCAGCTAGGTATTTATTTTCGAGGATGGACCATCGCGAGATAAGCGCGAAAAGAAACGAAAGGAGCGGGACGCAATTTTTCACAGCGCGCGCAGCTGAAATCATGGCGCGGGACTGGTTTTGGCGGGTGGATCGAGCGCCTGGCTGGCTATTGCTGTCGTCCCTGGTGCAGCTCACGGGAAAATTGGTTGTTTTCTCTATGGGGCGGACGGTGGCTGACAGTGTAATCAGTTTCGCTGTAGGCACGATGCGGGACCGACAGAAAAATTGTTGGGCACACAGAAATAGTTCGTTTTCTGGTAGTGATTCAAAGGACCCATCTGTGTTCAGTTTACACCAGCCGTCCGGGGGAGGAACCCATTTAGCGGAGGTGCAATGAATTTAGATGGCATTGTGTGGAAATCTGCAGTTCTATCCATAACTAATTTGCCCTTGGTAATATCCTGCTGGGAGTGGTACTTAACTTGTATTAGGGATTTCCAATAGCTCACGAGAAATCTCCTAGAAGCCTCAACAGGAGGGGGAGGTTTATCGTGTACAACCTCATTCCTGACATGTCAAATTCTCCAAAGCACCATAAGGGTCATGCTAGGCAGAAGCTTCGAGCTGAATCGAAAGATTTTTTAATGAAATATACTATTACTTGCAACGGTTCCTGGATTTAAATATGAGAAATTACATATGAACAACAACTAAAATTTAAACACAAACCGCTTTTTTGTCAAATTTATATACTACCTTCAATTGGTTTTTTGTCACATCTAGGAGGAACTGTCGATCATTTGGTGGAATTGAAGCTGATACTTGTGACCATTTCACCGAGAAGGAAGAGTTTAAAAAAAAGTTGGATCCCTGATTTCAAAATGTTGTTGGAATCTCAATTCAATCGTAGAGGCGAGGCGGCCTAAAACCTTCGGGATTTGTAGATAAAAATTTAGGTAAACTCAAACTAAGTTCAAAAATTTTATGATACCAACACTTCGTATGTGGTATCACCTATGAATATGGACTATGGAGGTAGACGGAGCTTGATGATGCAAGCAATTCCAGTGCCGTATCCTTGACACCCCATTTTGAACATAAAATGCGTCTGATTTGACCCGTTTGGGTCGGTCCGTGAACATAGGCATGTTCGCCACTGGTCTATTTGGAGACGGGAAGCAACTGGCTGGGCGTCCCATTTGGTTTGGACATGATATTTTGGTCAGTTTATTTTCCATTTCAACATATTTGACTACATGTATGTAATGGAGTAACAACAAAATAAATAATTTTACTAACAAATAAATTACCACTAATTACGAAAACATAGAGTTCATATGCCATAATATCGAATCAGTAGCCAATAAATTATCACTAATTACGAAAACATGGAATTCACGTGCCATAGTATTGAATCAAAGTCCAAAATACACAAGTTTCATATGGAATACACAAAGATAAATAAGTCAAAGAGATCACGCGTCACATTCTCGGATTTTCTTTTTCTTCTTAAACCAAGCCCTTTGAGGCGGGTTCATGATGCTCAAGTCTATCATCATGATCCGGATCCGTTTCTCCTAGGCCATCACTTTGGTCTCCACCTCCATGGCTCTAGATCGGGCATTGCTCTTTTTAACCTCACGAGCTCTCTTTTGGAGGTCAAGAAAGCTTACCATCATGGCCTATTTATCTTGATGTCACTTATCATACCTCTAAGCATTTGCCTCCTCCTTCTCAACGATCAACCCCTTCAATGTCTTATACAATGCAAGTGATGAGGCTTCACACTTGAGATCTTGCTTGGTCATCGTGTGGCCCCTTGGTCGAATGACACTGACACCATTGCTTGGTCCACCTGTGCTTGGTCCATTATCTTCAAGATCAATGATCGACGATTCATTGACACACTTCTTATAGCCTTCTAGACATAGGAAAAATCTTGTTTCACACTTAGGACACTTCTTGATCTTCTTCCAACAATGGGTCAAGGTGAATGGTTTGTTGTCATATTTCTCCTTGAATTACTTCATAGTTTGGATAACCTACACCTATGGATGAGAATCCATTGGACATACTCACATATGCATGGTACATTGACATGTGTAAAATGGATGAGGTTTTACCATGTCCGCAACACCGATACCGCTCGCAGGTCGCGTTACCACATGCCCGTATGCACCACAAAATTTGTTGCACTCCTCTTAGATGAATGACTATCTCTTTTGAAGAGAGAGATCATTACGATCAATATGGAACACATACAACTAGAATTTCCTAGGTTGATGAAAGTACTTGCCAACCCTCAGCCAATATGTCCCTCCCTTTTTCTCAGCAACGCAAATTATATCTTGTCCAATCGTCATCCAAGCCTCACAAATTACATTGTCCTCCTTGGCCGTGTATCCTCTGGTCCTTTGTCTTTTCTTATTTTCTATTGCAGCATCCATAGGGCCGACATCATCAGCATCATCATCGACATCCATACGGTCGACATCATGCCCAAACGATGGCTCCCCATTGATGGAGACTGTATCTTGTTGAGTGTTTTACTTGGTGTCATCGTCCATATGGGATCTGGTTGGAATCTTAAAGTGTGGTAGAAAGAACTACATATAGTTTTTTCGACACTTTGGAGTCTTTCGGTTATACTATAAGAGCATGCATGATGGCGTCGTCGTCCTCATACTATGCATATGCATAATTTGACAACACACTCCTGCTTTGAATCGTGCACTTGATCGCATTTCTACGCAACGCTTGTTGATCTCGTATGAGTGGATACAGTGAAGGTGTTGTGTGCGGTACAAGATCGTCAAAGCCGTTAGTGAGATAATTCATCTAGTCACGACTTGATAAGTCTCGTTATGAGATCGACGTTTGTCTTCCTCAATCTCGTCATCGACAAAATCATTAGCTCGATCTTTGAGGGTATGATCTGTTGCCTCTCTCCCGCATAATTTGATCTGGATTATGCGTTAGAAATTTTTATTTTGTGTAGCACATTTTCCAACATAGAGATGGAAACGGTTATTTGGTTCAGACACATGTTTCACGAGAAGTAAGACACAAGAACTAATTAGTTGCAATTGGTATAATTTCCTTTTTCTTTTTAAAGCAAGTTATACTCTTTTTCCTAATAAGGATGTAAGGTTTTTAATGAGATAACGCTAATAAAACCCACTTCTTGTACCATATGAAAAATCACCTCATTCTACTAATTATATATATTTTTCTGAATCAAGTCCCACGGGCCAAACATATCGTGGGCCGGCCGCCAGAACAAGGGGCCATGCCGGGGCCTGAAGACGGGGCATGGGGCCGGCACAGCACGGTCCGTGAAGCTCACGGGCCGTGCTGTACCGGGCCAGCCCGTTGGCCAGGCATGGATCGTGGTACTAAAATGTACTGTAGTAGTACTCCGCCATTGTAAAAAAAATGTAGGTACTCCGCTCGCACCGAATCAACCGCCACGCCCCGCAGCGTCAGCGCCTCACCCCTGCCCTGCCCTAGCCGCCTCTCTCTCTCCTCCGGCCACTGTCGACGACGGCGAGACTCACCCCCACCAATCTCCGACGACAGCTCGTTTTCCCCCCAAATTTTGGGTCCCCGTAACACCTCCATCTGCCACTGAGAGGAGCGACTTGGGTTCCCCAGGATGTCGTTCCGAGGCCGTGGCGGGAGAGGAGGAGGTAGAGGCGGCCGTGGCGGGAGAGGAGGCTTCGGGGCCGGCAATTTTGGTTTCCAAGCGAAGCACACCCCCCACGAGGACTTCCCGGTACAGTCAGTCTCCTCCGCTCTCTACACACCTCCCCCCTTTTCTGTATCCGCCACCTCTCCTCGCTCTCAGTTTGGGATTGGCGAATTTATTGGGATGTGGGATTCACTCGGGTTCTGGCGCTCGTCCCATGCAGGAGATCACTCTGCCCGAGATGACATGCTCCAAGGCGACCAACGAGGAGAAGGCTCTGATACAGTCCACCCTGAAACTCGAGGAGTTCATGAGGAATTCCTGCTACCACCTAGAGCTGGATGCCCCCAAGAAAAGTATTGTAAATGAACTTACTATAACTGTTTTTGCTCATTTCCTCTTGCTGCACATTATGATACATGTTGATTCTCGATTCAACACTTTTTGCCACGTAGTTTGATGATATATATGGGATTTTGCTTCTCGATTCAGGACTTAATAATTAGTTGGGCCTATGAACTTGATACAGCGTGGTTTTACTGGAGATGGTTCTTTTTTTTAGAATTACAGGGGTCGGCCCCGATTCCACTAAAACGAAATCAACCGACCAATAGAGTTAGGTTCATGGTCAGTCAATAGACTGCTCCAAAGAGTATGGTAACATGAAAACTGTTCTATTACAGCCCAGGCTTTGAAATTTTGATAAAAAAACAGAGATGATATTTTTTCAGTTCACCTGTGAACTGGCTTATAATGACCACTCCCTCCGTTTCAAAATATAAGATGTTTTAGGTTTGTGAAGAAAATGTATCTAGACTAACCTAAAAGAAGTCTAGATACATTCTCTTCACAAACCTAAAACATCTTATATTTTCAAATGGGGGGAGTATTATGTTACTGTACTGAGGAAGTGAGCAGCCTCTGTATTTTTTCCCTACAATCCCTGTTTTTCGTACATTGATTTGTTACAAAAGGATGGATTCCCCAGTTTGTATTCCAATCAATTGATACCCAAACTACTTCAATGATAAAAGATCCATGAATCCTGTTGTTTATTTGTTTATGGAGGAATGTTCTTGTATGCAACTTGATGTGCTGTATGGGACACATTTTCTACTTATTCTATATGGCCTAGAATTAGTAATCATATCTGTTATTCCATTGTCAAATCTGATATTACACCATTTGCATTTATATCTTCATGGCCTATAAATAATGAGACTCTCGTCATCTTTTCCTTTTGAGTGTTTTTGTCTCCTTTTTATTACAGGTAGCGCTTTCTACTTTGTTTTGTTGATTTCTGTCTCATTAATTTTCACTTGTTATCTTCTCAGAAAATGACGACAAAGAGATTGAAAGATTTTCTGACAGGAAGCGCAAAACACAGAGCAAACGTGAATCTCTGAAATCGTACCTCAAACTAACTCCTGGAAATTTTCCTGCAGAACTGTTGGATGGTAGTCTTGACTCTCGAATAAAGCACTGTGCATACATTATTATTTTTAGTTTGCTAGATGATTTCAGTACAATAGACCCTTGACATTATGTTCCATTCAGGTTTTAAACAAGTGCAACCAAGCAACAAAAAACTTCGGTGGGATAAAGATTCAGGTTTGCTTTATTTCACAAATCATTACATAATTTCGTTGTTACTTTTGTCATGAACCTCTCTGTTCATGCTTCTGAGTTGTGACATCTTCAGGGATTTGCTTTAAGGAAACTGCCTTGTTAGCACAATTCTTTTGGCATGTCTATTGGTAGGCTAAAAATTATTAGCCTTACATGCATTGATCTCTTACATGGATCTTGTCTTCCTATTTCACAGTTGATAAGGCATTTGAAGTATTTGAGAAGCTTGAAGAGAAGCACAAGGCAAGCCGCATTACTATCTTTTGATTTTCTTTCAGATTGCTGGAATCAATTTGAAAAGCACTTTTGGCTGTGGACATATTATTACTAGTTTAGAGCCGTAGGCTCTGTTTCACATTTTGGAAGTACTGAGGTTATGCTACCATGTTGATAGAGATTTGGTACTTGTAGGATGGAGAAAACAAGGCCGAAAAGGATGGTGAAGAGGAGGATGTCGAGGACGAGGAGGAAGCAGAAGAGGAAGAAAGTTCAGATGATGATTATAACCAGGTGGGTATATTGGAACTTTATGCATTTAAGTTCTCTTTGATGTAGGAAAATGGGTGTTAGATGGTGTATAGTTTTGGAATAATTATGTGATGCATGTGTGTTCCGTCACATCAACAAATATGAAATGGATAGAGCAGCTATATATCATTTCCCTGTCTTCTGTATTTTCTTCTCTAGCACTCAAACCTTGACTCCCATGGTCTCACCCTGTAGAATATCGAGTTTGATGATGACGACGATGACTGGAACCAAGAGGCGGAAGCACGTAAGTTTCCATCTGATGTTCTATTCATATTACTGCTACCTTCTTTTTCTTCCAAAATCAGTGGTGTATATATTTGCAAAGCTTGCTAATAAAAGAGAACCTTTTGTGTGACAGAGGAAGACTGCTATGATTAATGATCACTGGCCTCTGAAAGGGTTAACCGCGTTGGTGATGTTCAGTTTTCTTGGTATTCTTCTTCATTTGCAACTCATTGAGAAATTTTGATGGAGGTAGTGCCTAGTTATCTAACTAGAGTTCAGTCTTCTTCCTGATTCTTTTTTGCCAAGTGGTAAAGGACTATCTGAACTCTGAAGTATCATGTTCTGAATGTATCTATTGTGGCTGTAGAAGCAGTGATGATTGTGCAATCAAATGCGGTTCATCGGCCCGGTTTTGTTACATGATAGAGTTGGGTTTGCGACTTGATATTACTAGCATTTCACTCATTGGTTGATACTAAATTAATTTGCATGTCACCAGTACGTACTTAGCACACATATCTGTAGCAGTAACGCTCCGTATAAGGTTGGTGGACTTCATGACTTGGTTAACATGCGTCGTCTGCTCTATGGTGCCTGGGAGGCTTCAGGACTTCAGTTGCTATGGTATTCTCTTTTCTGGAAAGAATCACATCTTCCATGACTGGCTCAGCATTCAAACAAACAGATATGTTCAGAGATTTGCTGTGCAGAGAGGATGGGATTGATGCCGCTTATTTCTTTCCACATTTGTTCAGATATTGCTTATTTTACGTGTGATGGAAGAACCTGGGAATTGGGATAACGTTCGATGATTCCTAGCATCTGGGCAGGGAGGCGAGGGATTTTGCTAGCGGAAGGTTCTCCTTTGCATCAGTACAATATTTTGCTTGCTCAATAAGTACTTGTACTGATACATTTGCAAATTGGGAAACATATTTCACTAGCTAATTCTATGACTACCATCTCTGAATTCGATAAACGTTGTTGCACTTTCTTTTGGGCCGGGGAAGATCAAGTCAACGGAGGTCAATGCGAAGTGGCCTGTGACGAAGTTTGTCGGCCTTTTGGAAAAGGGGCCTTTGTTTCTCCTATCTGGTGAACCCATGCCAAAATTCGGACCTTATAAAACTCGTTTTCGGCCTATAAACGCCGAGTTTTCCACTCGTGTTCCAGGCTGAGTTCTCAGGTTCGGCGAAATTTAGTTAAACACGGCGAAATTTGGACGAATATAGGTGGATTTTATTAACTAGGGTAAGGACACACATATTACATCGAATTTAACTAGGAAAAGGCCGTCGCCGCCATGGTCGACGACAGACGCCGCTTCTACAGGTCGAGGCGAGGGTGGTTGTCGGCCTGGATGTGCTTCGTGACAGCGGCGAGAGTTCGCCTTGGAACGCTCCACCAGCGGCGGCGAAAAGCCACAATGTGACGCGGCGGCGGCGAGCCCGGCGGTCCATCGTGTCGGGCGAGATCCTGGAGGCGCCTGTCGGCGAAGAACCGCCTCCAGAAGACCAGGTTGCCAGGATCCTCGGCGAGATCCGGGTCTAGGAAGTCCGGACCAAAGTTGACCTAAATCCGAATGAAAAGTGGTTCCTGGATACACGACTGGGCCGATTTTCAGCGTCCGGACCTAAATTCGACATCCGGATCGGCGTCGGGTAGCCGAGTGGAGACGCTCTTAGAACAAGGAACATTTGCCTTCTCCTTAGGCACAGGCAAGATTCACTCTCCTGGACTTGCTCCTTTGGAAGTCGCTACTGTTGGACAGGTAACCACGACCTAAGGGATCCCCATCGTCTAGACTCAAACGTTTGGAACGACCTTTTGGCCTGTCTCCCTTTCTTTCGATCTGCCACTTCAGTTGCAGTTGGATCAGGCTCCTCCACATCCTTGGCTTGACACATGGGTCGCTGACTCTCCCCTTGCAGAACAATTCCCGGCTCTGCTGTCTGCTCTCTCACACCACCCGCCCAAACTGCAGTGTTACTTTCGCATGTTCCTCTTCGGATCTTAACCTGATCATGCACCAAAGGCTTTCCCACATTGCTTCGAATGAACTTCAACCAATGCAACAACTTCTTGTTTCGACAAGTCTAAACCCGTGAGAACCGGACGTTAGGATTGGCAAAATTAACGTCAAAGCTTTGGCATTAGAGAACACAGTAATCTGAAGTCCTATGCTGTCCTTCTGAATCCATAATACAATACACTCAATTATTGGTGCTGCCTCGTGATGTGCGTTCTTCTAATTTGGTGACAAGATCATAGGCCAAGCATATGAAGAAAACAGAGCATTTGGTCAATAACAAGCCAAAGATTTACTTCACCACCGGCGCAACGCTCTTTCCCTGGATATATCCTTAGTATACTTGAACCAATAAATAAACTAACTATTGTCTAGAGGTAAAATACATCAGATATCGACAACGAAAATCACGTCACAGGGATGAACTCTGAGCCGGGAGCAAGAAGTTGAGCAGAGCCTCGTTGAACCTCTTTGCGTCCTCCTCCTGCGGCATATGGCCGGTGTTCTTCAGGATCTCCAGCCTAGCGTTCGCGCCTAGCTGCCTGCATCAGTTTGCACCCACCATTCATCAGTTACAAGTTACAATACAAGTTGATCGACAGAATTGCGACCAGATTACATAACCAAGCAAAGATTAGGTGAGTGGTGTGCTCACCTTGCCACTTGATGCCCCTTCTCTATGGGGAATATCTGATCGTGCTCTCCCCACAGCACGAGAACTTGCTGAAAATGGCGCAGAGATGGGGTGAAGAAAACATGTTTTGAGTTAAATTGGCAAGTTGATTGCAGAAATTTGGCAATGCACTCCCTTGTTTATCTATAGAATTTGAGTATGTACCTGGTTGAGTGGGGTGAGCTGGAACTTGTCTTTGTTTCCTAGGGTTATCCCTTTGATCAGCTCCTTCTTCTCCTCTACGTTGTCGGTGTAGAGATACTGCAACACACAAGTTTTGCATAGATGGTACTGTTACTCAAATCAAATCAAGTTTTTTTTTCCACTCCACACAAAGTAAAAAAAAATCAAGGTGGATGCTTCTCCAAGAAATAAAAAGGCGATTTGATGAAATCTACCGGATCACCAAAGCACAAGACGACTAATAAATTGCAATGTGATAATGAATCTTTCAATCACTTTAGACGACCTAATGTCAAGTGATCCAGCCCGTCAGAGCAAGTCCAGCAGACCCCCTTACTTCTTCTCCCCTATGTCTCTATATAGGTAACTCCTCTAAAAAGATTTCTATCCTATATTTTGCTCATTTCCAGCAGCTACCAATAATCACTCACCTATACCATATTCACCAATGTTTTAACGGTGTGGAGCCTAATTGTTGGACTTTAACAAGCACAACAAGATTAGGGGCATGAATAGAAGACATCTCTAACATAGGGAAGCGAGAGGGCTGGGTTGGGGGGGTTGACATTTGGGGAGACATAGGGAAAATTTTTCTTCTCTCCCTTTTTTTCGCTATAAGGGAGGCTTTGGGGTATCTTCTTGACTTGCTCCCACGGCGGCTAGGAGTGTTTCTAGAAAGCATGGCGGGGCCTTTTGAGTGAGTGGTGTCTCAGACGAGACGTACGGCCGTCTAACAAACAGTTCATTTGTCTCTTGACATGGACTTTTGTGTCCAAAAAGGCTGGAGGAAGGTGACGGACGGCGAGGCATATATTGTCGTTTGTTGCGATATAGGTTCACCTGCCCACTAGCCAGCCCCCTTTCTCCTGTGACAAAGTTGGCAAAGAGCAGCAGGTAGGCAGGTAGGAAGGGCCTCCGCAACAGAACGGCCGTTGGGAGTTTGATCGGAAGAACGGAGCTTGTACTACTTTTCAGAGTGGATGGTGACGATGGACTGGTAGTGGTACCTAGCGCGGCGTGGCCGGTGGACGAACGAATCTGCTGGAGCACGCCGCACACGCGCTTCAGGCTGGACAGACAGGGCGGGCACGATCACCTCCGAGCAGCAGCACGCGACGATCAGCAGAGATTCAGGCGAAATTCCGATATGGTCTCTGGAGAACGCCAAGTATTCGAATCAACCTATGGAGAATCTGATTTTTTTTTTGGTATGTTGCCCGCCCGCCTGTCTGGTTACGGGACTACGTGGCAGTCCGGCCATGGACACGTATGATCCAGTCTCCAGGAACCCTACACCTGTGTCCTGACTCCTGGCTCGTGACGCGACCAGGCATGGCGGCCGGAGGAAAAGGATCCAGAAAAAACAAAACAAAGACAAGGGCGGCCGTTAGTTTACCTGTATGAGGTCGCGTAGCACGAATCCGGGGGCGAACCGGCGGGGGCGGTGGTAGGCGAGCTCCATGAGCCGGCGCAACCGCTCGGGGGTGCGCGGCAGCATCACGTCCTCTACGCGGTCGGCCCCGCCGCGCCGCAGCAGGGCGCGGTCGTCGGCGTCGCCCTTGAGCAGGTCGGAGCTGGCGATCACCACCCGCTCCACGGCGCCGGCGCCCAGCAGCCGCGCCACGTGGTACGCCACGAAGCCGCCGTAGCTGGTCCCGGCCACCGACACGCGGGCGCCCGCGGGGACAACCGCGCCCACGAGCTTCGCGACGGCCTCCGCCTGGTGGGCCTCCGTGCGCGCGCTGTCGTCCGCGCGGGAGCCGCCGAAGAAGAGGAGGTCCGGCACGACGAGGCGGAACCGGCGAGACAGCGGGCCCACCTGCCGCCGCCACTGCCACGTCGCCGGCGGGCCGAAGCCGTGGAGGAGGACGAGGACGGGGAGGTCCGAGCCCGTGCCCGGCGGGAAGCGCCAGCAGTGCACCGTGGTGGCGCCGCCGTCGAGCTGGACGGACTCCTGGACAAGGCCCGCCGCGGTGAAGCGGCGCCGGAAGTAGGCGTCCAGCAGCGGCGCGATGCCCAGCGTGGACGACGGCATGGCGGGAGCTGGAGCGTGGAGGGCCGCGTCTTCGCGGTGAAGTCAAGTCGTTTTACGGTTGTCTCGTACGCGTGGTGTCGTGCATATATATGTGTCTGCTCTCGATCGAGAAGAAGACAATCGGGGGCTGTACCTACCGCATGCACACGTCTTTTCGCCAGAGTCCGGCTCAACCGCGGCCGGATTTTCAACAAGAAATCCAAATGTAGGAGTTACCTTTTGAGAGAGGAGTTGGGATTAGACGTCGTACATAAAGAACGTTTAAAAACAGAGTTGGGATTCGATATACTGTATATTTTCTTCTAGATCAACGGAAGATTTTAATCTACTACAGTATAAGATCTTCCGAGGAATGTACAGCAGTACAGCGTCACTAGTTTCTGTTTCTTTTATGAAAATGAACACCGTCTAGATAACCAAACATGGGAGTCCGCCGCTTTTGAAGACAATGAACTTCCACATTGGAGCCTGTCTCTTCATCCAGGGCATAGCGCAAGCACTATTTGGAAAAACACTGCCAGTGGCGCACCAAATTATAATTCTATGGCGTATATGTGTGTCGTCACTAAATCCTTGCCACTAAAATTTAAATTCTATGGCACATATAGCATATGCGTCATAGAATTCTCAACATTCTGTGGCGTGCGCCACAGAATTATGTCCCAGATTCTGTGGCGCATGTGCCATATGCTCCACAGAATCTTTTTTTTTCAGAATTTCGAAATTTTCACAATTCGATACAAATACACGTATATTGCAAGAAATACACCTAAATTTGACAGAAATACACAGAAAAGTTGCACACAGCAGTACAAATATTCCAGTTCACATATAATACATCAACAAGCACAAATGTTCACAAGTGTTCATCAACCACATATTAGACATATATTAGAACCGAATAAGTATGTACATTTCACAAGTGTTCATCTCACTCACATAGCTTAATTACAACCGCGTGATGTTGTCACCACCTACTACCTTAAAACAGAATATATAGTACACCGTAACCGCGATGCCGGTGAGGAGGAGCGACATCAAGATCTTCGTCCGGTTCATCTTCCATACGTGTCTCCTCCACTTGGCCACCGCCTCCTCTCTAGTCACGCATCCCTTGTAGCTATTGCCGCTGAACTTGTCCACTTGTTGGTGGCAGTCCACTTCTTCATGATGATCATCATGTTCTCCTTCGTCATGATGACCATGTCCGGGAGACCCTTCGTCTTCTCTCCCGCCCCGACCTCTTCTTCATCATGGCCACCGCCATCTGCCGGCGGCTCATTCACTAAGAAGCCGGGCATGAAACCACGCGTGAAAAGGTGAGACTCCAGTTGTCCGGAATTAGGATTGATCCACTTCCGGTGTTTGCACGTTCGGCACAGACATCTTATCTTCGTCATGTTGTTCTGAACCATATCGGCCACCGCGTCAACCTTGTATCTAACCACCCAGCGTTCGCTCATATGGATGACCATGGTCGCCTGCACGTGAACATAGACCAAATTAAAGAGATAGTGTTATAACCATGCACACACACATGAAGCGCACACATATATGCATGATCGCCGGAAAATTTCGGCATGACCTACCCTAAAAGTAGGACGTATGGCTAGTGCAGAAATTTGCCGAAATGGACGTGTATCAACATTTCGGCAAACCTCCATGCACCCGGCGCCAGCAACATGCATTCAAGCACAACACAAAGCTCCTCGAGAAGCAAGCATGCATGCATTCAACAAACACAACACAAAGCAAACGAACATCGTCTCGCCATCGCACACCGCCCGCGGGACCATTCTTCACCTACAAAACATCCATATATATACATGCATGCTCCGAGACCCGTCGGCCACACAAAACATATGTTTACATATATACATGCATGCATCACACACAAGTACCCATGCACACCTCACAAATCCACAACCATAGGCATAGCGGTGGAGGAGCAAAGTATGGGTAGGTGTAGTACCTTTACAAAGTAGGAGTAGCTTCCCTCACAAGTACATAAACCAAAGTAGGTCTAGCTATCAACAATGGAGGTGAGTATGAGCAAAATGGAGTGGGAGGGAGGAGAGGGACGAGCTAGTTGGAGGAGGGAAGAAGGGAAAGGGTGGTGGTAGGTAGGAGGGATGCCACCTTTTTTAGATCTGTTTCGCACATTCTATGGCGCATATGGCTATATGCGCCACAGAATTCATGCCATTATGTGGCGCATATGGCTATATGCGCCACAGAACTCACACTTTTTGTGGCGCATATGCTATATGCGCCACAGAATTCTGGCATGCCCATGTGCTGGGTCAGGCCCACAAAAATTATGTGGCGCATATGGATATATGCGCCACGGAATGCTCACTTTCTGTGGCGCATATAGCCATATGCGCCACAGAATTGCATGAATTCTGTGGAGCATTTCTTATATGCGCCACAGAATTAATTTTAGTGGAGCATTTTCCCTATATGCGCCACAGGATTAAAATCTACCTATAATCATTTTACTAGTAGTGAAGCGTCTATTACCTCCATTTCTCCTCCACATACCCCGTTCATGCATGTCTCGCCACCCACTCTTGCCATTTCCCCCACCAGACGAGACAGCGCCGCCATGCCACCGAAAAAGTACCTCGCACGACGGAGCGCGCGCCGCCCCCGAAGAAGGGAAAGGACACAAAGGAGCAGCCGAAGGGATGTCCAACGCCGAGTGGGATTTTCGATCAACCTGCAGCGGTGAAAGATCGAGATCGCCGCCTTTCGACACAGAGGGAGAGAGATGAAAACGAGGTTGTGGAAGGCGACGGAGATTCAGGCGGCGACCACATCCTTGGCCCAAAGGGGCGCAGCCATGAACGGTATGGTGCCGCCTACTCTCGCTGGCTAGAACATCCCTGGCGCATGGGGGAGCCAAAACAGCGCCTCGTCACGCTCGTCGTCAAGCGTTTCGCTGGCCTCTCGACGGTGCTCCATGAAAGTCAAGGTTCTCAACGCCACATCTCTTGCAGTGCTCGCAGGGCTGCAATGATTTTGACCCGCTCGACAGTTTTGACCCCAACGCCTTCAACACCAACCTAACGTGGCATGCACTGGATCTCCGGTTCTCCATCGTCCTCTCTTTACCCGTGGCGCGCCTCCACCTCAGCTCGACTTCCACCAGTTCACCGCAAGCAGCGGCAACCATGGCACCTAGAGGTTGTTAGGCGGTATGCCTAATGGTGACTCCATCATGGCCGATATCATCAACGGTGGCTCCGAGCACTAGTGGAAACAGGGCATCTAGTCCCGGGCCGTAAGAGCCTTTAGTCCCGGTTTTTGAACCGGGACTAGAGGCCCAACACTAGTCCTGGTCCAGTTACCAGCCGAGACTAGTGGGTGTCCACGTGGCTGCCACAACACGCTCAGGGTGCACCCCCATTAGTCCAAGTTGGTGTTATGGACCGGGACTAGTGGGTCTCTGTCGCGGCAGCATTTTGCGCCTTTTCTCTGCCGCGGCAGAGCATTACCTCAGACTAGTGATTTCTCTGCTGCGACAGCATTTTGTGCCCTTTCTCTATCGCGGCAGAGAATTCATTTTGTATTGTTTTATTTATTTATTTTTTATTTCAAAATGGTTTTTGAATATTTGTACGCCACCACATATCGTACACGTTCGTGCATATATATAAGATAACTTGTATTACGAAATCGAACATACAAATATATACAATTTACATAGTTACATGGAGATCACAAAATACCAGGACTAGAGCACGTCTGTGATTACATGGAGATCAGTAGCGCCTATTCACACTAAATTTTCCGGCATCGTTTATGATCTCTTTGAAAATAAACCCCGCCAGCTCCTCCGCAATTGCTAGTACGCGTTGCTCTGGTAGTAGTTGATCCCGCATTCTCTCGAACTATATATAAGAAAAAGGAGATCAATATGAATATCAATCATGATAACAAAAGGTGACAACAATAAAATGATGGTGCGAATGCATTGCTTACGTCGACTCTATAATCATTGTGTTTGGTGGTAAACATGCGAATGAACTCGCATACATAGAATCCACATAGATTCGACCTCCGTGGCTGCCTCGCGCACTTTCGAGAGTAGAATTCAATCAAAATAATAATCTAGAGCATCATTATTGTATTGAAACTAGAAGTAAAGAGATGCGCTGACATATCATGTGCTACTTACCGAGACCGCCTTAAACGTCAGCTTCTCACTAAATACACCTGTAACCTCGCGCTTGAATCGGATCCAAACCCTGCCCGACAAACAAAATGAATGAATGAGTTATTCATTACCTGATATCTTAGAAAAACAACGAAAGAGACCGATATAGCGCGAAACTTACTTCTGGAGCATGTCCTGCATGCTGCGGAAATCTTCCAGGTTCCTCTTTGATGGGTCCATGACATCAACTCTTCCCTTATCAAGTTGAATGTCTAGAAGAACCTAGTGGAATTTTCAAACATTTATATATACATCAGTAACTCATGAGTTACACTTATTAGCATCGACTAATCAAAAGTGAATGTGTACAACAGAGTAAGACCCTCACCTGAAATTGTAAGGAAACAGTATGTGGTCAGTGAAATTTTGCTCTAGTAGAAACCTTAGAATGTTTTCCTCCGTCTCCTCGGGGTTATCCCTTAGCGTGGCTATATGCACTTTATCTGGGTCAATGAACTCAATATTATAGATTCTTTTTCTTTTACATTCCAGCATCTTCATTCTGCATAATAAGGATAATTACATGTTCTGAACTAAACAACTGAAAAACCGAACATGTGCCATTAGGTCAGTAAATAGTTGCTCTTTGAATCTATCATCGATATACACATCACTCCATTCCGACTCTTTGGGCTTATTCCACTCCCGAACAGTGATCGGGGTGCAATATCTAGCAACAACTCCGCATTGTTGTACAAATATTTGTTTTGTTTTTTTTGGTTCCAATGGTTCGCTCTCTCCTGAAACCTCTGTAATTTCATAAACAGTACCCTGGGGAAACTTTTTGGCTGGGCCGCGCTTGGTTTTCTTGCTCGATGTAGAGGACTAAGAGAAGAAACATTCGTCAACATAATATATATACAACTAGGTACATCTAGTGACGATCATCGGACATCATATATATATATATACCTTGTCGGTCTGCGTTACGCGTCCATGGGCTTCTTCCTCTTGTTTGTTGGCCTCCTCCCCCTCACCGGATGAGTTCAGAGACCTCGAGGGATATCCCTCATCGGCATCGTGAATCATATCCTCGAGCAAGTGTTTTGAATCTAGGTCTCTACGGACTGGACTAGGTGGATCCATAGTTCCTGCAAAATGCACACAATATTTATTTGAACTTAACAAATAAAACCTAAACCCTAAACCCCAAGGTGCGGTGGCGGTGGCCGGTGATGGTGGCCGCGGGAAAGGCGGGCGACTGAGCGGCTTCCTGCGAGAACCGCCACCCTAACCCTAACTCCGGTCACCACCCCTAAACCCTAAACCCGGAGGTGCGGTGGTGGTGGCCGCAGGAGAGGCGGGTGACTAAGCGGCTTCCCACGAGAACCGCCACCCTAACCCTAACTCCGGTCACCACCCCTAAACCCTAAACCCGAAGGTGCGGTGGTTGTGGCCGGTGATGGTGGCCGCGGGAGAGGCGGGCGACTAAGCGGCTTCCCGCGAGAACCACCACCCTTACCCTAACTCCGGTCACCACCCTAAACCCAGAGGTGCGGTGGAGGTGGCCGGTGATGGTGGCCGCGAGAGAGGCGGGCGACTAAGCGGCTTCCCCCGAGAACCACCACCCTAACCCTAACTCCGATCACCACCCTAAACCCTAAACCCGGAGGTGCGGTGGCGGCGGCCGGCGGTGGCGCTATATACATAAATACACTATATACACATAATCCTAATGGTTAAATTAAAACTAATCCTAATTATAATTAAAAATAAACTAAATACACTATATACATATAATCCTAATGGTTAAATTAAAACTAATCCTAATTATAACTAAAATACACTAAATACACTAATCCTAACTATAATCCTCCTAATTATAATTAAAAATAAACTAAATACACTAAATTAAAAATCCTAACTATAATCCTCCTAATCCTAACCTAACCCTAACTCACCGGCGGTGGCGGCAGGCGCGGGTGCGCGGGAGGTGGCGGCGGGCAGAGCCTCGCTCGGCGCTGCTTCGTCGGAGTGGCAGGTGGAGGGCCGATCGAGCTCGGGGCGCAAGGACGGGCGGCAAGGGCACGGGGCGGAGCGTGGCAGGCTCGGCGGTGGGCAGCAGGACGGCGGAGAGAGGGAGTCTGCGGCGGTTTCCTCGTCGATTCTCACGGGGGCAGCCTGGCGGCGTCGTCGGCGTCTGCTGGCTCCTCTTCTCCCGGTGCGTTGAGAAGGCCTCGTTTTATACCCCCCTCTAGTCCCGGTCCGTGGCACCAGCCGGGACTAAATGTTATGGGGTAACCCCTTGGGGTGGCCCGATCTTTCACGAATCTCCACGGGGATCGAGGGGAAAGCGGTGGAAGGGGGAGAGGGGACGAAAACCACGAACACACGCACACTAAGATCCCGATGAACTCACGCACACAAATCACGATACACGCCGATAGCTCACGCCGGTGGAAACCGGTCCAACATAATCTCTAGGATCGGTGTTGGGCGAAGCTCTCTCTCCACGACCAACAACGGGGGACGAGGTGCTTGGTGAGATCTTGACGACTTGGGGGTGAGAAACCGAGAACCCAAGGACTTGTACAACTTGAACGCACTAGGCAAGATCCAAGAGGGGGTGGATAATACGGTGCCCCTTGGTAGGAGCATGAGACCAATAGATTGAAATATCCTCAAAGGGGTGTCCTTAATCTATTATTATCCAAGTCTAGGGTTTACATATGAGAGGTGGGGCTATATATAGGCCAGCCACATAAATAGGGGTAGTTCTGGAATAAAACTGGAAGTTTGGGCGAATTTTGGGGTTACCTGGGCCAGGCCCAAAAGGCTTTAACATGCCTGGCGATGATCAGTCCGGAGACTCCGGTCTGGACCGGAGACTCCGGTCAATCTCCGTACCCGTCTCCGTAGGGGGATTCTGGCTGTCCCGGGCTTGGGTCTCCGGTCTGGACCGGAGGAAGGTCCGGAGACTCCGATGTAGGAGACCAGAGACTTCGGTGTAGGGTTTCGTAGCATGGAAAACAAAAATTTTCTATCTCATACAAACAAACAAGCCAAGATCTATCTACTAGATTGTAGCAACGAGTCGATGGAATAACTTACCCTCGAAGATTCCAAAGTGTTTAACGAGAGCAGATTCTCGTGGGTGATGTAGTCGTACTCTTCCCGATCTCAAGATCGCGTAGACGATCCTTCCGCGCTTTTCGGCAGCGCCCCGCAGATCGGTCACACGCTCGATTGACGAAGACCTTCCTCTCCCTTGTTCCAGTAGGCAGCGGAGGTTGTAGCACTCTCCTCGCGATTCCGGCAGCACAACGGCGTGGTACCGGAAGTAGAGAGGAGATCTCGCAGGGCTTCGTCTTAAGCCGGAGCGAGTATGGTGGAGTATGAGAGAGTCCTCGGTGTTCTAGGGTTTTGACACACCAAGGAGGGGATGATAGAGCCGGCGTCTAGGGTTCCGGGGACCCCCAAGTCGGCGGCTAGGGCAAAACCCTAGGGGGCGGCGACGGCTATGGTGGTAGGCGCCAAGCTAGGGTTTGAGGAGAGGTACTTGTGTGTGCTAGGAGGGAGCCCTGTCCCTCCTTATATAGGTGGAGGGGCCGGCGGCCAAGGGGAGGGAGGGGAGTCCCTTCCCAACTCGCCTTGGAGGGGGCGCCGCCGGTTGGAGGAGGGATTACCTCCCCAACTCGGTTTCCCACTTCCTCCTCTTTTCCTCTTTCCAATTTTAGCCGTTTGACTTTTCAAACTAGCTATTTGACTTTTCAAACTAGGATTTGAATTAATCCTTTATTTGGAACAGCGATGACACTTAGTACAGGATGCAATCATTCCAACTTGCCATGACACATTCATGTACCCCTTCCCCTCCGGAGTGCCAGACATTCCGGAACCTTCTAGAACATTCCCGATGAAAACACCGGAATCATTCCCGAACTCCGAAACGGGACTTTCCTTATATGAATCTTATTCTCCGGACCATTCCGGATCTCCTCGTGATATCCCGGATCCCATCCGAGACTCCGAACAACATTCAGTCTCTTTCTCATCATAGCATAACTACTCAAACAACGTCGAATCCTTAAGTGTGTCTCCCTACGGTTCGTGAATTATGCGGACATGATCGAGACACTTCTCCGAACAATAACCAATAGAGGAATCTGGAAATTCATATGGCTCCCACATATTTCTACGATTACTTTGCGATCGAATGAACCACTTACATACGATACCAATTTCCCTTTGTCTCACGATAGTTTACTTATCCGAGGTTATGATCGTCGGTATCTCTGCATACCTAGTTCAACCTCGTTACCGATAAGTACTCTTTTCTCGTTCCCGTGATATGTGATCCCTTGTGAGCCAGTCACATGCTTGCAAGCTAATTGGATGACATTCCACCGAGAGGGCCCAGAGTATATCTATCCGTCATATGGATGGACAAATCCCACTCTTGATCCATGTGTCTCAACAAATACTTTCCGAACACTCAATGCCACCTTTATAGCCACCCAGTTATGGTGTGGTGTTTGATGTCATCAAAGGATCTATCCGGTAAAGGTGATATGCATGATCTCATGGTCGAAAGAATTAGGTTACTATGTATCAGAAAGCATATAGCAATTGAACTATTAAAATGACTTGATCTTTATGCTACGCTTATCTATAGGAGTATGTCCACCATATCATTCTCCTAATGATATGATCTTGTTGTTGATAACATCTCAATGTTCATGATAGGGAAACCACAATCATTTATCAACCAACAAGCTAGTGATGTATAGAGGCTATACTAGGGACTTCAAATTAAGTTTACAAATCACACAAGTATCAATGTTTCCTTGTTAATACTATTATAGCATGAATGTAAACATTTATCATAAACACAAAGATATAGTAATAACTACATTTATTATTGCCTCTAGGGCATATCTCCAACAGTCTCCCACTTGCACTAGAGTCATCTAATCTAGATTACATGGTAATATACCGAACACCCATGGCAGTTTGGTGCTGGTCATGTTTTGCCCTCGGGAGAGGTTTAGTCAACGGATCCGCCACATTAAGATTTGTGTGTACTTTGCAAATATTTATATCCCCATCTTGGATATGTTCTCGAATAGCGTGAAAAGGTAGCTTGATGTGCTTCAGCTTCTTGTGTGACCTTGGTTCTTGCGCATTGGCTATGGCGCCCATGTTATCACAGTAGATAGACATTGGGTCCAGCGCACTAGGAACCACACCCAGCTCTGTAATGAACTCTTTCATCCATATCGCTTCTTGCGAAGCCTCCGAAGCAGCCATGTATTCCGATTCAGTTGAAGATCTCGCCACAACGCTTTGCTTTGCACTCCTCCAGCTAACTGCTGCACCATTCAAAATAAATACGTATCCAGATTGTGATTTAGAATCATCCGGATCGGTGTTCCAACTAGCATCGGTGTAACCATTAACAACGAGCTGTTCATCACCTCCATAAGAAAGAACCATATCCTCAGCTCTTCTCAAGTACTTAAGGATGTTTTTGATCAGTCCAATGATCCACTCGGATCACTTTGATATCTGCTAGTTAAACTAACAGCATATGCAATGTCGGTTCTAGTACATAGCATGGCATACATTAGAGATCCTATGGCTGAGGCATAGGGAGTCTTACTCATCCTTTCTCTATCTTCTGCCGATGTCGGACTTTGAGTTTTACTCAAGGTCGTATTGGGCAACATGGGCAAGAACCCTTTCTTGCTATCTTCCATTCCAAACCTCTTTATAACTTTGTCCAAATATGTACTCTGTGACAATGATATTTGGCGTTTCGATCTATCTCTGTAAATCTTTATGCCTAATATGTAAGCTGCTTCGCCAAGATCCTTCATTGAAAAACTATTATTCAAATATTCCTTGACACTATTAAGAAGGTCTACATCATTCCCAATCAACAATATGTCATCCACATATAGTATTAAGAATGCTACAGAGCTCCCACTCACTTTCTTGTAAATACAAGCTTCTCCATAAGTTTGTATAAAACCAAAACTTTTGATCACCTTATCAAAACGTTGATTCCAACTTCGGGATGATTGATTCAATCCATAGATGGACCGTTGAAGTTTACATACCTTGTTAGCATCTTTAGGATCGACAAAACCTTTGGGTTGCATCATATACAACTCTTCATCAATATCTCCATTGAGGAATGTTGTTTTGACATCCATCTGCCATATCTCATAATCATAATATGCAGCGATTGCTAACATAATCCTCATAGACTTTAGCTTGCCATCGGTGAGAAAGTCTCATCGTAGTCAACTCCTTGAATTTGTCGAAACCCTTTGCGACAAGTCGAGCTTTATAGACGATAACATTACCATCAAGATCTGTTTCTTCTTGAAGATCCATTTGTTCTCGACAGCCTTCCGCCATCCCAGAAGTCCACCAAAGTCCATACTTGGTTTTCGTACATGGATCCAATCTCGGATTTCATGGCTTCTTGCCATTTATTGGAATCTGGGCTCATCATTGCTTCCTCATATGTCTCAGGGTCATCGGTGTTGTCCACCAACATGACACTCATAACGGGATCATACCAATCTGGAGTGGTACGAGTTCTCGTTGACCTCCGAGGCTCTGTAGCAACTTCAACCGAAGTTTCATGATCACCATCATTAGCTTCCTCTCTAATTGGTGCATGCACCACAGGAACTTCTTCCGGCGCTGCGCTACTCGCAATTTCGAGAGAAGGTTCGACAACCTCGTCGAGTTCTACTTTCCTTCCAGTCACTTCTTTCGAGAGAAATTCCTTCTCTAGAAAGGATCCATTCTTAGCAACGAAGATTTTGCCTTCGGATCTATGATAGAAGGTATACCCAATAGTTTCCTTTGGGTATCCTATGAAGACGCATTTTTCCGCTTTGGGTTCAAGCTTGTCCGGCTGTAACTTCTTTACATAGGCTTCGCATCCCCAAACTTTAAGAAACGACAATCTAGGTTTCTTCCCAAACCATAATTCATACGGTGTCGTTTCAACGGATTTAGACGGTGCCCTATTTAAAGTGAATGCGGTTGTTTCTAATGCATAACCCCAAAATGATAGCGGTAAATATTTAAGTGACATCATAGAACGAACCATATCTAAGAGAGTTCTATTACGATGTTCGGACACACCATTACGCTGTGGTGTTCCCGGCGGTGTCAACTGCGAAAGTATTCCGCATTTCTTTAAATGCTCGCCAAACTCGTAACTTAGATATTCACCTCCACGATCAGAACGTAGAAATTTAATCTGCTTGTTACGTTGATTCTCTACCTCACTTTGAAACTCCTTAAACTTCTCGAAAGTTTCGGACTTATGTTTCATGAAATATATATACCCATATCTACTCAAATCATCCGTGAAGGTAAGAACATAACGATAAACACCGCGCGATGCTACACTCATTGGACCACATACATCGGTATGTATGATTTCCAATAAGTCCGTAGCTCGCTCCATCATACTAGAAAATGGAGTCTTAGTCATTTTACCCATCAGACATGCTTCACATCTATCAAGTGATTCGAAATCAAGTGATTCAAGAAGTCCATCGGAGTGGAGTTTCTTCATACGCTTCACTCCAATGTGACCAAGACGGCAGTGCCACATATAGGTTGAGTTATCGCTTGATTTCAACCGTTTAGCCTCAATGTTATTAATATGTGTATTTCCACTATCGAGATTCAACAAGAATAGACCATCTATCAAAGGTGCATGTGCATAAAACATATTACTCATATAAATCGAACAACCATTATTCTCGGACTTAAACAAGTAAACGTCTCGCAATAAACAAGATCCCGATATAATGTTCATGCTCAACGCAGGCACCAAACAACAATTATTTAAGTATAAAACTAATCCCGATGGTAGATGAAGGGGTAGCGTGCCGACCGCGATCACATCAACCTTTGATCCGTTTCCCACGCGCATCGTCACCTCGTTCTTCGCTAGCTTCTGCTTATTCTGCAACACCTGTTTCGAGTTACAAATATGAGCAACCGAACCAGTATCAAATACCTAGGCACTACTACGAGTACTAGTGAGATACACATCAATAACATGTATATCAGATATACCTTTCTTCTTGATGTTGCCGTTCTTCAAATCCGCCAAGTACTTTGGGCAATTCCGCTTCCAGTGACCTTCTCCCTTGCAGTAAAAGCACTCAGTATCAGGCTTAGGTCCAGCCTTGGTCTTCTTCGCCGGAGTGGTAACTTTCTTACCACCCTTCTTGAAGTGTCCCTTCTGCTTAGACTTGCCTTTCTTGAATTTGGTGGTCTTATTGACCAACAACACTTGGTGCTCTTTCTTGATCTCCACTTCTGCAGACTTTAACATAGCAAATAGTTCTGGCAACTGCTTGTTCATGTTCTGCATGTTGAAGTTCATCACAAAGTTCTTGTAACTTGGCGGTAGTGATTGGAGGACACGGTAAATCCCCAAAGCATTAGGAATCACTATACCCAAGCTTTGAAGTTTGTTTGCGTGCCCAGACATCTTAAGCACATGCTCACTGACGGAGCTGCCCTCTTCCATCTTGCAGTTAAAGAACTTTTCAGAAGCCTCATAACTTTCAATTGCCGCATGAGTCTCAAAAATCAATTTGAGATCCTCGACAATATCATATGGGTATGAATTCTCAAACCTTTTCTGAAGCTCCGATTCTAAACCATACAAGATAGCACACCTAACTATGGAGTACTGATTATTCCGAGCGAGGTAAACATTCTTTACTTCATCGGCAAAGATCACCGCAGTGGTCACCCAACGGTGCATCCAGCACATAGGTCAAATTACCAGCTGTGAGGACAATCCTCAAATTGCGGAACCAATCCGCGAAGTTGCTTCCATTGTTTTCCAACTTTTCTTTCTCTAGGAACGCATTAAAATTGATGGTAGGGGCTGCCATTGATCTACAACATATTTGCAATAGTTTAGACTAAGTTTATGACAAATTGAGTTCAAATTAATAATAAAGTTAATCTAGGTGAACTCCCACTCAAAACAACATCCCTCACATTGTTTTAGTGATCACACGAACCAAATCCACTACATCAACACCGATCATCACGAGAGTTGATATAGTTTCAATGGCGAACAATCGTCATGTTCATCATATATACTATATGATTCATGCTTTACCTTTCGGTGATCCGTGTTCCGAGACCATGTCTGTACATGCTAGGCTCGTCAAGATCAAACCTTAGTTTCCGCATGAGCAAATCTGGCTTGCTCACGTTGTATACACTTGTAGAATCTAACACACCCGATCATCACGTGGTGCTTCGAAACAACAAGCTTTAGCAACGGTGCTAACTAAGGGTGAGCACTTTGTGACTTGAAATTCATGTGCATGAGGGATCATCTTATAATGCTACCGTCGTCTACTAAGCAATACAAGATGCATAAAGGATTAACATCACATGCAATTCATAATATGTGATATGATATGGCCTTTCTTCTTTGTGCTTCCGATCTCCATCTTTTAGCACGAACATGATCTCCATAATCACCGGCATTGCATCAAGGTCAATGATGCTTCTCCATGGTTGTCGTCCACCGGCTTCAACTATTACAACTACTTTGAATAGACACGCGGGTCTTAACAGAAATTAAAGACAACCATATGGCTCCTGCCGGTTGCCGACTTACAATAAGGAACATTGCATACATCATGTATAATCACAATCATGGCCATATCACATCACTGCACACCCCTGCAAAACAAAGTTAGACGCCTCTAATTTTCTTTGCATGTTTTACATGGTTTGGGGCTTTCAATAAGTGTCGTTCTAACTTACGAACAAGAACCACAATATTGATACTAGTATTGTCAATCACCCGTTGTAAATTGGATCTTAACTATGCTAGGAGAAACAGGCACCCGCAAAGCCACTTATGCAATACAAGTTGCATGTCAAGCGTGGAGCAAGTCTCATGAACGATGTCATGTAAGGTTAGCCCGGGCCGCTTCATCCCAACATACCGCAAGATACAAAGTACACAATAAGCAATCGACAATAAAAGCATCAACGCCCACAATGACCATTGTGTTCTACTCGTGCAACAAATCTACATATAGACACGGCTCTGATACCATCAGAGGGGTTCAGTAGCGTGGAAAACAAAAAATTTCTATCGCATACAAACAAACAAGCCAAGATCTATCTACTAGATTGTAGCAACGAGTCGATGGAATAACTTACCCTCGAAGATTCCAAAGCGTTAACGAGAGCAGATTCTCGTGGGTGATGTAGTCGCATTTTCCGATCTCAAGATCGCCAGACGATCCTTCCGGCTGCTTTCGGCAGCGCCCGCAATCGGTCACACGCTCGGCACTCGACGAAGACCTTCCTCTCCTTGTTCCAAAGAAGGCGGAGGTTGTAGCACTCTCCTCGCGATTCCGGCAGCACAACGGCGTGGTACCGGAAGTAGAGGGGAGATCCCGCAGGGCTTCGCCTTAAGCCGGAGCGAGTATGGTGGAGTATGAGAGAGATATTAGTGGTCTAGGGTTTAGACACACCAATTAGAAGGCTCTAATCCGAAGGCTAGTGCAATTAGAAGCTCTAAACCAAAGCGGCTCTAAACCGGAGTCTAGGGCTAGGGTTTAGATTTAGAGGATAGGAACTTGTGTGTTCAGAGGAGGCCCCGCCTCCTTTTATAGGTGGGAGGCGGCCAAGGGGAGGGAGTCCCTCCCCAAGTCGGCCTTGGGTGGCGCGCCGGCTTGGAGAGGAGGGACTCCTCCCCCAAGTCGGTTTTGCCTCCTCTTGCTTGTTTCCCACAGTTTCCTGTTTTAGCCGTTTGACTTTCAAACTGGCCTTTGACTTTTCTATTTGGGATTCAATTTAATCCTTTATTTGGAACAGCGAGAACACTTAGTACATGATGCAATCATTCCAATATGCAATGACACATTCATGTACCATTCCCCTGAGTTTGGGCGGACATTCGGAACCTTCTAGAACATTCCGATGAAAACACCTAATCATTTCGAACTCAAACGGACTTTCCTTATATGAATCTTATTCTCCTGACCATTCCGGATCACCTCGTGATATCCTGGATCCCATCCGAGACTCAACAACATTCGGTCTCTTTCATAATACCATAACTACTCAAACAACGTCGAATCCTTAAGTGTGTCTCCTACGGTTCGTGAATTATGCGGACATGATCGAGACACTTCTCGAACAATAACCAATAGAGGAATCTGAAATTCATATGGCTCTACATATTTCTACGATTACTTTGCGATCGAATGAACCACTTACATACGATACCAATTTCCCTTTGTCTCACGATAGTTTACTTATCCGAGGTTATGATCGTCGGTATCTCGCATACCTAGTTCAACCTCGCATCGATAAGTACTCTTTTCTCATTCCGTGATATGTGATCCCTTGTGAGCCACCACATGCTTGCAAGCTAATTGGATGACATTCCACCGAGAGGGCCCAGAGTATATCTATCCGTCATATGGATGGACAAATCCCACTCTTGATCCATGTGCCTCAACACATACTTTCTGAACACTCAATGTCACCTTTATAGCCACCCTGCTACCGTGTGGTGTTTGATGTCATCAAAGCATCCTTCCGGTGATGGTGATTAACATGATCTCATGGTCGAAGGAATTAGGTTACTATGTATCAGAAAGCTTATAGCAAATGAACTATATTAAATGACTTGATCTTTATGCTACGCTTAACTATAGGAGTATGTCCATCACATCATTCTCCTAATGATATGATCCTGTTGTTAATAACATCTCAATGTTCATGATCAGGAAACCATGATCATATATTAACCAACAAGCTAGTTTAACAAGAGGCTTTACTAGGGACTCTTATTTTAGTTTACAAATCACACAAGTATTAATGTTTCCGGTTAATACAATTATAGCATGGTATGTAAACATTTATCATAAGTGTGAAGATATGATAATAACCACTTTATTATTGCCTCTTGGGCATATCTCCAACAGTCTCCCACTTGCACTAGAGTCAATAATCTAGTTTCAAACCTTTGTGTATTCAACACCTATGGCTTTCCGGTGTTGTATGTACACGATTGCTAGTGGTCAATCGATCTCGGATCCGACACTTCCGGTGTCCGTGTGTAATTGCATGTCTTTGCGTCTCTACGCATCACTCATTCTCTAATGAGATGGCTTTGTACAAATTTGGTCTTTCGGTGTGACCTTTAGCTCTTTGGGGTTAAAACATGTTGATAATATTGTCGCACAATATATCTTCATAATATTATCCCACTGTGAACTACACCTAGTTTGATAACAAACTACTTGACACAAATGCCCTCTTTTGCTGCTAAAATAGCAGTCATATACTTAGCCTTTTGTTGTAGTATCTGTCACAATGTCTTAACTTTGGAACTCATCCAAATCCATTATGAACTCACTTTCCATTATATTGTGCCACCCTTAGTTTAGATTGAGATAAACTTAATTTGTACTTTGTGACAAAACTAGTATCAATGTAGTACTTTTACAATGAACTAAGCATCTATTTTTCACTTCTACAAATATTATACTCTTAGTTCTTCCAAAGGATCATAAGAATATCCTTACTATTGTCCAATGATCATCTTACGAATCATTATGGTATATGCTCACAACATTTAGAGCATAGGACATATCTGGATTTGTACATATCACAGTATGATTGATATAAATACTCTTTGTGATTTCATACATCAAGTATCAATCTATACTTGATTATTTGTTTCACTTTACCAAATGTCAATACACTTGAATATATCATCAACATTGAACTCTTTCAATCCTTTCTGTGCGACAAGAACCTTTTCTTGTAGTTTCTATATTGAACTCATTCAATATCTCGTTTATGTACTTCTGGCACAACCATATTAGCGTTTATTGATGCCAAATATTTGGGTTTTGCCTAAGTCTTTCATCGGTATGAAATTCTTAATATGTGTTAATAAAAGATACATTATTTCCAATCAACAATATGTCTTTCACATAATGTATTAGAAACATGTCTTAGCTCCCACTTAATTTCTTGCAAATGCAAGCATCTTCATCGTCTCTAATGAACTTTTAAACTCCTTTAACAGTTTCATCACGTGAAGATTCCAACTCATGATGCTCACTTTAACCATTGAGGTTTGCATATGCTTTTAGCATCCTTTGAATTAACAAAACCCTATGGACCGTGTTATGCACATGTCCTAGGTAACGATTCTATTAGAAGAACTTGTTTTGTTTATTCAACTACCATATAACAAATTATATGTAGTGGTTGCTACATTAATCCGTCTAGACTAAATATCACTATGGAAGATCAAATCTTGTCATAGTCAACCTTTGAACATTGTTGTGAACTCTTTCCCAATATGTCGATTATAGATGTGAAACGTCCATGTCTATTTCTTTATAGATCCAGACACAACTGTAAGGTCTTACACCTTTCTCGAGGGTCCTTTCAAGTTCAAAACTTGATTTCTCATGAATGGAACTATCACGGATTTTATGGCTTCAAGCCATTTGACGGAGTCAGGGCCCATCATCGCTTCTTTGCATGTATTCGATTCATTATTCTCAAATAATGATTCAACCCTCAAATCTTGGTATTTGATTGTTCATCCGACCTACTTGTTTCAATAGGAACTTGGATCTCCGTGACCACAACCTTTGAGGTACGTGAGCCATGAGCTTTGTTGCTCCCGAACACTTTTCGGTCAAGAATCTGCATATCTGACTAAGGTTCTTTTAACCTTATCAAAGTTCTATTGTCCTCCCACTTAACTTTTCACGAAAAATTCTTTCTCAAAGAAACTTGACGTTTTAAGTGACAAACACTTTTGTCTCCGATGTTATGGAGGATTACTTAACAGTTATTCGAAATAACATACAAAGACAGGTTCATCCGACTTTGGTTGCAAACATCTTTCTTATGCATAGCATACCAATGTTTTAAGAAAGGACAACTTGGGTTTTATCCCAAACCATAACTTTATATGGTGTCATTTCAACGGATTATGATGGAGCTCTTTTCAGTGGAAAAACGGTAATCTCTAAAGCTTTTAATCTTTAAAATATAATGGTAGTTTTATGAATTATACCTTTGATCTTACCATGTCAAACAAGGTTTAATTACATATCTCGAACGCTCCATACTCTTATGGTGTTTCGGGAAATGCAAATCCACGGAACGATTCCATTAATCTTAGGTATAATGCTAAACTTTGTAACTCAAATATCTTCCTTTATGATCTTTATCATAAACTGTTTATATTCTTGTTACAATGATTTTGCACTTCATCTTTAAAGTCTTTGAACTTTTCAAATATTTCACACTTCATCCTTATTAAGTAAATATTCATATATTCACTCAAATTTTCGAAGGAAGCATATGAAGTTGAAATCCATCGCTCTTCACTACACATAATGGACTTCGTACAACAATATGTACAAGTTCCAACAAGCTAGTTATTCGTTCCCTTTTGGCCTACGAACGAAGTTTTAATTATCTCTAGGAAAGTTTCACAAGCGTCATGTGATCAAAAATCAAAATACTCCAAAATTCCATCCACATGGAGTTTCTTCATGTTTTCTTTCCAATATAATTTAAACGGCGATGTCACTTCCTAAGTGATCTTTCAATCAATTTGTGTTTCGATATTTTTAGCACTAGTTTTATGGATGTGATTTCTCCAACGAGATTTGTGAATCATCCATCTTTTATGGATTACGGCAATTATTTGAACAACCCTTTTGTTTTCATAATACCTGATAAAACAAATCTTGAAGGCAAGCTTTGATGTTTAACGAGCAACACAATAACCCTTTATTTGTTCTCGATGAACATCATCACATATTCTTTTGCTAATTACTTAGGCCACTGTAGTTCATGAATTATGTTGTTTCGTATGACGATTCATACCAACAAATTCAGTATTAAATACTTAAGAACCACATTGTTAATAAGCAAAGAATATAGCCATAACATGTATATCATCTATATACTTAAACTGAACAATTCTAGTCTTTTCCTTTCTGCCATATACTTATGAGATTTTCTTTCAATATTTCCTTTTCTGTTTGAAAGAATCTATCAACATCAATAGTGGAGTCATACATATGACATATAGTCCAAAGCGTGTATAGTTAAATACCAATGTCTTTGGACTTGCACTTTGAAGTAGATCACCTCTCATCAAATGTTTGGTGTTCTTTCAAATTCCTTTCTTTAGTAATCTCTTGGTGTAGTAAACATCTTACCTACATCAAATATTCACCCTCATCATGGATTTATCCATGATCAAGCTACTTTTAGCTTGTAACGGTGAATCGCAAGTATAATGTTGCTCTCCAAAACCTTTTGGAGGATTAGGACAACTAGTGTCTCCAACCTTTTGCAAATTCTCATCAAATATGAGAACATGACTTTTGCCATATTATACTCTATCATGTTGTAACCAATACTGCTTTTATATCACAATATCTTCCACACATCATGGTTTCTGAAACAACTCTTTCAGATCCTAGATAACCTTGATATTAAGAGAATCCTTTAAATATCAAGAATCATGGAGACAAACATGATACTTACATACTAACACTTGGAATTGTTACTCTTGATTTAATACTAATTATTAAACTTCATGGAGTAACCGGAACTTACTGAAAGTTTGCAATAGGACTTTAAAACTTTAGATTAACACTTAAAACAATACGATACCAGTTCGTAAAGTATCTAACCAGAATTCTATAGTTCTATCATCTCAATTATAACTAAGCGCAAGGTGGTAAACGGATGCCAATGACTACAACAACTATGCAAATTCACTTTGATTTAGTTTATGATAAATTGAGTTCTAATTAATAATTAAATTAACCTTGGTGAACTCCCACTCAAAACAATATCCCTCACATTGTTTTAGTGATCACACGAACCAAATCCACCACATCAAAACCGATCATCACGAGAGTTGATATAGCTTCAATGGCGAACAATCAACATGTTCATCATATCTACTATATGACTCATGCTCTACCTTTCGTAATCCGTGTTCACGAGGCCATGTCTGTACATGCTAGGCTCGTCAAGATCAAACCTTAGTTTCCGCATGAGCAAATCTGGCTTGCTCACGTTGTATACACTTGTAGAATCTAACACACCCGATCATCATGTGGTGCTTCGAAACAACAAGCTTTAGCAATGGTGCTAACTAAGGGTGAACACTTTGTGACTACGGACAAGATGCAAATGGGGCTAAGAGCCCTGAAGAATAACCAATGGCGTCCATAACCTGCTGAGCCAAGCCGAAGGGTAACCCCGCTAACGCCGATCTCAAAACACGCTTAAAGAAAAGGGTGCCGACAAAGGGCAAAGGAAAAAGAGGAGCATCAAGATCGAGGCCAAGACAATGAGGCTAGAATTCGGCGGTCCTCGCCTACATAGGTATGGTGGACGGAAGCGGCAGCGGCAACATGCACTAAACCACCTATAGAGACTCGAAATAACTGACGGCAATCAGAGAGGGGAAGGAAGACCTATTCGGATCCAACCTGAATCTAACACCAAACAATCCCATCCTGGCATTTCCCCCTCGAGACCAATCGAGGAAGTCCACCGAGGAACTCACACAGTTGGCAGTTTTACTTATTCAGTTATCGTTACAGCAATTACTAGTCAGGTTTAGAAAGTCGTCCTGATTAAGTAAGCAGTGGGCACTTTTAGTTAACCATTCCGTTATAGTTGAGGCACTTACTAGTCAGATACAATTAGCATGAGATAACCCAAAACCCAGCAGGTGTTGGTACTTTTATTTAGCCATTCCGTTGTAGTTGCATTACTTACTAGTAAGGTACAATGGTATAGCGACACTCAAACAAGCAATTGTGGGTATTATTTAGCCATTCCATTATAGTGAAGCTGATTACTAGTCATTATGAAGTCAAATTTATAGCAATAAACTTTAGTTATGCTTGTCTATGGTCAGATATCAGTGCTCCAAGTCGTCCATAACATGACACGGCTTCAGAAAGTTTTACCCGGGTGCACCAATAGCAACACACGCCGATCAACCTCGAAAAACCAAATCAAAACCCAACGAGGCTTTCACGACAAAGCAATCACAGGATTCAGAATATTTCAGGGGGCCACCCTTAAAGTAGAACCCAAGAACGAAGCCGGCTCAAGACGGCGGACTTAAGGTTGTGGGGACTACCGTGAACGATTGGGAACCCGAAAGTGTGGGCTTGTCGACACCGCGGAATCGTGCCACGATCCTAAATAAGCAGTGTGCTCCTCGACAATCGTAAATACAAGTAGCATGGCATAAGTACAGGATAGTAAATAAAACCTCAAACTAGTTTGTGGCCCCAAGAAATAAGACAGAATCAAGCTCGCCTGGGGTCCCATAATCCTCCGGATGTGGATAGCGCGATAAATCAAGGAACAAGTATCAAGTACTCGGGGTCCCACGGGACACAAGTGGGCGTTCGAAACCAAATATTATCTATCACCCACGATGCCTCTCGCTTTCAATTTTAGTTGTTAAACAGGAATTAAAGTGAACGATAAGTAAAGCCAAGGTCATCTCCAGCAACAGACATGCGGCCATACTACAACAACTGTGGTTCATGACGACACGCAACAGCACTTGAGCCAGCGACTACGACACGCAGGTCCAACTATCTACCAAACAACAGGTAATAGGATGTGTCCAAGGCAATATAGGGCTGCACGGTATATCACAGGTACGGAAACTAAAGCATCACAACACAGATAGCAATAGATCAACAGGAGGGAATAAAGACTATAAAAGTAAGATAGGTAGAAAGGGGGAGATGCTCGCCTGAAAACATTGCCGAAGGATCAACCGAAGATCGGGGCGAAGCTCACATCAACTCAACGGCCTTATCCGCGAAGAAGCAAAACACTAGAATAAACACCGGATGCAATATTTAATACTACGGCAAAAGATCGGCATGATGCATGCATGATGCATGGCATGGCAAAGATGCGATGCATTTAGGTCATATTAAGCGGAACCGGGGTCCCGACAATCAATTAGGTGGTTCATGTTGTTTAGCTAACCCACAATTTAAATGTTGTTTAACAAGGCAGAATATATCACCGGTTCGCTACACAAGTTTAAATGAGGCCAATATGAGACTAGATTTGCCCGCATATGGGCCCCATATTTAATTATTAGGTGAATCGGCATAAGGCCCCCAAACCACAGACAAGTATGCATGCAAGACAATTATTATGCGACAAGTTGTATTATATTATAAAAATAGGGTTTTCGGGAAGGGATTCACACATTAGAGGGCTCGACGATCTTGGGGTTCCGGGGTTCGGGGTTCGGTCTCAGGGTTCGGGGTTCGACGGCCTCGGCGGGATCGTTCTCGAGCAACGGGTAGATCTTGTCGCATCCGGGTTCTCGGCGGACTCAGTGTCCGGAAGGGAGAGCTTGTCGTTCAGGGTCTCGGTGTCCGGGGTGAAGTACCCGGCGTCCTCGAGGGAGTACTTGGCGCATCCGTGTCGGCGAACTTGGCATTCAGGGGGAAGTTCTCGGTGCTCCGTGAGGTAGACCTTGTCGCGTCCGGCCCTCGGGGTTCGGTCTTCGGGGTTCGACGGGTGTCTTGGCGTCCCATGGAGGCGAGCTTGGCGTTGGTTGAGAACTTCGAGGAGCGTCGCCAATTGACCATTGCGGTTGATCTTGAATCCACTTATCCCGACAAAACCCCTTTTGTAGCATCTCATCTACTTAGACATTATATCCAGCAAATCGGGACACGCTGCCATGGTTGAAGCTGAACACCGAGGACCTTGGCTCCAAGGAAGCCGCAGAACGAGGCCGGGCCTGTCGGGTCGCAGGCAAGCGTGACACTGAGGCGGTGTAGCCGACGCCCAAGACGAGAGGCCCGGAGGCACGCGGGACGAGCAGCTACAGGGGGAGAGGCCACCGAGCGCGGCGGCGGAGAGGGATCTGCGGCGCGACGGGCGAGCAGGACGCTGAGGACGGCAATGACGAGCGGAGTGCGGGCGAGGAGGGGCCCCAGGGCGACGCGGTTGAGCCGGGCCGGGCCGGAGAGGAAGCGAGGAACGCGAGGACCGGCAGGAAGGAAGGCGAGGGCGCGGCCGGTCGCGGCGGAGGTGGGTGGTGCGGCGGCGGAGGCAGAGGAACGGCCGGAGAGAGGAGGCAGTGGGAGCTCGGGCGGAGCGGGCGCGGGCGGCGAGGACGGAGAGGCGGCGAGCTCGGCGAGGAGCTGCGGTGGCGCGGGGAAGGAGGTGAGGCGGAGGGGCCGACGACGGGGCTCAGAGAGAGGTGGGGCGAGGTGAGCGGCGGGAGGCGCACGGACGGGCCGGGTCGAGGAGGGCTACAAGGCGCAGGGTGCGGCCGGGTGGGAAGAGGGGAGGCGAGGGCGTGAGGTCGGCGAGGGTCGGCGCTGTGGGGAGGCGGATCGAGCCCGAGGCGGGCGGGGACGCTGGCTCAGCAGAGGGAAGGTGGAGGCGGAGCTCGGGCGTGGAGAGGGGCCGCATGGTGTGGCAAGGCCGGAGGAGAGCAGGAGGATGCGGGAGAAGAGAGCTGGGGAGGGAGCGGCGAGGTCAGACGCTGGGGTGAGAGAGGAAGGAGAGAGAGGAGGGACAGCGGGGCAGGGGTGGGCGTGGTGTGTATGCGTGTGGGTGGGGGCTGAGGGAGGCGTGTGTGTGGCTGGCGTGTGTCTGGCAGGTGGGACCAGGGACCCGGGGGGGAGAGGGGAGAGGTGAGGTGGCTGTGTGAGGGAGTGGGGCTCGGGTGCTAGAGAGAGGGGTGGGGGAGAGCTGGGTGAGAAAAGGGAGAGGGAAAAAGGTAAGGATCGATGAGGTGGCAGGTGGGTGGAGATTGGGTGAGAGGGTGAGGTGGCGGTCTACGGTTGGTGGGTAGGATAGAATTTGGTGGGACTAGGATTTAGGTGGGGGCTGTTTTCAAATGTGTGTTTGTTTGGTCTTGTCTATTTTAAAACTAGGCCATTTTGCAAACAGTTTTTAGACAAATAAAATCTCCGATGCGATCGGGGTTTTGTGTTTGAAAATAAGAGGGGTATTTGTATAAATCAAAACTAGGCTTTTCAAAATAATGCAGACAAACAATGCATGATGATAACGATGCAATGCACAAAACAACGTGATTTTCTAGTAGTGGTTTTGCGGGATGCCACAATTCGACACCACTAACAATGGATCTCGCCCTCGAGATCTGCCTCATGGTACCGGAAGGAAGGTCGGCGAACGGCGTCTTCTCGCTACGTGTAGATCCTCGCGACACCACTAACAAGAGGTCGTTGTCCGTGATCGTCGAGAGAACACTCCGGGAACAAAAGGTCGAAGGTAGAGGTAAGGCCACCTCTAACTATCGTGGAAGGAGTAAAATTGCTGGATCCACTGATTCGATGTACAGGAGCGAATGATAAGAGTAGTGGTATGGTAGCTACTCCATCCCGCACTCAAACCATTACTCTGCACACGAATAGGCGGATTATGCAACCAACTCTCGGATCAGACTGAAGATCTCGACAAGCGAGGTTCGGAACAAAGGAGTGATGCAGACTCTGCATCGGATCTGGCGTAGATGATGTCGTCGCGTCAAAAAACACCGGAAGGCACAAACAAGGAACAAAGAATGGTACCACAGCAGACGGACTCCTCAAGCAGCATGAACACCGGATGTTAGAGCACCGTTATCAAAGAAGGAAGCGAAACCCTGAAGGTACGACGGAACCCAACCACGAGAATTCCTGGACTCGAAGAAAAGATAAGAGAGCAGGTTCAAAACACGTCGAGATAAGATGAGAATAGCAGAGGGGTAAGGAGTAAAATCAGACCTAATCAGAACTATCCAACCGATTTTGCAAAAATAGTTTTGACACTCTACTTCGGCCGTTAGCTAGGTTATCCTACAGCCTGGACTTGTGGGGTATCGCAACTGCTGAGCTCTGATACCACTCTGTAACACCCTCAGAATCGGACCTATGCAACTTTTAGCGAAACTCGCCAAACCCGCATAGAAACGATTCAAAGGTGCCCACCAGGCACTTTCGTGCGGGTGGAAAACGAAGTAATAACATTACACAACAGTCCTCGATGGGACCCACAGAACAGATATATATACAACACGACTCCATGAGTCAAGAATACAAATATACGGTACAAAGATCCAAATAACCTTGAAAATAATAGAGCGTCCGACTACGGACAAGATGCAAATGGGGCTAAGAGCCCTGAAGAATAACCAATGGCGTCCATAACCCTGCCCAGGCCAAGCCGGAAGGGTAACCCTGCTAACGGCGTCGATCTCAAAACCTGCTTAAAGAAAAGGGGTGCCGACAAAGGGCAAAGGAAAAAGAGGAGCGTCGATCGAGGCCAAGACAGCGAGGCTAGAATTCGGCGGTCCTCGCCTACATAGGTATGGTGGACGGAAGCGGCAGCGGCAACATGCACTAAACCACCTATAGAGACTCGAAACAACTGACGGCAATCAGAGAGGGGAAGGAAGACCTATTCGGATCCAACCTGAACCAACACCAAACAATCCCATCCTGGCATTTCCCCCTCGAGACCAATCGAGGAAGTCCACCGAGGAACTCACACAGTTGGCAGTTTTACTTATTCAGTTATCGTTACAGCAATTACTAGTCAGGTTTAGATACTCGTCCTGATTAAGTAAGCAGTGGGCACTTTTAGTTAACCATTCCGTTATAGTTGCGGCACTTACTAGTCAGATACAATTAGCATGAGATAACCCAAAACCCAGCAGGTGTTGGTACTTTTATTTAGCCATTCCGTTGTAGTTGCATTACTTACTAGTAAGGTACAATGGTCGCAAGCGACACTCCAAACAAGCAATTGTGGGCAGTATTATTTAGCCATTCCATTATAGTGAAGCTGATTACTAGTCATTATAAAGTCAAATTTATAGCAATAAACTTTAGTTATGCTTGTCTATGGTCGAGATACTGTGCTCCAAGTCGTCCATAACCGTGGACACGGCTTTCAGAAAGTTTTACCCGGCCGGGGTGCACCAATAGCAACACACGCTCGATCAACCTCGGAAAAACCAAATCAAAACCCAACGAGGCTTTCACGACAAAGCAATCACAGGATTCAGAAAATATTTCAGGGGGCCACCCCTTAAAGTAGAACCATAGCAACGGCCGGCTCCGAGACGGACTTAAGGTTGTGGGGACTTGTGAACGCATCGGGAACCCGAAGTGTGGCTGGGCTTGTCGACACCGCATGAATCGTGCCACGATCCTAAATAAGATGGTGCTCTCGCACAATCGTAAATACGTAAGTAGCATGGCATAAGTACAGGATAGTAAATAAAACCTCAAACTAGTTTGTGGCCCCAAGAAATAAGACTGAATCAAGCTCGCTGGGAGGTCCCATAATCCTCCCGGATGTGGATAGCGCGATAAATCAAGGAACAAGTATCAAGTACTCGGGGTCCTACGGGACACAAGTGGGCGTTCGGAAACCAAATATTATCTATCACCCACCGATGCCTCTGCTTACTTCAATTTTAGTTGTTAAACAGGAATTAAAGTGAACGATAAGTAAAGCCAAGGTCATCTCCAGCAACAGACATGCGGCCATACTACAACAACTGTGGTTCATGACGACACGCAACAGCACTTGAGCCAGCGACTACGACGCGCAGGTCCAACTATCTACCAAACAACAGGTAATAGGATGTGTCCAAGGCAATATAGGGCTGCACGGTATATCACAGGTACGGAAACTAAAGCATCGCAACACAGATAGCAATAGATCAACAGGAGGGAATAAAGACTATAAAAGTAAGATAGGTAGAAAGGGGGAGATGCTTGCCTGAAAACATTGCCGAAGGATCAACCGAAGATCGGGGCAAAGCTCACATCAACTCAACGGCCTTATCCGCGGAGAAGCAAAACACTAGAATAAACACCGGATGTAATATTTAATACTACGGCAAAAGATCGGCATGATGCATGGCATGGCAAAGATGCGATGCATTTAGGTCATATTAAGCGGAACCGGGGTCCCGACAATCAATTAGGTGGTTCATGTTGTTTAGCTAACCCACAATTTAAATGTTGTTTAACAAGGCATAATATATCACCGGTTCGCTACACAAGTTTAAATGAGGCCAATATGAGACTAGATTTGCCCGCATATGGGCCCCATATTTAATTATTAGGTGAATCGGCATAAGGCCCCCAAACCACAGACAAGTATGCATGCAAGACAATTATTATGCGACAAGTTGTATTATATTATAAAAATACGATTTTCGGGAAGGGATTCACACATTAGAGGGCTCGACGATCTTGGGGTTCCGGGGTTCAGGGTTCGGTCTCAGGGTTCGGGGTTCGACGGCCTCGACGGGATCGTTCTCGAGCAACGGGTAGATCTTGTCGCATCCGGGTTCTCGGCGGACTCGGTGTCCGGAAGGGAGAGCCTGTCGTTCAGGGTCTCGGTGTCCGGGGTGAAATACCCGGCGTCCTCGAGGGAGTACTTGGCGCATCCGTGTCGGCGAACTTGGCGTTCAGGGGGAAGTTCTCGGTGCTCCGTGAGGTAGACCTTGTCGCGTTCGGCCCTCGGGGTTCGGTCTTCGGGGTTCGACGGGTGTCTTGGCGTCCCATGGAGGCGAGCTTGGCGTTGGTTGAGAACTTCGAGGAGCGTCGCCAATTGACCATTGCGGTTGATCTTGAATCCACTTATCCCGACAAAACTCCTTTTGTAGCATCTCATCTACTTAGACATTATATCCAGCAAATCGGGACACGCTGCCATGGTTGAAGATGAACACCCTGAGGACCTTGGCTCCAAGGAAGCTGCAGGAACGAGGCCGGGCTCCAGGTCGGGGTCACGCAGGCAAGCGTGACACTGAGGCGGTGTAGCCGACGCCCAAGACGAGAGGCCCGGAGGCACGCGAGACGAGCAGCTACAGGGGGAGAGGCCACCGAGCGCGGCGGCGGAGAGGGATCTGCGGCGCGACGGGCGCAGCAGACGCTGGAGGACGGGCGACGAGCAGCAGGTGCGGTGAGGAGGGGCCCAGGCGACGCAGTTGAGCCGGGCCGGCCGGAGGAAGCGAGGAACGCGAGGACCCAGAGGGGAAGGCGAGGCGCGGGCGGAGGTGGGTGGTGGCGTGGCCGGCGGAGGCGGGGCAGAGGAACAGCGCCGGAGAGGAGGCCGTGGGGGATCTCGGGGCGGAGCCGAGGGCGGGAGGCCAGGCGGCGAGGGAGAGGAGGCGGTCGGGCGAAGCTCGGCGAGGCGCGTGGCTGGGAAGGAGGTGAGGCGAGGGGCCGACGGGCTCGAGAGAGCGGGCGAGGTGGGCGGAGGCGACGGACGGGCCGGGTCGAGGAGGGTCAAGCATGGCGAGGGTGCGGGCCGGGAAGAGGGGCGAGGCGGCCGGAGGTCGGCGAGGGTCGGTGGCGGGCGCCAGGGAGGCGGGTCAAGCCCGAGGCGGGCGGGCGGGGACACGGCTGGGCCAAGGGAAGTGGAGGCGGAGCTTGGGGCCGGAGGAGAGCAGGGAGGATGCGGGGGAGAGAAGAGAGCCAGGGGGAGGGAGCGGCGAGGTTGGGGACGGCCGCGCGGGGTCGGGGTGAGAGAGGAAGGAGAGAGAGAGGAGCGGGACAGGTGGGGCCAGGGGGTGGGCCAGGAGAGGCGCGTGGCGTGCGTGTGTGTAGTGCGTGTGTGGGCCGGCTGAGTGAGGACTGGGGTGGGGGAGGCGTGCGTGTGTGGCTGCGCGTGTGTGCTGCCGGGTGGGACCCGGCGGTCAGGGAGAGGGAGGCTGAGAGGTGAGGTGGCTGTGTGAGGGAGTGGGGCCCGGGTGCTAGAGAGAGGGGTGGGGGAGAGCTGGGTGAGAAAAGGGAGAGGGAAAAAGGTAAGGATCGATGAGGTGGCAGGTGGGTGGAGATTGGGTGAGAGGGTGAGGTGGCGGTCTACGGTTGGTGGGTAGGATAGAATTTGGTGGGACTAGGATTTAGGTGGGGGCTGTTTTCAAATGTGTGTTTGTTTGGTCTTGTCTATTTTAAAACTAGGCCATTTTGCAAACAGTTTTTAGACAAATAAAATCTCCGATGCGATCGGGGTTTTGTGTTTGAAAATAAGAGGGGTATTTGTATAAATCAAAACTAGGCTTTTCAAAATAATGCTCTATGTACCCATAATATGTGTCCTTCTGCCCATTGTCATCTGTTGCATCAAAGCGGACACCATTGTTTTGGTTGGTGCTCTTTTTATCTTGGGCGATCGTGTAAAATGTATTACCATTTATCTCGTACCCTTGGAAAGTACATATAGTCGAAGATGGTAACCGTGCCAACAAGTACAACTGATCTTCAACAGTGTTGTTATTCATGAGATGTTTCTGCAACCAACTGCCGAAAGTGTCCTCGTGTTCCACTTTAATCGAGGATTCAGGCATCCCCGGGTTTTCCAAGCGTACAATAATCTTGTGTTTCTCGATATAAGGAGCCACCAAGGTGGAATTGTGTAGAACTGTGTAGTGTGCTTTATTGAAAGAATCCCTGTCCATACATACCATTGTTTTCCTTCCTAGTGTGCCTTTTCCAATCAGCCTCCCCTCATACCGAGATTCAGGAACACCAATCAGCTTAAGGTCAGGAAGAAAGTCAACACAAAACTCAATGACCTCCTCTGTTCCATAGCCCTTGGAAATGCTTCCTTCTGGCCTAGCACGGTTATGAAAATATTTCTTTAAGACTCCCATGAACCTTTCGAAGGGGAGCATATTGTGTAGAAACACAGGACCAATAATTCTAATCTCTTCGACTAGGTGAACTAGGAGGTGCGTCATAATATTGAAGAAAGATGGAGGGTACAACAACTCGAAGCTGACCATACATTGGACCACATCAATTTGTAACCCTGATAGACTTTCTGGATCGATTACCTTCTGAGAAATTGCATTGAGGAATGCACATACCTTCACAATGGCCAGCCGAACATTTTCCGGTAGAATCTCTCTCAATGCAACCGGAAGCAATTGCGTCATAAGCACGTGGCAGTCATGGGACTTTAGGTTTTGGAATTTTCTCTTTCATATTTACTATTCCCTTTATGTTAGACGAGAAGCCAGACGGGACCTTGATACTGAAAAGGACTTAAAAAAAGATTTCCTTCTCTTCCTTGGTAAGAGCGTAGCTGGCAGGCCCTTGAAACTGCCCTGGATGCTTGTCGTCTCGTCCTTTATGACGTTGCTGGTCCTCCCGAGCTTCCGGTGTATCTTGTGACTTCCCATACAAGCCCAAGAAGCCTAGAATATTGACGCAAAGATTCTTCGTTAGGTGCATCACGTCGATTGGAGAGCGGACCTCATGGACTTACCAATAGGGTAGCTCCCAAAATATAGATTTCTTATTCCACATGGGTGCGCGTCCGTCGGCGTCTTTCAGAACAGGTTGTCCTTCGGGACCCTTTCCAAATATTACATTTAAATCCTTGACCATACCAAATACATTAGCACCAGTACGGGGGCAGGCTTCTTCCGGTGATATGCCTCACCATCGAAATGCTTGCCATTTTTCCTTAAGGGGTGTCTAGGCGGAAGAAAACGACGATTGTACGGGTACACATTTGAAGGGATTCGTAGCATAGTAAATCAAAAAAATTCTACGGATGCGAACAAGAAAGCCAAGATCTAATCTAGGAGATGCAATCAATGAGAGAGATAGATGAGATCTTTATACCCTTGAAGAAATCGCACAGCGGAAACGTTCAACAGAATGTGGTTGATGTAGTCGTACTAGCCGTCTCCTCCTCGCGATCCGATCCTACGCCGCAAGTGGCGGCGCCTCCGATAGATGCACATGTACGGTGCCGCGACGTCTACTCCTTCCTTGGTCCAGCAAGTGGGGTGGAGAGATGGATTGGATCTGCAGCACGATGGCGTGGTGCTATGGTGGAGAGTTTCTGCGGCAGGGCTTCACCTACGCGCAGTCGGGAGAGAGAGAGAGAGAGAGAGAGAGGAGGGGCAGCAGCTGGCGGCTAGGGTTGAGGAGTAGGGGAGGGGGAGGGTGCGCCCCTGCCCACCTTATATAGGGGGCTGGCCAGCCCCCTTGTCCCCTCCTCCAAGCACTAGGGCGGCGGCCCCAAGGGTAGAGTGGGGGGCAAGTTTTCCCCTTCCTTCTAGAAGGGTTCCCTAGGGTTTCCCCTAGGGTTTGGTCGGCTGGGCCTATGGGGCCTTGTGCCCCTGGCCCAAAGCGGACTGGGCACTCCCCTTTAGGCCCACGCAGGACTCCGACAAGTGGGCCCACGTTGGTCCCACTCCGGAAGCTTTTAGAACCTTCCGGTACAATACCGACAAACTCCGAAACGATTCCGAAATCCAAAAAACTGCTTTCCTTTATATGTATCTTATTATCCGGACCATTCCGGAACCTCTCGTGATGTCCTGGATCTCATCCGAGACTCCGAACAAGAACTCATAAACCAATTATCCATTCTATCCTAGCGTCGATGCACGTTAAGTGTGTGACCCTATGGGTTCGAGAATATGCAGAAATGATCTTCTATCAATAATCAATAACGGGATCTGGAAACCCATATTGACTCCCACATATTCATCGATGATCATATCGGATGAACCACGATGCCAGGATTCAATTAATCCCATATAAGTATTCCCTTCGTCACGCGATAGTTTACTTGCCCGAGATTCGATCGTTAGTATCGGCATACCTAGTTCAATCTCGTTCACAACAAGTACTTTACTCGTTACGTAATCCGATATCAATTTGTGATTAACTCCTTAACCACGTGCTTGCAAGCGGTGTTGATATCGATTACCGAGTGGGCCCGAAGTATATCTCTCCGACTCGGGAGGGACAAATTCCATCTCGATACATATAACCCAACAAGTACTTTCCGATCACCTGAGAGACACCTTTATGATCACCCTAACATAGGATGACATTTGATGACCTCAAAGCTTTCTTCTGATACCAAGGAGTTGTATTATCTCATGGTCTAAGGAATACAATACTTGACATAGGAAAAAGCTTCGCAAAGATGAACACGATGACACGATCTAGTTGCTCTGCTTAATTTGGGTATGTCCATCATATCATTCTCCTAATGACATGATCTCATTATTAATCGAGAACTCATGTCTATGTTTAGGAAACCTTAACCATCATTAATCAATGAGCTAGTCCATAGAAGCGTACTAGGGACACGGTGTTGTTCATAAACCACACAAGTATCAAAGTTTCCGCTTAATACAATTCTAGCATGGAATATAAACTTTATCATGAACAAGAATTATAATAATAACATCTTTATTATTGCCTCTAGGGCATAATTCCAACAGTCTCCCACTTGCACTAGAGTCAATAATCTAGTTTACATCTGGCAACAATCTAACACCCATGGCATTAAGGTCCTGATCATGTTTTGCTCGTGGAAGAGGTTTAGTCAACGGATCTGCGACATTCAGATCCGTATGTACTTTGATAATCTTCAGATCTCCATCTGCTATATAATCTCGAATTATATGAAAATGGCGGTTGATGTGCTTGGTCTTTGGATGATATCTTGGTTCCTTAGCCAGTGCTATGGCGCCAGTGTTGTCGCACAATATCTCCAGTGGGTCCAAGGCACTTGGAACCACACCAAGCTTAGTGATGAAGTTCCTGATCCAAACTCCTTCACTTGACGCTTCTGAAGCAGCCATGTATTCCGCTTCTGTTGTAGATCCCGCGATCACGCTTTGCTTGTAGCTTCTCCAGCTCACAGCTCCTCCATTCAAAATATAAACGTATCCTGTCTGAGATTTAGAATCATCTGGGTCGGTGTCGAAACTAGCATCGACGTAACCTTTTACGACGAGCTGCTCATAACCTCCATAGACTAAGAACATTTCTTTAGTCCTATTTAAATACTTTAGGATGTTCTTTACGGATGTCCAGTGTTCCACTCCTGGATCACTTTGGTATCTGCTCGTCAAACTAAGAGCATTGGACACATCCGGTCTAGTACACAGCATGGCATACATGATAGAACCTATGGCCGAGTCATAAGGCACTTTGCTCATAGTGTCTCTATCGTTTATCGTAGCTGGACACTGAGCCTTGCTCAATATCTTACCTGACAACATGGGCAATGAACCTTTCTTTGCTTTATCCATTCTGAACCTTTTCAGAACTTTGTCTAGATATGTACTTTGGCTTAAAGCTATTAGGCGTCTTTGTCTATCTCTATAGATTTTGATGCCTAATATATAAGCAGCTTCTCCTAGGTCTTTCATTGAAAAACATTTATTCAAATAACTCTTCACATCGTTAAGCATACCAATGTCATTTCCAATAATCAATATGTCATCCACATATAGTACTAAAAATGTCACCGAGCTCCCACTTACTTTCTTGTAGATACAAGCTTCATAGCAATTTGGAACAAATCCAAAGCTCTTGATCACTTGAAAAAAACGAAGGTTCCAACTCCGAGATGCTTGCTTCAGTCCATAAGTGGAACGCTGAAGTTTGCACACCTTATTAGCATCCTTAGGATTGACAAAACCTTCGGGATGTATCATATACAACTCTTCATCAATGTTTCCATTGAGGAACGTAGTCTTGACATCCATCTGCCATATTTCATAATCATGAAATGCAGCAATTGCTAATAAAATCCGAATGGACTTAAACATCGCTATGGGAGAGAAAGTCTCATCGTAGTCAACACCTTGAACTTGTTGAAACCCTTTTGCGACAAGCCGAGCTTTATAGACAGTAACATTACCATCTGCGTCTGTTTTCTTCTTGAAGATCCATTTGCACTCAACGGCCTTATGGTCGCTAGGAGGGTCCACCAAAGTCCATACTTGGTTTTCTCTCATGGAACCCAATTCGGATTTCATGGCCTCTAGCCATTTCTCAGAGTCTGGGCTCATCATTGCTTCCTCATAGTTCACAGGTTTACTGTTGCCTAACAACAAGACGTTTAAGACAGGGTTGCCGTACCATTCAGGAGTGGTACGTGACCATGTCGACCTGCGAAGTTCAGTAGTAGCATCGTTCGAAGTTTCATGATCCTCGTCATTAGATTCCTCTCTTGTTGGTGTAGAAGGCACTGGAACAATTTCAGGTGCTGCGCTACTCTCCAACTCGAGAGAAGGTTCAATAACCTCGTCTAGCTCTACCTTCCTCCCACTCACTTCTTTCGAGAGAAACTCCTTCTCAAGAAAGGATTTGTTCTTTGCAACAAACACTTTGCCTTCGGATCTGTGGTTGAAGGTATACCCAATCGTTTCCTTAGGGTATCCTATGAAGACACATTTCTCCGCTTTGGGTTCGAGCTTGTCCGGCATCAACTTCTTGACGTAAGCTTCGCATCCCCAAACTTTAAGAAACGACAACTTAGGTTTAGCACCAAACCACAGTTCATACGGTGTCATCTCAACAGATTTAGATGGTGCCCTATTTAAAGTGAATGCAGCGGTTTCTAATGCATAACTCCAAAATGATAACGGCAAATCTGTAAGAGACATCATCGATCGCACCATATCTAATAGAGTTCGATTCCGGCGTTCAGACACACCATTGTGCTGTGGTGTTCCGGGTGGCGTGAGTTGCGAACTGATTCCGCTTGCTTTAAGATGCGTGAGAAACTCATAACTCAAATATTCACCTCCACGATCGGATCATAGAAATTTAATTTTCTTATTACGATGGTTTTCCACTTTGTTCTGAAATTCTTTGAACTTTTCAAACGTTTCAGATTTATGTTTCATTAAATAGATATACCCATACCTACTTAAGTCATCAGTAAAAGTGAGAAAATAGTGATATCCACCGCGCGTCGAAACCCAAGTTAGGTATGGATTTCGGACGATTCCGATATCCACTTCGGGAATATTTTACTTGCCCGAGATTCGATCGTTGGTATCGGCATACCTAGTTCAATCTCATTCACAGCAAGTACTTTACTCGTTCCGTAATCCGATATCACTTTGTGATTAACTCCTTAACCACGTGCTTGCAAGAGGTGTTGATATCGATTACCGAGTGGGCCCGAAGTATATCTCTCCGACTCGGGAGGGACAAATTCCATCTCGATACATACAACCCAAAAAGTACTTTCCGATCACCTGAGAGACACCTTTATGATCACCCTCACATAGGATGACGTTTGATGACCTCAAAGCTTTCTTCCGATACCAGGGAGTTGTATTATCTCATGGTCTAAGGAATACAATACTTGACATAGGAAAAAGCTTCGCAAAGATGAACACAATGACACGATCTAGTTGCTCTGCTTAATTTGGGTTTGTCCATCATATCATTCTCCTAATGACATGATCTCATTATTAATCGACAACTCATGTCTATGGTTAGGAAACCTTAACCATCATTAATCAATTAGCTAGTCCATAGAGGCGTACTAGGGACACGGTGTTGTTCATAAACCACACAAGTATCAAAGTTTCCGCTTAATACAATTCTAGCATGGAATATAAACTTTATCATGAACAAGAATTATAATAATAACATATTTATTATTGCCTCTAGGGCATAATTCCAACAACATTCTTCCTAGATTTATCGAGATATATACTTTCAGTCTCATCTAAATAGTGTGTGCATGCATTATATCACTTGTTCGTCTGTCCTGAGATGTTACTAAGAGTGGGCCAATCATTGATGGTTACGAACAACAACGCTCGTAGGTCGAATGGCTTCTGTTTGTGCTCATCCCACACACGCAAACCTGGTTCGGCCCACAACTGTAAAAGTTCATCAACTAATGGCCTTAGGTACACATCAATGTCTTTGCTGGGTTGCTTCGGGCCTTGGATGAGCTCTGGCATCATAATGAACTTCCGCTTCATGCAAAACCAAGGAGGAAGGTTGTAGATACATAGATTAACGGGCCAGGTGCTGTGACTGCAGCTCTGCTCCCCAAAAGGATTCATGCCATCTGTACTTAGACCAAACCATAAGTTTCTTGCGTCACCAGCAAAGTCCGGGAAGTCTCTCTCGATTTTTCTCCACTGTCGACCATCAGCGGGGTGCCTCAACATCCCGTCTTTCTTACGTTCTTCCATGTGCCATCACAACAACTTGGAATGCTCTTTGTTTCTGAACAAACATTTAAATTGTAGTATTATATGAGCATACCACATCACCTTGGCAGGAACCCTCTTCCTGGGTGGCTCGCCATCAACATCACCAGGGTCATCTTTTCTGATCTTATACCGCAATGAAGTGCATACCGAGCATTTATCGAAATTCTCGTACTTCTCACCGCGGTAGAGGATGCAGTCATTAGGGCACGCATGTATCTTCTGCACATCTAATCCTAGAGGGAAGACGGGCTTCTTTGCTTCGTATGTACTGGCGGGCAATTCGTTATTTCTTGGAAGCAACCTCTTCATGAGTACCAACAACTTCTCAAATCCCAAGTCAGTCACACCGGTCTCTGCCTTCCACTTCAGCAATTACAGTGTGCTACCCAGCTTCTTCTGGCCATCTTCACAAGTTGGGTACAACAATTTGTTGTGTTCCTGTAACATATGCTCAAACTGCAACCTCTCCTTTTCTGTGTCGTAGTCTCGCTTTGCATCAGAAATGACCCGACCAAGTTCATCAGCAGGCCGGTCTGGTTCCCGTTCTTCACCTCCTTCTTCTTCATTGTCTTCCATTGCGGTATCAGCATATTCAAGGAACATAGATCGGTAGTTGTCATCATCGTTCTCTTCTTCATCGCCGTCTTCCATCACAACCCTTCTTTCTCTGTGTTTGGTCCAAACATTATAGCCGGACATAAAACCAGACCGAAGCAGGTGGCTCTGAATGACTCTTGCGGAAGTGTGAGCCTTCTCATTCCTGCAGTCAACACATGGACAACACATAAAACCATCCCGCCGCTTGTTCTCCTCGTCCACAACTCGAAAAGAACGCACGCCTTCCCTGAAAGCGGCAGAGCGTCGGTCATCGTACATCCATGGATGGCTCATCTGTATCGTACAAATATATGTCAAACGCAATCACTATGCTAAAATTAGTACCACACGGTCTAAACGAGAAAATAGTTTCTAACCTTTTATTACACTTGGAAACAAATATGAGAAAGCTTAAGTGTGGCTCGGGCACCTCATAACGTGTCTGTCTTGTGTGACCTAAACTCGCATCGCTCTAATGGACATTTCACCGAACACCTCTAGTGCACATGTATGAACAAGAAAAAAATAGCACAACAACACTCTCTCCCACCATAAAAAAACAGTTGAGAGGAGGAGGGGGCTGTGCATATATATAGGGCCAGACCACTAGTCCTGGTTGGAGATACCAACTGGGACTAAAGGGGGTGCCCCCAGCGAGCGGCAGGGCCAGGGCCCTTTAATCCCGATTTGTGTCTCAGGCCGGGACTAATAGGGTCTAATGGGCCATGACCTATGGTTCTGGGTGGCTCGGGTCGTCCGTCTAGGGCCATTAATCCCGGCCCCAGCCACAGCCGGGACGAATGGCCTGGACGAAAGGCCTGTTTTCTACTAGTGGAGGCCTACACACAAGTGGAAGTCGAGGCCTACGACGAGGAGGAGAGCGACGGAAACACATGGGAAGAATGTTAGAGGTGACCCTTAGGTTGGTCGATCTTTCAATATTATCGGGGAATTCGCATGAACCAAGGCGGGGAGAGAGGGAGAGATGAACTCATTGAACTCCACGCACGAAGAACACAGGGAACTCAAGCAAAACACAAATATAAATACACACCATTGGCTCGCATCGATGGCTACCGGTCCAATACAATCCTATGGATCGATATTGGGCAAAAGATCCTTCTCAATCCGACACAGCGAGGCGAGATTCTTGACGAGATCTTGATAGCTTCATAAGAGCAAACTCAGTATGAACATCTTGTACTGAACGCTATAAATTAAGATCCGAGAGGTTTGGGATATTAGGTGCTCCTCATGAAGAAGCATGAGACCAAACTATATAGAGATCCACAAAGGGGTTTCTTCTAGTTCTAATATCAAGTCTAAGTAAAAGGCCTTAGGGACTATTTATAGTGGTAGGGGCGAAAGGGTGTGTAAGGGAATATTCTGGGGCATCAAACTCAAAGTTGTGCGCGGACATGGTAGTTCGACGGTGCCATCCCGCGCACCGAATAGTTCGACGGTCAATTCGGCGGCGGCGGCCCTGGCGGCGGTTGGTTCGGTGGTGAGATCATCAAGACGGGCCTGGAGTCAGCGCCGGTTCAGTTTGGCGTATGCCGAAGTGGTGTACTAAGGACCATTTCGGCAGGGCGGCGACTTGGGTCCGGTCCCGCCGGGCCTGGCGCCGACTTGGCTAATGGCCCCCTCTTGCTGAAGGGAATATGCCCTAGAGGAAAATAATAAAGGGTTTATTGTTGTCATATCCCAATAAGTTTGTAATAGTTTCATATTGTGCTATAACTGTATCAAGAGGAAACATTGATACAGGTGTGATATGAAACAAAAATCCCTAGTAGCCTTTATTCATACTAGTTCGTTGGTCAATCGATAATCAAGGTTTCCTGATCATGTTGGTTCTTCGGCACCACTTGACAACGAGGTCATATCAATAGTAAATGATATGATTGACATTCCTCAAAGATTGCAACATGATCAAGTCACGAAGTTCATCGTTGCAATAGTCATAAACAAAGTCTCCTTCTCCTTAGACGGTGAGATAATATTAATCACTGTCTCCCAAGGTTGCTCTGACTGCAGCAAACGTCACTCAGTGAAATGGTGATTATAAATGTGTATGTTGGATATCTGGAGGAATAGGTTGAGGCGTATGCATCAAGATCGGAATTTTTTCACCCATTGATGGGTAAGATACAGTTAAGCCGACTCGGTGAGATACATCCAGAATGTTGCAACATGTGACTAGGTCATGAGGATGTAATATCACGGTAACAAGTGAAACAGTACTTGTCTATAACGAGATTGAACAAGGTATGGTGATACATAACGATCGGATCTTGAACAAGTCGTATCTAAGAAACAAAGGGAATTGGACTCGACGTTTACAGTTCAAATGACATTGTCATCTGGAATGTACGGAGATCATCATGGGCATTCCGGTCCTGTTGTTGATCATTGATAAAGATCATGTGTGTACCATTCCCGAGCCATGAGGGGATCCACTTAAGGGTACGATGAGCTGGAGATCATCTGTAAGTTAGAATCTAAGTAGAGAAAGAGAAACCAGAATTGTTCCGGGAATAGATCCAAAGTAGTTTAGAGAAAGATGAAAAGAACGGACCGAAAGGTGTCTCTGATAAATGGCAAGTTATAATATATTTATTATATGTTAATTGTGAATGAATATTCTAAATAAATATTTAAATTAAAGTTTATAGGGAAACTTCCATATTAGGAGAAAACCCCGGAGAGAATTGACCTAGGGAATTCACCCAGGTAAAGGGAAGAAAACATAAAAAAACTACATATGCCGCAAGTGGGCCTGGCAGCCCACTTAAAATGGGCGATGAATAATCACCGCCGCTCGCAGGCGGACAGGCGGGCACGGGTGCACGCGTGGTGGTCCGGCCGCGGCCCACCTGACCACTCTTTCTTGTCCGTGCAGAGCTGGCCACGGGCTGGCTGCGACACACCCGACCACCCCTCCCTACTGCCCACCGCTACGGGTTAGCCGCCTCTGCTGGGCCACGCAGTCACGCGTGGTGGTAGTCCCATCCGAGCACTACAATGGCTACTGCTGCTCGCATGAATCATTGGGCCACGGGCTAGGGCGATGGACCATCCGGCCAGGGATTGCTACTTGGTGGGCTGAATGGTTTTAGCCCATCCGATTGTTTTTTATGTTTTTCCCAGTTTTCCTTTGTCTATTAGTCCCACATGGATAACCTAATGGGGAGGGCACACCCCCTCCTCCTTTATAAAGGAGTGTCCATGGGTGGGATTAAATACATAATTTGAGAATTATTTTGGTTGACTTTCTCCCTCTCTCTCTATACCTTGTGACCGTGGCCCCCATGTAAGGGTCGTGCGAACAAGACTTCTCTTCGGGCACCATTGCGCTGCGGGGTTTCTGAACCCGGAGATCTACTTCTGCACTTCCGGCTGGATCGGGGATACGGAGGTCTCGCCGTACACCGTATGTGTATGAATCCACAAGGTGCAACACCTGGGACACTGTATGTCATGAGTCGGACTGCTGCACGATAATGGAGCAAGGGGTGACCTGCGAGGATCTTCGCAACCTTGAGGTCGGCTACGAGCACGAGTACTTCAACCGCGTTCCCCTCGAAACATTAACCGCTTTTAGACTATAAGGGTATGTATCCAAAACCTCTCGGCCATTACTGCATTACTAGTAGATAGATCTTGGGCAGTCAGGGCGATCCATCGTAGGAATTTTTTTGTTTTCTGCACCGAAACCCCAATAGTGGTATCAAAGTCGATATATGTGTAGTAATGCTATACGACCAATACACACATGAGTTGTGCGGGCATTGATGCTATAGTTTTTACCCTCCCACGTGTACTTGTTTATATCGCAGTATTGTTTGATGAAGCGGCCCGGACCGAGCTTATGCGTACTTTTACGCGAGACTGATTCCACGCTCGATACGGTTTCATATAAGATGCTAGCGGGTGTATGTCTCTCTTACAATAGTTGATATAGCATTTACAATAGAGGGCCCTGAAAGGGTTGTAGTAGAGACAACTGTATGGATCCATGTTGTGGTTGGAAAGTTCATAGATTAGAAACAGATCTATTGCGAAAGCCTTAACAACCATGTAAAACTTGCAATAGATAAAGTAGAGGCGTCTAACTTTATTTTGCAGGAGGGGCATGTGATTTTATATGGTCATGGTCGTTAGGAAGGTAATGTAGTTTACTTTTATATTACTAAGTTATATAGTGATAGTATTTGTTCCGACGGACGACCTACTAGTGGCGCCGTGGATTTAGCGTCAAACCGGTGGCATGATGGAGATCATGCCAGTGGCACAACGGAGATCATGCCAGAGCGCTCGATGGAGATCAAGGTGCAAGAAGGACCATATCATATCACAAATATATGTGTTACGTTGACACCTGTTTTACATCTTATTGTGTGCTAGTATTAGATACTCAACGGTAGCATATTAGATAAGATGATCCCTATTAATTCTAATGATAGTGTTCCCCTTGTGTGTGCATCGCCAAGAAAGTTCACCGGTATGAGACAGGCCATGACGATCGAGTGTCAGACATACCTATGTTCACATACAGTGGGTGCAAGAGTTGTACTGCAATAATAGTTTTAAAAACCAGACCGGTTCACTGGTTAAACCAGAAAAAACCGAAACCAGAGGCCTCATCGGTTTTTTAAGCGCACTGGACCGTCTAGCTAATAAACCAGGAAAAACCAGGAAAAAACTGGTTGAAAAAGTGGTTTAGTGGAAAACCAGTCGACGGTCCGACCGGTGGAAAACCGTCCTAGGAAGAAAATATCGCGCTGAGATCAGGATTTGATCCCGAGACCTCCAAGCTCATGACAACAAAGACTTTGATGGGCTAGCCAACTGGGTCGATCGGTGTTTGTGTCAAAGTACTTCATGTATACTCTAAATATGTTTCTGTTTTCTAACAGACCAGTACTTTCCCATTCATATTTTTTCCTTAATAAACCAGCACCGAATCGGTTTGAACCAGTGGTCCAACCAGTGAACCACGAACCGAGGACCTTACTGGTTCGATCTCTGGTCTAGTTTTTTAAACTATGACTACAATACACACAAGTTTTAATTGGCGAGCCTAGCATATACAGACATGGCCTCCAAACACAAGAGATCTAAAGATCAAGCATGAGTCACATGGTTGATGTGATTGACATTGGAGAATTTCTACCTTTGAAGCTATTTTGCCGGTCGTGACGATAGGGGGTTGCATAGTGAATTGGGATCGTGTGATCGCTAAAATTGTCCAGGGGATGATGATTTCAGTGGAAGATCAATTATGAATTGAACTCGTATTATAAAATAAGTCTAGGTGTCTGTTTGCAAATATCTTAGTAGATCATGGCCTATCTGATTGAGGTCCTTTGCGACCATGAGAAATTTCTTTTGCTTGATATGGAACTTAGCAGACGGGGCCAACATCATAGATTAATACCCATGCTCGAGGGATATCCTCGTACTAGGTTGATCTTCTCTTCTTGATACAATAACCATTAGGAGATAATCCGATGACTCCACAAGTTTGTGTTTTATCCATAAATCATCCAAAAGGGGCCATTCTCTATTCGATGGAGAGTTGGACTACAATTTTGCATTCTGCAAAATCAGGCACATAAATTATGAACCGTTGGATGAGTTTTCCTCCATGATGGAAACAGAATATTTGGAGAATCATTTAGCAATCTTGCATTAGAATTGTGAACTATCAGAAGGGCTTGATTGAAATGGAGGTCATGGTATATGTCAGATATACAAAGTTATAAATGTAATTGCAAAACTCGTTGCAGTTTACAAAGTATTGGATACTTTTTACGTTTTGTGAAAATATGATGGTCTGCTTGAGAATTGCTCGAATTGAGGCAATGTGGCTTGATAAAGGCAAGCAAACTAGTTGATGGCAGATAACACTCCTTCCCTCAAAGTTTATTATTTGGATTAGTGGACTTGAATAAAATTTTATAATTCTTGTATGTGTGGCTTGCTTTCGGCGAGACGATTATTCATATAAATAAATTACAAGTCAATTGTACCATTCTTATAAATAATAACTTTAAGGTATTGCGATTATAAATAAGTTATTCTCATCACTATGTTAATGATAATAGGTTAAGCATTTATAAAAAAAAATTAGAGTGCTAAAATATATCCGAAGGTTAATAAAGGAAATGACACTATTGTTTAAGTCATGAGGGTTATTGCATGTTTTTCACTTAGATGAAAATCGGGGTCTTGGATATTCGATCTAGAGACTTTGCAAAACCATGCCTCCTTTAGCGAAGTGACTAAAACTCCGCATTCTGGTAAAATAGTGATATGCAAATAAATGTTAAATTTTTTATATAGTGATGCATCATATTTTCAACAAATAGTGGAAATCATTATTTCATTGTGGACTTGAGTAAATATGTGTATTTATTTAATAAAACAAAAGTTTGAAATGATTTGAATTGTTCAAATGAGTTCAAAACAATATGGTATATGGAATTAACATGAATACAAAGTCTTTTCGATTTGATCGATATGATTAAAGTATTTAAGTTAAGTATTTGCATAAAGGAACTTGTGAAAGATGTTTCACAAATTATGATAATTGGACAAACTCAAAGTGTTGATAGCCTAAACATCATAATCATTTTGTATTAGATGCATCTGGTCTAATAGTTATCGTTTAGAGTTAAAGATAGTGTTGGAAGCACCAATTTAGATGCAACTGCGGCAGCAATTCAGAGGTGCTAGCGGAAGGCTGACCGACGGCAGCCTATGCCATCAATGGTGTCGGGACAACACGTAGACTGACTAGACGCCGTCTATGTTCTCGCGCCGACATTGATGGCGAAGGAGCGGGAACCTGCATGCGTTCGTGGGTGAAGGGGCTATTTAACGCTGCGCCCGTCGGTGCCACACTCCTTACCTCTCGCCATCACAACCCTAGCAACCTTCGCCACCACCAACGATGAATACGCCGTCGTGGCTGAAGAAAGGGAAGAGAAAGAACTACCATGAGGCGTCCGGCTCTAGCAGCCAGCGCTCCCACATGTCGTCCTTTCTCCATGCCGCATCACTATCGCCTTCGCCGCGGCCAGAGGAGTCCAAGGGCCGCCCCGTGGGAGACTACCCGCTGCCGTAGGACCGCTCTAGCCGGCACTACTTCCGCATCGGGAGTGCGAGCGCCGATGAAGGGAGGGCTGGGGCATCAAGAACAAGGATGTATCCCTCCCCACTGGTTGGCACCTCAACCGGGACCGTGTCCCCGTGCCACCCGTGCTCAAGGAGGGCAAAGGGCTGGAGGAGGAGATCTGCCGCTGGATCAGCAACCTCCCACAGTCCCAACGGTGGGAGAGTGGCTAATGCAACAAGGACTATTGGGTAAAGTTCCTCGAGTGGGAGCACAAGACGCGGCGCACAACCACCATCCGACACGACCTGCAGCCGGGGGAGGTCTACCCCGTCCTCAACATTGACTCGGACAACGAGGGAGCCTTCAATCACTCTGACGCCGACCTCGACAGCGAGGACGATGACAACGAGGAGGATGACGACATCATCATGAAGCATGAGGCGGCGGACGACATTGCCGCAAACCTGCCCCTGGAGTACCGCGAGGTCGTGGTGCGGGACTACGATGAGGACGCCTTCACCGAGCAGGCCATTGCGGCTAGCGCGCGTGACAAGAACGCCTTGTGGCGCGACTACGAAGAGGATGTCTAGCTCACCGGCCTGGTGGCGTAGGCAAACTCCCAGCTGCCTCTTTAGGGGTTCATAGCATGGAAAACAAAAATTTTCTATCGCATGAGCACACACAAGCCAAGATCTATCTACTAGATTGTAGCAATGAGTCGATAGAGTACTAACCCTCGAAGATCCAAAGCGGTTAACGAGAGAAGATTCTCGTGGATGATGTAGTCATACACTTCCGATATCAAGATCACGTAGACGATCCTTCCGGCGTTGCGTTCTGGAAGTGCTTCCGCAGTCGGTCACACGTTCGGTACTCGATGAAGACCTTCCTCTCCCTTGTTCCAGCAGGCAGCGGAGGTTGTAGCTTTCCCCTCACAATTTTGGCAGCACGACGGCGTGGTGTCGGAAGTGGAGGGAAGATCCTGCAGGGCTTCGCCTAAGCCGGAGCAGGTTATGGTGGAGAACTAGGGTTTCTGGCGATCTAGGGTTTAGAAGGCCGGAGAGTAGGAGGCATGTCCGGCGGCGGCTAGGGCGGTGACGGCGAACCGGCGAAAGCGCAACGCAGCGGCGCAGCTGGTGGCGGCGACGGGCGGCGGCAGCAGCGGCGGCGGCATGGGTGTGGTGAGGGCTTGGATCTTGTGTTGTTTGGGGCAGCCCTCCCCCTATATTTATGAGAGGGGGCAGCCTTGGAAGGGGAGGGTTTGAATCCAAACTCAAACCCAAGTTGGATTAAGAGAAGGACTCTTTCCTTCTTCCACTAGGAAACCATTGTTCCATTTTGACTTTTCAAACCTCCCGTTTGACTTTCAATTTAGAGCTTTAATTCTCTCTTGCAAATGCCCAAACCAAGTGACATAGGATATGATCCAATAATTCCACTTACCCATGACACATTCATGGACCATTCCCCTTCCGGTCCGGTGAACCTTCTAGACCCTTCTAGAACCTCTCTGATGAAAACATCGAAATCATTCCCAAACTCCGGAATCGGACTTTCCTTATATGAATCCTATTCTCCGGACCATTCCGGATCTCCTCGTCATATCCCGGATCCCATCCGAGACTCCGAACAACATTCGATATCCCTACTCACATTCCATATCTACTAAACAACATTGAATCCTTAAGTGTGTCTCCCTACGGTTCGTGAATTATGCAGACATGATCGAGACTCTTCTCCGATCAATAACCAATAGAGGAATCTGGAAATTCATATGGCTCCCACATATTTCTACGATTACTTTGCGATTGAATGAACCACTTACATACGATACCAATTTCCCTTTGTCTCGCGATAGTTTACTTATCCGAGGTCTGATCGTAGGTATCTCTGCATACCAAGTTCAACCTCGTTACCGATAAGTACTCTTTTCTCGTTACCGTGATATGTGATCCCTTGTGAGACAGTCACATGCTTGCAAGCTAATTGGATGACATTCCACCGAGAGGGCCCAGAGTATATCTATCCGTCATATGGATGGACAAATCCCACTCTTGATCCATGTGCCTCAACACATACTTTCCGAACACTCAATGCCACCTTTATAGCCACCTAGTTACGGTGTGGTGTTTGATGTCATCAAAGCATCCTTCCGGTGATGGTGATTAGCATGATCTCATGGTCGAAGAAATTAGGTTACTATGTATCAGAAAGAATATAGCAAATGAACTATATTAAATGACTTGATCTTTATGCTACGCTTAACTATAGGAATATGTCCATCACATCATTCTCCTAATGATATGACCCTATTGTTAATAACATCTCTATGTTCATGATCAGGAAACCATGATCATATATTAACCATAAAGCTAGTTTAACAAGAGGCTTTACTAGGGACTTTTTTATGTTTAAAAATCACATAAGTATTAATGTTTCTGGTTAATACAATTATAGCATGGTACGTAAACATTTATCATAAGCATGAAGATATGATAATAACAACTTTATTATTGCCTCTTGGCCATATCTCCAACAGTCTCCCACTTGCACTAGAGTCAATAATCTAGTTTCAAACCTTTGTTCATTCAACACCTATGGCTTTCCGGTGTTGTATTTGCACGATTGCTAGTGGTCAACTGATCTCCGGATCTGACACTTTCAGGTACATGTGTAATTGCATGTCTTTGCGTCTCTATGCATCACTCATTCTCTAATGAGATGACTTTGTATAAATTTGGTCCTTTGGTGAGACCTTTAGTTCCTAGGGGTTAAAACATGTTGACAATATTGTCGTACAATATATCTTCATAGCATTATCCTGCTTTGAATTACACCTAGTTTGATAACAAACTACTTGACACAAATGCCCTCTTTTGCTGCTATAATAGCAGTCATATACTTAGCCTTTTGTTGTAGTATCTGTCACAATGTCTTAACTTTGGAACTCATCCAAATCCATTATGGAACTTACTTTCCATTATATCGTGCCACCCTTAGTTTAGATTGAGATAAACTTAATTTGTACTTTGTGACTAAACTAGTATCAATGTAGTACTTTTACAATGAACTAACCATCTATTTGTCACTTCTACAAAATAATATATTCTTAGTTCTTCCAAAATATCATAAGAATATCCTTACTATCGTCCAATGATCATCTTATGAATCATTCTGGTATATGCTCATAACATTTAGAGCATAGGACATATCTGGATTTGTACATATCAAAGTATGATTGATATAAATACTCTTTGTGATTTCATACATCAAGTATCAATCTATACTTGAATCTTTGTTTCACTTAGCAAGTGTAAATACACTTGAATTTCGATTCAATCCTTTCTGTGCGACAAGAACCTTTCTTGTAGCTTCCATATTGAACTCATTCAATATCTCATCGATGTACATTTGGCACAACCATATTAGCGTCTCAATCTATCTATATAGATATTGATGCCAAATATTCGGGTTTTTCCTAAGTCTTTCATCGAGATGAAATTTTTAATATGTGTTAATAAAAGATACATCATTTCCAATCAACAATATGTCTTCCACATAATGTATTAGAAATATGTCTTAGCGCTCCCACTTAATTTCTTGCAAATTCAAGCATCTTCATCGTCTCTGATGAATTTAAACTCTTTTAACAATTTCATCATGGTGAAGATTCCAACTCCGCGATGCTCACTTCAACCATTGAAGTTTGCATATGCTTTTATCATCCTTTGAATTAACAAAACCCTTTGGACCGTGTAATGCACATGTCCTAGGTAATCATTCTATTAGAAGAACTTGTTTTGTTTATTCAACTACCACATAACAAAATTATAGGTAGTGGTTGCTACATTAATCCGTCTAGAATAAATATCGCTTAATGAAAGATCAGATCTTGTCACAGTCAACTCTTTGAACATTGTCGTGAACTCTTTCCCGACATGTCGATAATTTCATAGATGTGAAACATCCATGTCTATTTCTTTATTGATCCAAATACGACTGTAAGGTCTTGCACCTTTTCAAAGGGTCTTTCAATTTCAAAGCTTGATCTCTTGTATATGGAACTATCACGGATTTTATGGCTTCAAACCATTTGACGGATTCAGGGCCCATCATCGCTTCTTTGCATGTAGTCGGATCAATATTGTCAAATAATGATTTAACTCTCAAATCTTGGTATTTGATTATTTACCCGACCTACTTGGTTCAATAGAAACTTTGACCTCCGTAACCACAACCTTTGAGGCACGTGAGCCATGATCATTGTTGCTGCCTCCAGAACACTTTTCGGCGCTGCGCAACTTTGCACATGTAGCTAAGGTTCTTTTAACCTTATCAAAGTTCTATTGTCCTCCCACTTATCTTTTCACGGAAAATTGCTTCTCAAATAAACTTGACGTTCTAAGCGACAAACACTTTTGTCTCCGGTGTTATGGAGGAATACTTAACAGCTATTCGAAATAACATGCAAAGACAGGTTCATCCGACTTTGGTTGCAAACATCATTCTTATGCATAGCATACCAATGTTTAAGAAAGGACAACTTGGGTTTATCCCAAACCATAACTTTATATGGTGTCATTTCAACGGATTATGATGGAGCTCTTTTCAGTGGAAAGACATAGTCTCTAAAGCTTTTAATCTTTAAAATATAATGGCAGTTTTATAAATGACACCTTTGATCTTATCATGTCAAACAAGGTTTCGCTACATATATCGAACACTCCATACTCTTATGGTGTTTCGAGAAATGCAAATCCACAGAACGATTCCTAAAATCTTAGGTGTTATGCTAAACTTGTAACTAAAATTCTTTCTTTATGATCCTATCATAAATTCTTTATTTACTTGTTACATTGATTTTGCACTTCATCTTGAAAGTCTTTGAACTTTTCAAATGTTTCACACTTCATCCTTATTAAGTAAATATTCATATATTCACTCAAATTTTCGGAGAAAGCATATGAAGTTGAAATCCGTCGCTCTTGACTACACATCATGGACTTCATACAACAATATGTACAAGTTCTAATAAGCTAGTCATTCGTTCCCTTTTGGCCTATGAACGAAGTTTTAATTATCTCTAGGAAAGTTTCACAAGCATCATTTGATCAAAAATCAAAAGACTCCAAAATTCCATCCACATGGAGTTTCTCCATGTTTTATTTCCAATATAATTTAAACGGTGATGTCACTTCCTAAGTGATCTTTCAATCAATTTGTCTTTCAACATTTTTAGCACTAGTTTTATGGATGTGATTTCTTCAACGAGATTTGTAAATCATCCATCTTTTATGGATTACTGCAATTATTTGAACAACCATTTTGTTCTCATAATACCTGATACAACAAATCTTGAAGGCAAGCTTTGATGTTTAACGAGCAACACAATAACCCTTTATTTGTTCTCGATGAACATCATCACATATTGTTTTGCTATTTACTTAGGCCATTGTAGTTCATAAATTGTGTTGTTTTGTATGAAGATTCATACCAACAAATTCAGTATCCAATACTTAAGAAACACATTATTTAACAAGCAAGAATACAGCCATAACATGTATATCCTCTATATACCTAAACTGAACAATTCTAGTCTTTTCTTTTTTGCCATATATTTATGAGATTCTCTTTCTGTATTTACTTTTCTGTTTGAAAGAATCTATCAACATCAATAGTGGAGCCATATACATGACACATAGTCCAAAGCATGTATAGTTAAATACTAATGTCTTTGGATTTGCACTTTGAAGTAGATCACCATAATCAAATGTTTGGTGTTCTTTCAAATTCCTTTGTTTAGTAATCTCTTGGTGTAGTAAACATTTTACCTACATCAAATATTCACCCTTATCATGGAATTATTCATGATCAAGCTACTTTAGATTATAACAGTGAATCGCGAGTATAATGTTGCTCTCCAAAACCTTTTGGAGGATTAGGACAACTAGTGTCTCCAACCTTTTGCAAATTCTCATCAAATATGATAACATATACTTTTCCATATTATACTTCTATCATGTTGTAAACAAAACAATGTTTCAGATATCGCAATATCTTCCACATATGATGGTTTCTGAAACAATTCTTTCAACTCCTAGATAACCTCGATATTAAAATAATCTTTTGAATATCAAGAATCATGGAGATAAACATGATACTCATATACCAACACTGGAATTGTTACTCTTGATTTAATACCAATTATTAAACTTCACGGAGTAATCGGAACTTACTGAAAGTTTGCAATGGGACTTTCAAACTTTAGATTAACACTTCAAAACAATATGATACCAGTTCGTAAAGTAACCAACCAGAATTCTATAGTTTTATTATCTCAATTATAACTAAGCGCAAGGTGGTAAACGGATGCCAATGACTACAACAACTATGCAAATACACTTTGATTTAATTTATGATAAATAGTGTTCAACTTTTAATAATATTGTCGTTGAACTCCCACTCAAAACAATATCCCTCACATTGTTTTAGTGATTACATGAACCAAATCCACCACATCAAAACCGATCATCACAAGAGATGATGTAGCTTCAAAGGCGAACAATCAACATGTTCATCATATCTACTATATGACTCATGATTTAACTTTCGGTGATCCGTGTTCCGAGACCATGTCTGTACATGTTAGGCTCGTCAAGATCAAACCTTAGCTTCCGCATGAGCAAATCTGGCTTGCTCCCGTTGTATACACTCGCGGAATCTAACACACCCGATCATCACGTGGTGCTTCGAAACAATGAGATTTAGCAACGGTGCCTACTAAAGATGAACACTTTATAACTTGATATTTTTTGTGAGAGGGATCATCTTATAATGCTACCGTCGCGAACTAAGCAATACAAGATGCATAAAAGGATTAACATCACATGCAATTCAAAATATGTGATATGATATGGCCTTTCTTCTTGTGCTTCCGATCTCCATCTTCAAGCACAAATATGATCTACATCATCACCGGCGTGGCGTAAAGGTCAATGGCGCCGCTCCATGGTTGTCGTCCACCAGAATCAACTATTACAACTACTTTGAATAATAGACACGCAGGTCTTAACAGATTTAAAAAAACAACCATATGGCTCATGCCGGTTGCCGACTTACAATAAGGAACATTGCATACATCATATATAATCACAATCATGGACATATCACATCACAACACACCCCTGCAAAACAAAGTTAGACGTCTCTAATTTTCTTTGCATGTTTTACGTGGTTTAGGGCTTTCAATAAGTGTCGTTCTAACTTACGAACTATAACCATAACGTTGATACTAGTATTGTCAATTACCCGTTGTAAATTGAATCTTCACTATGTTGGGAGAAACAGGCACACGCAATGTCAAGCGTGGAGCAAGTCTCATGAAGGATGTCATGTAAGGTTAGCCTGGGCCGCTTCATCCCACCATCCCGCAATATGCAAAGTACACAAGAAGCAATCGACAGCAAAAGCATCAACGCCCATAATGACCATTGTGTTCTACTCGTGCAACAGATCTATATATAGACACAGCTCTGATACCACTGTAGGGGTTCGTAGCATGGAAAACAAAAAAATTCTATCGCATGAACACACACAAGCCAAGATCTATCTACTAGATTGTAGCAACGAGTCGACAGAGTACTAACCCTCAAAGATCCAAAGCGGTTAACAAGAGCAGATTCTCGTGGATGATGTAGTCGTACACTTCCGATCTCAAGATCGCGTAGACGATCCTTCCGGCTGCGTTCCGGCAGCGCTTCCGCAGTCGGTCACACGTTCGGTACTCGATAAAGACCTTCCTCTCCCTTGTTCCAGCAGGAAACGGAGGTTGTAGTTCTCCCCTCGCAATTCCGGCAGCACGATGGTGTGGTGTCGGAAGTAGAGGGAAGATCCTGCAGGGCTTCGCCTAAGACGGAGCAGGTTATGGTGGATAGCTAGGGTTTCCGGCGATCTAGGGTTTAGAAGGCCGGAGAGGAGGCATGGCATGACGGCTAGTGCGGGCGACAATAGCCGACAACAATGGCAGTGATGCGGTGGCGGCTAGGGCGGCGACGGGCGGCGGCAGCAGCGACAACGGCTTGGGTGTGGTGAGGGCTTGGCTCTTGTGTTTTTTGGGGCAGCCCTCCCCCTCTATTTATGAGAGGGGGGGCAGCCTTGGGAGGGGAGGGTTTTAATCCAAACCCAAACCCAAGTTGGATTGAGAGAAGAACTCTTTCCTTCTTCCACTAGGAAACCATTGTTCCAGTTTGACTTTTCAAACCTCCCGTTTGACTTTCAATTTAGAGCTTTAATTCTCTCTTGCAAATGCCCAAACTAAGTGAACTAGGATATGATCCAATCATTCCACTTACCCATGACACATTCATGGACCATTCCCCTTCCGGTCTGGTGAACCTTCTAGACCCTTCTAGAACCTCTCCGATGAAAACATCGAAATCATTCCTGAACTCCGGAATTGGACTTTCCTTATATGAATCTTATTCTCCGGACCATTCCGGATCTCCTAGTGATATCTCGGATCCCATCCGAGACTCCGAACAACATTCGGTATCCCTACTTACATTCCATATATACTAAACAACATCGAATCCTTAAGTGTGTCTCCCTACGGTTCGTGAATTATGCAGACATGATCGAGACTCTTCTCCGATCAATAACCAATATAGGAATCTGGAAATTCATATGGCTCCCACATATTTCTACGATTACTTTGTGATCGAATGAACCACTTACATACGATACCAATTTCCCTTTGTCTCGCGATAGTTTACTTATTCGAGGTCTGATCGTCGTTATCTCTGCATACCTAGTTCAACCTCGTTACCGATAAGTACTCTTTTCTCGTTACCGTGATATGTGATCCCTTGTGAGCCAGTCACATGATTGCAAGCTAATTGGATGACATTCCACCGAGAGGGCCTAGAGTATATCTATCCGTCATATGGATGGACAAATCCCACTCTTGATCCATGTGCCTCAACACATACTTTCCGAACACTCAATGCCACCTTTATAGCCACCTAGTTACGGTGTGGTGTTTGATGTCATCAAAGCATCCTTCTGGTGATGGTGATTAGCATGATCTCATGGTCGAAGGAATTAGGTTACTATGTATCAGAAAGCATATAGCAAATGAACTATATTAAATGACTTGATCTTTATGCTACGCTTAATTATAGGAGTATGTCCATCACATCATTCTCCTAATGAGATGACCCTATTGTTAATAACATCTCTATGTTTATGATCAGGAAACCATGATCATATATTAACCAACAAGCTAGTTTAGCAAGAGGCTTTACTAGGGACTCTTTTATGTTTACAAATCACACAAGTATTAATGTTTCTGGTTAATACAATTATAGCATGGTATGTAAACATTTATCATAATCATGAAGATATGATAATAACCACTTTATTATTGCCTCTTGGGCATATCTCCAACAGCCTCCACCGCCGCTGCTACCGGTATGGGCGCCACCAATCGTTTCGGCGGTGGGGATGGAGCTGGCGCACCTCTAGCACGGTTGGGCGCCGTGTCCTGGGCAGGTGATCAATCCACCCGCACCAGCTACCGCTCTGTCCCTGCCACCGCCCAACATCTAGACGCCGTCAAAGTATATCGACCTCGACCCGTAGATGGACAAGGCGGCGCCGGCGTGCGAAGAACGGTAGCTAGGGTTAGGGATAGTTTAAATTTTGTTTTTTATATTTTGAATGTAAATTAAGTATAAAATGTATGAACTTTGTCAGTTTTTTAGCGCAAACGATCTACATTTGAATTTGGAAAAAAGGCCTCGCCCAGGCCGACAAATGGGTCGCGCCGCTAGGCGCAGTCAGCCGAACTGGCCGAACCACGACCCAAAAGCAAGCGCGGGCCGACCCAAACGGAAAGAAAAGGACCGTTTGGGTCGAACGAATGGATCGACCCAGTGAAGATACCCTTACAATAGATGACCCATTGCGCCCACTAGCCTTAAGGCCGAAAGAGAGACAATATGGGGAGTACTACGCGTCCCCCGGGGGATAATTCCGCAAAATCCCCCGGGTCCCCTGTAACTACCTCGGTGAATTACGCTCCTAGATACAAGCCTGGATGAGCGGAAATGGTTGAAATAGTACGGTGGGGCCCAAATGCCACTCACGGGTAGACCTCTCGGCCGTCCCAACCATTTCCAGTCATCGGGACAAGTACGGGCAACGTAATCGGCAGGCGAAGGGATCAACTACATACACAAATGAGTATGTATGCAAGCCACCATACAATAGTACATCAGAGCCATTCCATCTAAAAAGAAAGGAAATATAGCAACGCCATACGGCAAGATTCAAATGACCTAGATAGATATAATATTTTAGGATATTTCCTCATACATCACACATCGTAGTATCGGTGAAGCAAACAAGATCCGAAACGGATAAGAAGCAAATCGGCATAAGATGCCCCATAAATAAGCACATCCCCTACAGATCTCACGGATCCGCTCCCTAATCTCTACACCGAACGATCGTTGCCCACATCATCGCCTCCTCCACCCAAAGATCCGTCTTGCGAGTGTACTGTTCATCCGAACCAATAATTTATCGTGTGAGACCCTAGGGTACAAAGAAGTCTTTATGCCTCTAAAGGGGACACAACCTGGGTGACGAATTGCAGCAAAGATAAACCCTAGTTCTATAGATACTGCTAACCATCCGCCTAACCAAAGATAGAGCGGATGTCCGTGAATTAATGACAACAGATATAACAAGTAAATATCCACATCCATCCTCCTCGCTACCAACGAGGAAGCGGACGAACAACCCCCCATCCGTTGGCAATTTTATTAACCATTCCATGAGTGTTGCACTAATTACTAGTCAGTTACTTAGTCAAATTAAAAGCGGTACTTTAGTTATGCTTGTCTATGATCGAGAAACTGTGCTCCAAGTCGTCCATAACCGCGGACACGGCTTTCAGAAAGTTTTACCCTGCAGGGGTGCACAAATAGCAACACACACTCGATCAACCTCGGAAAAACCAAATCAAAACCCAATGAGGCCTTCACGACAAAGCAATCACAGGATTCAGAATTGTTTCAGGGGGCCACCCCATTAAGCTACCCGCAACGAAGTTAGCTAACTTCGAGATGGACTCAAGGTTTGCGTCAGTGACTGTAAACGACTGGGAACCCAAAACTGGGCTTGTCGATACCGCGAAAACACTCCGCTTACCTAAACAGTACAGTGTGCTCCTCGCACAATCTTAAATAAAGCAGTAAACATGGCATAAGTACGGGATAGTAAATAAAACCTCAAACTAGTTTGTGGCCCCAAGAAATAAGAATGAATCAAGCTCTGGCTCAGGGGGGTCCCATAAGCCTCCCGGATGTGGATAGCGCGAAAAAATCAAGGAACAGGAATCAAGTACTCGGGGTCCTACGGGACACAAGTGAGCAGGAAAAACCAAATAGCAGATATTGCTCACCGGTGCCACTTTCATTAGTTATCCCATTGCTACTCAGGTTAAGTTGCTTAGGTACCTCGTTATCCAACAAACACTCACATAGCCTACACATGTTGTTCTACGACTCGCATGGCACAAACAACTCCTGTAGTAATGGCTCATGGGATGGAGGGACAAGCTTGGTGGGGTTTAAAAGTAAAGGCTATGCAATACTTGGGATTCAGTTTAATGCAATCGCGACTCAATGATGCAAGAATAAGATAGAGGCAATAGGTACTGTATGTATGCAAGCATGTGGTAGTGCTTACTGTCAGCTCGATGAAGCGAGAGACGGATCTGGTAGTGCTCACGGTTCTCTTGATATATCCCCGCTCAAGGTCTATTCGAAGAAGAACCAAACAAACAAGGGCCAACATAAATAAAGTGCACAAGCATAGGAATAAATGCGTCAAGCAAACAATCATGCCATGATGAATGATGCACAAGTTGCATGGCAATAATGTAGCATGGCATGGGTGAGGTGTAGAATACAAGAAATAAACATTTTATTGAGTTTTGGCCACAATTTATTGTCATATTAGTTGATGTGTACTATATATTTATATGATGCATGCTGCAATTTAAGTCATGGATAGCATAAACAGAAAGGTCTCGTCGAGCTGATCATTTTAGACATATCATTTGTTTAATTTGGAGTTATAGAACTAAAGTTATTAATTATTTAAGGTAAATGGCATTTATTGTAATTTTATTCAACTTAGAAAATAAAGTGCTCAATTGATATTGTGGATATCATATTTGAATTCCTCATATTTTCCCGATTCAAATTCATATATTATATGTATTATTTGGATTTGTATTTTCAAAGTTATTTAAAACAGAAAAGAAATTTGAAATTTTAAACTAATTTGAATAGTTTGAATTTGAACAGATATGCAGAAAACCTATTGACACCCAGACAGACCCTGCCACACCCAATGACGGGTGGGGCCAGAGCTGGCTCAGGGCCACATGCGCACCGAGAACCTTCTCTACCGCGGCTGCTGCCAGCCACCGAGGCCGACGAGTGGGGTCAGTGGCTCATGCGTGCCACGTGAGGTAGCGGAGGTCGACGGAGGGTGGTTAGGGGACCGCGGGTTGAGGAGTAAAAACTCCTGGAGCCTTTTTGCAAAAATGCCGAGGCATGCAGTGGGTCCGGAGGATCGCGCATGCAGCAAAAGGTGGGGGTATCTGCAAGATGGCCACACCATCGTTTTTCTTCTGGCATCGACGAATCGACGACGACGCGACAATGGACGCGTGGCGGGCGGATCGAACCCAGGTCGCTGGCGCTACCGAGGCGCAAACCCAGGCGATGGGTGGGGTTCTTTGCTGGTAGGGGCGCGAGCTAGATAGGGTCTGGCGTGGGAGCGAGCGGACGCGCGCGGCCGCCGGTACACAGAGTGTGCTCGACGGAACGCACACCGCGACCAGGAAGCGACGGCGAGGCGGACCTTGCCAGGGGAGACGGGAGACTCACCGCGAGGGCGTTGGCATGGTCGACGGGGCTCGGGGTGGTCGCGATCGTCGGCGAGGGCCGGGCGACCGATTAGGGTTTGCGTCGTTGCGCTGCCGGGCGCCTCGGCCTTCGCCTCGCTGCGTCGGGCACGGGCTGGCGCTCGGCTCGTTCTTCCTCACGCCCAACAACCACGCCCGCCTCCTGGATCGACTTAGACGAGAGGGAGCCGACGGTGGCCGGCGTCGGTGTGGCTGTGGCGTGGAAGAGAGAGGGAAGGGCAGGGCCCTGGGGAGATCTGGCGAGGCAGAGAGGGGGAAGGGAGTAGATAAGGACAGGGGGAAAGGTAGATGGCGTGGGGGAGGGGAAGGTGGCGATAAAGGTGGCCTCGGTCACCTTTGTCCTCTCCCTCACGTGCTCGGGCTGGGGCTCGGCATGGGCAGGGGAGGGGGTGCTGGGGCTGCCAGGTGGGCCAGGCGAGGCCAGGGAGGCAGGCAGGCTCGGCTAGGGCCACAGGGCAGGGAGAGAAGAGAGAGGGAGGAGAGAGGGGGAAGCTAGGCTCGGGCTAGCTAGGGTCGGGTTAGGGATTAGGGTTGGGTAGGATCGGCATGGAGAGAGGAGGGTGGTGAGGAGAGAGGTAAGGTAGGGTTAGAGCTAGGGTTTAGTGGAGAGGATCAAGTGAGAGAGGCGATTAGGGTTAGGGATGGAAAAAGAGAGAGGTGAGATTAGAGAGAGGCTATGGTTTAGGTGAGGTTTGGTGTGAGGGTGGGTTGGAATTAGGGTTAGCTAGGTTTGATTTTTTTATTGTTGACCAAAACAATTGATCTCACCCCTTTAGGTAAAACCCAAACAACACCAAAGCAAAAATAGAGGTAAAGGGTGTAGATGGTGCCCATATTGCATGTGCCATGCAATGCATCCATAAAGCATGTAGGCAAGCAATGGAGCATGCATGGGTGGAGGTGAAAAGAGAGGAAGGTGAGGAAAAAAGATATAGAGGGAGATGATCCACTTAAATATGCAACTAAAAACAAGGGGGACCAAAGGTGGCAAAGGTTGCATGGCCCATGCAAGATGAGAATTACCATGATTAAAATATTGTAGAAGCAATTATATTATCATGGCACTATTTATTTGCATCCTCCAAAGCTGGAGTAAGGTCCAAGCAAAAGGATTGGTAGCATTGGACCCACCCTATCTCTCATGAGCTAGACTAAACACCAAAAGAAAGAAATAGTTACAAGCTCATGGTTAATGGGGTGGTGGAATTGTAAGGTGGTGAAAGAAAGGTGGTGGAGTTGATTAAAAGATATGCCCCCAACTCAACTTGGGCATTTAACAATATATCAAGAACCAAATACAATATCAAGAGGCAAATACAAATAATAATGCATATGAGATAAGAACCAAAACAAAAGGGTTTGTATGATGCCCAAAAGCAAGGTGGCATGATGACATGAGCATGGTATGATGATGATGCAACAATTATGTGTAGGATGTAGCCATTATATTACTAGACCAAGTAGCATTACAGTTGTTAGACAATTGGGATGCTACAACTCTCCCCCACTAAACAGGAATCTCGCCCCGAGATTCTAGGAAGAAGACGAAGAAGACTCAAAAAGGGTAGGATAGTTGGCACGGAGTTCTTCTTCACGCTCCCAAGTGGCTTCAGCAATGAATGGTGCGACCACACCTTGCGTAACTTGATGGACTTGTTGCAGTCCTTCTTTACGCGATCTCAAGGATTTTGTGGGGTGTTCTTGATAAGACAGTCTTCTTGGAGATCGATTAGCTCATGATCCACGGTCCTGCCGGGATCTTTGAAGCACTTCTTGAGTTGAGAGATGTGGAAAACATCATGGACTTTGAGTTTTTCTGGGAGCTCAAGAGCATAAGCAACTTCTCCTCTTCTACCACGAATTTTGAAAGGACCGATGTATCTAGGAGCCAGCTTTCCTTTGATACCAAAGCGGTGTGTGCCTCTCATGGGAGTGACACGAAGGTAAACGAGATCACCAGGGGAATACACCATGTCCGTGTGCTTCCTGTCATAATTGCTCTTCTGGCGACTTTGAGCAATCTTCAGGTTTTCAAGAATGATATGCACCTTCTCCTCCGCTTGAGTTACAATGTCAGGGCCAAACCAAATTCTTTCTCCTGCACCTGACCAACCAATCGGAGTTCTGCATTTGCGACCATAGAGAGCCTCAAATGGTGCCATCTTCAGACTTTTCTGGAAGTTGTTGTTGTAAGAGAATTCAGCATAAGGAAGACATTCCTCCCACTTCATGCCAAAAGAGATGACGCAAGCACGAAGCATATCCTCCAGAATTTGATTGATCCTTTCAACTTGTCCTTGCGACTGAGGGTGGTAAGTTGTGCTGAAGTTCAACTTTGTTCCCAAAGCATTTTGGAAACTTTCCCAGAACTTGGAAGTGAAGATGCTCCCACGGTCCGAACTGATCTCAAGGAACCCCATACAGAGAGACAATCCTTGATATAGAGCTCACCAATGAATTCCGTAAATTGTTTCCTTGACGGGAAGAAGTGAGCCACTTTAGAGAGCTGTCGATGACAACAAAGATTGCATTGTTGCCCTTCGCGACCTTGGAAAACCAGTGATGAAATCCATCTCTACTTTCTCCCATTTCCATTCCGGGGTTTCAATGGCTGTAGAAGACCGAAGGTTTCGATGGACAGCTTTCACTCATGCAGACATCACACTCGAGACATACTTGGCACAATATCATTTCAAACCAGGCCACCAATATTGTGTTTTCAAGTCCATGTACATCTTTGTGCTGCCAGGATGGATAGAAAGAATGTAATCGTGCGCCTTGAGAACTTGCTCTCTCAAACCCGGGTAGTTCGGAACAAACATCCGGTGTTCAAAGAAAAGCGTGCCTTGATCATCGACGTGGAAGGACTCATACTTCGGAAGCTGAAGTTTGGAGATGATCTTTTTGGTGTGCGGATCACCGAGCTGACGAGAGCGAATCTTTTCTTCCAAGAGAGGAGTAGCCAGAAGGTTCAGGAGATGCCCTTGTTCCACAATTTCCAGGTTGAGCTGACGGAATTCCTCGCACAAGAGAGGTTGTTGTTCTTCCATCATGAGGTTGTTGACATAAGCTTTGCGGCTGAGAGCATCGGCCATGACATTAGCTTTGCCCGGAGTGTATTTGATGGTCAAATCAAAATCATTGATTGCTTCAATCCATCTCCTCTGCCGAAGGTTGAGATTAGGCTGAGTGAAGATATACTTCAAACTCTTGTGGTCAGAAAAGATCTCACAACGTTTGCCAAGCAAGTAGTGCCTCCATAGCTTCAAAGCAAAGACAACTGCTGCGAGCTCGAGGTCATGTGTAGGATAGTTGATCTCATGCGTCTTCAACTGTCGAGAGGCATAAGCAACCACTTGTTTTTCTTGCATAAGGACCGCACCCAATCCTTGCAAAGAGGCGCCAGAATATCCGGAAAGGCTTAGATGTATCCGAGGAACCAAGACTGTGTGGAAGTGAGCTTCTCTTTGAGTGTCTCAAAGCTTGCTTGACATGCAGGAGTCCAAAGGTATTTCTTGCCTTTCTGAGGAGATCGGTAAGAGGCTTCGCTATCTTGAAAAGTTACGAACGGTTACGGCAATAACTAGCCAAACCAAGGAAGCTCCACACTTCTTTGACATTAACAGGAGGAAGCCATTCAACAATTGTCTTCGCAGTTTCCGGGTTGACTGCAATGCCCTTGGCAGAGATGACATGACCAAGATAGGTTACTTGAGGCAACCAAAACTCACACTTGGAGAACTTTGCATACAAGCGGTTCTCACGAAGCTTGTTTAGGACACACCGAAGGTGTTCTTCATGCTCTTCCTTTGACTTTGAATAGACTAGGATGTCATCCAGATAGACCACAACGAACTTATCAAGGTACTCCATGAAAACCGAGTTCATAAGCCTCGAGAAGGTAGCAAAGGCGTTGGTGAGACCGAAGACATGACCGTGTACTCATACAGCCATAGCGGGTGGTGAAAGCTGTTTAGGCACATCTTCCTTGCGAATCTTGATTTGGTGATAACCACTTCTCAAGTCAAGCTTAGAGAACACCACAGCTCCAGAATGATCGAAGAGATCATTAATCCGCGGAAGGGGATATTTGTTCTTGATGGTTTTAGCATTGAGAGCCCGATAGTCAACACAAAGTCTATCAGTCCTGTCACGCTTCTTCACAAAGATTGTTGGGCTTCCCCAAGAAGAAGTACTGTGTTGAATGAAACCCAACTTCTCTTGTTCATCAAGTTGTCGTTTGAGTTCAGCCAACTCAGCAGGACCCATTTTTTAAGGCCGCTTGGAGATAGGAGCCGTTCCCGGTTCAAGCTCAATTACAAACTCAACCTCACGATCCGGAGGCATACCCGGCAACTCTTCAGGAAAGACATATGGGAACTCACAGACCATCGGAACACTCTGAATAGCTTCCATAGCATCATCATTCAGAGCCGCCAAAGAGAAAAGTTGGATAGCAGGAGTCAAACTTGGAGAAAAGACTAAATGGCCTTCAGGAATCTTCAGAGAAACCGAGCGTTCAGCACAATCAATCACAGCTGCATTTGCTGTCAACCAATCCATGCCCAAGATGACATCAATGTCAGAATTGCCCAGAAAAATTAAGGAAGCCGAGAACGAAGAGCCACCAATCTCAACTTGATTGCCATGGCTGATTTTAGAAGCTGCCATCTTCTCTCCAGGAGAAAGGACCATTAACCGCTTGAGGAGAGGAACCAAGACTAACTCATTCTCATTTGCAAACTTGTGAGAAACAAATGAATGTGATGCACCAGAATCAAACAAAACTCGTGCAGGGACTGAGTTAACGGGAAGCATACCCATCACAACCAGTGCATGCTCAGCTTGAGCGGCGTTGACACAGCTTGGCACGAGCAACGAGACCCGGCTTGGTGTTGATGTTGAGAGCCCGAGGTGGTGGTGCACGAACCAAAGGAGAGCTTGCCGCAGACCTTGGAGGGGTGGCGGAAGAGCTTTGTTTTCAGCAGACAGCCCAGTTTAGATGTCCGAGTCTCCACACGTGAAACAAGCACCGTGTGGACGTGGAGCAACGTAGCTGAGGACTCCGCCAGCGCCTGGGTAGTGGTGGTTGTAGCCCACGGGAGCAGCAATGATGAAGTTTGGTGGCCTTGCGCGTATCTTGCAGTGTCTTGGTGGAGCCGAGCGACGGTGGGTGTTAGGAACCCGACACGCCGCTTAGAAGGAGCCGACATAGTCAAGAGCTTGGTGCATCACGGTTGTGTTTCTTTGACTCCTCAAACACTTGCCTACTTGCTTCCTCCTGCAGAGCTGTATGCTGAAGTTCCAGAAAAGATGCCGGCCTTGCATGTGTGATTGCATATTTGATCGATGCATTGAGCCCTTGCCGGAACCTCTTTTGCTTCTTCTTGTCACCGGAGATCTCATCGCCACCATAACGAGAAAGATTCATGAAGTTCCTGATGTAGGTGTTGACATTATCATTTCCCTGCTTGAGGTTGAGAAACGCTTCCTTCATCCTCTCCATGACAATTTCTGACAGATATCGCTTCTTGAACGCTCCAAAGGAACTGCTTCCCAAGTAGGTCAAAAACCAACACGCTTTGCCTTCGTGTAATTCTCCCACCAGAGAGCTGCATCCCCCTTCAGAAGGTGAGTAGCACACTTTACCCACTCTTGCTCAGGAACATCAGCAGTCTCGAGTAGCCTTGACATCTCACGCAACCAATCATCCGCATCCAGTGGTCGATCAGAAACATCAAATTGGCGAGGGTTGAATTTCAGGAAGCTTTTGATGTCTCCTCGATTGGGAGGTGGAGGTAGTGGAGCAAACTCATTCCTCCGAACACTTTCCTCAAAGCGCTGCTGGTTCTGCTGCATTGCTGCAAAGGCATTGGCGATGTTTGACAACGGATCCCGATTCGGTGGTATGTCCTCATCGAGCAGTGGTGGAGCCATCCTGTGATTTATATAAAACACAAGTCAGTACTATAATGGAGAATAATAATAATCCAAAATAGTACCAAGATGGAATTAACCAAGATTATAGGATACAATTTACTAAGATGATATTAAAATATCAACAAAGTTCAAAGCACCTAGAAGATATTAAGCATATCGCACACGATGAAAAGGAGTGTGGTACCTGAATATATCAAAGAAAATTTTTCCACAAATTTCGGCATTAAAATACCAATAGATGCGCAAAATTACTTAACGAATCAAGATTAGTGACTCTACCAATTCAATATACCAAAGCGAATGATAAGAGTAGTGGTATGGTCGCGACTCCATCCCGCACTCAAATCATTACTCCGCACATGAATAAGTGGAACACATATCCTAACCCCTTTTTCTCACGTTGAACCAAAAGATTGGTAACTACGGAAACGAACACCCCAAACAAGATATCGTCGGATAACAAAGAGTAAGACAGATCGCGTCGGTATACAACGAATCAGATAGGTCGCGTCGGTTTGCAAAAGTCTGTCGGTATGGAATGTACCAACAGTTGATAACCAAAAGGCCGATTGTGATAACAACTTGGATGCAACAGATAGACAAGGAATTACTCACACGCACACACACACACACACAACCTATGGTACTACGGAAACCCAGAACACGTGAATCCTAGTTTGAACTTTTTAAGAAGAGGATTGAAAACGTTACACTTCCTTACCAGAAAAGGGTGGGTGGGTGGTTAAGAAGAAAAGTGGAAGCAGTCCTACTCTCACGTTTTGTTTTTCCCTAGTATACATAACTACCAAAAATATTTGCTAGACTGACAACGACCATTTGGCTGAGACCCTGAAGGGCGGGATGGCTCTGATACCAATTGTAACTACCTCGGTGAATTACGCTCCTAGATACAAGCCTGGATGAGCGGAAATGGTTGAAATAGTACGGTGGGGCCCAAATGCCACTCACGGGTAGACCTCTCGGCCGTCCCAACCATTTCCAGTCATCGGGACAAGTACGGGCGACGTAATCGGCAGGCGAAGGGATCAACTACATACACAAATGAGTATGTATGCAAGCCACCATACAATAGTACATCAGAGCCATTCCATCTAAAAAGAAAGGAAATATAGCAACGCCATACGACAAGATTCAAATGACCTAGATAGATATAATATTTTAGGATATTTCCTCATACATCACACATCAGAGTATCAGGCGGAAGCGGCAAACAAGATCCGAGTACGGATAAGAAGAAAATCGGCATAAGATGCCCCATAAATAAGCACATCCCGCCCACAGATCTCACGGATCCCCGTTCCCGGAATCTCTACACCGAACGATCGTTGCCCACATCATCATCATCCTCCACCCAGTATCCGTCTTGCGAGTGTACCTGTTCATCTGAACCAATAATTTATCGTGTGAGACCCTAGGGGTACTCAGCAAGTCTTTATGCCTCTAAAGGGGACACAACCTGGGGTGACGCAATTGCAGCAAAAGATAAACCCTAACAGTTCTATAGATACTCGCTAACCATCCGCCTAACCAAAGATAGACGGATGTCCGTGAATTAATGACAACAGTTATAACAGTAATATCCACAGATCCATCCTCCTCCTCGCTTACCAACGAGGAAGCGGACGAACAACCCCCCATCCGTTGGCAATTTTATTAACCATTCCATGAGTGTTGCACTAATTACTAGTCAGTTACTTAGTCAAATTAAAAGCGGTACTTTAGTTATGCTTGTCTATGATCGAGAAACTGTGCTCCAAGTCGTCCATAACCGTGGACACGGCTTTCAGAAAGTTTTACCCTGCAGGGGTGCACAAATAGCAACACACACTCGATCAACCTCGGAAAAACCAAATCAAAACCCAACGAGGCCTTCACGACAAAGCAATCACAGGATTTAGAATTATTTCAGGGGGCCACCCCATTAAGCTACCCGCAACGAAGTTAGCTAACTTCGAGATGGACTCAAGGTTTGCGTCAGTGGCTGTAAACGACTGGGAACCCAAAACTGGGCTTGTCGATACCACGAAAACATTCGCTTACCTAAACAGTACAGTGTGCTCCTCGCACAATCTTAAATAAAGCAGTAAACATGGCATAAGTACGGGATAGTAAATAAAACCTCAAACTAGTTTGTGGCCCCAAGAAATAAGAATGAATCAAGCTCTGGCTCAGGGGGGTCCCATAAGCCTCCCGGATGTGGATAGCGCGAAAAAATCAAGGAACAGGAATCAAGTACTCGGGGTCCTATGGGACACAAGTGAGCAGGAAAAACCAAATAGCAGATATTGCTCACCCGTGCCACTTTCATTAGTTATCCCATTGCTACTCAGGTTAAGTTGTTTCGGTACCTCGTTATCCAACAGACACTCACATACCCTACACATGCTGTTCTACGACTCGCATGGCACAAACAACTCCTGTAGTAATGGCTCATGGGATGGAGGGACAAGCTTGGTGGGGTTTAAAAGTAAAGGCTATGCAATACTTGGGATTCAGTTTAATGCAATCGCGACTCAATGATGCAAGAATAAGATAGAGGCAATAGGTACTGTATGTATGCAATCATGTGGTAGTGCTTGCCTGTCAGCTCAGTTGAAGCGAGAGACGGATCTGGGTAGTGCTCCTGGTTCTCTTGATATATCCCCTGCTCAGTGTCTATTCGAAGAAGAACCAAACAAACAAGGGACAACATAAATAAAGTGCACAAGCATAGGAATAAATGCGTCAAGCAAACAATCATGCCATGATGAATGATGCACAAGTTGCATGGCAATAATGTAGCATGGCATGGGTGAGGTGTAGAATACAAGAAATAAATATTTTATTGAGTTTTGGCCACAATTTATTGTCATATTAGTTGATGTATACTATATATTTATATGATGCATGCTGCAATTTAAGTCATGGATAGCATAAACAGAAAGGTCTCGTCGAGCTGATCATTTTAGACATATCATTTGTTTAATTTGGAGTTATAGAACTAAAGTTATTAATTATTTAAGGTAAATGGCATTTATTGTAATTTTATTCAACTTAGAAAATAAAGTGCTCAATTGATATTGTGGATAGCATATTTGAATTCCTCATATTTTCCTGATTCAAATTCATATATTATATGTATTATTTGGATTTGTATTTTCAAAGTTATTTAAAACAGAAAAGAAATTTGAAATTTTAAACTAATTTGAATAGTTTGAATTTGAACAGATATGCAGAAAACCTATTGACACCCAGACAGACCCTGCCACACCCAATGACGGGTGGGGCCAGCTCAGCCACACATGACCGAGAACCTTCTCATCATGCCGCCACCACCGAGGCCGACGAGTGGGGTCGGGTGGCTCATGCCCACGTGCAAGTGAGGTGGCTGACAAGAGGGTGGTTAGGGGACCGCGGGTTGAGGAGTAAAAACTCCGGGAGCCTTTTTGCAAAAATGCCAGAGGCACAGACAGGTGGGTCCGGAGGGATCGCGGGCTGCGTAGGCAAAAAGGTGGGGGGGTATCTGCAAGATGGCCACACTCATCGTTTTCTTCCCGGCATCGACGAATCGACGACGACAATGTGACGGCGCTGGCGGGATCGAACCAGGTCGCCGGCACGCTACCGAGGCGGCAACCAAGGCGGTGGGTGTCGTCTGGTAGGGGGCGCGGGCTAGATAGGGTCTGCGCGTCGTGGGAGCGAGCGGACGCGCGCGGCCGCCGGTGCACAGAGTGTGCTCGAAGGAACGCACGCCGCGACCAGGAAGCGACGGCGAGGCGGACCTTGCCAGGGGAGACGGGAGACTCACCGCGAGGGCGTTGGCGTGGTCGACGGGGCTCGGGGTGGTCGCGATCGTCGGCGAGGCTAGCGCACCGGCGATTAGGGTTTGCGCTGTCGTGTGCCGGTGCGCCTGGCCTTCGCCTCGCGTCGGCACGGGTGTCGCTGGCGCTGCTCGTTCTTCCTCGACGCCAACAACCACGCCTCCTCCTGGATCGACGAGAGGGAGCCGACGGTGGCCGGCGTCGGTGTGGCTGTGGCGTGGAAGAGAGAGGAAAGGGCAGGGCCCTGGGGAGATCTGGCGAGGCAGAGAGGGGGAAGGGAGTAGATAAGGACAGGGGGAAAGGTAGATGGCGTGAGGGAGGGGAAGGTGGCGATAAAGGTGGCCTCGGTCACCTTTGTCCTCTCCCTCACGTGCTTGGGCTGGGGCTCGGCATGGGCAGGGGTCTTTGCCAGTGGGCAGGCGAGGCCGGGAGGCAAAGGCTCGGCTAGGGGCTGGAGAGAAGAGAGAGGGAGGAGAGAGGGGGAAGCTAGGCTCGGGCTAGCTAGGGTCCGGTTAGGGCTTAGGGTTGGGTAGGATCGGCATGGAGAGAGGAGGGTGGTGAGGAGAGAGGTAAGGTAGGGTTAGAGCTAGGGTTTAGTGGAGAGGATCAAGTGAGAGAGGGGATTAGGGTTAGGGATGGAAAAAGAGAGAGGTGAGATTAGAGAGAGGCTAGGTTTTAGGTGAGGTTTGGTGTGAGGGTGGGTTGGAATTAGGGTTAGCTAGGTTTGATTATTTTATTGTTGACCAAAACAATTGATCTCACCCCTTTAGGTAAAACCCAAACAACACCAAAGCAAAAATAGAGGTAAAGGGTGTAGATGGTGCCCATATTGCATGTGCCATGCAATGCATCCATAAAGCATGTAGGCAAGCAATGGAGCATGCATGGGTGGAGGTGAAAAGAGAGGAGGGTGAGGAAAACAGATATAGAGGGAGATGATCCACTTAAATATGCAACTAAAAACAAGGGGGACCAAAGGTGGCAAAGGTTGCATGGCCCATGCAAGATGAGAATTACCATGATTAAAATATTGTAGAAGCAATTATATTATCATGGCACTATTTATTTGCATCCTCCAAAGTTGGAGTAAGGGCCAAGCAAAAGGATTGGTAGCATTGGACCCACCCTATCTCTCATGAGCTAGACTAAACACCAAAAGAAAGAAATAGTTACAAGCTCATGGTTAATGGGGTGGTGGAATTGTAAGGTGGTGAAAGAAAGGTGGTGGAGTTGATTAAAAGATATGCCCCCAACTCAACTTGGGCATTTAACAATATATCAAGAACCAAATACAATATCAAGAGGCAAATACAAATAATAATGCATATGAGATAAGAACCAAAACAAAAGGGTTTGTATGATGCCCAAAAGCAAGGTGGCATGATGACATGAGCATGGTATGATGATGATGCAACAATTATGTGTAGGATGTAGCCATTATATTACTAGACCAAGTAGCATTACAGTTGTTAGACAATTGGGATGCTACATCCCCCTGGTGACACATGTTCTGAAAAAAGCTCTGAAATCCCGTTTTTGCTACAAATAGTCCCGCTTTTGCTACATGTAGCAAAAATCTGTTTGGTATAGAATAACAGACTCGACCTCGCCGGAGATTTCGCCGGAGACCTCGTCGGAGACAATGTAGCAAAAAGTTTAGGCTAACGTAGCATATCCGACCTCGCGGAGACTCGCTGGAGGATTTCGCCGATAGACCTTATCGGAGACCGTGTAGCAAAAATCTTACGCTACTGTAGCAAAACTGCAAAACGGTGGTAGCAAGAAAAAGTGCTAATGTAGAAAAAAAAGACCTCACCGGGTGATACGTCGTAAACGTATCTATAATTTTTTATGCTACATGCTTGTTTTGTATCAACTTTCTTATGTTTTGTCTACACTTTGAGGTATTTTTATACATTTTCTGGAACTAACCTATTGACAAGATGTCGCAGTGCCAGTTGCCTGTTTTCTGATGTTTTTGGTCTCAGAAAAGCTAGTAAAGAAATATTCTCGAAATTGGACGAAACAAAAGCAAAAGTCAATATTTTACCCGACACGACACGAAGACCTAAGGGGAGACTAAGTGGAGCCACGAGGCAGCCACACCATGTTGTGGCGTGGCCAGGGGCGCCAACCCATGGTGTGGGCCCCTCGGGTGCCCATCGACCTTGCCCCTTCTCCTATAAAAGCACCCCGATGCAGAAACCCTAAAGACCCGATCAAAATTCCACGAAAGAGTCCGTAGTCGCTGCCATCTCCATCCCTAGATCAGGGGATCTGAAGCTCTTCCTGGCACCCTGTCGGAGGGGAGATATCATCCCGTAGGCCTTCTTCATCACCATGCCAGCCTCCGGAGTAATGCGTGAGTAGTTCACCCTTGTACTATGGATCCATAGCAGTAGTTAGATGGTTGGTTCTCCTCCTTTGTGCTATCATGTTTAGATCTTGTGAGCTCCGTTCATGATCAAGATCATATTTTGTAATCCTACTTGTTGTGTTTGTTGGGATCTGATGGATATTGAGTACTATGTTCAACATTGGTTATTGATTCTATCATGCATGTTTTATTTGTGATCTTGCATGCTCTCCTTTGTTAGTAGATGCTTTGGCCAAGTAGATGGTTGCAACTCCAAGAGGGAGTATTTATGCTCGGTATTAGGTCCATGCCTCTAGTAATCTGGGGAAGTGACAGAAATATCTAAGGTTGTAGATGTGCTGTTGCTACTAGGGAGAAAACAACAATCCTTTGTCCAAGGGAAATTGTATTGTTTACTTTACACACTTTGCTTAATGCAATTATCTGTTGCTTGCAACTTAATATTGGAAGGGGTTCGGATGATAACCTGAAGGTGGATTATTAGTCATAGATGCAGTTGGATTACGGTCTATGTATTATGTTGTAATTCCCAAACGAATCCCATAGGAATCATCATGACTTGTACATGCATATTTATGCATTTTCAATCTATCATTGTCCAACTGTAATTTTTTCACCCAACATGCTATTTATATTATGGAGAAATACCTCTAGTGAACCGTGGACCCTGGTCCATTCCTTTATCATTGATATTCCATATACTATCTACTATTTACCGTTTACTTTCTGCAAGCAATTACTATCTTCCACACTATACGTTTAATCCTTTGTTTTCAGCAAAACCAGTGAGATTGACAACCTCACTATAAGTTGGGGCAAAGTTCTGTGGTTGTGTTGTGCAGGTTCCAAGTTGCTAGCAACACCTTGGAGTTGTTTCCTTACTCCTACTGATTCGATAACCTTGGTTTCATAACTGAGGGAAACTTGTTGTTGTACTCAACATACCTTCCTCTTGGGGTTCCCAACAAGCTCTACATATTTGATCCATCACCGGGGAAATCGTTGGTGCCTTCCGTAGCAAAACAGACTTTTTTGTTCGTCGAAAATGTCATAGCAAATACTTTGTGCTATTGTAGCAAAAATATAGAACAAAAATATCAAAAAATTACTACTATTGTAGCAACGCCCTGTAGAAAAATCTCAAAACCTATTTATTGGTTGATAGCATCAAGAACCTTCCAGTAGCATCGTCGTCTAGATTGTAGCATCCGCACTCACCGGTGGTAGCGCTGCCCGTCGCCGATGATAGAGCCGCTCATCGCCGGTGGTAGCAACGCCCGACGCCTTACTAGAACCTCTCGTCACAGGTTGCGGATGGAGGCACAACCACGACCAAAGATCTGGTTCGACGGCGGCGGGTGCAAGCTCGGCCCTAATCCGGCGGCAGAGCTTGGAGCAAGGAGGGCCATAACCTGCTGAATGAAGAGTGTCGTCCTCGACACGGCGGAGAGCCATTGGGTGGCATGCTCTGTGAGCTGATTCATCATGGCGGTGGGCGGCGCTGGCGGCGAGCGACGCGCAAAGCAGGGGGAGAGCGGCTCGACGGTAGAACCTGCAACGGGGCATGATATCTACGCACACTTCTATTCTTGTAGACAGTGTTGGGCCTCCAAGTGCAGAGGTTTATAGAACAACAACAAATTTCCCTTAAGTGGATCACCCAAGGTTTATTGAACTCAGGGAGGAAGAGGTCAAAGGTATCCCTCTCAAGCAACCCTGTAATCAAGATACAAGAAGTCTCTTGTGTCCCCAACACACCCAATACACTTGTCAGATGTATAGGTGCACTAGTTTGGCAAACAGATAGTGAAATACAACTGATATGGATGATTATAAGTGGTAATTGCAATTTGAAATAAATATGACAGCAAGCAAACATGTAACAGTACTAGTTGTAAAGGTTGTTTAAATGCTTAGAAACAAGGCCTAGGGATCATACTTTCACTAGTGGTCACTCTCAACAATGATATCACAATTGAACATATATATATATATATATATATATTCTGCACTATGCTACACCGAACTATACTCCGGTTGGAAAACAAACACAAACCCATTGCGTAGGACTACAAAAGCACTCCTTAAAGTCCGCATTCCCCATCTAGGTAACCCCTCACTGTCACCTTGAGTGCTAGATGGTTCCAACAAACACCACTCTTTCATAGAGACATCAAACTCAAAATATAACTAATGATAAGTATTTCTGTAACCTCTAGCCTAAGATTACAGTAATAAAATCACACATGGGACAAGGTGTCTCCGGAGATTACAGTAATAAAAGCACTTGAGCAGCATCTACTTATTCAACTAGATTACAAAGCTCATGATCACAATAAGATCACATCATGGAGAGAGAAATGAACACATAGCTACCGGTAGAGACCTTAGCCTCGAGGGAGAATGTAAGATCCCTCCTTTATAAAGGAAAAGGATCCCTGTGATTGCAATGCTAGTCCCTGGATCAATGCTAGCATCCACAGTTTAAGATGAAGTACACAGAAACAAAGGTCATTATTACAGTCATTCCAGAGACAACATAGTCTTTACAACTCCAAGGCCACAGGCCTAGTAAAAGAGTTTAAATAATTAAATAGATAAAAGTCTTCATCTTCATGTGCCACATGCAAACATGTTGAGTGTAGACTCATGACTCCTAATCCTCATCAGAGTAACCTGCAACATCACAAGTTACAGCCACAGTGGGTCAATACATTGGAATAGTATTAGCAAGTGATACCATAGTATAATTTGGTGGACTAGATACTATATGCAAATTTGGCTAAGTGTAGCTTAGGCTTGCTTTGCTCAAAATAGGTTTTGCCTATTAGTTGAAATCACTAAGTTTTTCTTTATCAAAACTTTCCCAAGGAACCACCAATATACATTGAGGTCCTTCACCCTTGTTCACCCACAAGTTTTACTTAGAAATTGGGATGAGGAGATTCTTGATAGCTTCCATGTCTTGATGCTCAAGTTGTCCTTTTCCAGGGACATGGCTAAGTACTTAGATTCTTCCATCTACAGAGGTTGTGCACTTTCCCCACCAGACTTGATTTTCACCAAGACAGGACCTTTCAGAAGCCTTCCCTTAGACCAGATGGACGCGTTCCAACCTATCATCCCACTACCACCAACTGTCCAAATGGCTAAGTTCTAGCAACCTATGTGATCCAGGCAAAGCCCATATTGCCATGTGGCTGCACTAAAAGCTTCTTAACACTTGGCCTCTAAAATCTCTTTGTTCCTGGGTGGCTTTCCACAAGTGAGATACACAAGGTAAACCATAGAAATGGGCCTTGTGTAATCACTCAACATAAACCATTTCTTCCATTCCACCCAGGTGTTTCATTCACTTAGTTGTTTTATTAGGTAAAACACAAGTCCAAAGACTTAGAAATATTTTCATCATAGCATGTATATTTCACCACCCTTGGTTGCTACTAGCCAGGCTAAGCATGGCATAGATAAGCATCTTAACTTAGAAATTTCCTAGCAATTCTACACTACTAGGATTTCCCAACTTGGCATATAAGCAAAATATAACATGCAAGACTAGCAAAATATTTCTAATGCTTAGTAGAAAACATAGGGATAAAAATATCATGAAGCACCACTTGCCTTGGTAGTTTGGAGAGTAGCTACACTCCTCACAATCACAATCACTATTGGCACCAAAATCTACACATAGAATCATAGCAACAAATCACATACAAATAAATACAAGCAAAAATATATGTATGCATGCAACATGATATGTGATGATTTTCTAAACTCAACCAAAACAAGTGTATAGTACTGGTTCATAAACAAGTTCAAAACTTGCCAAACAACATTTATTTAAACCCTAAAACATTTCTCAAACAATTCATATACCTAAAATAGGCCTAAACAAGTTTCTGTAAATAAAATCATTTTAACAGAAGAAAAACATTAAACACATTGCATATTTAGAAAGGGCTTGTTCTCCTGATTCCATTGATATAAAATTTGTCAAATTTGAACGTGGGGACCAAAAGTTATAGCTTAAACAATTTCAAACAACTAATAGATTCAAATCCTGTTTTTAAATCTAATCTATAGCCACGCGTCACGCTCTGATTGGCGCGTACCGGTTAGCTCAGGATCGCGCTCACAGGCCGTTAGATCTACTTATTCTGCACGGTCCAGATCTATCCATACCGTATCGTTAAGTGATCTATTTACACGCGTTGGATCTAGATCCAACGGTCCACGATCAAGCGACCATGGATGGGCGGCGGCGGCTCTGTCTATGGAGGCGCGGCGGCTATAGGGGGTTCTAGGGTCGACGGAGGGGCTTACCGGGCTCGTAGCGAGGCACTGATGCTCAACCTGGCGACGGCTTGGCAAGGGGCGCACGGACACGGCTGCACGGGCTCGTCGGAGTTGCTGGCGGTGTCAGATGCTTGCTGTCGAAGACGTTGCCGAGGTTCTGCATCGACCTAGCATGAGCGAGATGGTTTAGGAGATGCGCAAATGCCTAGCAATCAAGATAGTATCAAAGGTGAGGCAAGGGGCGCACTCGTTTTACCCGAATTGCACGTCGGAGTCGAGCGGCGGCTCAGGTGCTTGCGGGTGTGAACGAAGACGTCGCTCTGGGTCACGAGAAAGCAAACAGAGGGCATCAGTGAACGCGCAAAGACATGCTGGTCACGATGGTTTGAACCAGAGACAGGGGGTGGCCAGTACTCACCAAGATTGGTCGTCGGAGTTGCTCTGTCTGCGGCGGCGCAAGGGCGATTGCGGGCAGCCTGGGGGAGTTTCTGTCTGGCTTTGTTTGGGGAAATGGCCGCCAGGGGGAGGTGGTCTTATAGCCAGAGAAGGGGCGAGGATCGCGCGCGGTATCAATGGCAATTAAGCCCGCAGTGACTGCGGCGAGGTAACGGCGGAGCGAGCGTCGCGGCCGCGCGTGATTGACGACGACGACGTGGTCGCAGGGTCCACTTGTCAGCGAGTGCATCAGAGAGGAGGTGGGGTCGGGTGGTCAGCGACTTGGTGGGTTCGTCTGCGAGTGAGAGAGAGAGGGGGAACCCAGGTGGGCTTAGTGGGCTGAATCCGTCGTTGGGCTAGATAGGTGGCGCAGGCCCTTTTCCAATTCTTTTCTCCTTTTCTTTTTTTGTTTTCAATTTTAGGAATCAAATTCAAATGATTTCAAAACCTATTTGAATTCAAATCTTTTCAGGATTTTTGCAGTGTGCAACAATCACATTTCTGGGCATAAAACCAAGTGGTCACTTTGAATTTGCTTGGTCACTTGGAAAAAGATAAATAAGCAGTGGCATAGCACTAGTTTGAATAGGTTTTGAAATTGGTTTTCAAATCATATTTGTTTTGAAACTTTGGTTTAAATCTTGGTAATCTAGCAATACAACCTGAGAGCAATAAGACAACAAAGTTTGGTTTCATGAACAACAATATCTCATTGGAGAGTAGCATTTGTTTCAAATGTTGATCACATAAAATAATGAGCTCATATGCTCCTGTTTTTGAATTGATTTGTTTGAAATGAACTCTATATGATCATGGATGCATGGATGATATGCATGAGTTTGAAACATGATTTTAGGGATGTTACAAATCTAACCCCCTTAAGGTGAATCTCGCCCTCGAGATTCGGATTGGCTAGAAAATAGGTGAGGGTGGTATTTCTGAATATCATCTTCTCTTTCCCATGTTGCTTCTTCTTCAGAATGGTGGTTCCATTGAAACTTGCAGAACTTGATTGTATTAGTCCGAGTAACTCTTTCTGCAGTCTCCAGAATCTTGATAGGTTTCTCTTCATAGGTGAGATCACTTTCCAATTGAACCTCTTCCAAAGGTACAGTATCCTTCAAAGAAGTTTCTTCCATTTCTGGATGACATTTCTTAAGCTGACTCACATGAAACACATTATGTACAGCTGACAAAGACTCTGGCCATTCAATTTCATAATCAACTTCTCCTTTACGACTCAGAATCTTGAATGGTCCAACATATCTTGGGGCCAACTTCCCTTTGAATCCAAACCTCTTCAATCCACGAAGTGGTGACACTCTAAGATAAGCTCTATCACCAACTTCATAGGTGACTTCTCTATGCTTAGGATCTGCGTAGCTTTTCTGTCGGGACTGTGCTATTTTTAATCTGTCCTTAACCAACTTGACCTTCTCCTCAGCTTCTTTGATAAGTTCTGGTCCGAACAAACTTCTTTCTCCCACACCATTCCATGGTAATAGGGTGGTACATTTTCTCCCATAGAGAAACTCAAATGGTGCCATCTCAATGCTGGCTTGATAGCTGTTGTTATAAGAAAATTCTGCGTAAGGCAAACTTTCATCCCAACTGGCTCCATAGTCTAGGGAACATGCCCTCAACATGTCTTCAAGAATCTGATTAGTCCTTTATGTTTGTCCATCTGTTTGAGGATCAAAAGCAGTGCTGAATTCCAACCTCTTTCCCAATGACTCATGTAATTGCCTCCAAAAATGGGAAGTGAATTGGGTTCCTCTATCTGACACAATACTCTTGGGTACACCATGTAGACATACAATTCTACTCATATATATCTTGGCTAACTTAGCACTAGTGTAGGTTGTCTTCACGAGTATGAAATGATCCACTTTAGTTAGACGATCCACTACTACCCAAATAGAATCATATCCTGACCGGGTCCTTGGCAATCCGGTAATGAAATCCATACCAATCTTGTCCCACTTCCAATCAGGAATAGGTAGTGGTTGAAGCAAACCTGCTGGTTTTTGGTGTTCTGCCTTCACTCTGCTACATACATCACACAAAGCAATATGTTCAGCGATGTCTTTCTTGAGATTATTCCACCAAAATATTTCTTTCATATCCATGTACATCTTGGTGTTACCCGGGTGAATGGAATACGGTGAGTTGTGTGCTTCTTGCAAAATCAGTTTCCGAAGCTCCGGATCTTGTGGAACACAGATACGTTTTCCATGCCATAAAGTACCATGTTCGTCTTCATGGAATCCTTTGGCTTTTCCTTTACCAATATTTTCCTTAATCTCTCCAACTTCCTTATCAGTCTTCTGGGCTTCTTTGATCTTATCCAACAAGGTAGGTTGAACATCCAAAGACATGAGATGTCCTTCAGGCACAATCTCCAATCTGAGGTCTCTAAATTGGGCACACAGATCATCTGGCAATTCTCCCTTAGTGAGGCCATTTACAAAAACTTTACGGCTTAGAGCATCTGCTACAACATTTGCTTTACCGGGGTGGTATTGCAAGCTCAAGTCATAGTCCTTGATGAGTTCTAGCCATCTTCTTTGTCTCATGTTAATTTCTTTCTGGGTGAATATATACTTCAAACTCTTGTGATCAGTGAACACTTCACATCGCTTTCCCAAAAGATAGTGTCTCCATGTTTTGAGTGCATGGACAACAGAGGCTAACTCTAAATCATGAGTAGGATAGTTCACTTCATGAGTTTTGAGTTGTCTCGAGGCATAAGCCACAACTTTTCCTTCTTGCATAAGTACTGCACCCAAACCATGATGAGATGCATCACAATACACTTGGAAATCCTTCTCCAAATCTGGCAAACACAAGACTGGTGCTGTCACAAGTCTCTTCTTCAATTCTTGAAAGCTGAGTTCACAACCTTCAGACCAAGCAAATTTCTTGTCCTTCTTTAGCAATTCTGTCATAGGTTTAGCTACCTTGGATAAATTCTCAATGAACCTTCTGTAGTAACCTGCTAAGCCCAGGAAACTACGAACTTCTTTCACTGACTTGGGAGATTCCCTTTCAGTTACAGCTGAAACTTCAGCAGGATCAACTGCTACACCATCCCCTAACACAACGTGTCCAAGAAATCCAACTTCATTCAACCAGAATTCACACTTGCTGAATTTGGCATAAATTTTATGCTCTCTAAGCTTCTCAAGTATCAAACGCAAATGTCCTTCATGTTGTTCTTTGCTCTTGGAGTAGATCAAAATGTCATCGATGAAAATGATAATAAACTTATCAAGAAATTCCATGAACACCTTGTTCATCATATTCATGAAGTATGCTGGTGCATTGGTCAAACCAAATGGCATCACGGTATACTCATACAATCCATACCTTGTAGTGAAAGTTGTTTTAGGTATGTCTTGTTCTCTTATCTTGAGCTGAAAATAACCTGACCGGAGATCAATCTTTGAGAACACACAAGCTCCTTCTAGCTGATCAAACAAGTCATTGATTCTTGGCAAAGGGTATTTGTTCTTGATAGTCACCTCATTGAGTGAACGGTAATCTATGCATAGCCTTTGACTTCTATCTTTCTTCTCCACAAACAAAACTGGGGCTCCCCAAGATGAAGAACTTGGTTGAATAAATCCTTTCTGCAACTGCTCTCCAAGTTGTTTCTTGAGTTCTTTCAGTTCATCAACTGACATCTTGTACGGTCTCTTTGCTATAGGTCCCGATCCTGGTAGCAAATCAATAAGGAACTCCACATCTCTATCTGGTGGCATTCCCGGCAATTCTTCCGAAAACACATCCGAATATTTACTCACAATTGACACACTGTCTATGCTAACCCCCTTAAGAGAATTTAGCTTACTCCTTTTTGCTTCAAAATTGGTCTTGAATCTGATCCTTTTATTTTCTGGAGTTGTGAGTGAGACAGTATGGTTGGCGCAATCTATCACTCCCTTGTGCTTAGTCATCCAGTCCATTCCCAAAATGACATCCAATCCTTGGGAATTTACGATTATCAAGTTAACGGGAAACTTATACTTCCCAAACTCTATGACTAGATCATGACATCCTGAATTCACTATCATTTCTCCGCCAGGAGAACTTACTTTTATAGGACACCCAATAGTTTCTACCGGCAGTTCATTTATTTCAACAAATGCTCTTGATATGAATGAATGAGATGCACCAGTATCAAAGAGAACAAATGCTGAAACGGAATTGAGTTTGAACTTACCAGCAACAGCATCAGGCTCCTCATAGATTTCCTCCACATTGATGTGGTTCACTTGTCCCTTTTGAAAAGGGTTGGGCTTGTTGGGTCCTTCAACCTTCTTTTCCGGGCATTCATTTGCATAATGCCCCATCTTCTTGCACTTGAAACACTCAACCTGACTAATGTCCTTCTTGACAGGCTGACTTCCACTGCCACTTCCACTACCACTGTGGTGGCTCTTATATCCACCCTTGTGGTTCTTGTATTTGTCATTGTCATGACTACGGTGATGCTTGTTGTCATGATGACGGTTGTGGTTGTGGTGCTTGTTGAATTTCCCATGCTTGTGGGATCCTGAGCTTCCACTATCATCATAATGGGAACGCTTGTGAGACGATCCCGATCTGTGCTTATCTGAGTGCTTTCTCTTCCTGCTTTCAACTTGCTTCATTTTGCTCTCCAAAATAGCAGCCTTATCACAGAGAGACTGATAAGTGGGAACGTAGGCTACCGATAGCTGCAAGTTCAGTTCATAATTCATCCCTTCAAGAAACTTTTCCTTCCTCTTAGCATCAGTGTCAACTTCATCAGGTGCATAACGCGCCAGATTGTTGAATTCCTCAATATATTTAGCCACGCTACGATGGCGCTGCTTCAAGTTATGGAACTCTTTATTCTTCAAACTCATCACTCTGGATGAGATGTGAGCAGTACGAAAACCATCTTCAAAGATAGCCCATGTCACATCTTCGATGGGAGTGGTGATCTGGAAGTTATCCCACCAAGTGGCGGCTGGTCCTTCCAACAAATGTGCTGCAAATATGACTTTTTCTGCATCAGTACAGCCCACAGTTACCAAGTCCTTGTTCACAGAGCGTAGCCAATCATTGGCCACCATTGGATCAGTTGTTCCTGAGAACTTTGCTGGCCTCAATCTCAAGAACCTGGTAAGCATGTCAAACCCCGGTGGGTTGTTGTTGTTGTTGTTATTGTTGTTATTGTTGTTGTTGTTCTGGTTCTGGATGAACATGGTCATCATTTGCATGAGCTGAGTCTGAGCTGTCATCATTTGCTGCATCTCAGGGGTGATGTTGTTGTTGTTGTTGGGGTTGGGATTGGCACGACGGGGAGGCATCTGTGGTTTGTTCAATAGAGATAATAATGAGATACCCATAGATGCTATCATGCACAATACATCACATAAACAAACACCAAGCATGCATCATAATAATAATAGTTCAACAACAAAAACGACAAGTTTGCAAAGTAAACACACCAATAACAAGCCATCCACATGTTGGATGGTCATTGCGACTCAAATAAAGTATGATAAATAAATGATAAATGAGTAGTCATCACTACTCCTCGGCATCAACCTCCTCCTCAACAAAGGTAAGACCTGCATTCTCCATAGCGGTCTTGTATTCCTCGACATTGGTGGTCAAGGTCTCTACTTTGGCTTTGAGGGCCCTCTTCTGAGAACGAAGCCTCTCAATCATAGTCTGCTGATGCTCGAGCTCGAAGTCCTTGGCTTGCAGTTCTTCAGTCATGTCCCGAATCCTCTTGTTCCTATCTTGGACTCGCTTCTCTTGACTCTTGAACTTTCTGTCCTGGCTCTCGAACTTTGCCTCCATCTCCTTGACTATCTCATCTTGCTTCGCGAAGAGCTTGTCCTTCTCACGAAGCTACACCTGGAGTTCGTCATTGCTAAGCATGACGTTGGTCCTATCAGTGTCCACATGCCTAAGAAGAACCTCTAAGTCCTGGAGGTATAGGCGAATCGGCTCCGTTGTCTCCCTCGAAGTGTCCTCGAAGTCGATGGCCTCTCCATCCTCATCACGTCTACCGAAGACGTGGAAGTGAGTACCTCTAACCTGTCGAGAGTGTCTCCCTAACAGACGTCCAATCAAGTCCTGCATGACTACCTCTAGTCCTCTCTCCTTGTCATCGTGCATGAGCTTGAAGATGATAGCCTCCGTGGTAGGCTCAGTCTGGCGTCCGGGCTGATTGACCTTGAAGCCCCAAAGGTCTTTCCTCTCAAACTTGGTGAGGGGAAGCACCATGATGGTAGGAAGAGGGAGACTGAACAAGGTAGTGAGCTCAATAATACGAGGACCAAAGCGAGTTCCCTGGAACTCCTCAACAGTGCTAATGGTAACATTAGGCATCTATTTATAAGATAGAAAAAAGTTAGAACAACAAAATTTAAGATAAAACACAAGGCAAAGCATCACATACATATCCTTGGAAATCAAAACACACAAGTCATGGCATACATGGATCCATTACAACAACCAAGGTTCAACTTATTTTAAGCAACATTTGGAAAATAAGGTGATAAGTGGTGGTCTAACTAACGAAGTACGTTACAATCCCAACCCATATATGTTGGATAACACAATATTTCTAGAAGCAATCAGTCTATCTTGAGCACATGACTCCATTACTAAGTCTATAATGTCTCCTCTTAAGGTTTGGTTGGTAGCCTCTAACTCTTGGGTATGTTTCTTCTCTTCTTTTAGGCTATTTTGGATGTTGAACATTCTGCACTTGACTCTATCACCAAGTTCTTTGATGGTCCTCCAAGCTGCATCCCTTGCTGAATCAAAGAATGTAGGGTGCATCACTGAATTGGTGAACATGCAGAATCCTGATTCCTTGTGGTTGTCTTCCTTCTTTTTATACAAGTGAAGTTGCACCCACCAGTACTCAACTCCTTCATCCATCACAGGAAAGCCTTTGTACACAGCTGCACCATGTATTTCCATTGCAACCATGAGGTCCTTGAGAGCCTTGGGGAATTCTGTCTCACACTCCAAAGTCATTGTCATGAGTGGTCCTTTCCTTACGGCTTCGTTGATGGAGTTCATCTACAAATAGAGATGAGAAAGAAGATTAGAAAAGTTTACGAGAAGAATAGACAAGTGTAGAAGTTGTTGAAAATTTTCCTTAGTGGTTTCCAATCCTAGGGTCATAATCCTACAGGCAACACAGTGCTCTGATACCATCTGTAAGATCCCTCCTTTATAAAGGAAAAGGATCCCTGTGATTGCAATGCTAGTCCCTGGATCAATGCTAGCATCCACAGTTTAAGATGAAGTACACAGAAACAAAGGTCATTATTACAGTCATTCCAGAGACAACATAGTCTTTACAACTCCAAGGCCACAGGCCTAGTACAAGAGTTTAAATAAGTAAATAGATAAAATTCTTCATCTTCATGTGCCACAGGCAAACATGTTGAGTGTAGACTCATGACTCATAATCCTCATCAGAGTAACCTGCAACATCACAAGTTACAGCCAAAGTGGGTCAATACATTGGAATAGTATTGGCAAGTGATAACATAGTATAATTTGGTGGACTAGATACTATATGCAAATTTGGCTAAGTGTAGCTTAGGATTGCTTTGCTCAAAATAGGTTTTGACTATTAGTTGAAATCACTAAGTTTTTCTTTATCAAAACTTTTCCTAAGGAACCACCAATAGACATTGAGGTCCTTCACCCTTGTTCACCCACAAGTTTTACTTAGAAATTGGGATGAGGAGATTCTTGATAGCTTCCATGTCTTGATGCTCAAGTTGTCCTTTTCCAGGGACATGGCTAAGTACTTAGATTCTTCCATCTACAGAGGTTGTGCACTTTCCCCACCAGACTTGATTTTCACCAAGACAGGACCTTTCAGAAGCCTTCCCTTAGACCAGATGGACGCGTTCCAACCTATCATCCCACTACCACCAACTGTCCAAATGGCTAAGTTCTAGCAACCTATGTGATCCAGGCAAAGCCCATATTGCCATGTGGCTGCACTAGAAGCTTCTTAACACTTGGCCTCTAAAATCTCTTTGTTCCTGGGTGGCTTTACACAAGTGAGATACACAAGGTAAACCATAGAAATGGGCCTTGTGTAACCACTCAACATAAACCATTTCTTCCATTCCACCCAGGTGTTTCATTCACTTAGTTGTTTTATTAGGTAAAACACAAGTCCAAAGACTTAGAAATATTTTCATCATAGCATGTATATTTCACCACCCTTGGTTGCTACTAGCTAGGCTAAGCATGGCATAGATAAGCATCTTAACTTAGAAATTTCCTAGCAATTCTACACTACTAGGATTTCCCAACTTGGCATATAAGCAAAATATAACATGCAAGACTAGCAAAATATTTCTAATGCTTAGTAGAAAACATAGGGATAAAAATATCATGAAGCACCACTTGCCTTGGTAGTTTGGAGAGTAGCTACACTCCTCACAATCACAATCACTATTGGCACCAAAATCTACACATAGAATCATAGCAACAAATCACATACAAATAAATACAAGCAAAAATATATGTATGCATGCAACATGATATGTGATGATTTTCTAAACTCAACCAAAACAAGTGTACAGTACTGGTTCATAAACAAGTTCAAACCTTGCCAAACAACATTTATTTAAACCCTAAAACATTTCTCAAACAATTCATATACCTAAAATAGGCCTAAACAAGTTTCTGTAAATAAAATCATTTTAACAGAAGCAAAACATTAAACATATTGCATATTTAGAAAGGGCTTGTTCTCCTGATTCCATTGATATAAATTTTTTCAAATTTGAACGTGGGGATCAAAAGTTATAGCTTAAACAATTTCAAACAACTAATAGATTCAAATCCTGTTTTTAAATCTAATCTATAGCCACGCGTCACGCTCTGATTGGCGCGTACCGGTTCGCTCAGGATCGCGCTCACAGGCCGTTATATCTACTTAATCTGCACGGTCCAGATCTATCCATACTGTATCGTTAAGTGATCTATTTACACGCGCTGGATCTAGATCCAATGGTCCACGATCAAGCGACCATGGATGGGCGGCGCCAGCGGTGGCATCTAGCGGCGGCGGCTCTGTCTACGGCGGCGTGGCAGCTACAGGGGGTTCTAGGGTCGACAGAGGTGCTTACCGGGCTCGTAGCGAGGCACTGATTCTCAACCTGGCGACGGCTTGGCAAGGGGCGCACGGACACGGCTGCACGGGCTCGTCGGAGTTGCTGGCGGCGTCAGATGCTTGCTGTCGAAGACGTTGTCGAGGTTCTGCGTCGACCTAGCATGACCAGATGATTTAGGAGATGCGCAAATGCCTGGCGATCAAGACAGTATCAAAGGGGAGGCAAGGGGCGCACTCGTTTTACCCGAATTGCACGTCGGAGTCGAGCGGCGGCTCAGGTGCTTGCGGGTGTGAATGAAGATGTCACTCTGGGTCACGAGAAAGCAAACAGAGGGCATCAGTGAACGCGCAAAGACATGCTAGTCACGATGGTTTGAACCAGAGACAGGGGATGGCCAGTACTCACCGAGATTGGTCGCCGGAGTTGCTCTGTCTGCGGCGGCGCAAGGGCGATTGCGGGCAGCCTGGGGGCATTTCTGTCTGGCTTTGTTGGGGGAAATGGCCGCGAGGGGGAGGTGGTCTTATAGCCAGAGCGGGGCAGGATCGTAGCAGTATCAATGGTAATTAAGCCCGCATGATGCGGCGAGGTAACAGCGAGGCGGCGTGCGGCCGCGGCGTGATTAACGACGACGCGTGGTCGCAGGTCCACTGTGTCGTCCGAGTGCATCGAGAGAGGAGGTGGGGTCGGGTGGTCAGTGACTTGGTGGGTTCGTCTGCGAGTGAGAGAGAGGGGGAACCTAGGTGGGCTTAGTGGGCTGAATCCATCGTTGGGCTAGATAGGTGGCGCCAGCCCTTTTCTAATTCTTTTCTGCTTTTCTTTTCTGTTTCAATTTCAGAATCAAATTCAAATGATTTCAAAACCTATTTGAATTCAAATCTTTTCAGGATTTTTGCAGTGTGCAACAATCACATTTCTGGGCATAAAACCAAGTGGTCACTTTGAATTGGCTTGGTCACTTGGAAAAAGATAAATAAGCAGTGGCATAGCACTAGTTTGAATAGGTTTTGAAATTGGTTTTCAAATCATATTTGTTTTGAAACTTTGGTTTAAATCTTGGTAATCTAGCAATACAACCTGAGAGCAATAAGACAACAAAGTTTGGTTTCATGAACAACAATATCTCATTGGAGAGTAGCATTTGTTTCAAATGCTGATCACATAAAATAATGAGCTCATATGCTCCTGTTTTTGAATTGATTTGTTTGAAATGAACTCTATATGATCATGGATGCATGGATGATATGCATGAGTTTGAAACATGATTTTAGGGATGTTACAGAGAACTACTCCCTCCTTATCATGGGATTCAGCAACGGCGATGGATATGGCGGTGGAGTCGATGGAGATGACTCCGGGGGCAATTCCCCATCCCGACAGGGTGCAGGAACAGAGACTTTGTCCCCCGAATCTCCTCTTCGGTGGCGGCGGCGCTGCATAACTTTTCGTGGATTTCTGATCTTGTACTTAGGGTTTATGCCTCGGGGGGGGGGGTAAATAGGCGAAGGGGCAAGGTAGATGGACGCCCGAGGGGCCCGCACCATAGCTAGGCGCAGCCAGGGGTGGACCCGCGCCCAGGGGTGGTGTCGCCACCTCGGTGCCCTCCTCCGTCTCTCCTTTGGTCTCCGTGTCGTGTCGGAAAAAATAGGAACTTCGGCTTTTGTTTCATCCAATTCTGAGAATATTTCTTTACTAGTTTTTTCTGAAACCAAAAACAGCAGAAAACAGGAAACTGGCACTGTGGCATCTTGTTAATTGGTTAGTGCTAGAAAATGCATAAAAATGCCACAAAGTGTAGACAAAACATAAGATAGTTGGTACAAAACAATCATGGAGCATCAAAAATTATAGATACATTTGCAACGTATCAGAGTGGCAGCCATGGCAAAGTTCGATCTGCTGGATCGATATGTTTTTGCTCTGTGCGTTGACTGGGTGAAAGAACGTGAGGAAGCAACTAGTGGGCCCGGCGCGGACGCGCGTTACGAAGCGACCCGGGGAATCACAAGTTATATGATTGACAAACCACAAGTTACGAAGGTTAAAGTGAGGGCAAATATAAGTTATATGCTTGACAAATCACAAGTTGAAAGTCTCATGCCCCTTGAGTACGAGTAATGAAACCTCATGCTACTCAACTTTGGTCACAAGCAAGTTCTTGTCATTGTAAGTATATGTGTATCATAGAGAACCGCCAATGGGTACCCCTTGCCCCATGACACAGGAGCTATCCCATATCAAAATGACAAGGCAAAATACAATGAGCATCTCAGCGATCTTTTTATTTACTATTTGCATAGTTTTTTATTGAGGATGCTTCATAGAATGCCACTATGGTTACGCTGCAAGTTTCCACCATGATTAGGCATGGCTTAGGCTAGCCACCCAGGCGTTTATCTAACACATATACAAACTCCATGGACTTACAAGTTCCCATCTTATTTCACACAGCCGACATTCATAAACAAAAGAACATGATATCAACTGAATAAATAAGTGCAATGTCAAAAGCGGACCCCATGACAACATGGTTTTGCTAACTCCCAACTTATAATTTGCAAGCACATAAGCATCATAAGATTTTCACAATGGTTCAAGTTTATTAAGTGCAAGAAATAAAATGTGCCATCAAGTTTGTGAGAGCTTTAATCCCTAATTTTCACATAACAAAAATTTAATTTGGAAGATAGATAAACAGATGAATATACTTGGAATGGTGTAACACACCATGCATATGAGTTTATAGTGGACTCTTTTGAATAACTTGGTTTCTTGGGAGTTGGATGCACGAGTAGAGCTCATACTCAGTACAGGTGGAGGCTAGCAAAATACTGGTAGCGACCAACTAAGAGAGCAATAATGGCCATAATCATGCAGAGCAAAAAAAATTATTAATTAAAGCATAAAGTGATATCACAAGTCAAAAACTAAATGATCATAGAGGCTAAGGTGACTGGTTCATAGTCATAACATGGTGTAAGCATGTGCCAAGTCAATCCAAATAAAGCATCAAAGGAGAATACCAGCTTTTGTATGCTAAAACAACGCATGATTCTTTCATGGCACATTAAGCAATCTCAATTGTTTAAAACAAGTCATGATACAACAATAATTACTAAGCATATGGTCAAAGCAACATCGAACATGACATGATAAAGTCTAAGCCACAGTCAAAACAAGCTTCCTTTCGCACCACTATAAGCATGAAACATTCTACTCTTTTCCAACACCAATCAACTTATTTGAAACAACTCACAAAAATAATAATCAATAAAGACCACTGATCTTGTCTCAGAAATCTAAAAATAAGAAATAAAAAGTTCTAAGCAAAAAGCAGAAGAAAACTAAAGCTAAACGCGGTGCTAGCAAAAGTGAACACTCACAGAACAATAAGAGTGCAAACTAGAGTGTTCTAAACAGTGAAAACGGAGCGTGACTTCTCCAAAGAAGTGTGCGGGGTTCCAACCAATTTATTGTAGCAAACCAAGCAAAATAAAACTAAAAACAAAAACAAAGACGCTCCAATGACAACATATAGTGCATGAAGCAAAAATATAGTGTTTTGAAAGAAGACCTGAGATTTTTATTGATAAAGAAAGGGATGCCTTGGGCATCCCCAAGCTTTGACGATTGTACCTCTTGAATATTTCTTGGAGTGACACGGGTGGCATCCCCAAGATTGAGCTTTTGTCCATACTTCATCTCATCACATCATTCTCTCCCTACACTTGAAAACTTCCTTCATACAAAACTTCACACAGTCTTCATTAGCAACATTAGTGTATTCAAAATAATAAGCCTTTGGGAGTTTCAACTCAAGTAAATCATCCATTAAAAGATAATCCACTTTAGCAACTCCTTTTAAAAGCTCAAGTGATCAATAAGAACTCAAAAAGAAATTGATTAAGAGGCAAATGAAAATAATGGCAGAAATCTGTCAAAACGGACCTACAGGTAAAGACCATTTTTTTTGAAAATCTTATGTTGCTCAAATGGAAAAGTGCAAAACTAATGGAAGTTACATAATTACCTGCGGCATACGCACAAAAAATTTCAGCTCAATCCGACGTACTGGGATTTTCCATGTTTTTTTTACAGTGAAGCACAGAAATCTCTTTCGGGACATCAACTTCCCCAAATCTTACTTCCCTATTATTAGAGGCTATTGGCACAAAAACCACACAAAAAGGATAAGTAGAGGTTATTACAGAGGCAATAACTTCCAAGACTCAACAAAACAAAAATAAACTGAAAGCAACAATATAATGGGTTGTCTCCCAAAAGCTCTTTCTTTATAGCCATTAAGATGGGCATGATAATTTCGATGATGCTCACATAAGAAATATGAATTGAAGTAAAAGAGAGCATCAAGAAGCAAATGTAAAACAAATTTAAGTCTAACCCACTTATTATGAAAAATAATCTTGTAAAGAAACAAGTCATGAAAGCACAAAGCAACAAGCATAGGAAAGCAAAACAAGTGCAACTTCAAAAAAAATTAATATAAAGAGGGGAAACTTAATATTGTTGAGATACATAAAACCATATTTACCTCTCTCATAATAACTTTCAGTAGCATCATGAATAAAATTAACAATATAACTATCACATAAAACATTCTTATCATGTGCCACATGCATATAATAATTATTACTCTCCACATAAGCATTGTCATTCTTATTAATTGTAGTGGGAGCAAATTCAATAAAATAGCTATCATTACTATTCTCATCACCATAGTCATCAAATATAGGAGGCATATTGTAATCATAATTAATTTTCTCCTCAATAGTAGGTGGACTAAAAATATCATACTCAGCATTGTAATCATCATACATTGGAGGTATAGTATCATCATAAGCAATAGAATAGCTATCTTCCAAAGTGTGTTCATCTGTAAACATATCATCATTGGAAGGAACATGGATAGTACTAATAGTACAATAATTATTAATATCAGCATTTTCAAAATTGGTACCCAAGAGATTTTCAGTATCAAAAGTAGTGTGCTTTTCCCAATCATGATCACTACTATAGGTAACAGGTATAGGAACATCATTGAGTTCAGACTCATCAACAAAAACTATAATAGGAGCAACATGCTTAGGGAAAATATCGTTTCCTCTCTCCTTTTACTCCTCCTTTTCTTCTTCTTCTTCTTCTTCCCCTCTTTAGGAGGGAGAGGCTTGAAAGGAAGCTTCTCCACATACCCTGGTTTATTGTTATAGACAATAGAAGAAACCTTGGAGGATTCCTCATTTTCATTAATAAGAACAAAACACATATTAGTCCTATCATATTTTGGTAAAATCTGATCTTTTATAATATTTTGTATATAAGTATTTGCGTGGCAATTATCAACACAGTAAAGATGACAACCATGCAGGACACTATTCATATCAAAAGCACTCATATCCACCAAAGAAGTTTTTCTTGATAGCTCTTCACTCCCCAAAAATAATGTAAGTTCATCATGTTGATTAAGAGTGATCATGTTATCACAATACAAACTTGCAGTACTCATTGGATTATAAAGGGTATTATCATGGCCTGAGCATTGAAAATTGAAATGACCCACTTTATGGCAGAGTTCACATATAAAAGGATAGAGGGCACGGACTTTTTTACCAAGATCATTTAGAGCCCTAATCCACGCTCTAGCTTTTTCATTCTTGTGGTGGATACAATATTATTCTTCGATTTGATTATTTTCACAAGGTCTAAGTACTCCACAAAAATTAACATGCTTATAAGAAATAGTACTTTCAGAGGTTTAAGCATGTGTATTGCAATCATTAATAACAATTTCATTTTTCATGCAAGTGTCTTTAAAAGGTTCATGATACATGTCCCAAATTTCTTTAGGAGCATTAATATGATAAGCAAAGGCTCTATAGTAATTAACAATAATTCGAGGATCAAGACCATATTTAGCACTAAGCTTTTGAAAATCAGCAGTTTCAGCGAAAGACTTAATGCAATCATACTCATAGTTTATACCTGGTTCTTTACCTTTGTCGTTATTCCAATCTTCGGTATTGCTTTGAATTGTTTTAAGAAGATCCCACTTAGCTTTGACCTCCTTACTTGTGAAGGATCCCTCAAAATAGGTATCTAGATAGTCCTTGTAATGTCCTGAAAGCCTTGCATAAAAGATATTAATAATAATATTACTGGGGAGCTCATAAATGGGACATTTGAGCATTAGTGACTTCAGTATCCCCCATACTTGGGCAATACTTTCTCCATCATGAGGATGAAAATTATAAATATAATTCCTATCTTTATGAATTTCATGAGGAGGATAAAATTTAGAGTAAAAGAGAGATTCAAGTTCCTTCCACTCCAAATGATGAGGATCATCTAGTAGCTCATACCACTCCCTTGCTTTGTCCATAAGTGATAAAGAGAATAGCTTCCTCTTAACTTGGTCCATTGAAATACCTGCACACTTGAAAAACTCGCATAATTCATGTATAAAGAGTAAATGATCACCAGGATGGACAGTTCCATCTCCAAAATAGCAGTTATTCATAACACGTTCAAAAATTTCCATAGGTATTTTAAAATGGACACTTTCAGTACGTGGATTTAAAATATCACGAGTACCATTAGAATTAACACATATGGGAGATAAAGTATCATCAGAGCAAATTTTCTCCTCTAAAGCTGGGGAACTAAAAAGATCATTTTCATAAAAACTAGCTTCCCCAAGCTTAGACATTTCCATAGCATTAGCAACAATGGTGTTCAAAAAATTCATACTAATAACATTGCTATTAGCATGCAAAGAATGTTCCATAGGTTTTTAAATTTTCTCTCCAAACCATTTATGTTCTAACTCAGGAAAAATGCTAAAAATCTTTCTAATTTTGTTGTTCTTTTCCATTAAACCTAACTACTGAAAATAAAAACAAGAAACAAAAAAATATAATTGCAGAATCTAAAGGAAATAACTTCGAGCACTCACACATCAGCAACAGTATTAGAAGATAGCTTAGTATCCAGAGGATGTAAGTATCTTTTACCTTACCTCCCCGACAACGGCGCCAGAACAGAGCTTGATGTCTACGCACGCTTATATTCTTGTAGACAGTGTTGGGCCTCCAAGTGCAGAGGTTTGTAGAACAGCAGCAAGTTTCCCTTAAGTGGATCACCCAAGGTTTATCGAACTCAGGGAGGAAGAGGTCAAAGGTATCCCTCTCAAGCAACCCTGCAATCAAGATACAAGAACTCTCTTGTGTCCCCAACACACCCAATACACTTGTCAGATGTATAGGTGTACTAGTTTGACAAAGAGATAGTGAAATACAGGTAATATGGATGACTATAAATGGTAATTGCAATTTGAAATAAATATGGCAGCAAGCAAACATATAACAAGACTGGTTGTAAACGGTGTTTCAATCCTTAGAAACAAGGCCTAGGGATCATAATTTCACTAGTGATCACTCTCAACGGTGTGTGTGTGTGTGTGTGTGTGTGTGTGAAGCCCATATGGGGCACCATGGTGCCCAGGCACCAAACCTGTATTTTGTACATATCCGAGATGTACATACCTAAATTTCACATATCTAAGGTCTACATATCTAAAATATACTTATCCAAGTTATATATACCTAAGGTATATATACCTAAGTTGCATATATAAACACGTATCCTGGATACGTACACCTTAGATTTGCAACATCTTAGGTATGTGATACCTAGATATGTGTAACTTAGGTATATGATACCTAGGTATGTGTAACTAGGGTACGTATACCCTCAGGTATGTGTGGTTCATAGCAAAACATACGTGTATTGTGTACGGTGTCTGGACACCAAGGTGTACCAGTCATTTTACATACATATATATATATATATATATATATATATATATATATATATATATATATATATATATATATATATATATGCAATGGATTGGTGTTCGTTATTCAACCGGAGTATAGTTTGGTGTAGCATAGTGTAGAAATATAGTTTGGTGTAGCATTCCCCATCTAGGTAACCCCTCATTGTCACCTTGAGCGCTAGATGGTTCCAACAAACACCATTTTTTCATAGAGACATCCAATTCAAAATATAACTCATGATAAGTATTTATGTAACCTTTAGCCTAAGAGACACACACGGTGTGCACACTGTCACCTTCACACACGTGGGACACGGTGTCTCCAGAGATTAGAGTAATAAAAGCACTTGAGTAGCATCTACTTATGCAACTAGATTACAAAGCTCATGATTACAATAAGATCACATCATGGAGAGAGATGAACACATAGCTACCGGTAGAGCCCTTAGTTTTGAGGGAGAACTACTCCCTCCTCATCATGGGAGTCAGTAACGGCGATGGAGACGACAGTGGAGTCGACGGAGATGACTCCGGGGCAATTTCCGGTCCCGGTAGGGTGCCGAAACAGAGACTTCTGTCTCCCGAATCTCCTCTTCGATGGCGGCGGCGCTGCAAAACTTTTCGTGAATTTCTGATCTTGTACTTAGGTTTTCTGTCTCGAGGGGATTAAATAGGCAAAGGGGCAAGGTCAGTGGACGCTCGAGGGGCCCACACCATAGCTAGGCGCGGCCAGGGGTCGACCCGTGACAAGGGGTGGTGTGGCCACCCTGGTGTCCTCTTTCACCTCTCCTTCGGCTCCGTGTCGTGTCGGAAAAAATAGGAACTTTGACTTTTGTTTCGTCCAATTCTGAGAATATTTTTTTACTAGTTTTTCTAAAACAAAAAACAGCAGAAGACAGGAAACTGGCACTATGATATCTTGTTAATAGGTTAGTTTCATAAAATACATAAAAATACCACAAATTATAGATAAAACATAAGATAGTTAGTACAAAATAAGTATAGGGTATCAAAAATTATAAATACGTTTGCAACGCATCAGAGCAGCAGCTATGGCAAAGTTCGATCCGCTGGACCCGTGCGTTTTGCTCCGTGCGTTGACTCGATGAAAGAACGTGAGGAAGCAACTAGTGGGCCTAGCGCAGACGCGCGTTACGAAGTGACCCGGAGATCATTTCCTTCAATCCCTCGGAGGAGTCCTCTCATTTCTCAGACAATATTGTAGTCTTAAGTTTTTGGTTGATACTCGATAAGGCATTGTGTTTGTAGACCGAATTATCCATTTGCGGCAGATAAATTGACCATAAGTAAAAGAGCGCCACTGGCGCAAAAGTCGGAAAAAAGACTGTATTGGTAGACATAAATTTTATCCATATTTTACAAATCGATGCAACATATTTTGCTAAGGTTATTGTTTTCATTCTGGTACTGGCGATGAACAAAAGTTTATATAGAAACCGTACATTCGGCGTACGAAAAATAGGAAAATCCTATATTAGTGCCGATTATATGGTACTCCTACCTAAAACATACGCCCCGTGGACCAAAAATGCAAAACATACCGTCAGCAATAAGCAGGCGTTATATCCCCACTCGTTGAGCGTTTCTAGGACAAAATTCGAACCAAATTATGGCGAGCCAAAAAATGTTTTTGTCCTAGAAACGTCGAGTTTTCCACGAGTTCCTAGACCGAGTTTCCAAGCGAAGTAGAAAACGGCGGAATATTTGAATTTTATCGTTCCCGCCGGCAAAAACTCGGCAAAAGGTGTTCGACAGAAGTACGCCCAACATGTTCCACGACAAATTATTACAGAGCTAGATAAAAAAACTCGCCGATCAGTCGTCGACGGGAATGGGCTCCTCCGACATGGACGATGCGATGGGGATGGGCTCGCCGGAGGATGCCGGCTGGTTGGAGGAGGTGGAAGCAGAGCTTGGCGTGGCGTTGGCAGTGACGTTCGACGCAAGCCCTAGCGTGATCTCGACGTTGTCCTCCTAGAGGATGGCATTGCGGCGCGCCATGTACCAGGCCTTGACCGGCGAACTCATCGCCGACGTGTCCTCGCCGCCCATGAGGAACTGGAGATCTGTGTTCCTCTTCTTGGCCGCGTAGTTGGCCTTGAGTAGGTCCATCTTTCGCCCTTTGTTCTGGAGCAGCTGCGCCCATCTCTCGTCGCTCTTCTCGGCCCTCTTCTCGGCGTGTGCCCTCGTGTCGGCTATGCACTTCTCAATGGAAGCTTGGAAGCGCTTGGCGGGAGGACCTGCGGCTTTGAGCATCTTCGTCTTCTTCTGTCCGATCTTCGGCCTTCCTTCGCCGGCAGCAGGGGAGGTGCCTCCGGGTTGTACACGTCGTCTTTGGTCTTGGCGAGGCTTGGGCGAATGTCATGCCATTTCTCGCAGTGCTCGATCTTGGTTAACACATGGTTAAACTTAAACTCCGCCTTCATGTCGTCCCGGTACAAAGCGAGTGCATGAAGGAGCTGCAAAGTGGAAGACAAAGCATGTCAGGATAAGCTTGAGCTTGTCATAACTTTGGCTAGTGTTCGCTAAATACCTTGTTGTCTATGTTTTTACCGCTGGCTTGAGTGCATTCGACCTCCTGCACACAGTTGTGCCACTTGCTACACGCATGCTGGATGAGCCCCCGATGGTTGGTCATTGCCTTCTCACCTCACTCCATATGGATTTTGTTATACTTCGGGTCGCAAGGGCTACGCTTGTCGAACGCTAGCTTCACGCACTTCCACTAGTTGTCGGAGTTTTGGTTGGCACCAGTGATGTGATTCATACTCACCGTTTTCCAAGCTTCGGCGAGACAAAGGTCCTCGGGCACCGTCCACTTGATTCGTGCCTCCGGCGTCGATGTGCCTGGCTTCTTCTTGCCCTTCCTGCCTTTCGCCGGAACCATGCCCTCCACCTCGGCGTCGCTTGGGCATGCGTCTCCTCGGCATGGCCGTCAGCGAAATCCTAAGACTCGATGCCGTGTTCGGCATCGGCCCGGGACTGTTCTTGAGTGAAGGAGGGGTAGACGGAGCCATGGGCGATCATGTCCTGCATGTATGTCTCGGCCGACATTCCGCCGAACAGGTTGTGCGCGTCGATCTCGTCGCACATTGCCTGCGACGAACTGTCGTCGAACGGTAGCGGGCCGCGGCGCATCGCCGACGAAGAATCCGTGTACACCGAAGAGGTGGAGTAGGGGATGTTGATGTCGAAGTTGAAGCCGAAGGAGGACGAGGCGCGGGGCAGGGGAAGACCACGTTTGGGTTGAACCCGCCATCGAACTCAGGGGGCAAGGTGTACCTCTGCCGAGCGTTCGTCTGGCTCTCCTGGAAGCCGGCCGGCGAGCCGACGCTTGGCTGGCTCCCCCAGTGAGTGTACGGTGCCGGAATGACCTGCTTCGCCATCAACACCACGCGCTTCGCCGCCGCCTGCTTCGCCCTCATCGCCGCCTCCTGCTCTTCGGCGAGCTCCTGCGCCTCAGTGAGATCGTGTCTGATCTTCGCCCTGTCCTTTCTCTCCTTGCGGCCGCCCGACTCGACCTTTCTGTTCGCAACAATGGTCGCCCACTCGGTGTTGGTCACACCTGGGGGCCTCGTCGTCGGCGCTCTCGGTTTTCTCGCCTTTTTCTCCGTCTTTTCGCCGAGGTTCAATCTGGGTTTGACGAAACCCTTGGGCGGCATGTCAGGCGGGCGAGAGCTCGGCGAACTAGGGGGAGTGGGGCGGGGGATGGGGAAGAAAGGTGAGAGGGGGAGCAAGAAAAGGGCGGGAGTTCGGCCTCATGTGGCCGACAGGGCTGGCCCACGCCCGTTTTCGCTTCGTCCGACGTTCCTAGGGCGTTTCCGAGATCCTGGCCTGGAAAGTTCGGACCAAAATTGGGCAAATCCAGACGAAAAGAGGTTTCTAGGAACACGACTGGTCGATTTTCAACATTCGGACCTAAAATTCGTCCTGGGATCATCGTTCTAGGAACGTGAGTGGAGATGCTCTTAGTCTTTGTTTCCTCGATACCGAGAACTTCATCCATTGTAGTTTGGCCAAGGGAGAAGTTAACAATTGTTATGTTTCTTATTTGTTCGGAGAAGGAACTAAAATATCTATCTGACATCAGCTTCTACTAATGATTATGTCTACAAGCATCATACTAAGAGCATCTCTAAAGTTTATGATCCAGGCAGATTAAAAATGTTGTATCACTCCGAAACCAGGAATCCAGAACATTTTTAAGAACTATTGTTTCCTCGATACTAATAATTATGTCTACAAGCAACATTTTTAAGGACTATTGGTTCAATTACTTTGGTGTACACCTTCGAATTTACCAAGGGAGTCCATATCTAAAGTACTCCAGTATTTTGGTGCAGGTAGTTTGGCCAAAGTAGTGATTCTGGTTCACCTCAGAGGACTATCAGTTCATTTACCTTGGTGTTCAATTTCGATTTACTAACGGGCATTCTATCTCTGTAGTAAACATATGATTAGGGTTGCATGCGGCACCCACATCCTGGCCCGCAAAACTGAAATCAAGCTAAAAAAGAGTTGCGTGAGGGAGCAGAATTAAAGCTAGCTTAGTGAAAACCTCCCACCCGCAACCCGTCCCGCTTGTCACCCTACATATGATCATATTTACACTAAGTTTTGCAACTATATATATGCTATAACAAGGATGATCATCCATGATTCTTTTCAGAAAAATCACAACTGTAATCCACCCAGGTGGAGATCAGCATTTTCACTGAACCCAGACAAAAAATGTGACACTTATAATTATCATATATTCGAAGGGAATCTGGCTAGACCTGTATAAGAATCATATAAAAATTAAGCACCTCCATTTCTAGTCTCTAACTCTATGCAGTTTGCACATAACGTTTACAAAGTCAAAGTTTATGATCCAGGCAGATTAAAAATGTTGTATCACTCCGAAACCAGGAATCCAGAACAACATTGCCCTTCATGGTCTCATGGAGCGCAGTTTAAACACAACATCCACTTCTGACCTTCTGTTTCATAATTCAACATGGTTTCAGCACGAATGGAACATGTTATCTTAAGCAGCATTTATCATTATCATCTCTTTGAAGGGGAAGATCTCTCCCTGGGATAACTGACTGGGGAAGACTCCTCAGCTTCAATTGGAAGAACATCCTGAGATCTGCATTTTTCTTGAGCTACACTATGTGGCTGGCAAATGGATCCCAGTGACATCAGGCTATTTAGGCCAGCTTCTTCCTGCTGATAAGCTCCATTTCACACATGCCTTCTCATTGATTGCCAAGAGGAGAGATGGTTGATTGTATCAATATTAGATATAATCAGTCTTCTAAATCTAATTCTAGAAATAACAAAAGATAAATAAATACCAGATCTATTTTTTTGCAATAGGCTTACATGATTATTCTATGCTGGCTAGGTGCACTAAACCCATGACCCGAGTTTCGTTGTTCTTTGACTCCTGATTATATATACGTGCCTTCATACCTCACTATAAAATTCAATCTACAGCTCAATGGATTAAAATGGGTCTGGACACTAAATAGGAAGTGCACCTGTAGTCTAACTTTTTTTCGAGAACTCGCAGGAGATCTGCGTGTCTTTGAATTAAGATGTCAAGGAAAACCGTTTGAGATACAACAAGCTAGTTCGGGCCGATGCCCAGAGCTAGGCAAAACCGCTTTGGGTTAGCCTCCACTACCTAGTAGGAACTACTCTATCTCTCGCATTATTCCACACTTACATCTTAGCCACTCTTGCCAATAGCTCGAGAGGATCCCACTGAGAGTACAATACACGGAGTACAATAAATCATGATAAAGTGCTAGAAGTATAAGAAAACATATAGATGAATCGAGCATACTGAATGGGTATGCATGCGACATAGAAAAAACTCGGAATCACCTTTGTCGACCCTAACACAAATACAGAGTTAGCTCCTCCTTCCAATGATGCAGACCTAATTAATACATAGGAGGCAATGAAATTAAATCTTCCAAAGTCTGTTGTAGTACAAACCAATAGAAAGGATGATGAGATCAGTAAAATTGGTAAATTATAATTGAAATGTGGAGAGAAAACCTGAAAAAGTATCAGCTTTGGCGCAATTCCATAATTTGAATCCCACACCAATAAAAGGGGTGCCTCATACGCTTAGGTAGAAACAAATATGTACAATGAGTTAATGATTTAACATTTACAATAAAACTGTGTAATAAAACTAGAAATTCTCTTTCAACTAACATCTACAATGAGTTAATGATTTAACCTGACATGATGTTCAATGGACAAAAAAAAGACCTACTCATGTATGTAAAAATCAAAAGCTATGAGCAATATAACCTAATGATTTCTGCAACAAAAGAAATGTGCACATAGTCAACAGACGGAGATTCCTAGCTTCAAGACCAGCCTATAGTGCAGTTTTGGTAGTCCATCTTCCCAAACAAAAGCCAGAGGACACGGACCTGCTTCTACGATAACAAGAGCTCGTGCCTGCTGCTGGTCGTTCAGCGGCCACCGGCGTCCATCAGCAATTCCTTCAGCAGCTGCCATGACACAATCTGATTAAGCCTAGATAAAAAGGCCTGAAGGGTGATCTGGGAATAAGGAGCTTGCCACGCACAATCTGACAGAACTCTTCCACCACACGTGAACTTCTTTTTAGATCTTCTGCATTTTTATCCTTTTGTTTTTAAAGTTGACCACGAAACTTCTTTCATGAAATCTACTACTCCCTCTGATCCATATTAATTGTCACTGAATCGGATGTACCTAGCACTAAAACATGTCTAGATGTATCCACTTCAGTGATAATTAATATGGATCAGAGGGAGTACAAAAAATCTGTAACTTTTCTAAAGTGTAGCTGTAACTCAAACAAGCATGTTTCATTCTAATAATCATCTACTGAATATTATGAAACAAATCTTTTACTTACCATGAAAAGGTGACGCAATATCTTCCTTCAGCTGATTATGTTCAAGCCCACTTGTAAGATCAAACCCATAATAAAACCTGCCTGTGGTATAGTAACTTGCAAACTATTCCATCAAGCCTCCACCTCCCTGAACTAAACTCCCTAGAAGCCCCCTTGCGCAGCAGGGGCTTGTACATGATGTTGGGCCATGTCCCTCCACATGGAGGTGCGTTGGCAGCCCAACATCAGCCCGTGAAAGTCCAACACGTTTCAACCGTTGATCAATGTTAAAGGCAAAAAAGACTGTATGCAAATTGAAGAAAAGTCTCTATGGCCTGAAACAAGCACCGAGACAATGGTACATGAAGTTTGAATCTGTCATGGGGAGCAAGGCTACAAGAGGTGTAGCTCAGACCATTGTGTATATTCAGAGGTTCGCAGGTGATGATTTTATCATATTATTGCTCTATGTTGATGATATCTTGATTGTTGGCAAGAATATCTTTAGGATTGCTAGGCTAAAGAAAGAGTTGAGCAAAAGTTTTGCCATGAAAGACTTGGGTCCAGCAAAGTGTATTCTCGGCATGAAACCACTTGGAGATGTCCGTTAGAATGTTTGACCGGATGATTCAAAGAGAGGTCAATGATGTCCAAAAGTCACAAGAAAGATGGTGACGCAAATTACCCGGCATTTTGGGGGGCTGACGTGAGTTTATGAAAAGAGACGCCTTTGAACGATCAACTCATCTAAAGGGTAATTGTTTCACCATCCGCTGTGACATTATGGTTTGCAAAGATTTTAACGCCCACAATGCCGATGGCACCCTGTCTGAGATACACGACCATTTTTACCATCTCGTTCGGAATAAGGTGGGTTCTAATGTGACATTCAAGGTCAGCGGCGAAACATTCACTACACACAGGTGTGTGCTTGCCGCTCGATCAAAAGTCTTCATGGCATTTGAGTTGTGTCATGAAGACTTTTGATCGGGCTGCAAGCACTCGCCTGTGTGCAGTGAATGTTTTGCCTCTGACCTTGAATATCACATCAGAACCCACCTTATTCCAAAGGAGATGGTTGGTCATGTACCTCAGACAGGGTGCCATTGGCATTGTGGGCGTTGAAATCCTTGCAAACCATAATGTCACAGCGGATGGTGAAACAATCACCCTTTAGATGAGTTGATCGTTCAAAGGCGTCTCTTTTCATAAACTCACGACAGCCCCCCAAAATGCCGGGTAATTTGGGTCACTATCTTTCTCGTGACTTTTGGACATCGCCGACCTCTCTTTGATCATCCCGTCAAACATTCTATCCAAGATCTCCCTCCCATGATTCTTTCATCTTTTTGAGGAATTTGAAAGAGGAGATCTAGATCTACAACCCCACCTAACTAAATCCATTCTTTGTAGATAGGTTGTAGCTATGGTTAAACACAAAAGTACGCTATGTGGACTCGGAAAAGTAGATGGAAACTTGCGGAAACTATGATGAACGACTCAAAAATGAAGAACAAACGACAAAAAGGAAAAACCTAGACACTACTTGTACTAGAAGAGATCGGATCAAAGACACGAGAATGACCAGCAACTAAGACTCAACTCCGATGCAATCTAGGCTATGGCAAAAACTAGTCCTAATATTTTTGTATGGATTTTTCTGTATAGGACGAAAAACAACTAGACTATGGATAGATTTGTGGATGCTTACCAAGGAAATGCTGGAATCTGATACCAAGATGATATGGGGTGGCCCGATCTTCTCAGTAAGCGAGGGTGGTAGATGATGATAGTCGGTGAAGATAACTTGTATGACGCTCACGAACCTCTTGATCAATCCCTGATGCCAATACAACAACTCTCGACCCTTGTAGATATTCGCAACTTCACACCCTTGCGTACGTAGCCTCTGACCACGAAACGTTTATTGCAATCTTCTAATTCCCAATGGAACAACAGATCACACAAAACTTGCAATTGGCTAATTCCCAATGAAACAACAGATCACACTTGATTGATAGTAGCAAATACACCAGATCGATACGAATTGGTGTATGGACTCAACTGGAAGCAAGTAGCAACTCAACGAATCTAGGCTTTACTTTAAACGTGGTCTAAACTAAGCTATGGGGGTGTCCCAGGGCTTATATGGGCGGCTGGGACGGCGAGAGAAACAAAGAGATTTACGACTCACTGATACAACCGATTCAGACCAGAATTTGGTCGGTGACCGGACATTCCGATTGATACGGGCCGGACATTCCGATCGGGTCGAACACTCCAGGTGGAGTGTGTCGGACAATCCGGTCCGGCCGGAAACTTCAAAGTTTTCGGGTTGTTTCCGATTTGGTGTACTGGCTGGCAAACACCTCGTTGCTTCTCTCGGGTAGGCCAGATAGTCCGGGTGACACAGGCCGAACACTCCGGTCTTCGCAAGAACTTTCGCATCCTTCTTGATGATCTTCTATTGTGCCTTCCTCCCGCTCCTCCCTCGCGCATCCTTGGACGATCGTCACACTGGGCTCCTCTTGCAGCCCTCCTCCTCCTTGCGCCATGCTTGCTTCCTCAACGAACCTAATCATACACAAGTGCATAGACTTAGGTAGTATAAAATTCTCATCAATAAAAACACCAGATTCATTTAGGAGTGAATTCACCTGTTATTTAAGTAGCTTGGCACGAGCTCGAGTAATAGGTCCAATCCTGATTTCATTGGACTTGGCTTGGCAGCAACATCGACAACTTCATTAGGAGTTGGAGATAGCAAATCAGTAGGGATGTCCTCGTCACTTACATTACATCAACACTTTCAAGCTAGCCGAGGAGAAGAACAATAATTTCCTAATTTGTGTCGTCGCCATAGAAATTTGCTTGGGCAGTACTACCGGCCCAACTTCCGGTCTACTTCCAACGAGGGTGTATTTTCTCTCTATTTTTTGTGTTCCGATTTACCAGAACTTCTGGTGGTTCACCAGAAGTTCCCGGTGGCGTGCGAAACTGACCCAAACGGGCAGATTTCTCTTGTCGTATTTAAGGGACCCTTCTTCCCCTATGTTTCCCTAATTTTAGAGGCCATTTTTGCTAGCTCTTCCACTCTCTCTCCTCCATTGTTGACCTTCAAAAGCTTGCCCTCTCTCCTTCTCCCTCTCATGATTCTTTCATCTTTTTGAGGGATTTGAGAGAGGAGATCCAGATCTACAACCCCACCTAACCAAATCCCTTCTTTGTAGATAGGTTGTAGCTATGGTTAAACACAAAAGTACGCTATGTGGACTCAGAAAAATAGATGGAAACTTGCGGGAACTGTGATGAACGACTCAAAAACGAAGAACAAAATCCAACAAGTTGTACTTGTCTCAAGAGAAATATATTGAGAAGGTACTTCGCAGGTTCAAGATGGACAAGGCAAGGGAAGTGAGATGTCCACTCGCAGCTCATTTCAAGTTGAGTAAAAAGCAATGTCCCTCCACTGAAGAGATGGAAAAGGAAATGCAAAAAGTTTTTTATACTTCAGCAATTGAGAGTTTGATGTATGTTATGGTGTGCACACGGCCTGACATTACTCAAGCGGTTAGTACTATGAGCAGATTTATGTCCAATCCAGGAAGACCACATTGGAAAGTCGTAAAGTGATTTTTAGGTATCTCCGGGGCAGCACTAATATGAAGTTTTGCTTTGGTGGTAGTGAGCCCAAGCTGATTACACATTTAGATTCAAACTTGGCTGGAGATGTCGGATGGAAGGAAGTCTACTTCGGGTTATTTGATTACCCATTCAGGGAGCAGTGGCATGGCAAAGCATGTTGCAAAAGTGTGTGGCGCTAAACACAACTGAGGCCGACTTCATCGCAGTAACTGAGGCGAGCAAGGAGCTATTGTGGCTGAAACAATTGGTTTCTGAGCTTGGTTTTGATCAAGACAAGTATGTGATGTTTTGTGACAACCAAAGTGTCGTTCACCTGAGTAAGAATACAAGTTTCCATTCGAGGTCGAAGCATATTCATGTTTGCTATCATTGGTTCGAGATGTGCGAATTCCAAGCAAATGCAAATTGAGAAGGTGCGCACAGATGACAATGGGGCTGATATGTTGACCAAGGTGGTGACAAGAGGAAAGCTCGAGGTATGTCGTCGGCTCGCCGGCATGACTGCAGTGAGACCCTCCATGATGTCGGGAGGGGGAGTTTGTTGGGTCATGTCCCTCCACATGGAGGTGTGTTGGCAGCCCAACATCAGCCCGTGAAAGTCCAATACGTTTCAACCGTTAATCGATGTTCGTATCCAACGGCTGAGGTACTCCTTGGGAGAGTAGTAGAAAAGAAAACCCTAGCCACCAAGGGTGGTTGTGACTCAATCAGAGAGTGAGCAAGTGAGAGAAGCAAGCCAACGTGGCTGCTGCTGAGAGAGGGTGAAAGAACACACAAGAACACTGTAACCTAGTAAGAAGAGAGGAAGAAGGAGAGGTAATTTCTGTCTAGATTTCTGAGATCTGACCGGTCTGTCTTCAAGCTGGTGTTTGGAGGCTCGGAATTGCTTGGATTGGCTCCAAACTTAGTGAGCTTGTTCTTTGATTTGAGTACTTCGATCTGGTTAGCTGATTTGAGATTTGGGTCAGTGTAACATCAGATTCGGAAGCGGTTTAATCAGTTCGGACTGCTACAGTTTCAGCACAGAGCTGTTTTGGTAGACGAACAGTTTGTGCAGGCAAACGATGTCCGATTGAGCTGAAATTTGGCAATGTATGTTAGGAACTAGTATGTCAGCTTGTCTACCAAGTTTGGTGCTAATTGGATCTGCGGTTTAAAAGCAGTTTGCTGATTACCGAAAATGATAGAAACTAAGATATTCTGCTTTTCTGTAATCTTTCTTTCAAGTGGTTGTTGTTGTCGGTTGGCAACGTGCTGAGTATGTTGTACATCTCTAGATGTTCTAGAGAATACTCTATTTCCAGGTTGCTTATAGTAAAGCTCGCCTGGACCGGTTGGTCCACACCCGTGGTTTTTTTTCTCCTCATCTTGAGAAGGTTTTTCCACGTAAATCCTTGTGTTACCTGTGCATGTGCTCGTTGTTTTATTTCCGTTACATATCTGTTGATTGAAGCTATCCTCGGGATTTATCGCAATCTGCGGGGTTGTGTATCTTCCTCCAACACATGATGCTGCAAATGAGTATCAGCACAAACAGAGTTTAGTTAATAACATGTCTCACTATATAAAAAAGATTGAGGTATTCGCTTCATGTCAGTAAGACACTTATTTAGAAGTAGATATGGATTTATCGTTTCAATGGATTCTTGGGAAGCAAACCTTAATTTACATAACAAAAGATTAATTTTGTCAAGTCATACAACTAAAGTTCCAGAATAGTGGAAGACCTTGACAACTTTATATTAGAACAATTCAAATGGAGAAAGGAAAACCCGAAGATAACAAAACGGTCATGGTGAAACATGTCGCATCAGAAAAAAATCGTTAATGTAATGATTGGTAGCGATATATGGACCGTGAATGAGTCAAGATGTCTGGAATTAAATAAATAGCAGTACAAAGAGGGGAAATAGCCATATTCAGACTCACAAATCCCATTTACAAACCTATATTGCCAATGTTATAGAAATGTGTCTAGCTTATTAAAATCACACCGAGTCTGAACAACAAAAATAAGTAACAACTACCAGGATTTTCAAATTTGAGTTATCCCACTGGACAAATTCTAACTTGTAGCAAAAAGTTCTCCATATGAGATGCAAATACATATAGTTTTAACTATTTAAGATGGTACAAATTCAAAGCGTTGCAAAAGCCAAAATCCAACTATATGAAGAGAGTCTTGAGTACCTACACACTGAACATCACCAACAATTTCATTGATCAACTATCAATTAAAAATAAGCAGCCATATGAACCGATGTGCCATGCAAGTTATTCTTTTCACTATGATCTAAAATGCATAGAAACAGGAGTGGATAAGCTGAGTATGCCTTCACGTAAGATACACCTCCTGCGTTTATGCAAACCTAGCTAGCAGGTTATTGAAATAAATCTGCTAGCAGCCAGTAGGTCAGAAGTCAGAAGCTGAAAATTACAACTTACTTGAACCCAGACTGTAATGACTCAATTGACTAATCATGGAAAGTCCAGGTTTGATATATCTGATAACTATTTATGCCCCGTTTGGAATGTCGTATTTTAACCAAAACCACCGGATTATACGGACTGTTCCTGCTGAACCTCTTCACAAAATCAAAACGATGGGACTAAAAAACAACAATCCAAACAAGGCATTAGTCGTTTACGAAGGGGAAGGGGGGTCGGGTTTTTTCACCTATTTGTTGTGAGCAAATTTAACAACGAAAGTGTAAGCAATTACTGAATGCTCCCATTATATATTAATTATTAAGAAGTTTGAACCTAGAAAAATTGTAAAATCGGAACAGTACCACTCAAAGAATATGTGGAGATGATGAACAGTAAAGTGAATTCATGAGATAGTTAAGAACTGCTCTTTTTACCTGTTTTTCTTTTTCTTTAGATCAGTTTCAGTGCTTCTATTTTCTGCTATGCAACTCCAATAGGCACCTGGGTACAACAAAAGTGACAAGCATACTTGGCATCATTTAACAGTGGCTAAAACAACCAGTAGGCCACAGTCAAAAATAAAACGAGATCAGATCGTTGGGAACAGAGACAATATAAGAGAAGTGGGCAGAGCTAAATACCTAGATGGTTTTGGAAATGACGGATGCTATCCAAATCTGGATGCTCCCTGGATGTCGAGATGGAGCATGAAGACGCGAACATGTGACGTACCAACAGAAAAAAAAACTTGGTTAATTTTAGTAGACAAAAGGTGCAATCATACATAGAATTCAAATAAACTAACATGGACCATATCTCAATCAAACACAAAATTATTTGTGAGGCAACCAACACCACTACTCTAGAATTTAGATTTATCGTGCTTAACAAAAATGGAACAAGAGAAGAATAACTAATCATCACTAAAGTGTAGCATCTGATTTCCTGTCTATGCAAACATGTATATATTTAGAAGATATAGACAAAATAAACATCAGTTCAGAATAAGCATTTGTAGCTACATAAATTAGTTGTTTCAGAGTCCCAAATTTCATTAGGAGGTAAGTACCTACGAAAGGAATTCGCATGCTACCATCAATAATTGGTTTACCAAATGGATGTAAAATCATAGATGCAGGTCACAAAAAGGTAACAGATCGTGTGTTCCCTCTTATGAGTAATTATATGATGCATCTGCATCACGCCTCTAACATCAATGACGCATCTCTTTGTTTCAGAAAGTCATCATGAGGCCATTCAAAATCTTCATATCTTCAAAGCATTTTGCTTATTTCGATGGACAACGAATGTAGAAACACAATTTCCACATATCACAGAATGAAAGAAATCAAAGGACAGAGCAGGTAGTACTGGAGCACTAATCTGCATGTAGATCTCATACGGTAAATGATGAAGAAGCCAGAGAAAGTTTCTTACCATCCTAGTACCCCCTGGGGGCTGGGGGTAAGGACACCGGGGGGACGATGATGAGGGGGAGCGTGCTGATGGCTGTGGTGGCGCTCGATTTCTCCGCCGTCGGATCTCCTGCAGCGACCGGCGCCACCCTTCCCCGCAGAGACAGCAGCAGCGCTGGACCAGAGCCGCCCAAACCGACTCCGCACGAAGACCTCCATCCAGCTTGCCCCTCCATCTTCCCGGGATGGGGCCATATGGGAGGATTGGGTAGCCGGCGACCGCTGCTCATCAACATAAAACACAGAGAAGGACACCTACCAGATCACGGGTTCAGTTGAGGGCGTGGAAGAAAAAGCCCGTGTGCCTTCCCCTAGTCCTCCTCGACCTCCTACGTGGCATCGATGAGGAGCGGGCGATGTTCCTCCATATGCGCCACCGCGACAAGAAGCTCGACATGCTGCTGCTACTGACCGCCTCCACGAGCTCTTCCTCCTGCAGCTGACCGACATCGCCGCCTCAACCTCCTCCTCATGGTTGCCTGGCCGAGCTACTGCCGCTCCTTCCGCTGGCCGTCCGCCGACCAGCTGCCACCAACCGATTGGGGGAGGAGTAGTGGAGGTGGGGATTGGGGGAGGCGGTGGATTGGGGGGACGGGAGGTGGCCTGGGAGGAGAGGCGGCGGAAGGGGAGTGGATCACACGAGGAAGAGAGGGGTCGGCGGAGAAGCGGAAAGAGGATGAGGTGGCGGGGATATTTTTACCTGGATGGCCCGATCTAGGTTCTCGTCGCTCTACACTCTTCTCACCCGGAACTGCACGTACCCATGAAGCCCATGAGCAGCAAGCCCCACCCGCCATGGACCTTTTCAGGCAAACAAGAAGTGAAAAATGAAATGACCGCATCCAACAGCAGGAAATCGTCAAGGGGGTGAAAATCAACACTGTTCACATGATCCAACGGCTGCCAAGTGTGGGCGTGCTGAGAGGTGCCTCAAGAGGCGTGTAGCCTTCCAGCTTTTATAGGAGTAATGCCAATTATCAGCATATATACCTAAAACTAGTAAATCTACTTTTTCTAGATCATACCCAGAAACCGTTGTGCATTCAAGTACTGGTATATTTATCTGTACTAGTAATCACGCGCCTCCACCATATGTTTTCAAATTGAACATAATAAAAGGGCTTAGAAGTTGTTGTTTTTTTCATAATGGATTGATACAATCATATGGTTGACTTATTGTATGACATGAGTCTATTATTTTATCTCACGGCTTATTTCTTTCAACTAGTTTGCACTAAATTCGTAAGTTATTCATTTTCGAATTTAGTACACATCAACTTTGCATAAGTATCCGAGTAACATATGCTCCCCATTCTTATTTGATAACATCCATATTAGGTTCATATTTGTTTTGGAAATATGAAAGTAGAAGTGGAAAGGACACTACCACAATGGATAGGACCAGCTTCATCTCTAGAAACCTCCATACCTACACAATCATAGTGTAGGTTATCTAATCCTAGTGCTGAGTTCCAATACCAACAAAGTATTATCATCAAAAATTCAAAATACAGCAATATCCTTAGTTTTGGTCCCTCCATCTGCATATTGTGTCATGGCATGTTTTAGTCTCCATCCTATTTTTGGCAGAAATAATTATAACCCACAACATATTGACAAGTTCTTGTTAGTGTACGTTAAAATAATTTTTATCCATGGGTCAGTTCCCTTCAACGACACCATACTAATTTACCAAGTACATGATAGGTTTAATAGAAAATTAAATCATATTAAAGGCTGAACCTTTTTGGATTTCCGACTGTTCATCAGATGTCATCTTGCGTCCCTAGCAGCCATAGCATTGAGTTTGGCAGAAATCCTCTTAGAAAATTGTTGCTTTTTGCTAGCACATTTTTCTTCATTATTGCGATTAGCTTCAAGATTGCAGATCTCATCATCGTCCTCATTGCTTGTTGGCTTCAATTGATGAAGATATTGATCGTTTGGTCTCAACATGTCCTAATCGGGTGGAAGAGAGATTGATTCGAGAGGAGCATTAGACTTGAGTAGGGGAATTATGTTCCGACTATGTGCCATTTCGAGGATAACCTACCCAAGGAGAAGAATTCATCACTTTATGACAAAACTCTAATGCATATGCAAATAATACAAGAACCATTAGGTAATATAGCTCTGGCCCGAAACTTCACATGAGTCCTTAAAATTGATACAAATAATAAAACCATAAGTAGTCACCCTTAATATAATAAGTTATATTGTGAACTCGGTTCCATTATGCATTGGATCCATGACATGATAAATCACTTACAGAAAAGAAAACCCTCATTTTTATATAGCTACATTATTATCAAGTACAATTTCAACTAGGCTAGATTATAGGTGAAGTCTTATCCAAATGTCATATCACACGATACGACTCTATTATTCTAAAAAAAAGGGTATCTTTGATGTGAGTGTTAAGGTAATTTTGTGTTAGGGGATGTTAAGGTGAATGATAAGAGAGTGTTTGATTTCAAGTCTTTAAGGATTGAAGCTGAGGGGCGTTTTATCTCGTTTGCATTATGATATATTTAAATGCAGATAGTTTGTCCCTAAAGTTAAAAACAGTATATGGAAACAATTCTAGTCGCAACAGTGACACCCATCTGATTGATGGTGGCCAACCATCATCCATGAGGTGGCAACAAAACTTCATAGAAAGGATGAGCTGGTAGTGCAAGAATTTTAAATTACCATGTTTTTGTTTGTAAAAAATGTCAACACTAAAGATGAAATTTCACAAGGCTGAGTGTCAACGATGGTGCGAGGGTTACACCTTTTCCATACCATGGTGTATTCAATGACAGGAAAATATTTAGTACTTCGCAGTGAAAAAATCCAGCATAAGGTAAATCATTGGTAAAGCAACTTATTTTTTATTGGCGGAATTTTTATCATAATATTTTTTAAGTGTGTGTATACATGCTAATTTTAATACTAGAATATATATGAAGATAAGGTCATTTATAATAGTATCATGGTAGGAATATAAAAACAAGAAATAAGGTAATAATACCTAGTGATGACTAGATATTGCTAAATGATTATGTATCTGAAGTCAAAAGTGGCTTTGGAGTTCTATATTAAGTAATGTGAACATCGGTATCCTCACTCATAATTTTTCAGGTATTGAGTGTGTTTGGCAATAAGCTGAAGGAGAATAGTGTTCGACTGTTTGATCAGTAAAAAAAATCGAGACAAATCGTTGGCCAACCTAACCAGACTTTAGCCTACCATTTTAATTTGTATTGTAGAAAAGAGACTAGCTAAGCATAGATATATCTAGGGTTGTAGAGGCATTAAGCTATGAACGGGGCCACTACATAAAGTGAGTCTCTATACCACCACAATATATTGATCCGAATATGCTACGCCTCATATCAATCTATTAGCAAAATACACCAAGCTACTGTTTTCAAAAGAAAACATGAAATCATTTTCGTGCCATGGAAAATTCATGTGTATCAGACTATCAGTTGGCAAAGAATTTTTTTCTACATTGCATCGTCATGAGCATCAGGAGTCCTGAAGACCACCAGTATCAAACTCAGAAATTTATCAGGGGCTTTATGTCTCAACAAAGTTGCAATTCAGCACTAGGCCATGTAATACATGAATTCTCAATGCATTAACATATTTAAATTTTCAATTCTATTTCCAATTTGATACTTGTTGAGCTTTGTAATAACTAGGCCAATCTAATGCTCCAAGGGTTGTCTCTTATCGCGCATTCAGGGGAGATGGTAGATTATTTTTAGAGACAACTATCTTAATGGGCTCTATCTTATATATAGAACAAATAATTAATGTAATACACCCCGGTACAGTAGGAGTGATAACAGATACTGCATTAGGAGTGGCCTAATTGTCTGATGTTCAGGTTTGCTCCTTTCGGTGTAAAAAGAGAACGGACATCTTCCTTTTACGCCAACAGTGGGATAAATTCAGTGCCAATTCGTTCCTACATCGATTTAGTTTCCCTGCATATTCTAATCCTATCTCCCAATCTCTGCCTCTCCAGCTTACCTGGAAGCTTCACGGCGCTCTTTCTTTTTGTATGCATAATTGTATATTCAGTTTCTTCTCTTATACAAATTAGTTTTGTTGCCTACTCTTATCCATGTGAAAATCTAGATGTGTCAGAAACACATAATTTCATCCAAGTTCAAGGGAACGGAAAAGGGAGAAATGCACGCGCGGATCTAACCAACCACAACCCCATCGAGGACAGATCGGCGTACCTCGCAGCCCTGCAGCTGGAGGTAGAAGGTGGCGTTGGAGCGGATGGCGAGGCGGACGTCTTCCGCTTCAAGGGACGTGCCCCTACCGGCGTGATCTGCGTAGGCGAGCGCGTCGACGAGCACGCCGCCGGCGTATCGGTAGGCGAGGATCAGGAACTGCTGCACCACCGCCGGCTCGTAATCCCCTTCCTTGAGACCCAGCGAGCTTAAGATTTCCCTCATGACGCGCGCGTCTCGTGGCTCATCGCCGGTGTCAACCGCCGCCGCGGAGGACGAGGTGTCTGTACGGCTCTGGGGTTCATCAGGGCAGATTGGCCGATCTGACTATTCGCGGGAGAGGCAATCCAAGATTAAGTAATATAGCAAAAATTCCCGTGCGCTGCCACAGGTTCTAATTTTTTTTTGCCCACCAACACATGTAAATACTATTTTCGAAGACTTTTCTCGCTCTCCGCACCGATCAATTGCACCATAATCCGCCCCACCTTAAAATGAGTAGGATATCCCATGATTGACCCTCTCTTCAAACAATTAATGACAATACACGATCCTTTTGAATCAAAGCAAAAGATCTCACGGTTCAGCCTAGCCTTGAAATGAACGAAACAATTAGTCTTTAAGATTCATCTACCAACATATCGAATTGCTCTCACCAAGGGTATGTGGTGGGGCTCCCTTTTTGTGCCATCCAACGGCTTTTTTGCACCTAGACGAGATCCTAGTTTTTTTTGTTTCATTTTGAGCACATATACAAACTCATATGAACTTCAAAGTGTATTACTTAGACTTGCTTATTCAAATCTGTCAAATTCTAATATGCAGGAAACAATGTAGAACTGCACAACACCGAAGAAACTCCCTTTGTACTACAGAAGAACCCTCGGAAAGTTGTGTACATGAGCCTCCTGCCTTATGAATAGCGTTGATGCCATAATCTTGTTTGGGGCTTTTTGTGATGAAGTGCACAACGTTTGGCAATTGGGTGGTGTTGCCGATGTACATGGCTGTCGACTTCCTTTCGGCGACCTTTGCGGACCTTGCCGTTACCCACTCCATCTCCCTGTCCTTGTCGTCGACACACTCCTTCTTTCTCTAAGATAATATTGTAGCAAGAAAAAAGATATTGATCAACCCAAGGACACATTTTAGTGTAATTCGTGTAGTCAGTACAGATCATACAAATGCAAGTACTCTTTTCGGTAGAAGTATTCAGTTCATTCAACACTTACTCAATATACAAATATAAGGGCCCAAAATATCCTTAGGCGCTGCCTCACTCGTTGTGCCAGTGCACCGGGCTGCCGAAGAAGTACCTCAAAGAAGAGATCGCCTTACCTGCGACAAAGTCCTCGCATCACCGGTGCCCTTGGAAAGTTGCAAAGTCTGCTTGCTTGCCGCGAGACAGCTCCCCTGGTGATCATGGATTGCATCGCCCTCATACAACCGGAACCGGTGAAAAGCAACATCCACGTTCAGTACAACCAGGTCATGAGGGGACACACGACAGGTAGAAGAGCCAGATGTGATCGACATCAGATGTGATGTCTAATTCGTGAGATTCGGCTTGACCTCATACATTAATATTATGGCACCCCAGATTTCAGTCGCAAACTGACATTGCAATGATGCATGTTCCATCGGCTTCGTTCCTAGCTTGAAAGAAAACAAAAACTTATTATTAGTGCCATGAGAAAAGCCGATTAGAATATTCAGGATTCTATTAATACAAAATATAACAATGACTGTATCACGATCTGTATCCCCACTCGGTAATCCCAAGAACTTTTTCAGCGGAGAATACCTAGGATGTTGGAGATGCTGGTGGCCATGAACTGGTCGGCAATGGCAACGTCCCCTGCGAAAGAGACATCGGCAAAGCGGCCGCGACGGAGACATCGGCAAGGACGAGGAAGGAGGCCCGCTTGAAGGGGAGGAACTGGGTTGTGGCGGCGGTTCCACAGTGGAGCGCGATTTGCGGCTCCGCCGCCCTCCGCCTCCTCCGCTTGTGTGGACTCCGGCACCACCCGCCTTGCGCCGGCTACCTATACTACAGCGCCGCCGTACCGGTCTCCGTGGTCAAGCTCCTGCAGTCGGAGGTGTGGTCGAGCTTCTGCAGTCCGATGGTATGGTCTAGCCCATGGTCGTCGCATCGGGCTCCGGCGACGCCGCCCCACCGGACATTCGCCTCTCTAAGTCCTTGTCGTGCCGGCGAGAGCTACCTACGCGCCGCGAACACCTCTCCGCCGTCGTCCTTGGTGTTCGGTTGTAGATATAGACCCTCGCTGCCACATTGGGTTTGTTTGGGATGGGGAGAAGAAAGGTGTGAGCCTGTGACGCTTCGTTTTGGTTCATGAGAAAGAAAACTACCTAACCGGTCCGTTTCCTCTAGGAATTCGCGAGGGATCAATCGTCCGTAGGAGGGACACCGGATCAAGGGAGACACACGACGGACGAAAAACGCGTGCGACAAAAACCACCTCTAGACAAATTATATAGTAGAAGACTAAAGGTGCATACGAAATTTTTAAAGTTAAAGTAAAATCCTGTACGTCCAGAAAACAACAAAGACACTTTGGCCGAGTGGTTAAGGCGTGTGCCTGCTAAGTACATGGGGTTTCCCCGCGAGAGTTCGAATCTCTCAGGTGTCGTTTTCTTTTTTCCTTTTTATTTCTACGTAAGCCAGGTCTCGGAGCATTTGCTTTATTGGAGCTAGATATTGGCTAATTTTTTTTAAAATAATACGTTTTTCTAAATCTTTTCATAAATAATATAGGTGTCGTTTTCTTTTTTCCTTTTTATTTCTACATAAGCCAGGTCTCGGAGCATTTGCTTTATTGGAGCTAGATATTGGCTAATTTTTTTTAAAATAATACGTTTTTCTAAATCTTTTCATAAATAATATAGGTGTCGTTTTCTTTTTTCCTTTTTATTTCTACATAAGCCAGGTCTCGGAGCATTTGCTTTATTGGAGCTAGATATTGGCTAATTTTTTAAAAATAATACTTTTTCTAAACCTTTTTTATAGATAATATACAAATTGAAATTTTTGCAATTCTAGCGCGGTGTCGGCAATTTAGGACTCGTCTACTTTTAAGTGAAATGCCGACAAGTTATAGGGGCAGTGTGAAGAATAGGCGGGACTACAGGACTAATTGGCTTTTCAAAACCAGACGAGTCCCGTCGGCTATTCAAATGCCGACGTCGCACTAGAATTGCAAATCTTTTAATTCTTGTATTATTTGGGAAAATTATTTAAAAAGTATTATTTAAAAAAAGCTAGATATTATACACTCTGTTTATTTTTTAAATTTTTCTCGGTTCATTTTCTGAGAAAAATTACAATGCTCATAAATAAATGGTAAAGTAGCATTGTTGGAATTAAAACGTTGGCCATATACATCTATTCGTTGTAAATTTGGTTTGGGAACTTCTATGATGATTTAACATGGGATTAGAAAAGACGAAAGCAACCTAGGAGTTGGGGTTGAGAATATGGGAGTACAGCATTGTAAAAAGCGGTCCACAAGATATCTAACCATGTCATATATACATATCTAACCAAAAGACATTAGTTTTTCCATTACCAACATTGACTTTTAAGATGGACCGGAAGAAGGGAGGGCGGATACAAAGTCCTTCCATACCATAGAATCTAGCCAAAGAGTCTTTAAGGTTATGGGCATTATTCCATCTATAGGAAAGAGAAAAACAAGATTCCTAATGGAAAATTCCTCGTGGGTAAATTTTAGTTAGATGTTTATACCTTCTTAGCATTTTGGCTAAGATCTAGTGCAGTCAGATGTTTGATAAGAAGGCAACAATTGTGTTTTCTTACGCATTTCAATCTAAGGCCACCTTTGTCACTAGGATCACAATTCTCTACCCATGTGACTTTGCATTGTCCACCGCGCACAAGTTCCTCTCATGTCCAAAAGGAAACCCTAAAATGGTTGTCTATATCATGGGCGATAGTTATAGGCAACAACATTGTTGTCATGGAATAGGTGTGCAAGGCCTGAAGCATTGATCTAACCAGCCACCGACAAGGAGTCGGAGAGTAAGTGGGCCACAAAGCCAACTAGTCTTTTGTCTATTTTTCGAGAAGGGGGGTAAAGACAAGAATGTGAGATTTGGGAAAAAATATTCTATCTGGCACCCCCAAGGTACAAGCAAGGTTGGATGCAGTGTAATGATCGATATGGACAAGGACAAAAGTACCTTTATTGAAGTTAATCAAGAGACCGGTGGTCAAAGAGAAACCCTGGAGAATGCTCTTAAGACTATGAAGATAGACTCTATTGGATTTAATGATAATAAGGGAGTCGCCACGGTATTGTAAACGACACAAAGATGGGAGTCATGAATGGATGAGGGATTATGCTTGACTTAGAGGCTTAAAGGAGAAGTTGTAGGAAGTCGGCTACTATAATAAAAAAAGGACGGGAGATAGCGGATCTTCTTGGCTGAGGCCGATGGGACCATGAATACCTTTTAGGAGAATCGCGGATTGACTGTATAGGTTTAGGACTGAGGTCAAGGGAC